>OW026320.1:0-1200000 GCA_932273695.1 Apotomis betuletana | reverse complement strand
ATGTAACAACGTTAGGGCAAATTTTAATTTTGTTGTTGATTTCTTTTTTTTCTTAGATTTCAATGAGTTGGTAAAATTGCTTCTTCTGACCGTGGCAAGCCCAATCTCACGATATGTCCTGCAAATTTTTCTCCATTGAGTTACGCAAAATGTATGACAGAAATTGACTTATGGGACCATTTTTATTTAGCTGTCGAATTATTTATTTTGTATTCTCCTCATTTTCAACTTAATTTTAGTACAAAATACGAAATTTAGTAAAAAAAAACCATACATTTTTTGAAACTCAATGGAAAATTTTGTAGGACATATCGTGAAATTGGGCCTACCTTGTTTAGCATATAAGCACATATACCAAATTTTATTGATTTCTGAGAAAAAACAAAATCGACAACAAAATAAAAATCTGCCCATTAATCATGACACCTTCACATATTTTTGAGCATTTCTCAAAAAGTTGTACCCAATAAAGACGTGAGGAAAAAGTTTATTTTAAAATAAACACACAATATTATATTTACCATACTAAAAACTACAGATAAATATAAAAGGTAGAAAGAAGAAAGGATAATTATTATGTACAATTGGTTAAAACTAATTAGAAAAAATAAGAATAAAATATATACATCAGATATACATTTTCTATAAAAAGAATACAATAATATTGTAAGACGGACTTTCTGTTCCCACAATATTCAATACTCTTTTGGTTTTTGCATTTTCATGGGTAAGTATTATTGTAAAATTATCCTCCTTCATATTGTACATGTTGCTTTGGTAGTCTACCGTTTACATTTGTGTTTAGCACACATTTACTCAAAGGTTAACTGGAAGAGATCCCTTAAAGGGATAAGTTCGCCTTTGTACATGTTTATTGTTGTGTAATTTATCTCTTGTTTTTGCGTACAATAAAGTGTTTACACTAACTGGATATGGAGGGCACAGGACAGAAATGTATGGAGATCTCTAGAGGAGGCCTTTACCTTATAGAGGGTTCTAGTGTGGTGTTAAAAAAATATAAATTTATAGTAATATATTTTAGTCAATCACGAAAAGTGTCTAAACTTAGTTCTGTACAGCATTTATTGTCTAAATTTGTAAATTTGTTTCTCACCTAACTAAGAAATAAATGCTTTTTTATTTATTTATTATTTATTAAAGTGTTTACATAGATACATAATATTGCAATAAATATATGATTATGATGATTATGCATGTAGGTAACTGTGTTTGTTCAGGAGGAAGCGATTTCACCCTTATATTGTCAGTTTACCACTCATTCGTACGAAGCGATTTGCTTCATCATTTCTAATGCGAACCACTAAGGAATGGAACTCGCTCCCATCGTGTGTATTTCTGAAAAAATATATAATAGGTATCTTCAAGGTGAATAGGCTATTACTGATCCGGCGAGCTACATCCTCGCCCCCGTAGTCACTTTCCATCAGGTGATACTGAGGTCAATCGCCGGTCAGTTTGTGAATAAAAAAAAGGTATCTTGCAACTCAATTTTGAAGCAGATATCTTCAACCGTTTGAGCTGAAATTTTGAATACCTACTTATTTGATGAAAATACAATAATATGGTACCATGAGGCTAGTCTGATGATGGAGCTGGAAGGTGGCCCTAGGATAAAGCACTCCTACCGAGTTTGGGGTCTTTAGAATCGTCCCAGTGAGCTATTGGATGTTTAAAGACAGGTATAGTCACAAAAATGAAATTTTAACATAAACTTTCTTACACAAACAATTTTATACAGAGTTGCTTATTCAAAACGAATCCTATATCATATGTAAATAACACAAAACTTGCTCTGCTCCGCAAATTCCAAGTCACTTTGCAGCAGCTCAGAAGCACTGCTCAAGCCAGCACTGTCCCTCAAGCTCTTGCTTTACAAATTCTGTCTACAGGCTCCAGAGACACGTTCTCGACCATTTCCATCTTTTATGGAGGCAGTACTGACGCTAAACTAGTTTAATTTCATTGATTGATAAAATTTTAAATCATATTAATGTTTACTTCTAAAATATATTACACAGTATAAGATGTTGTATTATTAAAACAAACTCGTACATTGGTATGCAATTTCTGGGTCTGCGTCTTATGTTCTATCGGCTATAATACATTATTATGCTCTTTATTAATATATGTTAGGATAAATATAAATTACTCAAGTCAGCTTCAGCTAAATTAAAACTAACAACATCCACAAATTCAGTTCCGCTCCGCACAAACAAAACAAGTCCCAAGTCCCCTCGCCTCAAACTTTGTTTGACAGTTCCATTACTTGACATTAAAGTAAAGGTGCGCGTTCCCTAGCTGTGCTTAAGCGGTAAAGCCTGACCAGAAATATATGAGGATTGTCAAGAGGGCGCTATTTATAAGATTTATATGGCAACAATTTTGCAACCAATCGCTACCCACTATAATGGCATTAATTTAAATATCTGTCAGTTCCACTATGTCTCGTAATATCATTTAGTGGAATGCACTCTTTTCCTGGTTGTTTTTTGTGTAGTAAACACGTGTACACTATTTATAATATTGCGTTCACGACTGTGAATGGTTTTCAGTTTTTTCTTTGGATATTTTTAAATATTCGTCTTTTCAAGATACCACAATGAATGACATTGACAATGATGACAAACCATCATAAAATCATTGCCAGTGTAAGAAATTAGTTCTCGTGAAATTGCGCGATATGGTGCATCCTCATATATTTCTGGTCAGGCTTTACAACCAAATATTTCCTTGAAATTAATTGAAATAATAAGCCACGTCGCGCATTCGATTTAAAAACATATTTTGTCGCATCGTACCATTATCGTACAGTACGCGCGCACCTTAATATGTCATTGTAAAAAAAGAAGTCTACTTGTCATTGTCATGTTGATTTGATCGGTGTTCAATTGTTTTGTTCATATTCATTTCATTTCATGTCATATGCAATTCAGCAATAAATTATAAAATTGGCCTGCATGGGTGCAATGCAATGGACGAGAAAAATCATGAATGTCTTTTTTATGAACAAGGTAAGCAATGCTGCAATGACTTGTGTCCTATACTTTATACTCATATTATTACACAAGACAAGAATACTTGTTGCATTCTTGTTACGTGTGACACCAAAACTGACGTTAAGAATCAGTTGAGCTTCCAATATAACCTCAAATTGATTGAATTTGAATGAATTTCATTTGTCCTACCTACAATACCTTTACTAAAAGCAAAATAGATACTATCCCTCTTTGTGTCCATCGCTTTTCGTTACTGGGACGATCGGGCTCAACACTCTAACTTGTAGGCATAAAACTGGATCTAATCGTCCATTAAGGCAGATTTAGATGAAGACAATTTTGAGACGCCTAAATGACGGCGCCAGTGATTACCGCACAGCACACCTCCGACCGTTTAGACAATGACTATTTTCAGCCGCCTAAATATCGCCGCCAGTGACCAGCAAGCCGTGCTTACACAGTGCTTTTTAGGGTTCCGTACCCAAAGGGTAAAAACGGGACCCTATTACTGAGACTTCACTGTCCGTCCGTCCGTCCGTCCGTCCGTCTGTCACCAGGCTGTATCTCAAGAACGGTGATAGCTAGACAGTTGAAATTTTCACAGATGATGTATTTCTATTGCCGCTATAACAACAAATACTAAAAATAAAATAAAATAAATATTTAAGGGGGGCTCCCATACAACAAACGGTTTGGTTGCGTTAACTTTGCACCTCATTTGTATGGGGCGCTATACATACCAGGTGCAAACTTAACTGAAACACTTAAGGATGAAAAGTATTTGTACGGAACCCTCGGTGCGCGAGTCCGACTCGCACTTGACCGGTTTTTTTCAGTACCAGTCATTAGTGGCAGCGAGAGACGCGGAGGGGGGGTCACTGGCGCCAAAAAATAGGCCCGTGTTCTATTCCGCGCCAGCGCTGGCATGCCGCGAAAAAATGGCGCGGAAAGTGTTTATACGGTGCCTTTTCGAGGCGCCGTAATTTAGGCGTCTCAAAATTGTCTTCGTCTAAATCAGCCTTTACTCAATCGTTATAATCTTCATCTCTGAGGAGTATGTGCGCGCAGGGCGCCAATCTTTGTGCTCTGATTCTAGATTTGTGATGAAATTAGTTTTCTATAGCAGAGATTTTTATAATGCAGGATTGTCTTTCTATTTGGATAGTCTGGTGCCATCTGTTGATCATTATTCTTTCGACGACGCGGTTGGCGCAGTGGTTAAGCAACTGCCTACTGAGCCGACGGTCCTGGGTTCAAATCCCGGCAAGGGCAAATATTTGTGTGATGAACTCGAATATATGTGCCTGGGTCATGGATGTTATTTGTATTTAAGTATGTATTTATTTATATAAGTATGTTTATCGTCGTCTAGTGTCCATAACACAAGCCTACTAGAGCTTACTGTGGGACTAGATTGATTTGTGTGAGGTTGTCGTATATTTATTTTTATTTTATTTTATTCCTTTGTCCTCTCACCATGCCGAAACACCAGAACAAATTTTAATTTTAATGTTATTAATTAGAATTTTGTTATAGATATCTTAGAATATTTTTAGATATAGATATATCTTTGAAGTTAGCCCTCTGTAACATTAACCTCTTTACCGCCCAGCGCGTTGAGGGAAAACTGTGTCCCAAACGCCAAGCTGACAGCAGGTAGTATGGCATTGTATAGCGGCAAATGACGTCGTGGCGTCTGGGGCACAGCTTTCCGTCGACGTGATTTGCCGTCTTTGGCGCTCAAAGGTTAAGCGAAAAACCTAAATTGAATAATGGTATTTTGTATGGAGCGGAATAACAGTATATACGATTCCTGGTTTCGCAGTGCACGTTAAAGAGGAGATAGAGCATGTAAAAGAGGAAGCGGAGTGGGAGGACACTGCTTTTCTCCATGGTATCAGTGAGGCAGCCGCGCGGGCTGGTCTATACGCCGGGCACAAGGTGAAGGATGAGCTCGTGTTGGGGCCGGAGGGCCTGCAGCCGGCCGATGTGGTCTTCACGCTTCGTGGTAAGTGGCTTGTGTAATTTAGAAATGTATATGAAACTTTTGACAAAATATGGTTTTGTACATTGAGTTTTCCTGAAATATTCATATAAAATTTTCCTTTATAGTATATCTTATCTGGAGCTAATATCTATGAATGTTTATTTTTATGTCCTGTAGTTTGAATGACATCATTTATTAAAACCTCCATATGAAATATAGTCACATTCCGAATGTATGTCACCCTAAAGTTGTGTAAACTGACTGTGTTTTTAATTTACTAGCTGTGCCCCGCGGTGGTACCCGCTCATCCCACGGGAACACTAAATTTATTCGGGATGAAAAGTATCCTATGTCCTTTCCCGGGTCTCAAACTATCTCCATACCAAATTTCATCTAAGTTGGTTCAGCGGTTTAAGCGTGAAGAGGTAACAGACAGACAGACACACTTTCGCATTCATAATAGTAGTATGGATCTATAGAAATTGTAAACTAACCTAACGTATCCGCCAATTCACAATAACCGAACCGAACCGGAGTTGATCGGAGTGCACTCGCTCCGCAAACAACTGTAAAAAAAAAAAAAAAAATTCACCATATCACTAGTTAGTTTATAAACTAATACCTTTGATTTGAATACCTTTTTTACCTAATGGTGGCACATTTATACGGTGACATTTACAACATTAAAATGAATAAAAATCTGAAAAAAAAAATTAAACTAAAGTAGGTATGTATTCGTACATTCCGAGTCAATATAACGTATCGGGAAAAACAATATGAATGTTTTGAAAATTGTTACATGAATTCAGACCACTGAATGAATTTTGTATATCTGTTCTAAATAATAATAAAAAGCCCTTTATTCTGAAATTAGTAAATTTACAATAAGTTATTAAAATCATTTCAATTAAACTACAATATATCCCTAATTTCAGTGTGCCTTTTGGCATAGGCCTCCTCCAAGGACTTCCATTGGCTTGCTCATTTGCAACTCTTTTCTATTTTACTCCCACCGTCAATTTCAAATCTGTTAACATATGCAATTATTCATTCGACGACGCGGTTGGCGCAGTGGTTAAGTAACGGTCCTTAGTTCAAATCCCGGCAAGGGCAAAAATTTGTGTGATGAACTCGAATATTTGTGCCTGGGTCATGGATCTTATTTGTATTTAAGTATGTATTTATCTATATAAGTAAGTTTATCGTCGTCTAGTGTTCATAACACAAGCCTACTAGAGCTTACTGTGGGACTAGATTGATTTGTGTGAGGTTGTCCGATAATTCATTTAATTTCTGTTTTTTTACAAAAAAATTATATAAAAAGTAAAATACAACAAAGTAATTACAAAATATAAATACATTATAAAAAAACCTAACCTAGGGTGCCGCCGGCAGCGGGGCAGGGCCCAGGCTACCGGTGGTTAGGGCTGCAGAGAGAGGAACCTCCTGACGATGCGCGCCGTGTCCAGGAGTACCGCCTTCTGTATCTGACCCTTGATCCAGCCATCTAGCGAGAGTCTCTTAAGATGTTTGTCGAGACTCTTATTACTATTATTATTATTTATTATGTGTTTAATTTAAATGTAGCAATGGACGCGTTAGACAGAGAGCAGTCTGTCACGGTGAGAGAGTGCGCGGTGCGGCTCGAGCGACTCGAACTTAAGACGCTGTTCAGCTCGTACTGTGGGATAGAGCAGGACAGCAAGCCTGGATATGCTCTGATCGGTGAGTCGGGTTTACCCTTACTATATAGACAACTAGCGACCCGCCCCGGCTTCGCACGGGTGCAATGCTGACACTATCTCTCATCATCATCCTCCTAGCCTTTGTCCCATATCTTTGTAAATAGAGAATGAATTCTCAATCGGGGTCGGCTACCTAAATCCCAAGATGTGGCTTAGGCACTAGTTTTTACGCAAGCGACTGCCATCTGACCTTCCAACCCCGAGGGGAAACTAGGCCTTATTGGGCTTAGGTGGTTTCCTCACAATGTTTTTCTTCACCGAAAAGCGAGTGGTAAATATCAAATGACATTCCGTACATAAGTTCCGAAAAACTCATGGGTACAGGCCGGGTTCGAACCCGCGTCCTCCGGATTGAAAGTTGCATGACCTAACCACTAGGCTACCACCGCTTCAACTGCTGACACTATCTCTACTACACTATATTCTGCATGTATTATACATATAAATCTTCCTCTTGAATCACTCTATTAAAAAAACCGCATCAAAATCAGATTACGTTAAGTTCGAATCTGGTAACTGTGCCGTCACATACAAATAAATAAATAAATATCAGACAACCTCACACAAATCAACCTAGTCCCAAATTAAGCTCAAGAAGGCTTGTGTTATGGGTAGTAGGCGACGATATACATACTTATATAGATAAATAAATACTTAAATACATAGAACATCCATGACCCAGGCACAAATATTCGTGTTCATCACACAAATATTTGCCCTTGCCGGGATTCGAACCCGGGACCGTCGGCTCAGTAGGCAGTTGCTTAACCACTGCGCCAACCGCGTCGTCAAATGAGGTCTAAACTTAACGTAACCGGGTTATAAAAATCGATGTTTCGTTCTCGTCTGTTTTCGTAAAGATCGGTTAAGTTTTAGAGGAGGAAACAGAATAAGCAAGGGCATTTCCCTTTAACACAATTATAACGGGCTTATAGCGATATTTGGTGTCACAACACGCAGTCTCATTTTCTCCGCTTCAATGACAGGTAGCCTAACTGCTGTCTTATACTTTATTTTAGGCGAATCGAAGCCAACCGTCGTGCTGAGAGACTGTGTCGTGAAGCTCGAACGACTCGTCCGCCAGAAGCCGCCTCGCGCCGCAGGGTCGAGTCGTGCTGAACATAAGAAAGAAACACACAATGACACTGATAATGAAATCTACATTTGCGATACTTGTAAGAAGTGGTTCTCTGTGAAAAAGGAATTGATTGAACATGTTATGATTCATATCCGAAGGAGCGCGAGGTCTGTGCGGATCGAACGCGACGTTGCTAATGGTGAGTTGTTTTAGATAGAATATTCTTTAATCTTTTTTTAACCAGGCTTTTTTCGATATAATCAAACTAGCGACTCGCCCTGGCTTCGCGCGGCAATGCTGATAAATTATGCATGTGTTATACATATAAATCTTCCTTTAGAATCACTGTATCTATTAAAAAAAAGCGCATCAAAATCCGTTGCGTAGTCAATTGCTTATTTTATTGTAGTCGTTACTGCTTTAATAAAATAATTAATTTGAGTGTAGCACATCGTTACTATCGATTCTCAACATAATTTGAGACGACGGTGCCGATTATAAAGTCTGAATCTTTACGGCAGATGGCGCTACTATGCCACCCTAAGGCATGACAGAAGCAACTGGCTGAAAAATTAAATGGCTAGCATCAGGTTCGGTGGTCCAATAGGTAGGACGCCCGTGTTGGCCCGGAAAGCCGTTGGACTGAACCATTAAATTAAAAAAAAAATCTTCATTGTATACAATTGCTGGTAAGTTTAAGAATAAAAAATGTTTCTTCAGGGGAGTCGGCGATCGTGCTGAGAGACTGTGTCGTGAAGCTCGAGCGACTCGTCCGCCAGAAGCCGCCTCGCGCCGCAGTGTCGAGTCGTGCTGAACATAAGAATGAAACACACAATGACACTGATAATGAAATCTACATATGCGATACTTGTAAGAAGTGGTTCTCTGTGAAAACAGAATTGATTGAACATGTTATGATTCATGTCCGAAGGAGCGCGAAGTCTGTGAGGATCGAACGCGACGTTGCTAATGGTGAGTTGTTTTAGATGGCATATTCTTTTTATCTCTCCTGCAATCTAGTCGGCCGTGGTAAGTGGCCATTTAAAAACGGTCTGCAAAGGATATAAGTTTATTTTATTTATATCTAATTATCAGGGGTCGGACTTTCTTTCGCACGGTAGGACTGATGGAGAATTATGGAGCCGTTATTAACATTAAAATACAATTCATACTCATACTGATTCATCTATTTCATTCCAAACTGCCTTTGTGGTTATTATGGTTAACATTCCCAAGCATTAAATGACTAAAATTATGGATACAATATTTTTTTACAATATTTCAAACTCCTAAGTTAACTCAATTTATTGTCAATATCATGAACTTTCTAGTCATAAATGGATATTTGATCAATATAGAACCCAATTTACTCCAGAAAACATGGATAAAGTTGCAAATATTTGCGTATTTTATGGTGGCGAAAAAAACAATGCCTACACAAATCAGGTCTTTGTATATTCTTCTGACTTTGTCCTTGACTATAAAATTAAAATTGCTAATGAAATACACTTATGAGTATGAGTATGAATAGTATTTTAATGTGAATATCGGCTCCATAGCTCTCCATTAGTCCTACCGTGCGAACGAAAGTCCGACCCCTGCTCATTATTAATTAAATATAAATTTGAATAATATTCATAAATTCATAATACATTAATATAATTCCGTCCAACATTAATTGATAGATCGGACATTTATTTAAAAAATAAAACTGAAGCCATTGGATTGTTACTTTTTAACTTTTTTTTAAATAATAATAATGAAAGTTTGCAATAGAAAAAACGGGAACACGAGATTAAATATAAATATCGTGTCTTTTATTGGTTATTGGTTAAAAATGACATGGACAATAATATAACTCACTCATGACTTGTAGTATTTTATTTTCCTCGCAGTCGAAATGAAAAGTAGAGTGTTTAACTCGGGTGAATTAACCATTTCACCCTCGAACTATGGCGCTCGAACGAAGTGAGAAAGAAGCCAGAAATATCTAAGGTGCAATGGAAATGTTGTCAATAATTAATCTACCATTAATTATTGACAACGTTTCATATTTGTAACGGGTGGAAATTAATATAAAGATCGATATAGCTGTGCGTCGTGTACACCCTAAAAAACATTTGAATTTATTTTTCTGTATGTAAAGACGTAATACATAAAAATAACCGAAATCTACGACAATTAGGGGATGCGACTGATGTTGAATTATACAACATAGTGTAGTTCTATAAATAAAATTAGCTCAATAAATGTGTCATGATACAAAGAAAAAGATAAAAACAAATAAAATATTTTTGATATGTGACTTCAAAGGTACGAAAATTTCATGATTTTTTTTTACCCAAAAGTAGAATAGAATATAATAGAATACTCTTTATTGCACACCTCAAGAAGTAAGAAATACAAATACAGATGACACTTAACATTACAATAGAGGCAAACAATAGGCGATCTTATCGCTAAAAAGCGATCTCTTCCAGACAACCTTTGGGTAGCGGATTAATATAAATGAAATGAGATGAGTAGGCGATGCAAAAAGTAATCAAGAAAACTACTGAAAAATGATTAAAATCTACTAAAACCTATAATAATATATATTGATACATAAACATACATAAAAATATACATAAATGATCAAGATCATAATAAGTATAAGTAATTTTGAAATAGATTTTAGAATCCTCATATCAACTTAAACGCACTTTTTCACGGTGAAAATGGCAAATTACTTATTTTCTCCATACAAATACTGGTACCCAATCCAGATGACGTCATCAGTAGGTAGGCCAAATGTATGGAGCGCTTTTAGTCCTCTGTAGGAATGTTGAACTTAGCTACATATTTATCGAATAACAAAACCAAAATTACACATTTTGTGAAACATGTAACGTTTCATTATTTTTTTATTAACCGTTAAAAACCACATTTCTTTATTAACCGTTGATACAAAGATCAAATGAGTAAGTTGGCAGATGAGACCGGGAATCGAACCTGGTACCCCTCTGCATTACCAGTTCAACGTGTCAACCACTCGACCACCCCAACGTGAGACCTTTCGACTTTTTCCTTCTGCTTTGTCTGTTGATCTTTGCATTCGTTATTTGAAAGTATACGTATATTTTTTTATTAATGGTATTTTTGGTATATTGTTCAAAACAAATTTTATAATTTTACAAATTGAATTTAGTTACTAGTTTGATTATCTGCGAATCTTGGAAAAAGATACTATACGTATAAAAAACGTTTTCTTTCATTTGGCAAAAAAAGTTATGCTTTGAACAGTATTGTACTTATAAAATATTTACAAAAGATTTCGCGTTGTATTTAACGAGTTTACATACTGTTCACAACAGTAACTTCAGCGTTTATTGACATTCTTACTCTAAGGGCTCTAAGGCGATTAAAACAAGATAAAAGTTTGTATGAGTGAATTTGAAATAAAAAATATGCAAGTACTAAGATTGTTTGTTACTCTTTGGTTAAAATTGCGATACTTAGTTTATATGTATTTTACAGTTCATTTGCTTGGAAGTATTATTGTGGTCCGACTCTAGTTAATAGTTTTTTATTCATTTTTCACTATTTGGGTGGATCAAATTTTTCTTGTTGTTATTCTGCCCCGTCAACCAGGAGATAATGGTGATTAAACTTCTTAGAAATGTGTTGCTAATTTATAATATTGGCATTTTCAAGAGATATTTTAAATAAGCATGGGCTTATAACTGCTGCGATTACAACATTTTTGTTGAATATTGCCGCCGTTAAATGTAGTTTTAAAAAGTAACCCAGGGGACATCACCATGGCAACAAGCAACAGAAGAATGTTGATTGACCCATTTACGTAATCATGTTTTGTTCTCGAATAAATGTTTTTCTTTCTTTCTTTCTTTTACTTATAGGTTTGTTTCATTCCAGCCCCAGAGAAGCGCGCACCCCCGCGCCGCGACAAGGAGCCGTTGACCTGCGAAGTTTGTAATAAGCAATTTGAGACAGTTAATTACTTAAGGTGCCATAAACGAATTCACACTGACATTAAACCTCATCAGTGCAACGCATGTAAGAAACAGTTTAGACAATTCACTCATTTAAGAAGTCATCAATTGGTTCACACGGGAGAGAGGCCATACCCTTGCGAGACATGTGGAAAAAAGTTCACAAGTGCAAGTAATTTAAAGACACATGGGCGAATGCACGTAGAAGGAAGGCCGCATATTTGCCGTTTATGTGGGCAAGAATTTGCGACGCTGGAACATTTAAGGGAGCATAAAGTTGTCCACGTGGGAGAGAAACCGCATTTCTGCGAAGTATGTAAAAGAACATTTACATTTTTACATCATTTGAAGCAGCATAGCCGAACACATATGGAAAAAATATACACTTGTGAAATATGCGATAAAAAGTTTTTACAATTGCGTTATCTTAAGCGTCACCAAAAAAATCACAGTGGAATAAAGCCATTTTCCTGCGAAATATGTGAAAAGAGCTTCCGACGTCTTGCTCACTTACAAAATCATAACCATAATGTACACACGAGAGATAAACCTAAACCTTTTACATGTGGAATATGCAAAAAGAAATTCTGCGATTTTCGTAATCTGAATCTACATATTCGAGTACACACGGGCGAAAAGCCATATTCATGTGAAATATGTGACAAACATTTCAGGCAACGGACTCATTTAAGAATACATACACGAGTCCATACAGGGGAGAGGCCTTATTCGTGCGACATCTGTGCAAAGGCGTGTGCGACTTCGAGTGCTTTAAAATCACATCAACGAATTCACACAGGAGTAAAGCCTTATTCCTGTAATGTGTGTAGTAAGAAGTTTTCACATTTAGTGTGTTTGAAATCACATAAACTGAGGCACGCGGGTAAAAAACCGTATTCATGTGAAATATGTAAAAAGATGTTTACAGAATCAGGTCACTTAAAGATTCATACACGAAGAATTCACACCGGGGAGAAACCATATACCTGCAGTGTATGTAAAAAGCGATTTACGACATTCAGCTGTCTAAAGAGTCATGAACGAGTGCATACTAGAAAACCTTTCCCCTTGTGAAATTTCTAAGAAGATGTTTGCACATAATCAAACTTTAATGGCTCATAAACGAACTTACACAAGAGAAGTTATTACATCTGATAGTTTAAAAACACATTTAATAATTCACACAGGACAGAAAAGCTGCCGTTGCTACTTATGCTCGAAAAGTTTTCACCGGAAATCGCATTTACTGAGGCATTTATTGACTCAGGAGAAATTATGACCGATTTCTTTTGATGTCGAATCTATTTAGAACTATATGAGGATCAAAGATGTTCCCAAATTTCTATAAGTTTTGTTAAGGTGTTTACATTATATTTTTTCGTGATATACTACGTATTTTGGGCTAAGAATCGACGAATATTTTATTTATTTACGTCGACATTTGGTCACATCTCGAATGTATAAAAAATGTTGTACAGTAATGACTGAAGTCTATGTGGAATTAGTAAGGCACAAAAAAATTGCCAATAATAAATAAATAAGCAAACATCGGACCAACTTAAATCGATCTCCTCCCAAATTAAACTCAAGAACGCTTGTGTTATGGGTACTAGACGACGATATACTACTTATATAGATAAATATATACTTAAATACAGAGAAAACCATGAACGAAGCACAAATATTCGATTTCATCACACAAATATTTAAAATCCCTGGCCGGGATTCGAACCCAGGACCGCCGGCTCAGTAGGCAGGTCTCCACAAACTGCGCCAAACGACTACTTTTTTAATTATCCTTGCTAATTCCGTGCAGACCAAGGTGATGTTGTATACTTTCGGGATGGAATAAAATTTCACTTGGTGATTCTAAAAAAATGATAAAAAATAATAATATAACACTTTATACTCTCGTGGTTTGTACACATAATTAACACAAATTATAACGGGTCGGTGCAACCCCGCCGAAACGTTAGATTATGAAGGTAAATAAGAAATATCGCGTTAGACCCGTTATAATGTGTTAATTAAAAAATTATGTAATGTAAAAAAGTAATGTAATTGTTCTAATTATTATTTACGAAAAAAATACTTACTGTTGAGTTTCTTTCGGCTTTCTTCTCAACAGCGGTCTCCTCTTGCGAAATGCCGGTAGTTTCACAATCTGACCTGTAAAAGTGCCCTTGTGGCCTACTTACTGAATAAATTATTTCATTTCATATTTCATATCAAAACACGATATAAAATTAAGTAATCGTAAATTCAGAGTCCAAAATAGTACCTACACGTTAGGTACTATCGGGAAAAATATAATATGAGAATACCTCTGGAAAAGTTAATCGTCCCAATTTGAACTATTTTATGAGTATCAATGTATTTAGGTTAATTTTCATATAATTCACTAAAAAAAAATTTATTAAATGTTTACAATGAAGCGAAAAATTGAAAAATTTAATGGTTCGGACAGGATTCGAACCTGCGTTTCCAACGGCTTTCCTCATCGTTACTCAACAAATTTGAGACTGGTGCCGACTATAAAGTCTAGATCTTTACGTTAGATGGCGCTGCGATGCCACCGTAAGGCATGTTGAAGCAACTGGTTGAAAAATTCAATGGCTCAGACATCTGGTTCGGTGGTCCAGTTGGTAGGACGCCCGTGTTGGCCCGGAAAGCCGTTGGAAACGCAGGTTCGAATTCTGTCTGAACCATTAAATTTTTCAATTTTTCGCTTCATTGTAAACATTTGGTTTACGTTAGCAGACGTTACTGATTTAATAAAAAAATAAAGTTTATTATCGTAATATAATAATAAAATATGGATTGTTTTGTCCGAAATAAATGCCTTTTATTTTATTTATTGTGCGTGCCAAAATATGAGTATCTAACAATTAACATATTGGATTAACACGGTATCTCTGGATTACCTGTTCAGCGTGTCCACCACTCTACCACCCCAATATCAGAAGACCTTTCGAATTTTCATTCCAATTTCCTTTCGAATTTTCATCACACAAATATTTGCCCTAGCCGGGATTCTGTTGTATGAAGACTCTCGTTCTAGACGTACTTATACTAAGGTCAACGTAATCAAAAGATACTGTCATACTGCATGTATTGTTATATGGGGATAATAGTTTACTCTCGGCTAAGCTATTTAGTCCCTCAATCCAGTTTATCTTTACGTTAGAGCAATATTCCGTGCTTCCATAGTCTCAAGGAGGAGTAAGGATATATAGTTTGTTCAAAACGCTCGGTACGAGTCCGACTAGCAATTGACCGGCTTTATAACAATATTATGACAGTACTTATAGGTTTGTTTTATTCCAGCCGCAGAGAAGCCCAGCCAGGAGCCCTTTACCTGTGAAGTTTGTAATAAGCAGTTCCCTTCATTTTATTACCTAAAGCGCCATAAACGAATTCACGAGGACATAAAACCTCATAAGTGCGATATATGTAAGAAACAGTTTGTACAACTGTGTCAATTAAAAGTACATCATTTGAGTCACACTGGAGAGAAGCCATTCTCTTGCGAGAAATGTGGAAAAAAGTTCGCAAGTGTACCTAATTTAAAGCAGCATGGACGAATGCATGTAGAAGGAAAGCTGCATATTTGCCTTATATGTAAGCAGAAGTTTTCGAAACTCGAACATTTAAGGGAGCATAGAGTTATTCACGCGGGACAGAAACCGTATTCCTGCGGAATATGTGAAAGAACCTTTGCATTTTCACATCATTTAGAGCAGCATAGCCGAATACATAAAGATAAAATGAAAATGCAAACAAATGGACTATACTCTTGTGAAACATGTGACAGGAAGTTTTCAAATTTGGGTAATCTGAGGAAACACTTAAAAGTTCACACCGGAATAAAGCCATTTTCATGTGAAATATGTGAAAAAAAATTCCGACGTCCTTCTCATTTAAGATCCCATATTCAAGTACATATGAGAGAGAAACCTAGGCCTTTCCCATGCGAAATATGCGAAAAGAATTTTTGCGATTTTCGTAATTTGAATCTACATATTCGAGTACACACGGGCGAAAAGCCATATTCATGCAAAATTTGTGACAAACATTTCAGGCAACTGACTCATTTAAGAATACATACACGAGTCCATACAGGGGAGAAGCCTTACTCGTGCGATGTCTGTGCAAAGGCGTGTACGACTTCGGATGCTTTAAAACAACATCAACGAATCCACACAGGAGTAAAGCCGTATTCCTGTGATGTGTGTAATGATAAGTTTTCATATTCATCGTCTTTGAAATTACATAAACGGAGGCACGCGGGCGAAAAACCGTATGCATGTGAAATATGCAAAAAGATGTTTACAGAATTATGTCACTTAAAAAATCATACACGGGTTCACACCGGAGAGAAACCATACACCTGCAACGTATGTAATAAGCGATTTTCGCAATTGGGCCATCTAAAGATTCATGGACGATTGCATACTAGAAAACCTTTTTCCTGCGAAATATGTAAAAAGATGTTTGCTCTTGATCAAAGTTTAACGGCTCATAAACGAACTCATACAGGATAGAGAGAACTTTCGTCTGCGAAATATGTAGCTAGAAGTTCCTTACATCGGATGGTTTAAAGAAACATTTAATAGTCCACACAGGACAGAAGTTCTATTGTTGCCACTTGTGTATGATGAAACGTGACTATGATAAATCGCTTTTGCTGAGGCATATTAATATGGCTCCTTATCCGTTCAAAAATGCTGATTGTTTTAGACACTCTTCTATGTGATTAAACATGTTTCTTAATAATATTATCAATGCAACTAGTTAGAACAGGGCTATTTCAATTTATTGGTATATATTTGAAACCTACAGTTTGAATTTTTCATTAATAATTATTGTTTAAAAGACTACTCGAAATTGACAAAATTCAGGCAGGAAACTGTTTTTTTATTTCCAACTTATTTTCGACTGCACGCAATAAAAGTATGAAATAGCTATGTTACTATCTAGAACGCAGGTAAAAGTATTATTTACTCTAAAAGTTGGTTGAAATTGTCAATATATTCATAATATAAAAATAAAAACATTAAAAGGCCTTTTAATTAAATAAAATTCTGACCAAATTCTCATAATGTCTTATTAGAACCTTATGAGGATCGAAGATGTCGGGTCATTCAACTTATTTCTGTTGCTCATTGCCATAGCGATGTTCACTCGGCCATTCTTTAAAATTAAAACTACGATTTTGGCGGTTATATTCAGCAAAAACTTTGTAATAGCAACAGTTATAAGCCCATTCTTATGTAGACTATCTCCCGATAACCAGTGATATAAACAGCGTGGGTATTTAATATTGAAATGACGATTAGTATCGGACCCGGGATCCTATTTACATTGATTTCTTTAGAATATTAGATTTTTTTTTCATACGAAATAATTGAACACGCAATGTATTTGCATCCACATTAATAAACGTACGTAAACGTCATGACATACCATCATCGTTCATTTGTTGGACTACGTACCATTGCTGCTTGGTTAGACTTTAAATATTTATTACACCTAATTTAAAATTCTATTTAACAAAATAATTATGCCGTACGATTCCTATGGTCAGATACTATAACTGAACACATTATATCCCCGTATTATGTATATAGGTATGTAGGACGTCAGTGGCGTGCACTCCATATAGGCACAAAGGCACTGCCTACCCTAACAAATTAATACACACAACATTCTGTTTTCCTTTAATTTTATAATAAAGCCAATAACAGTTTTGTCACTATAACAATTGGCACAATAGAAAAATAAATTCGCCACATTCCCGTCATGTCACGCGCCGAACGTGGTAAACGTAAACGCAAGACGTACTTTTGCAAAAGTCTGCCTTGAATGCTATAAAATACAAACACATGCTTACAGAACGCACACAGCGACACGCGTAAAACTTCATACAAAAATGATCTCAACTCCGACCGCCTGGCCTGGAGGACGATACGTTGGTGTAGAAGATATCGCTCGGCAGAATGGAAATAACCGTAATCCATTGCGCATTTAGTAATGCTTACACGATTATACGCCGATGCTCAGCACGCAATGTATTTGCTACGATATCTTTTTACGAATATATTTATCTCTTTCTCGCAACCCATTCGAATCACCTGTTTCGGTCTGATTTTACGCGGCCAAATTTGGAAGGGATTTTTCGCTAGGATTACGTATCTAATAAGAATGTAAACCAATTTAGCGTCTTTTTCTAGTTAGTCCGCCGGCCATTTTTTTTAAATTAATTGTTTGTTTTGGTTCGACAGGCGCGTTTGTTTTGAATTGTAAAGTGAAAATACAAGTGATAAGTGTTGTGTTGTGTGATTTAGCATTTTAAAATCAAAATCGGAAGTGATTTTTAGTTCCATTGATGCGTGTGATTTATCAAAATGGATTTTTCGTGTGAGTCGTGTGCTGGCCTTGTGTGCTTAAACAAAACAGCAAACGGTAATTTTGGGCAATTACCTTTCGCGTCAAAGTTAAATGTCCTTCAATGCATGCCGGGGTTGCCGGATTTGCAACAAAAAACTGGGAATGTAACACGAAAATTTCACATTAGACATTACGATACTTTTAAGTGGTTGACTGGCTGTTCGCACAAAAGTAGGTTGTTTTGTTTCCCGTGTTTGTTATTTTCTAACTTGAAGACGGTCTGGGAGGTGGTCAATTTCATCAACCCGGACACATCACGAACACTACAGGAGAAAGATAGAAGTAAAATCGTGTATGTGTTTTTTTTTTTACCATTTCTTCTTTACTGCCTACCCTAGCCTAAAAACCTGTGCACGCCACTGTAGGACGTCCACTTACAAGGTGGACAGATGACCTTATAAAGGTCGCCGGAAGGCGCTGGATGCAGGTCGCTTCCAACCGGTATATATGGAAGTCCAAAGGGGAGGCCTATGTTCAGCAGTGGACGTCCTATGGCTGAGATGATGATGATGATGATGAGTACGCTGAATAGGCTAGTTGACCCATTTTTGAAATGGTTAATACTGATCTTACTGCCCCTAAAAAATATATATTGTATTTTTAAGAGAGCTAGAAAGCTAATTTTTATTAATTGTAAATTTAAATTTCATGAACAGACAAAAACACCGTCCGCCATTTTATCTTTAGCTTATCTGTGGCGTGACGCAGAAAACCGAGTAAATATACTCCGACGTTCGAAATTCGACCGTCGTTTAGTGCTGTCCCGCTCACTCAAAACCACTTTGACAGGAGATCGAGAGGGACTGCACTATTCAGATCGTCGGAGTAGCCCTTCAGTTTTCTTTACGGGATCTTTGACGTCACTGTCAAGAGCGAAAATGGCGGACAGCGTTTTAAGCATTTCAAAATACAGAATAAGAACCATATTTACAAATTAAATTTTTTCTACCATCTTTTACTTTTATGAACTGAAAAATACAGGGTTCCTATGCTAAAGCCTGACCAGAAATGTATGAGGATTCGCCATATTGCGGAATTTCACTGGAACTAATTTCTTAAACTGGCAATGATTTTATGATGGTTTGTCATCACTGTCAATGTCATTCGTGTTGGTTTCTTTAAAAGACAAATATTTAAATTTGTCTATATAAAATGCGGCATATCATTCACAGTCGTGAACGTAATATTATTAATTGATATTAATAATAGTCCATACTAATATTATAAATGCGAAAGTGTGTCTGTCTGTCTGTCTGTCTGTTACCTCTTCACGCTCAAACCGCTGAACCGATTTAGATGAAATTTGGTATATAGATAGTTTCAGTCCCGGGGAAGGACATAGGATACTTTTCATCCCGAATAAATTTAGTGTTCCCATGGGATGAGCGGGTAACACCGCGGGGCACAACTAGTAATAAATAAATATCGGACAACCTCACACAAATCGATCTAGTCCCAAATTAAGCTCAAGAAGGCTTGTGTTATGGGTACTAGACGACGATATACGCACTTATATTATATAACAACCATGACCCAAGCACAAATATTCGAGTTCATCTTTAATATTTGCCCTAAATATTACGTAAATTTACTTTCTATATTTGATAGATACAATTCAGTGTGTTATTTTTTTTCTTATCACAGTCTTGAAGTGTTTAACGATAATAGAACATTAGGCTGCGTCCACACTTGGATCATTTCGCCGATCCAATCCCCCTCGCGTACAGTCCAACCAAAAAGAGTAGAAATTAAAAAGTGGCAATACTGTACTGTCGTCCCCGTTTTCTTATATTGATTAGAAAGGGAGGAAACTACTGTATTGCCACTTTTTAATTTCTACTCTTTTTGGTCGGACTCATGTCGGACTGTATCCCCGTCGCGTATCATGAACGGTAGTGTGGACGTCGCGCCGTCGCGATCATGCAACAGTCCGTATCCGCTCGCTCAAAATCCATGTTGCGCGATCAGGAAAGCGTTACATGCCGTGATCTATCTCGAGTCGGTTTTTGCCCGATCATCAAAGGCGATACGGACTAGTTTGGACGTGCACCAATCCTTTCTTCGATCCATCTTTGAAATTATGTGAAAATACCATACTACTGCGCGACTGTCTACTTTGTTGGAGGCCTTTCCACGCGGCGTCATCCGGTACGCGGTCTTCACTCGAGAACTTTTTCATGAAACAAGCACAGTCATATGTAGGTTATATCTCCGTGAGCGGGTGACGTAACTAAAGACACGCGGTGTCTTCCGGTACGTGGTTCCCGTTCGAGAACCTATCTGCCACATTATCTATGATAAAACAAGGACAGTCAGACATATGAATGGTGAATCTCGGTAAGCCGGTGACATAACATAACTGCCAAAAATGAGCGGGGCTGTGATACGATACGTACTAAGAGTTCGGGCATAAAGGCGATACTAGCGCCATCGAGCTAATCTCTCGATTCGCCGTTAAACATAAGCAGATTCGTTAAAAAAGTATCGTCAGTGAAGTCGATTCCATAAACCGTTCATATCGTTAGATTTGGCATATAATATGTCTTAGCCACATCACTACAAACATCAGACAAGGGTCAAATATGTTTAAAAATGGTTAACCCTACAGTACGACACATAAGAGTAGAAATTAAGATACAATAATTAAAATTTACTTTTTTTATAATCAATTTTCACATATTTTAAAATTCTTTCACAATACTAATCCACTATAAATTATATATTTTTTTCTTTAAAAATACTTTAACCCCCATTATAATATTTTTAATCAAAATTATTTTTATTAATTTAATTTATACTAATTTTTCCCTAATCAAATTAAATAAATAATATTATCTTTTCAATGTAAATGAAATGCTTTATAATAATAATAATAATAATAAAGCTTTATTTCATTCCATACAGATTAAATTTAAAAATAATATATGTTTTAGGATTGGTCGTCCTGTATGGACCCCCTACGGGTAAAAGCCTCCTCCAATGAAAACCAGTTTTCTCTGTCCTTCGCGATGTCTAGCCATGTTTGACCGGCTACCGCCTTTATTTCGTCAGCCCACCTGGCGCGCGGGCGGCCTCTCGCTCTGGTGCCTCTTGGTCCGGTCCACGCTGCCGATCTTAAGGTCCATCTGTCGTCGCTGTATCTAGCAATATGGCCTGCCCACTTCCATTTCCTTTGCCGAGAGAATGTTAAAGCGTCTGTTACGTTCGTTTTCTTGCGAATAGCTGTATTTTTGACTCTATTTTTTAATTTTATATTTAAGCAACTTCTTTCCATTTTTCTCTGTGTTATTTTGATTTTGTTTTGGGTCTTGAAGTCGTAAGTCCAAGTTTGGCAACCGTAAGTGAGGCATGGTAGAATTTCTGTGTCCATAACAATTTTTTTTGACGATAATGGAATTGTGTTCGATTTGAGTATTTCTTTATGGGCCCAAAATTTCCTCCACGCTAGTGCTATTCTTCTGTCCACTTCTTCAGTGTTTCTTTCTTTACTAAAGGATATTTGTTTGCCTAGGTAGACATACGTTTCAACATACTCGATCGGGATGTTATTTACCAGGATAGGCGTTTTGTCGCTATTGCTCAAGATTTTTGTTTTTTCTAGGTTCATTTCTAACCCAATTTTTATGCTTGCCGTATGCAAGTCGTTAATCATACGGTTTAATTGTTGTGGGCTCTCCGAGAACAGAATTATGTCGTCGGCGAATCTGAGATGACTTAGATAGTTTCCGTTTATGTTGATCCCTAAATTAGACCATGGCAAGTTTTTCATTATATGTTGCAGGACGGCAATAAATAATTTTGGCGAGATTGGGTCGCCCTGTCTCACCCCTCTTTCTATGTCAATTGCCGGGCCTGTTTTGTCTAGTCTGACTCTACTTGTGCTGGTTGTGTAGATGTTTCTCACGATGTTTATATACTTTTCATTTACATTTTGTGTCCTCAAGGCTTCCCAGATACTGTTGTGTGCTATGGAGTCGAATGCTTTTTTGTAATCAATCAAAGCCAAGTATAATGGTCTGCGGAACTCTGAGTATTTCTCTATCATCATATCGACTACTTGAATGTGATCTGCTGTATTAAATCCACTTCTAAAACCGGCTTGTTCGATGGGTTGGTGCGCGTCAATGTTAGGGCGTATTCTTTCGAGCAGGCAGGATGCAAATAATTTGTAGAGGCATGGCATGAGGCTAATCGGTCGATAGTTTCCAATATCGGCTGGGTCTCCTTTTTTATATAGCAATATAATTTCGGATTTTGTCCATGAGTGTGGCACAGTTTCGTCAATCAGTATTTTGTTCCATAGAGTCGTGATAGGTGACAATAGTAGAGTTTTCGCAATCTTAATACATTCGTTTGTGATACCATCAGCTCCAGGACTTTTTTCAGGCTTTAATTTTTTTATTTGTTTCAGGATTTCAGGTTCTGTAAACATCTGGATTTCGGACGAGTCTCTACATTGGTTTACGACATGTATTAGAGGCGGTGATGGATCTTGCTGGCTGTATAATTTCGTGTAAAAGTCTGTAGCTATGTTAATAATATTTGTTCGAGAACTTGTTTCGGTAGAGCCGAGCCGAAGTGACGGAATCCACTTTTTTGATCTGTTGAGTTCTTTATATGCCCTTTTTGTGGATCTAGATTTGTCCAGGTGTTTTTGTATGGTGTTGATCCTGTGGGTTTCGTAACATCTTCTTATTTCTTTGTTAGTTACTTTGTAGAGTTCTTTCAGATTTTCTTTGTCTGCTTTGCTAGGTTTAGATTTGTTTTGTAGTTTAGTTCTTTCCTTCATAAGTTGTAGTGCTTTTTCGGATAGGATCTTGTGGCTTTTACTTCTTTTTGAACTCCTTAAGCTTTCTGATATAGCGTTCATGATTTTTTGACAGTATTCATCGATGTTACAATTATTTTGGGTGTTTAAAAGCTCTGGTATGCGACTATTTAAGTTTTCAAAGTATATTTCTTGTTCCTGCGGCGTTGTCAGCGACCTTGGTACGCTGGAAAATTTACGTCTACTTTTTTTCGTGGTTTTAAGATGCAGTGCGGCACGTACCATTCTGTGATCCGAGCCAAATGAGAGAGATGACACTACTTCGCAATTATTAAATAAATGTGGTGTTGTGGACATTATGAAGTCTATCTCATTTCGTGTGTTTTTGTCAGGAGAGATCCATGTCCATCTGTTCTTAACCTTTTTCTTGAACATTGTATTTATAATTTTCAGGTCGTATTCATATGCGTATGAAATGCTTTAATCAAGCTCTAATTTGTCTTTCTAGAAACACTTTCCAGTACCTCTACTTTGTATTGTTTGGCAATACTGTAGTGTCGTCTCTTTCTAATTAATATAAGAAATAAGGGACGACACTACAGTACTTTTTAATTTCTACTCTTTTGTGTCGTACTGTCTACACTACTCCCGAAGTTGGCCGAGGTTGGGCGAATATGATAGTGTAGAGGGGCACTTGGCTTGGATTCACACCACTTCAGCCAATTTTGCCTCTCCCAACCTATATAGGCCAACTTCGCGGTAGTGTGGGTCCACTATAAAAAAAAAAACAACTAGTTAGTATTAGTACTTAGTCTGTGGTTCTTTGATTGACAGTTCATAGTTTCTTTTAAGACTTCTTTTTTGTGTTTTCTATATTCTATATGAGATTGAGATCGCTTAGAAGTCCTATTTCTCCTGTTATTACTAAACAGGCTTATTATTATATTAATTAATCACGCATTAGTTCAATAAACGAATATCATAACAGTTGTTTAATCCAGTTGATTATTAGATGTGAAAAATGTCGTTACTTTGATTATAACTTGTAATGGCCGTTTTAATATACTGCTGACAACGGCATTTTAAGAAATACATTATTATTGTGTTGTGTTATCGCTTCCGAAAGTTCTTGTTAACTGTTTCCTATCTGTTTTTATTATTAACAACTGTGAGAACGCAACTGCGTATGTAGTAAATCTATTTAGAAGCATCTAGAGCCGGTGCCCCGCGTGGCTGCTCTGAGGAATATGCCCTTGAACGAAGAGCATGTTAAAGTGGAGCCTGTATTTGAATTTAATGATGATGGTGAGTCTAACTACAGTACAATAAGTTATGTAAACCAGCAGAAAATAGGCAGTTTGTGATAATTTGATGATGTGTATGACAGTGGTAGTGCAACTGCTGAGCTAGCATCAAATCCTGTCAAGGGCAAATATCTGTATGATGAAGTTGAATATCTGTTTTAGGGTCATGGATGTTTTCTTTGTGTTCAAGTATGTATTTATATTATCTATATTGCCATCTAGTACTCATGACACAAGCTTACTAGAGGTTAATTTGGGTCTTGATTGATTTGTGCGAGGTTATCTGATATTTATATTTTTTTATTTATGAATTATCACTGTAATTCTGCCGTGCTAAGTATAGCAGCAGTAATTCACATTGAATTTAACAGTTAACAGATTTTATCTTGGTTTACGAGTATTAATTAATACTACGAGTCTTAATGACGAGTTTTTTTCGTTTTTTTTTTTTTTTTTTCGGATAATTTTTTAGTTTTTGTTAGGTACTGCTTTTATGCCTAGCATAGCAGAATTACCCTAAACATAAAAATCCTAGTAAGGGATGATCTTACACAAATCAACCTAGTCCCAAACTAAGCAAAGCTATGGTACTAGACAACGATACACATATATTAATACAGATAACATATATAGATAACATCCTTGACCCAGGAACAAATATTCGAGTTAACCTCACAAATATTTGCCCTGGCCGGGATTCGAACCCAGGACTATGAGCTCAGTACACTACAAACTGCTCCAACCGCGTTGTCAAATTTGATAATTAAAATAGTAATATTGCTTTGCTAATCCGTAATATAATATCCTGCCAGTTAATTTGTGCTAACCTGTAACTGGCACGATATATGGTGGATTAGCAAAGCAATATTATTATTTTAATTAATATGGATTTACGCAAAGTAATGCCTGATTCAATTAAATACTAATATTTCTTTTTTTTTACATTTTGTTAACTAACATGCAATCGGTCTGTATGTGACCATAAGCAGTTATTTTGTTTGTTTTTTATGGCGTGTGAGGTAGGCCCATCCAATGACGGGGTACCTTAAGATGCTTATTGTTTCTTTAAATTGGTTGTTAAGTCCCATATGTGTAGTCGTTTCAGGCGTCTCTGTGGTAGGGATTCACTCAATACAGATACCAGCTCATTTTGGTGGCAGAGTATTTTGTTTCTGTACTAAAATTTGTCAATTCTCGCTTGACAGTCTGTGTGAAGGTGGAAGCAGACCTTTTAAACGAAGAGTGGGACGACAGCGAACTCTTCCACGGAGTGAGCGAGGCGGCCGCTCGGGCAGACTTGTACGCCGGGCACGAGGTGAAGGATGAGCTCGTGCTGGGGCCGGAGGTCCTGCAGGCGACCGCCATCTTTGTGGTTCAACGTGAGTTGTGTTTTTACTATTACCTTGGAATCCACAGAACGAGAATTTCAAAGGACATTCTGCTAACAGAATCCTGTCTATCTCTATTTATAAAACTATTCAAACACTGCCGTGCATCTAATATACATGACACATCAAAGTATGTAAATACTAATTTACGTAAAATTTCTGTATATAAGCGTGACGAAACATATACAGAGCCTTTTAAAACCGAATTGCTCCAAAAATTTATAAACATATTATGGATAATCTTAGACATAACAGAATTGAAAAAGAGCCTGTATAATCTTTTTGTACAAGAAGCATACCTCAGTATCCGAATATTTAGTGGACACAAACACAATGTCAATTTATATTTCATTGATTTAATCTATGCTAGGATTCATAGAGGGGGTGTGTGTATCTGTATGTAGTACAGTCGAGTTCATTTACACACTTACGAGAACAAAAATATCTGAACACGATTTTATGCTCCTGACAATAGGGTCGTGTTCAGATATTTTTGTTCTAGGAAATGTGTAGATGTAAATGAACTCGACTGTACTATTAAGTACTCTGTGACCACAGTTTAAATACTTAAAGCCTGAACAGAAATATATGAGGAATGTCAAGAGGGCGCTATTTATAAGACTTCTATGGCAACAATTTTCCAACCAATCGCAGCCGCACTATAATGACATTAGGTTAAATACCTGTCAGTTCCTAAGATAACCTCGTAATATTATTTAATGGAATGCACTCTTTTCCTGTCTGTTTTTCGTGTAGTAACACTTTATTTTATTTATAACATTACGTTCACGACCGTGAATTATTTTCGTCATTTTCTTTGGACATTTTTAAATATTTGTCTTTTAGAGATACACCACGAATGTCATAGTGTTGACAAACCATCATAAAATCATTGCCAGTGCAAGAAATTAGTTCCAGTGAAATTCCGCAATATGGCGCATCCTTATTTATTTCTGGTCAGGCTTTAATTTATTGTAATGTGTAATTTGTGTATCAGCCCCAACATCAGATACTAGAGAACATCAGCTGAGGAAGTGTGCGGTGCGGCTCGAGCGCATTGATGACCTTGAGACGCTGTTCAGCTCATGCCAGGGGACAGAGCAAGACAGCAGCAGGCGGGAGGGGGACAGTGAGTGGTCTCTCTTATTACTAGTTGCTCTGCGACCTGCGTAACCACGCCCAACCGTTTAAAAAAATATATACATTTTTTGTGTTTTTTAAAGTATTTCCAATATTTTGAGTGTTCTTAAAACTGAATTGTGTGAGTCGAGTGTGCTGTAAATCACACATACAGTCGAGTTCATTTACATATACACGCTTACGAGACCAAACATATCTGAACACGACCCTATTGTCAGGAGCATAAAGTCGTGTTCGGATATTTTTGTTCTCGTAAATGTGTAGATGTAAATGAACTCGACGTACAAGCTTGTTTCGAAATTTCTGTGATATCTGATTTTTTTATGTTTCCAACATGGCTCCGCCATTTAAAAATATCTCAAAACTGAATTGATTTAAAAAATATACTTAATTATAGAATCTTTTGTCAATTTAAAAGAAACCTAATAATATTTTGAACATCTCTCTCAATTGTTTTTGCTCGTCAAAAAATATCTTGAAAAGTTTAAAAACTTTATTTATTGACGGTTGGCGCTGTTTGTAGTGCACCTGCATACAGAGCAGGCGGTCCCGGGTTCGAATCCCGGCCAGGGCAAATATTTGTGTGATGTACTCGAATATTTGTTCCTGGATCATGGATGTTATCTATTTGTATTCGGGTCAATCAACTATTTTCTGCCACTCGTTACCATGGTGATGCCCCTGGGTCACTTTTTAAAACTACGATTTTCCGTGGTTATATTTAGCAAAAGCTTTGTAATTTAAACAGTTATATGCCAATTCTTATGTAGACTATCTCCTTACAATACCAGTAATATCAATTATCAACACTTTTCTTAGAAATTTAATCACTATTATCCCTTGGGTCACGGACAGAATAAAAGCAAGAAAAAGTTAATCCACCCATATATATGTATATATTATGTATATCGTCGTCTAGTACCCATAGTACAAGCATTGCTTAGTTTGGGACTAGGTCGAATTGTGTAAGATTTTCTCTTAATATTTATTTATGGGACTATACAGCCTCAGCAGCAGATACTCAGCATCAGCTGAGGAGTTGCGCGGTGCGGCTCGAGCGCATCGATGACCTTGAGAAGCTGTTCAGCTCATGCCAGGAGACGGAGGACGGCAGGCGGGGAGGAGAGAGTGAGTTGTCTCTCTTATTACTAGTTGCTCTACGAGCGGGCTTTGAAGAATTTATTTATTTATTTATTTAATCTTTATTGCACAAAAGAAAAAAACTTATCGTACAAAAGGCGGACTTAATGCCATAGGGCATTCTCTACCAGTCAACCATTGGGCTAAGCAGATAAATTGTGGGCGGTGCAACTAACTTAAAACAATTTAAAAATATATATATACTTAGATAAATACATATTTCTATAGGATAAGAAGAATGTGCTCCGTCCAGATCCTCTTTTAACTGCTATTTTCCTTTTCGCCTGATCCGGCTAGTTCATCGTTGATAAATATGTTTTTCTACAAATTTAAATCTTCAGGTATCTAAGGATGAAAGGAAAATAAATAAGTCTGTCAAAAATTTCATTTTTGTGAAAACATTTTATAGCCGACTGTACTTTTCTTTGAACATCCATCAATTGCTCACAGAGATGATTCTAAAGAGCCCAAACTCGATATGATTGCTTTATTTATTACGGAGTTCCTATGGCCACTTTCCAGCTCCATCATCAGATCAGCTCCACGTCATAATATTGCATTGTCACGCGATTTGCATATTCGTGCAGAATTTCAGCTCAATCGGAAACCGGAAAGTGGGTCAAATTTAACTTGCAAAATTCCATTACAACGGGACAGGTGAAAGTAAATAATAGCTTGTTAAAAACCTAAGGTCAAACCATCTATGTATATGATATTTTCTGCGGTTTCCACGACATTTAAATAAAACGATTTAAACGGATTATATCGCGTATATTAATTATTTGAGGCCTCCCTGACGTTTTATTAACTTACCAGTTACCGTTGTCGAACGTTGACTGAGAAAAACACAATTTTTCTCTGTCAAACTTACATTTAAGCAAACTAACTATTTGAACATCTCTCTTAATGCTATTGACATTCTTTATTAGTTCACTCATCATCAGGGGTCGGACAAAAAGTGCCCATGACGTTAAACCACATATAGGATTTTCAAATAGTATTTTTGATTTTCCTAAACAATTATCACTTTTAATTTATCAACCTCTTTATTAAACGATATGGCCACTTGAAATGAGTAAACGTTTTTACTGACACATTGTCAATCAGATGAACAATATATTGACTTCGTTATTGTTTAGCTATTGTGTCTTCACGATTATATTTAGCTAAAATTTATATTTACCAATGTATAAAAAACGCTGTAAAATGTCATCTTTACTCGAATATTGTGGCAATTTTCCGTTTTTGGAGGTACGTGACAAACACGTATGCTGCACTCTCTTGCAATAATCAAGATATACCAACGAAGGTAAGCAATATTAAAAGACATTTGGAGACAATCAAACATGTCGGAAACGCAGAAAAAAAAGGCAAAGTGAATTTAATATGAACCTTACAAATTTATTTTATTCACTACTTCACCCTACCACCTGCCTGTATTATTAATTCTATGGATTTATTTACGATTATTATTTATTAAGTTACTTCATGTCTTTTGTCCGATCCCTGCTCATTATCATCAAAAATAAAAGATCTTACCACATTCACGAAAAGGTAAAAAAAATTAAACGACCCCAGACACCGACAGAGCCCGCTAGGTGGGCGCTTGTACAGTACACTCCGCCGCGAGCTGCGCCGGCAGCCGAGTGAAGGTTACGAGCGCCCACCAGGCGGGGCGTTATTTATTTATTTATTTTATTTAAACTTTATTGCACAAAACAAAAGTCAGTACAAATGGCGAACTTAATACCTAATGGCATTCTCTACCTTAATGCCTAATGGCATTCTCTACCAGTCAACCATAGGGCCAAACAGAGATGCTTCAAGTGAGTGCAGAGTAGAAAATTAATCGTTCGGAGAGCATCCAAGATACAAGTGAATACATTAGGCGTTAGTCGTTAACCTTTTGAGCGCCACAGTCGGCTGTGGCCGTCAACAAAAAATCGTGCCCCTGACGCCACGTCGGCCACAGCCGTCCAAATGTCAATGATCAAAAACTTTGTAATTCTAACCGCTACAAGTATTTTTCAATCCCTGTTGATTTTGGGGCACATCTTTTTTTTTTACTCTGGCGTCAGTGGCACGGTAAATTGCTAGACCGCTTGGCGGTCAATAGGAGTATTAAAATGTAAAGTTTAAATCCTTCATTTATTGGACTGTACAGCCCCATCATCAGATACTGGAGAGCATCACGAGCTGAGGAGTTGTGCGGTGCGGCTCCAGCGCATCGACCTTGAAATGCTGTTCGGTGACGACAACTCTGGGGTGTCTGAGCAGGACGGCAGCAGGCGGGAGGGAGACAGTGAGTTGTTTCTCTTATTACTAACTAGCCGCGCGGTCTTACGCGACCATTCCACGGGGATACTAATTTTTTCGGGATAAAACGTTGCCTTTGAATTAATCCAGGGTGTCAGCTACCTTTATACCAAAATTTATCCAAATTTATACACTCACAAACTTTCGTCTTTATAATATTAGTGTGACAGATAGATTAGAATAGAATACTCTTTATTGCACACCTCAAGAAGAAAGAAATACAAATACAGATGACACTTAACATTACAATAGAGGCAAACAATAGGCGATCTTATCGCTAAAAAGCGATCTCTTCCAGACAACCTTTGGGTAGCGGATTAAGGTGACTAGAGTTGGTTTCAAATATTCTGAAATGTTTAATTTTTAGGGTTCCGTACCCAAAGGGTAAAAAACGGGACCTTATTACTAAGACTGCTGTCCGTTTATCTGTCTGTCTGTCGGATTGTCACCAGGCTGTATCTCATGAACCGTGATAGGTATAGTTGAAATATTCACAGATGATGTATTTCTGTTGCCGCTATAACAACCAATACTAATCATGATAATTGATAAAATAATAATAATTAAATGGCCCCATACAAAGGTAAAGGTTTTTCCATGATATTTCGTTCGACAGGCATTTTCTCATGAATCGTAATAGGTAAGACAGTTGTTATTCACAGAATGTATATTTTTGATACCGCTATAACAATAAATAATAAAAATAAGTAAAAATTAAAGGGCAGAACGTGTTTTCTGCTCGATTTTGGTTCGGAACCCTTCGTGCGCGAGTCCGACTCTTGCTTGGCCGGTTTTTAAATAGGCCAGTTGACCCATTTTTGAAATATATTTGAAATGGTTAATAATGATCTTACTAGCTCTAAAAAAAAATGACTTGTATTTTTGTGAAAGCTAGAAAGCTAAATTTTATTAATTCAAGGCACTATTCGAAGACGTCGGAGTAGACCTTTAGATTTCTTTACATGACCGATGACGTCACTTTTATAACCGAACATGGCGGACAGCGTTTTAAGCATTTCAAAATACAGATTAAAAACCATATTTTCTAATTCAATTTTTTCAGCCATCTTCCACTTTTATGAAATGAAATTTCCTACGCTAAATACTATACGAAATAAACATTAGTTTAATACAATTTGACATGAGTCAACTAGCCTATTTTGAAATTAGGTTGTATAATAAAGAATCTTGTTTCAGAGTTGCCCCTATCTGAGCGCTCAGCTTTATCGCCGAAAGATTGTTTCGTGAGGTTAGAGCGATGTGACGATATGGTCTCTCTCGCTCACGCAGCAAGCGCACGCGCCGTACTCTCGGCCTACGAGTGCGACGCCTGCGGCCAGACGTTCCATCTGAGACGTGTTTTAATCCAGCATATGCGTCTTCACTCGCGAATGGCCGTTGGAGCGAAGTTATTCTCGTGTGATATTTGTGACAGAGAGTTCGCAAGCAAACAAGGCTTGCAGTATCATCTGGAGACGCATTCAGGGAAGAAAGGGGTCTCTTGTGGTGTATGCGGGCGGCGGTTCACTCAGATTCCCAGTCTGAATCGCCATATGGTCACGCATGATACGAACAGAAAAAAGCCATTTTCGTGCCACATATGCTTAAGGCAGTGTTTTTCTAAGGGCGATTTAGATAGACATGTATCGAGGCACACTGCTGAGAGACACCATATTTGCAGGATATGTAAAAAAGGATATTCGGATCCCAGTCATCTGTACAGGCATTTGAAGATACACACAGGGGAGAAGCCTTATAAATGTGACGTGTGTGGCATGAGGTTTGTGGAAAAGAGTTATATAAAAGTGCATAAACGCATTCACACGGGAGAAAAACCTTATGTATGTGAGATATGTAACAAGCGATTTTATTACCAAGGCGGCTTAGACAGACATAAAAGAACTCATGCAACTAAAACGTATTTCCCGTGTGAGACGTGTAACAAGAAATTTACGAAGTTGAGCAAGTTGATGCGACATTATCGCGCTCATATGAAGTACCGGTGTAAGGTATGCGGTAAGGAGTTCAGGAGGCGAGATTACTTGGAGACTCATGAACTTATCCACAGTGGGATTAGGCCGTTTACTTGCGACGTATGTGGAAAGAGCTTCACGCAATTTGGCCATTTGAACATGCATAAACTCATACACACAGGAGAGAAACGACACTTCTGTGAAATATGTAACCGGGGCTTTAGGGACCGTAGGGGTTTGGAATACCATAAACAAACTCACTCAGACGAAAAACCGTTTGTTTGCGAATGTAAGAGGAGGTTTAGGAATTTGATTGCTTTGAACTGTCATAGACGAATACACACGGGCGAGAAGCCATATTCCTGTGTTATATGCGATAAAAAGTTTGGGTATAGCTCAACTTTATTGTCCCATAAAAAAAGGGAACATGGAAACAACATTGCATCGAAAGTAAAAAAACAATTACGCAATTAGGATTTATAATAGTTCAGACTTCAACAGAAAAAATGTTTTTTCTTTATAAATTTGAAAAATAAAACTATTTTTGGCGAAATGCATAAATTATGTTTAAAAAAAATTATCCCATAGAATGGGAGGGAATAAAATTACTTAACTGTTTCAATGGAGTAGTGTTTTTTTTTTGTTAAAAGTAATTAACTCTTTATTTTTCGTTTTCATTAGAGATTAAGTAAATTAACTGCCAAATTCGTTGGCATGGCAGGGATCGGAAATTTCGATGCATATTTAACTTAAACTTTGACAGCGGCTTTTTTATTCAGTTGTTGTACGTATCAGTGAGATAGCAATGAGATTATGGTAATTTTAGCCAAATGGTCCAAAATCCGTTTTAGTGCCTAAAATAGAATTTAAAAAATATATCCTTATTTCTTTCTTTTTTCTTTGATCTTTGTTTCAATGGTTAACTATCAAAAAATGTGGTGTACCCACACTAAAAATAACGAGACATTACAATATGTTTCATAAATTCAATATTCCTAATGTCACTATTTTTCTAACAGTTACGTTAGTTCTCAAATGGAATTTACTCACTTTTCCGTTTTTTTTTATTACATAATGTCCCATTTGGCAGTCCCCAGATCTCTTCGAAAATTATGTCCACTGCACTGCGTGAGCTAATCTTTTTATTTTATTAGTCCACGAATGTCGATAAAATTGTCGCTCGAATAAACATACTAATCTCAGTTAAAAAATGATTTATTATTCGAAGATTATTGTAATGAGTAAGTTATGCGTTAAAAATATACAAGAGACTTTTTAAAGGCACTTTTTTGGCACAAAATATATTTGGTACAAATATCGTTCTAAATTTCCGATCCCTGATTATTATTATTGTTACTTACACATTTGTTACATTGTTACCCTTTTTTTAAGTTTCATTGAATTAACATTTCATCGAAAACTTTTTTTTCTGAAACCATAAAACCTCTAATCTATAGGTTGACATTTTCAAGATGTCTGAAATATGTATGACTTTAATAATCTTATTAAAACTTTCGTGAGACATATTTAATTATTGCATTAAGCGCTGTACGGGTAGCCGTCCCTGATGAAGAGCTCCATACGAGTTCGAAACATGTCGGGCCGTTCCTGACAATTTCACGTGAGTGTAAACCGATTAATACAATAATTATGTATGAGCTTCGAGGAAAAAATCGTCTATGAAATGAGAATTCTATGAAATAAAGAATTCGGTGAACTGTTTTTCTATAAAAGAAGTGGATACCGTTATATTAAGATTGTTAATGCATGATTACATTAAATAAAAATAATTAAAACAGTGCCTACGGTTTTATTTCGAACACGTCTCATGACACCAGTTGTTTCAAGAAAACAAGAGAGTAAAGCCTGACCAGAAATCAGGATTGTCAAGAGGGCGCTATTTATAAGATTTACATGGCAACAATTTTGCAACCAATCGCAACCGCACTGTAATGACATTAGTTTAAATACCCGTCAGTTCCACTATGTTACAATACGATTAAAATCAGTTAACGATTCGGATTGTATATCTATCTTGCTCGTACTTATGCGATTTTAATAAGAGCGTGCGAGAGAGGAGAGAGGGGTAAAAGCCGAATCGTTAACTGATTTTAATCGTACTGTAACCTTGTGATAGCATTTAATGGAATGCACTATTTTCGTGTAGTAAACACGTGTACACTTAATTTATAATCTTACGTACGCGACTGTGAATGGTTTTCAGTTTTTTCTTTGGATATTTTCAAATATTTGTCTTTTAAAGAGACCACCACGAATGAAATTGACATTACTGACAAACTAATTATTATTATTTATTAAACCATCATAAAATCATTGCCAGTGTAAGAAATTAGTTCCAGTGAAATTCCGCAATATGGCGCATCCTCATATATTTCTGGTCAGGCTTTCCATCGCATTCCATATCCCATGATACAAAAACAACAAGGTATGGCATTCCGGAATGTCAGGCCAGACTTGTGACGTCATCGACTGGTTCTGGATTGGTACCTGTATGAATATCTTAAAATCAAGTGTTTTTAAAATCAATTATTATGACAAAAAAGCATTATTTATTGTTAAATAATCAATTAATAATAAAATGTCAATAGGTAATCAGTAACTTAACCTAACACAACCCAAATAAGTAGGTATTAATCAAATAAACCGCCCCGAGTCATTCCGGGAGCAAAGGTGCCCATCACGCTCGCTGCATTACCGCGTTGAATCGCAATCGACAGCCTTTGCAACAGGAATGAACCGGCACGGGGGTCATGACCTCTCTCTCGCAGACGGCGCCCGACTTCCGCCAAGAACGTTCTGGCTTCTGAGCACCAGCAGCCAGTTGTCTCCACCGCGAGAGGGACAAATAAGTAATTTGTCAGGGCGGAGTACTTGCCCCGCTTTCTAAGGGCACCCGTCTCGGCCGCCGCTCCGGCCGCACAGATGGTACGACCCAGGTGCGAGGCAGCGAAAGTGCTGACGCATGTTGCGTCCCACAGCAGGCACTTGCCCTTCTGCCACGGCACCAAGGTCAAACCATCCGGCCTTTTCCCATCCGACCTACTCAACCCTGAAGGCTCCAGAACACACGGTATGTTGGCTGACACTAGCGCCCTCCGCACGATGTCGTTCAGAGCGTGATGGCGCGAGAATCTCCCCGCGCAACGACAGCAACTCAACGCATGGTGCTCGTTGCTCTCCACCCTGGTGCCGCAGATGCATAAATGTGGTTCACAAACATCGCAGCCCAGGCGGAGAGCCACAGCCACCCGCATCGAGTCGTCGTCGAGCAGAGTGCCTAGGTGGGGGGAGGGAAGCGCGTGTAACCACGAAAATCCAATAAATATGACAATAGTAATGCATTTTTTTTGTACGTCCTTTTCTTTTGAACATCTTTTTCTTATAATTATTTTGTTACTATAAAGCGGCAAAATATCAGTCTACGTCACAAGTCTGCCTTGTTGGAATGCCATACATTGTTTTCTTATACCATGGCATATCCATAGCCTAAAAAGTCTGGCCCAAGAATAGTGGCGCTACAAACAGCTTTCATATGGCAATAATGAGCATACGTCATATATTTGCATTATTAACCCTTTGACCGCCAAAGACGGCAAATCACGTCATCGGGAATTCGTGCCACTGACGCCAACGACGCATATTGACGTCAAAAATTTCAATGGTCAAAAACATGCTAATTCAAACCACTATCTGTGTTTTTCAATCTCTGTTGATATTGGAGCACTTTTTTTTTTTGGTTTGGCGTCAGTGGCACGTTGAATAGGGTTATTGACAAAAATTGAAAACCGGTTTAAATGTATTAAGCTTATCGTAAATTGAAATATAAAACTAAGAAAAAAATTTTTACTGCGTTAGTTTTTGTACAATTTGTGTTTTTTCGTTACCACTCACATGCTTGCGCCAAAACGCGATATAATTTTAGTGTGACGTCACAATGGCATACCAGACTAATGCGGATATTACACCTTCCTATATTAGGTAATGACTAAATTAGTCACTGACTAACTTAGGAAAGTGTATTAGCTGCAGAACAGAGCCTTTTTTCTGAAGTGTAAAAAGGAAGGAGCAGAATTTTTATATCTACAAAATTGTCCGGCGAAAGAAAGGTGTTAAATTGGTGGCGCTAGTATTGCAAGAGAGCTAGACTATTACCTGTTCCTAAAAGATCATATCAGTTACTTTTTGTTAAAATCAAAATGCTGGAATAGTTGGCACAATTTTCCCAATTAGCTAGCGCTACCGGAGCCTTTTGGGACTATTTACCACTGCCGCTGTACACTTTTTTTTACATTCTTCCATGAAAGATGCTACTCCTTCCCTCTACACTCCATAGCCTCTTCCTCTTGTCTTGTCAGTCAGAAATTAAAAAAAAAAAAAAAAAAATTGTCAGTCAGAATCATAGATAGCTAACTTTACGTGTTTTTCGGTCCAAAATATGAGTTGAGTACTGATATGATGTTGTGATGTTTGATTGTAGTCACTAAAGTAGCGGCTCCAGGGCGCTTTACGTCACGCTTCTTTATTAGTTACTACTCATAATCTCTCGAATTTGTTACAAAATAATCGGAAGTAAATTTTCCTTGTAAAATATTTAATTTTCTTTTCAAAACTACAACATGATTTTTAATAGATTGAATAATAGAAACAAGTAAATGAATAAACTATTTTATTTTTAAGCATTTAATAATAATTGTACAACAAATAACTGGAGTAAAGATGTTACTAACATTAGCGTTGAATCTAAAATAGACAACATATCGTGGGGTCAAAAATGTAAGCCCGATTTCAAAGGTCTTCATCTCGGCGGGAGACTGCGGCGGCGATAAACACGGAGCTCTTAATATTGTCATTGTTTGGCACACTTGTAAATATATGGGTGATACACTGCACTGCAATTCGTGGTCACAAATTTTTCCAGTAACATTCTGTTGAAATACAAGATGGCTCCTCACAGTTAGAACTTTACTCTCCTTCTCATCAATAACCATAGTCACGGCATATGGTGGTTTTCTTATTTTGTGCTCCGGACACACTTTACACTTAACAGTGCACAGACTCGCCTCACGACGAAGCTGAACATAACCTATGGGATCATCGCCATAAGATTCTCTTGAAGATCTATAACAAAGGATATTCTATGATACAAGGTGATAGTATATTTGGTAACAAAACTAATGAATTGGCTATCTTATTATATATAAACAAATAACATATTATTCATACTTACTGTGCACTTTTTACATTCCTAAATTCAGCTGAACAAAAGTCGGGATTCGTACCAAAAAAGTGGGCTACCATGTAAGAATCCACTTTCGGTAAGTTAGCACTGTCTGCTTTGATATAATGTTCTTCAATTTTTGAAGATCTGGAGTATTAATTATAAACCAAAAATTTATTAAATGTGTGAGAAGATGAATCCAATCGTAACAACATAAACCATAGATAAGAATGTAATACATAAACTACTAACGGTTTTGTCAGTTCAGTTGTCAGTTTTGATTTTTGACAGCAGCCGTTTGTTTGTGCCACTGTGACGTCATTAGCAAGATGGCATCGTTTTGATCATTTGACTCACAGATAAAAAAAACTAAAACTTATTTAATTAATATTAATTTATTAAATCATTTTCATTGAAATGTAACTACTTACTTTGGTTCTAGGAATCATAAGCTACATGTAACAATACGATTTATAATTATTCATTACATGTGTCAAGTACCCTATTGCTTTGCCGCTTGGCGCTCGAAAGGTTAAACGTCAATAAAACAAACATCAATAACGTCAATAAACAGCCAGGCTCAAGTGGGATTGGGCAGGCCACGTTTGCCGTATGCATCCAGAAAGATGGGCCAGCATAGCCACTAAGTGGGTGCCCAAAGATGGACGACGCAGACGAGGCAGGCCTAGACGGAGATAGCGGGATGACATAGACGCATTCCTCAGCAACTGGCCGGAACAGGCACTAAACAGGGACCTGCGGAAGTCTGAGGGAGAGGCCTTTTCCCAGCAGTGGGACACAAATACAGGCTAGTAAAAATAAAACTTAATAGCTTTTGTCAAGGATTTGTCATTAACCAAATTCTGAACATTGTTTACCGGAATGTTGCTCAATCCTTCGTGCTTCTTGATAAATTAATAACTACTGAATCCTATTGAAAAAACTTTCATCGCTGTGGAATGTGGATAGTTTTGGCTTTATTGTGCAAAAAATCTGTGATGTTTTCGGGATATTTAGACCTGTTTCCTTCTTTGTTTAAATTCACATCCGCCGACTTTCAACGTCAGTTACCAAAAAAATTGTCATCATCAGTAAAATAAATTACTACCACTAAAAAAATCCGCAATAGGTCGTGGACTGAAAAACACTGGCGGGCTATGTAGCGCTTCAATAGGGCTACAATTTGTTTGGGAATATTATGAAAGACAAAACACACAAATAATACATAAAAATATATTTCGCATTAACTAAAAGCTTACATTTAATAACATAATGAAAATACATCGAATCCAGCAACATGTGGATAGCACATAAAACAGTAGAAATTAAAAAAATGCCAACAATGTAGTGTCGTCCCTTTCTAATCACTCAACGAAAATGGGACGACACTACAGTATTGCCACTTTTTAATTTCTATAATTTCTTGTCGGACAGAGTCAGGCTGTTGTTTTTAAACCTAGCAATGTGAAATTTACTGTCGATTGATACATGCTACTTACAGTTTGGATATATGTAAAAGAAATAAGAGATTTGTGATCATTCTCGCGTAATATTACCCCGTTCTGTTGTGAAATAACAAAGTGATAAAATTGTAAAAATCAACGAATATTAAGAGTGGCAATAGGGGTGGGATACATCTTAGGACTTCAAAAATGTGAGGCTATTTGGAACCCAAGCGGATAATACGTAAACTAAAGTTAAGTGTATATGTAGGTATAAATGAATGATCTAATAATAATTCTAATACTTTAATATGGTATAATGATGGCTAAATACACACTCAAACACAAAAGTAAAACCGTAAGTTATGGTTAGGTACGACGACGAGCAAAGCTAGGAGGAATGTTATCTTGCAAATGTAAACATTATGTTTTTTATACTTGAAATTATACTTATTGTTGTTATATCAAATAACCCCTTGGGTTCCAATTAGCCCCACTTTACGATCAAGCACACAGGTTGCTCAAGCCCTTATGTTACCTGGACCATAATGGTAATGCAGTCTGTGTGCTATATTCTGCTCATTTTACGTGACAAACATGAGCTTCAATAGTTTGGGTAACATTACGCAGCAATATAATCGAATGAAAATGTATTAACATGGATTTATTAAGATCACGTTGAAAAATACGGCTTTAATTACATTTTAAAACTTAAAACTACAAGTGTTGCTACACGAAGCAACATTTGCTTTTGATTGTTGTAAAAAAATCTGGCTGTAGGTATAGGCCCCGTAAACAAAAAAAAAAACTTTTTTTTGGAGCGAACCGTGTCTTTAACGTTCGTTCGTGTGGCAACACTAAAATTATGCATACACAATTACGTTGTTTAAATACGAAATAATATCTTAAATATAGTAAAATTATTGTCGATTATTGCTTACAAATACATTTTTAACACGAATTGGTCCCATTGTTGCATTTGTGACAACGAATTATAAAAACGGGAATGTCTTTTTAAAAGTTTGGTCCCAACAATAAATTGGAATTTAAAAGGGCGTTATCGTAGATTATTATTTAAACTCTAATACCAAGCATGAACTACATCAACTTTGAGTTACTTATATAGATAAATACCAAATAAGGTATTTTAATAATATAAAAGGCACGATTTTGACGTTTCGTAAATATAATGACGTTTTTAATAACAAAGCAATATGTACAAAAGTAACTTATAATAAGTATTTTATCGACACCTTCGGCATTTTTTTTGTAAATATTCAAGGACGCCTTTAAGCATGCCGGGGCCTGGGCGCTCCATTAATTGGGGCCGCAAAAAACGTCATCTAGGTACTTTTTTCGAGGGTGATTTGGCCCCCACGTGAGATTGGGGGCCTTCGTGAGACTGGGGCCCTGGGCACGTGCCCAAAGCCCCCATCTGGAAAAAGGGCCTGCTGACTTTCAACCACTAGTAGATACAGTCAGAATCTAATAAAAACAGTAACAATTTTTGTTAAGCAAATGATTAGCTCAAATTGAAATTGGGATATACCAATTTTGTAACACGTATGCTAATTCAGAAACCATTTATAAGAATAAGGCTGATACAGCAATAAACAATTAGATTATGACAATATGACAACTGAAAAGTTATTCATAATATTTTTTTCTACTTATCCTTGCAGTTTTGCAGTACTAGTCGTAAATTGTGACGTCATCGCAAAATACTAAGGAGAAAAACAATTAAACGTATGTAATTAGCAAACTGATTAAATGGCTTATATCATTACATAGTATAAAACAAAGTCGCTTCTGTCTGTTCCTATGTATGCTTAGATCTTTAAAACTACGCAACGGATTTTGATGCGCTTTTTAAGTAAATAGGTAGTGATTCAAGAAGAAGGTATATGTATAATACTTACATGCATAATTTATCAGCCTTGCACCCGTGCGAAACCGGTACGGGTCGCAAGTTTTTAATAAAAATAATGGGATCTTTGTTTTTTAGGTAGGTATATCCCAATTCAAGTATTGCATTACAAAATACTCATATCGTTTATGAGGTATGGTACCTTTTTCAGGTTGGTACTATACATTTAATAGTACGCTGTACCGTTTATGTTCATTTATGTTTTATTTAAAATCTAATTTCATATGCATCAGTTGGTATGTTCAACACATCTTTTAAAGGTACGACCAAACCGCTGCTCAAAAAACGGCGCGTTTACGCAGTGACGTGTTCAAGCTGCTACACCACTGCTCGAAATACGCTGAGGCACGTCGTATGAAAATACTTACGAGGTCAAACTGAGAACCTCCTTTTTTGAAGTCGGTTAAAAACGTGACGCACACGTCATGTTTTACATACATTTGATTGCAGCATTTACGGTGCGGTTTTTTGTTGTTTGAGCTTGCACAACGCAATGTCACCGTTTTTAAGCGGCGGTGTGGCCCACCTTTATGAGTAGAGTAATTAAATTCTACATGTAACTGCTTCTCTTCTTGCGGCTGAAGAGGCCGCCGAAGACTCCTTTCTTGTCCTTCTTCTCCTTGGAGACTCCGCTGACGGACAGCTCTGACTCGCCTGACGACCTGCACATAAATTAAAGTGAGTATTTTACTATTATCATTTGACCGGTGGAAGATGAAGAAATTATGAGAGGTAAAATTCTTTATAGTCCAGATAATATCACTGTGTCAAAAATTTGGGTAAAATTGCACCCAACGATTCTCACAACGATTGCTTGTCATACGTATTGTTTGTCATAAAATCGTTAACCATATGTCTGAAATTATTAACTTCACAAGAGTTTTGAGAGTTTAACTCATTAGGTTAGGTTTGTTATTAATCCTGTTAATAATCCTGAAAAGTTAGTAGACATTATGACTATCGAAAATTATGACTAATGACAATTATGAATAAGAATAATACGTGAGCCAATATGGACCCCAAAAATCTACAAATTTATTCAAATTGTTTATACTTAAGATTGTTATATTTGGTATGTTGTATGATAGGTTAAGATCTGTAACGCTTTGGCAATTAGCTGTAAGTTACGGATATAATATATATGTAATTGTAAATAAATAAATAAATAATGATCTGCCGCGATCACACGTCATCATAGTTCCCGAATCTGAAGAAAACGTTATTAGGTACTAAATGTTTAAAAAATTGGTCCAGGCGGGGTTTGAACCCGCGACTCCAACGGCTTTCCGGGCCAACAGGGGCGTCCTGGGTCTATATTGACAACTAGAATCATTTTTCGACGAATTTTCCACACAAATATTTGCCTATGTCGGGATTCGAACCCAGGACCGTCGGCTCAGCAGGTAGCAGCACAACCATTGCTAAACTTTAATAGTATAAACTATAGATAATAAATAAATAAATATCAGACAACCTCACACAAAACCTAGTCCCAAATTAAGCTCAGCTCAGGCGACGATATACATCCTTATATATCCTTATATAGATAAATAAATACTTAAATACGTAGAACATCCAAGACCCAGGCACAAATATTCGTGTTCATCACACAAATATTTGCCCTTGCCGGGATTCGAACCCGGGACCGTCGGTTCAGTAGGCATTAGCTTAACCACTGCGCCAACCGCGTCGTCGAATTAAATAATTACCTAGAGGCGGGGCGTTGGTCGAGTGCCGGGGAGCCGCCCGCCACCGACGCTGGCCGCTGGTTCCCGCCGTACGCTACAACACAAAACAACACATTACATTTGTCTGTCTGTCTCTACATCCCGTTGCGTGTCATCTCCGAACGGCAAGACTCCAAACGTCGTTCAGGAGTTAGGTTAATACAACAATTCATAATATTTTCTTTGGTTACCGCAACACACTTAAATAAAGCAACCATGACCCAAGCACAAATATTCAAGTTTATCACGCAAATATTTGCTCTGGCCGGGATTCGAACCAGGGACCGCCGGCTCAGTAGGCAGGTCTACAAACTACACCAGCACGCTTATGGTCTGGAAGCTCCCTAAATGCGCGAGGCCCGTTTTTTGTTATTGTGATTAAAAATAAAAGTTTAGTGTATACAAGTTTATGGTTTGATTTATTTGCCGAAAATTCCTGACATTTGCGTTTCCGGCCGCATTCCTGACATATGTCTAAAATTCTTGACATCTGGTCACCCTAACTACAGAGGAATAAAAATTCTGCGTAATATTTATCGGCGAATTGAAATATTCGACGAAATTAGTTTCTGGGAGTCAAAAGGCTCCCGAACGTCCTACGTATTGGACCACTGAACCTGCCCTTGAATCAACTGATTGATTTTTGCATGCCTTAGTGTGGCATGGTTACTGGGCATTACTGTACTAATTACTTTATAGATGTAACGCTTGTTTAGTCACACTGATTTAGACGGGGTCCTCTTTCATAGAATAGAATAGAATATATTTATTTGTCAAACATAGGTACAAAGATATAGGTACATAGAAAAACATTTCACCGAATGCTTCATTATCATTACATAGGCAAATTTTTCCCCGGAAGAACATACATTTTCAGAAATTTTGAAAATGTCAACCTATAGATTAGGTCAGGTTAGGTTATTCCAAAATATTGTATGTTTTCAGAAAAAAATGCCTTCGATGAAATTAAACTACTGTTAAATGAAAATTCTATGAAACTTTTGTCTATATAACGGGTAATCCGATTTATACACACAATTTGGAGGTATACCGTAATAGTCAATGTAAAAACAACTAAACATAAACATGGCTATTGATACAAAAATCAAAGGACAAAGAATTTTTTTTTTTTCCGCTTCATTGTAAACATTTCACAAAGATTTTTTTTAATGCGTAACCTGGCGCGTAAGGGAAACCTCGAAGGGTTATCATGTTAGGTTGGTGGAGAGGTTAACGCGCTGGACCGGTAATCCAGAGGTACCAGGTTCGATTCCCGGTCTCTCCCGCCAGGTTAAGCATTTCAATTTTTCTTTCTGCTTTGCTGTTTGTATCATTGGTTCAATATAAAAATAGTGGTGTGTACATTAAAACATAATGAGACATTACATGTTTAAACATGGCTGAAAAAAAAAGCTGAAAACGAAGCACAGACAAGCGCCGCCACCGCATAAACAACACGAAAACAAACCCATTAAACATATACATACTTATATAACGTAAGTATATTAAGGCAGAACTACAGACTAGAGAATATAGAGAACGAAGGTATATACAGTGATATTGTTTAAGAAAGTATGTCTTCAAATTTATCACAACATTTTTACATGTTTTGAAACATTTTAGAAAAGATTATGTCGTTCTCCCTCCTGCTATAAAATATCGAAAAGTGCAGATGCTACTTACTAACTTATTTGGATGGTAGTCTTTTGGCGTTAAAATCTGTAATTTTCCCTATTTTTATAGTAGTAACGCCACTTCAACTAACGATACACTTTCTAAAATCTACATTAGGATAGGTTTGTTTCATAAAAATCGTAAAAGGCTTCAAATAAAAATGTTGTCGATGGTATTACATATTTCTTACACAATATCAATATGTTAGGTACCTTCATACTCTTTGCTACAGACGGACAGACATATATACCTATATATAGAACATACATTGAACTCTATGAAGTACATAAAGTAGATGGCTGGATCCTGAGAGCGTGTTGATAAATACATAAAGTTTAAAGTATATAATAAAAAGGTCTTATACAAAGATTTAATCGTTGATGAGGAAAAAATGGTGACAAAATAATTATTTATAAATAATGAAATCTAATTATATTTTTGAGTGAACAATAAAATCGTTACAACAGAATTGAAATAGTCTAACGACTTTTAACTAAACCAGCCTACAAAAAAACACATTTGCCTTTTACATAAATTATAATTCCATACATTATTGTAGATTTTTGTATTGTAATCATAAAACATCTATTCATAAAAAAAAGTAGCGATGTTTTATTCCACAGGATTTTTGCCTCACCACGAAGAAGAATAAAAATCATCTTAATAATAAAAACATCTGTCGTGCGAAAGGTATACATATGTACGAGAGAGTGTGAATTGTGCATGTAGGGCAGTCATTGAAGCATTATAGCTCCGAATTTTTTTACTGTGAACCGAATTGCATACAATTTTGGAATTAGGTTCATCTTACCCTTAACTTCAAAAGTGAAAATGATTTGAACTCCGCAACCACCCTGGAGGTGGTTGCCACCCCTTCTCGGGGGTGAATTATTTTTTTTTGAAAATTACCTCGGATATCGATAGAAGGCCTAATTTTAAGCAAAAAACCATCTATAAAGTTTTTCAAAAAATCCAATACTTTTCAAGTTATTGGCAATTGAAAATTCGCAATTTTTTCACGTTTTTCATCGGTTTTTTGCAAATATCTCCAAAAATATACGTTTTATCGAAAATTTTATAAAGAACAAAATTGTAGCAGGTAAAACAATGAACAATTTGATTTTTTATAAAGTATTCTAAGTGCAATATTAAGCTAGATATTAAAGATCAAAGCCGTTTTTTATTATGTCTGAAATTTAATCGATGTGGTCAATGCCATCTAGCGGCGAGCAGATGCATTTTATGCATTCTAATACAAAAGGGTTTTGTAGTGCTTGAAATAAGCTTTAAAATGAGCACTATAAAAAGTCTTTTGCACGTAAAATAAGTGAGCTGTATTGCAAATAAGAGGAGCATCTAATGTTTTTTCTTTCAAATCAATGGGTTTCATAAGTGCCATTTCCACCAAAATTAAAATTAATCGTATTCCGCCTAGAATTAACTTTATTATGAAGAGTTTGATAGATAGTATCAGTTTGGCTGCTTCAGGACACATATTTTTCAAAAAAGTCACGATTAAAAATAAAACAAAATTTCAAATTTTAAAAGAACCCACTTTATTTTCATAATATCTCAAAAATGACGACAGATACATATAAAAGTGTACGGATTAAAAATTTAGGTATTTTTCTGACAAACAATTTGGTTTTTTTGTTTTTTCTGTCCAACAAAAATTGACGGAGATATGATTGTTTAAAGAGCGCATGGCAGCGCAATCACAGCCTCTCTTAAGCCCTTTAACCCTTCACCGTTTTAGAAAAAGGTTTTTTACTATATATTGCAATAAAGGATGTTGTAGCTCTCTTAATTACCTTTACAATGGTTTTTTATAAATTATGATAGCATGAAAATTGAAGGAGTTATGGTCCAAAAACTTATCATATTTTTTTCTACTTAGTAACTGAAAATTTCGGAGTGTGAATATTTGGAGCAATGTGAAAGTACGCAGTATAATAGAGACCCACAACAATTGTAATGTGTATATATACATAATATGGCTCATATATTTTGAAAACGTAGGCATGAATACATACCGCTAGATGGCATTGACCGGTTCACTAATGTTTGACCAAAAAACGTTTGACCAAATGATCACTTGACCAAACAACGTTTCACCAAAATAACGTTTCGCCAAATGATCATTTGACCAAATGATCATTTCACCAAATAATCATTTGACCAAATGATCATTTAACCAGAGAGACAGAGAGGAAGAGGAAGAGGAAGAGGATGAGGATGAGGATGAGGATGAGGATGACGTTGAGGATGAGGATAAGGATGAGGATGAGGATGAGGATAAGAATGAGGATGAGGATGAGGATGAGGATGAGGATGAGGATAAGGATGAGGATGAGGATAAGGATGAGGATGAGGATGAGGAAGAGGATAAGAATGAGGATGAGGATGAGGATGAGGATGAGGATGAGGATGAGGATGAGGATGATGATGAGGATGAGGATAAGGATGAGGATGAGGAAGAGGATAAGAATGAGGATGAGGATGAGGATGAGGATGAGGAAGAGGATGAGGATGAGGATAAGAATGAGGATGAGGATGAAGATGAAAATAAATGTATCTATCTTATCTGTATCTTATCTTTATCCTATCTTTATCTTATCCTGTCTGTATGTCCTGTCCTGTCCTGTCCTGTCCTGTCATGTCCTGTCCTGTGCTGTCCTGTCCTGTCCTGTCCTGTCCTGTCCTGTCCTGTCCTGTCCTGTCCTGTCCTGTCCTGTCCTGTCCTGTCCTGTCCTGTCCTGTCCTGTCCTATCCTGTCCTCTGTGGATATAAAAAAAAAACTAACCTAACCTAACCCGGCCGCGTCGGATCTGCTCTGAAAGGTGATTGATTCACCTCAAGTTTGGTCAAATGATTATTTGGTGAAATGATCATTTGGTCAAATGATTATTTGGTGAAATGAACCATTTGGTCAAATGATCATTTGGCGAAACGTTATTTTGGTGAAACGTTATTTTGGTGAAACGTTGTTTGGTCAAACGTTGTTTGGTCAAACGTTGTTTGGTCAAACGTTGTTTGGTCAAACGTTGTTTGGTCAAACGTTGTTTGGTCAAACGTTGTTTGGTCAAACGTTTTTTGGTCAAACGATAGGACACCGGCATTGACCACATCGATTAAATTTCAGACATAATAAAAAACGGCTTTGATAATATCTAGCTTAATATTGCACTTAGAATACTTTATAAAAAATCAAATTGTTCATTGTTTTACCTGCTACAATTTTGTTCTTTATAAAATTTTCGATAAAACGTATATTTTTGGAGATAATTGCAAAAAACAGATGAAAAACGTGAAAAAATTGCGAATTTTCAATTGCCAATAACTTGAAAAGTATTGGATTTTTTTAAAAACTTTATAGAAGATTTTTTGCTTAAAATTAGGCCTTCTATCGATATCCGAGGTAATTTAAAAAAAAAAAAATCACCCCCTAGAAGGGGTGGCAACCACCCCCAGGGTGGTTGCGGAGTTCAAATCATTTTCACTTTTGAAGTTAAGGGTAAGATGAGCCTAATTCCAAAATTTCATGCAAATCGGTTCACCGTAAAAAAATTCGGAGGTAAGACCGTATTTTTCGCTTCAATGACTGCACTAATGTAGATGTAGTCAATTATATTTAGAAAAATTACAATTTAAATATAGACAAGTACTAAAGGATATTCTTTGCACATGTTAGTAAAATTAATATCAAAAGTATTTTAGTTCATTCCGTAACTAACCTGGCAATCTAACCACATTAAGACGCACTGGTGACTTTTGTCATCGTGACAGCAAATATCTCTTTCACATTCGAGATGAGAAATAGAGAGATGTATTGTCACTGTGACAAAAGTCACACCTTCACACTCACTAAATAAAAAGTTGAGTTATAATATAAAAGAAGTTTACAATACATTTGTAGAAACAGTCGAAATCATCGTTTTAAGCTGATCTGATCTTATGATGGCATTAGTACTTCGATATTGACAGTTCCTCTTTTCCAAAAAAATAAAGTAAATTTCACATAGCTTTGTGCGTGACATAATGACATTTGTCATCTCAGTACATTTTAATCGAAGTCAGGTTATAAAATGTACTAAGGCTGATTAGTACACTTTATTAGCTATTTATGTTACACACATAAAGCTATATATACATAGCTATAGGACAACACCATTCATAAAATCCAGCCTTAAACGATGAAGCCGAATATTAGTTAAAATGAATATAATTAATAATTATCACTAATAATATGAGAGATTGAAAATAATAAAAATAAATGAAGAAAGGAAATGCTGACTAATCTACTGAAGGCCTTAATGGATAGTAGTCGCTGAGAAATGACCAAATCTAATATTACGTAACGTGGCACCAACTTTTTTCATATTTAAAGGCATCCTAAGATAACAATTTCGATACAACTTTGCTAATACTTTGACTAAATACATATATTATGACTTTCGAATATTTGTTCCTGTATATTTTGAGTATTTATATATTATGTTTATGTATATCGTCGTCTAGTACCCATAGTACAAGCTTTGCTTAGTTTGGGACTAGGTCGATCTATGTAAGATTGTGCCTAAATAAAATTTATTTATTTCATTTTAGTACGGTTATAAAATGTGAAAAGACAAATGTCACAAGCACAAAACTGATATAATGATATAAACTTTAGTATATAATGCCTTAAACTTTAAACCGACACGTCGTTTATTGTTGCCAGTTAATTTAGTTTCATTGGGTCATTTTTCATACACCACTCTTAGTATGTATCTAAATATGAGAAAAAGATCAGAACAATAATATAAATAACCAATTCGATTTCACATTTAATTTAACTGTAATTAATCTGTTACAATATATATTTTTTTATTTCCACCCATATTGTTTTACTATAACAATTTCAGAAATTAATCGCCTCCATCAATCCTCCGCTCCGTAGGAGTTACTGGTAGTACCAAGTACTTCATATCTAAATGAAAGAAAATCCATAATATGATAATAAATATGTGTGTAGATAAAGTTGTGCAACTGTACATAATTAGGCCTTAAAAACCAACCCAAAGGCGAGTTTCATAATAAGAGAAAATCACTATCGTGTTTTAAGACCTTACATTATGAAACAGTTGTATAAACTATTATTATTGTTCTGATCGGTTTCAATACAGAATAATTAATCTAGCTAAATCTACTCCTTGTTAGTAATAAAACTAGTACAACGTTATTAATAAACCAAACTCTACTCAGAGATAGCAATATCAACACAGTTGTTGGCAATTCCATTGAAAATAATATTATATTTTAATTTGCCCCTCACCAAAACACATCGTTACCTATGATATCTGAATTATGGAAGAATAAGAAAAATAATAGTTTTATTATAATATTATAGAAAAACAAATTCTAGTTTTTATTTGGATAATGCAGGAAGCTCGTTTTCTGACGTGGATATAAGGAACACCAGTTTTTTATGATTTGGATATTATAAAAGCTGGTTCCTCGGGAATTGGATATATGTAGTACGAATTAATAGGACTTGAATAATAAATACAATACATCATAAATACGGGTTTTAAACATTTCACAACTTACTTGAATAGCTTTATGTCGATATACTAGTTTTTATTTGGATAATGCAGGAAGCTAATTTTTAATAACCAGTTTTTTACGATTTGGATATTCTGAAAACCTGGTCCCTCGGGAATGGAATATATGTAGTTGAAGTTAATAGGACTTTAATAATAAATTAAAAATACGGTATTTAAATAGTTCACTACTTGAATAACTTCATGCGAATATACAATGACAGAAATATACTTAAATACAAATGAATCTTTAGTTTATTTTTTTGGAGTTTTAGAATGGTGAATACCGACAACTGGTTTAAGCAGGCGCAGAAGAGGCAACTAAGGCAGGCTCAAACAGCGGTCCATCTACCATACAGAGCTTATTTCAGTTTCATGAAGGCAACCAGTCATAGGTGAACAACTCAAGATAAAAGTTATTTTTGACAGTATTGCCACAAATATCTTGTTATAAAATAAAAATGGAATGGACTGCAGGTTAAGGTTTGAACCGTAGGTCCATTACCCACTTAAACTGCAGTACCACTTAAGCTGCATTGAATTATTTTTCTTTAATATTTGTGGTAATATTGTTAATATAATAATTTATAATTTGATATGAAAAGATGCTGATTCCATTTCTATGAAAATGATGTAAATTTGCAAATGTCTTTAAATTGTTCACCTATATAATACAAGTGACAAATAGTCGCCTTATGAAAAGAGCCAGGCGTGGCCTCTACTCGTCAGTGTCTGATCGTGTCCAAAACTACTTAGCTATCGGTTTCTATCGCAACACTATCTCTAGATCACTCATACATTTCAACAAGCAGCAGCATTTCTGTCAGCGTTTTTTCGATTAATTTATGCCATAATACCGTCTTATATAATCTAGATTTGTTTTTGGCAAATGGCAGATAAAATGCCTATTAAATGGTCCACATTAGCAAACTTCACTAGTCGTTAAAAACTAGCTAACATTTTGGTTAGAATGTATTTTTCTGTTATCTCAAAACGCGTGCTTCTAATCGAGAATTTGAGTTTCTTTCGGCTTTCATCTCAACAGCCGTCTCTTGGAAAATGCCAGTAAACTCAGTGCCTTGACTTCTAAAAGCACCCTTGTGGTCTTCTTACAGTTTAAATAAAAAAAGGATACACTTTGTGAAATGCATGCTTAGTTTTTAATTTGACAAAGCGTGTGGTAGATATTTCTGTTCGAATTTATTAGTTTTATTAATTATAAATCAATTTTTAATTATTAAATAAAGTAAACTGCATCAATCTAGCTCCCGATTAAAAAACAGCTATTTCGTAGCTCAGACACGACCAGCCACTCGTGGAACGCTCACTAACCCAGCTCGCTCGCCGAGTAGAAGTGCGAGGTCTCCACGCCCCAGTTGTTGTTCTGCCGCTCGTAGCTCTGCCAAGCGCTGCTGGTGCTGTTCCGGTTCTGGTCGCGAGCGACCCGCTGCTGGTAGCTGTTCACGAGCGCGGACACTTGGCTCGGGCGCTCGGGGACCACGGGCGGGCGGTCGGGCGGCGTGGACAGCGGCAGCGGCGGGGCGCCGTCCGCTACTAAGGTTGCAGGTTACGAGATACAATATAGACGCTGCAATACTTTATTCAAAGTCATCCTATGGAACCGTTGATTGTATATTTGTGTCCGAAATGTCACAACTAGCGGACGATAAAAATATTTTTTCGTATATGCGGCATCCATCTTGAATTAGTGTCTGTGTATGTGCTATAAATAAAGCGTATACTGGAATCTCTGATCAATCAACTCTAAATAACAAGAAAAACGATGTCACAAAAGAAACGAAACAATCCAAACGAGAAGTTAAATTGAATCAGATATTTCAGTATATGAGGTTTAAAAGAAATATTGCCGCATTAAAAAAATTCAACAGTTCCAATGTTTCCGCTAAATGGATAATACATGAACACTTTTAATATGGCAATACTTGAATAAATTATATACCCATAAAACGATACAAGGGACGAAACTTGAAGCCCACATTTGCTGAACGACACAAAAGCGAAATTTTGCTGAAATTAATTTCGTATCTGATTATCTATTTACTTTCGAATCTTTACCATTAAGATCTGTAAAAAAAATGATAACGAAAATGTAAATGTCTCTACGGTCATGATATAAATGTTTTATATCACGATTCCGCGTATCTTGTCAAAACAGGTACATTACAATACCTAAAGACGCGTGTATTTTATTATATAGTGTGTGTGTGTTAGTGTGTGAGCTTACCATCACGCTGAGACTTGATGAACTCGGAGTTCATGTCGCGTCCGTTGGAGAACCGCGAGCGACCCCACGAGGGCTGCGCTTGCTCAGAGTTCCTGCCAATAAACATTACTTAAGAATATGTGTCAATCTGAAACCTGACACAACCCAGCCTAAAACAGGTTCTGTAACTTATCTATACATATAAATGGTAAAGTCCTGACTGACATAATCGAAACTACAGCACCTAGGGCCTTAATTTTTTTTAAATAGATCATGTTTATATCGCAGGTAATGAATAAGAAGGGATATTTAGTATGGGTAGCTGGACATCCAAAGATATAGATAGGATAATTTTTAACCGATTAGTCGACCATAGGGTACAGAAAATAAATACGCGAACTAAGTTGCGGGATACGTTACCTAAGTACAACTTCGGACATGTCCTCCTGGCTCGCGCCCTGCGGTTTCCGAGGCGGCAGTGACGGCAGCACGCTTGATTCTAAAACACACATTTCAAATGTTTACAGATTTCTATGAAACTCAACATTTTTATCATTTAATATCTGTCACACTCGTTTGCCTATTCTATTGGTACGCCAAATAGGTCTTAACTGACAAATTTGAAGATACGAAAAGGTAATTTGTCGCTTACCATAAGGACGCGGACGGATTGCAAACCAATTTCGACCTTATGGTAAGTAAATGACAAAGTAGACCCTTTATCAAAGGCTAGCTCAAAACCTTCAACCTTAAATGCTAATGCCCAAACCATGTAAACAAGACCATAGCAGAATATTTTTGAAATTCACACAATTCTAAAGATTTGAATATTCAGATACATGTGAATATCTCGGTTTTGGTTGAAAGAAATTTATAATCTCATAAGAATATTAACAATTTACTGACATGAGAAATAATAACTTAATTAACAATGGTATGCGTATTTGCATTCACAAAGAAGTATCTTCAATTTACTATAAAAACTTGTTATAGTGCTAGAATTAATCACTATAGGTTCACTATTACCGTACACAGAAAGTAAAACATATTTAATACTAGCTTTTGCCCGCGACTACGTCCGCGTGGAACTTGGTAGTATGGAAGCAATCTCGTACAACACGATAGATATCCACCTAATCACCTTAATTAATAAAAGGGATTATTAAAAGCGCCTAAGCAAATGTAAGAGCAATTGTGCTTTTGGTCTAATCATTACATTTCCTACAGGGTCATCAATGTCATCATGAATTACTTACTCACTTTTCAATCTTTTTAGGGATAATTTCCAGGATGAAAACTATCCTATGTCCTTCCTCGGATCTTAAACTATCTCCATGCCAAATTTCATCAAAATCGATTCAGCGGTTTAAGCGTGAAGAGGTAACAGACAGACACACACTTTCATATTTTAATATTAGTATGGATTTATATGTATATGTTCTGTAAGAGGACTTCAGATTAGTAGATAGACTAAAAAAATACCTATATTTCTCTCCGGCGTAGTTTTTTGCTCAGCGCTACTCCTGTCCTGTCGTGCGGTGGCAGCAGCGGCCTGGCTGTCGCGGTGTTCCTGCAGGATCTCCGCCTGCGTGCGCGCGCGCACCGGCTCGGGTGACGACGCGTTAGACGATGATGATGAGGCACTCCTGTTCACATACAAGAGTTTATGGTACGCGAAAACAAATTGCAAGCATTGTGTGCGGTAATATATTGCGGTTTAATTAGATGTAGACTTGAAATGAAATAATTTATTCAGTAAGTAGGCCACAGGGGCACTTGTACAAGTCAGATTGTGAATCTACCGGCATTTCGCAAGAGGAGACCACTGTTGAGAAGAAAGCCGAAAGAAACTCAACAGTAAGTCATTTTTTCGTAAATAATACTTAAAACAATTACATGATACATTTGTGTTATAACTAATTACACTGGTACAAGTAAAGGAGATGTATAGATACTCCAAATCAATGTTAAGTAGGTATAATTAAAATAAAATTTTAACGATAAATTTAAAACTTGTGACTAAGACATGCTTTAGTTTATTTATTACAAAATATTTAATAAGTACATGTTAGTTACTCTTCGGAATGTGATTGCTAAACAAAACTGATATTCGTAATAATAATGCAATAAACATAGATAGATGACTGAATCATACAATAAAATGTAAGTACACTAGTGTCGACAGGTTATTTTTTATATCTTTTTAATTGTGACGCAATAATATTCAATACTACGTGGAACACATTTTCACCCAAGTGGTCTGCTTCTCCAAATATCCATATACTAGATTTGTTTTTTCATTTTATCCAATCTAGCGGCGGTTAGTGATTTTATAAAAAAAAAATACGACTTCGCTCATTAAGATAAGATAAGATATTTATTGGTTGTCGTTTGTGAAATAGAGTCTGGCTAGCCAAATAATGTTGACAGATATTTCCTTGAGGTATCACCAATTGTCTATGGTTTAAACAATTTAGTAGGTGGGTCTTCTATAAATAATTTTGATACTTTATGTACTAGGTCTAACATTCCCATTCTACTACACAAAGTGTGGCCAGCCACGGATTTTTTAAATTTCCCGCCAACACTGAGTAATCTTTCATTTAAGGTAGACTTCCAACCATCGCGGCTTTAACGCAGCGGCCGCAGCGTCAGAGCCGCTGCGTCTGTGTCGCAGCGGCTCTGACGCTGATTGGCTTCCGAGCAGCGCGACTCTGGAGTCAGTTCCAGTTCTATCGCTCTATCGCCGCGTTACTGTCGCTGCGTTAGTGACGCCGGAGCCGCTCTAGTCGGAAGTCTACCTTTAGCCAGACTATAAGTGATTATAGTATTTGTCAACTAACCTCTGCAGTCGTCGCTTGAGCTCCGCGTTGGGCGAGTCCGGGGGCGCGTAGGGCGTGAGCTGCAGCTCGGGCGGCAGCTGCGCGTGGAAGGAGAGCTTGGCGACCCACTCGCGCATGAGCGCGGGCGCCGGGCACCCGAACAGGTACTCGGCGCCGTCCGCGCACGTCAGCCGGAACACGTTCGCGCGCTTCGTGTAGTCGCCCGCCGGGTCGCAGCGCGCCTGGAAGTGACAATTAGTAGATTGTACGACAAGTGCATAAAACGCATCATTTTACACGAGACGTTTATCCATCCGAGCGAGCTTGCGAGCGAGGATGAATATAAAGTCGAGTGTAAAATGCGTTTTATGGACGAGTTGCACACTCTACTTTTCACTTCGATTGCGAGGAAATGAAACGGTATCATGTAAATAACATATATACACATATCATGTATACCTACTTAAAAACAAATTTAATTAAAATTTAAAGTTACTTTAAATATTTCTCATTGCTCTAATAGCAATGAGAAATATTTAAAGTAATAGTTTAAAAAGTAATAAATGATAGTCCATAAAAGTTACAAGTTTATTTCAAGAAGTTTTATTGTGTAATTTGGCTGTTGGTATATTTGCCTTGGTCTTAGAATACTAACAAAACGAAATAAAATAAAGAGTTAAAACCCGTTCCAGACCTTCCGATCCGATCCGATTTATCGGAAGAAATTGGATAATGTGTAGTGCAATTGTTAGGATCTTATACACTACACACTATCCGATTTCTCCCGATAAATCGGATCGGATCGGAAGGTCTGAAACGGGTTTTATTGTATGAAGTTTTGTTTTTTTTTTTTACTGTTTATTAAGAACCTTTTTCGTGTGGCTGTTGGACCGATCGCCTTGCTCTTCGACGACGATTTTACTTTATGCTCTAGAGCATAAAAAGCGACTTTATGTCGGCTACGCACAGCATAAAGTCGAACTTTTAGAGCGAGAGAAGTGAAATAGTAGTTTATGCACCTGCTACATAACGAGAGGTCTTAAAATACAATACAAGTACTCTTTATTGCACAACACATTAAAATGAAAAGTGGTAGAGAATGCCCTGTGGCGTTAAGCCCGCCTTTCGTACGATAAGTTCTTTCTTTTGTGCGATAAAGATTAAATAAATAAAACAAATATTGCACAACTTCACACAAATCGATCTAGTCCCACAGTAAGCTCTATTAGACTTGTGATATGGGTACGACGACGACGACATACGTACTTATATAGATAAATATATACTTAATAAATACATGACCATAACCCAAGCACAAATATATCATACTAGCTGTGCTCCGCGGTGTTACCCGCTCATCCCACGGGAACACTAAATTTATTCTGGATGAAAAGTATCCTATGTCCTTCCCCGGGACTGAAACTATCTATATACCAAATTTCATCTAAATCGGTTCAGCGGTTTAAGTGTGAAGAGGTAACAGACAGACAGACACACTTTCGCATTTATAATATTAGTATGGATAGTATGATTCGAGTTCATCACACAAATATTTGCCCTGGCCGGGATTCGAACCCGGGACCGCCGGCTCAGTAGGCTGGTGTCTACAAACTGTGCCAAACGTGTCGCCCAAATACACACTTTTAATAGAGCCGTTTTCGCGTGATGCGAGGACAATAGTAGATTGTACGACAAGTGCATAAAACGCATCATTTTACACGAGACGTTTATCCATCCGAGCGAGCTTGCGAGCGAGGATGAATATAAAGTCGAGTGTAAAATGCGTTTTATGGACGAGTTGCACACTCTACTTTTCACTTCGATTGCGAGGAAATGAAACTGTATCATGTAAATAACATATATACACATAGGTATCATGTATACCTACTGTACCAAAATTGAGTATCGGTACACAGGGTCGAGGTAATCCTCGCCGATGAGAAAATTGGACTGAACTTGTCTGACTCCGACAATTATAATGCAACACCACTGACCTGAACTGCTGCACGCCGTTTCTTCAAATGTTGAAAATTTACATGAATGTCACGAATGCCCGGGCTTCTATTCATTGTTGGTTGCACATAACGAACTGGCAATGAGTTTAACACAGTTTTGTTGGGTTGTGACTATTTTAAAAACGGATTCACAATTTTTCACTTCTTGTTGTTTTATTTTCGACGCGCGCGGACGCGAGAGCTCGCAGTTGTAGATGGCGCTAGGTGCAGCATGCGCATTGGCTCAAATGCGTAATGCCATCGTCAGACAATTTATCGATATCAATTATTGATGTTAAAAACTGTAACGCGAACATTCCGCCCACCAAAAATATTAGTATTTTTCTAAATAATTGTATATTTATATATATATTTTTTTTTTTTTTACATATATAATAAGGGTTTTTTTATATAAAAATCTAACTAAAACATAGCAACACTGGCCATATATATATTATTTATTTCTTAAGTAAATGATAGAATCGGGACATATATACATGAGTGATAAGCTAAGTTGACTTAATCACAACCGTCTGGCAATGGACAAAGTTTAACCAAGGGTCTCCGAAGAGTACCCGTAGCCGTCTTAACAGTCGCTTGACGGATTACGCCGTCGGGACTAGCATGTAGTTCTACGACTCGAGCTAATGGCCAGTGTAAAGGATATACATTATCACTTTTAACAATAACCACTGAATTTACCTTTAAAGGTTTAGAATTTTGGGTCCATTTAGCCCTTTGAGTTAATGAATTTAAGTACTCAGCGCTCCATCTTTTCCAAAAACCCTGATGCAATTGCTGGATGAGCTGCCAACGATTAAGTCGATATAGCTTTACATCAGTTAAGTCCTCTTCGGGTACCGTTGTCAGAGGCTCCATAGTCAAAAAATGGCCTGGGGTTAAAACATTCATGTCATTCGGATCTGAACTAAGGGGACACAAAGGGCGTGAATTCATTGTGGATTCGATCTGGGTAAATAACGTATAAAGTTCCTCAAACGTCAAACATTGCGTACCAACCGTTCTGTATAATAATGACTTTGCCGCTTTTATTTGGATCTCCCACACGCCTCCGAAATGGGGAGCCGCCGGGGGGTTGAATCTAAAATCTATTTTGTTTTGACTGGCTGCGGTGGACATTAATTCTGATAGCTGGTTCTTAGCCCCTACAAAATTTGTTCCACAGTCGGAATGGATTACATTGCATCGACCGCGCCTAGCTATGAAACGTCGTAGAGCAGCTATAAAAGCTTCAGAGGACAGATCAGATACAACTTCCAGGTGAACTGCTTTGGTTGTGAAACAGATGAAGAGGCAGAGATATGCCTTGCCTATTTTTGCTCCTCTATGAGTTCCGTGTTTAATATTGAAAGGACCACCAAAGTCAACGCCTACCACAGAGAATGGTTTAACTGCATTTACACGTGCAGCTGGCAAATCACTCATAAAGGGTTCCAAAACCTTAGGATTTGTTCGGAAGCATCGAACACATTGTTGAAGTGCAGATTGAATCGCACGTCTGGGGGACAGAATCCAAAATTGCTGAGATATTATATAATGTGTCGTATTTATACCAGGATGGCAATTGTTACGGTGGGTTTCACGTATAATTAACTTGGTTAGATCAGACTTACGGGGTAATAAAGCAGGATGCTTGTGTTCGTACAACAAACCAGATCGCGCAAGCCTACCGCCCACCCTGAGCACTCCGCTTTCATCGATAAATGGGTTCAATTTTCGAAATGGTTTCGACAAGGGTTTACCAGCTTGAAGCCGCTCCATTTCTGTCGAAAAGTGTTGATCTTGAGTTCGTTTGACAAGTAGTCGCAAGGCGTCTCTGCGCTCCGAGTTTGATAGTATACCGATTGATTTGTCCCTTGGGTTACGAAGATTGTGGATGAGTCTCAAGCAATAGGCGGCGAGACGTATGACCTTACTCAGGGCAGCATGGTCTTCCAGTAACTTGTCCAAAACGTTGGTTGTTTGTTCAGTTAGTAATACCGTTACACGCTCTTCGCATTTCACATCGTCTTGAACTTCTTCGGTTTCTGTACTTATCGGCCAAAATTCACTGGCTTGCTTGAGCCAAAATGGTCCCGCCCACCATAGGGGGTGCTCAATAAGATCTTTTGGTAATGCGCCTCGTGAACATACGTCAGCTGGGTTATCTTTTGTAGAGATGTGATGCCAGCATGAGCGAGGGACAATTTCTTGAATGTGACTAACCCGATTAGCCACAAACGTTTTCCATCGAGATGGGTGAGATTGGAGCCACGATAGAACTACAGTCGAATCTGACCAAGCATATGTTTGCTCTATTGGTATGTCATTAGTATACGTATTCTTAACGTATTGTAGCAAATCTGCAAGCAGGACTGCAGCACACAACTCCAGACGAGGCAAAGTTTGCTGTTTTAAAGGGGATACACGTCCCTTGGCACACACTAATTTTACAGTTATGTGACCATTGGCATCAACGGCTCGGAGGTAGACGACAGCTCCATACCCAGCTTCTGAACTGTCACCAAATCCGTGCAATTGATATGACACTGCCTCGTCAACAGTGATGCGACGTGAAATACGAATCTTTCTGAGTAATGGCAGTTGTTCGATATATGAACGCCACTGATTAACAATGTTATCTGAAGGTTTTTCGTCCCAACCGATGCCTTGAACCCACAAAATTTGGATTAGCCGTTTGGCTAGAAAGGTGACAGGTGACAAAAAACCTAACGGATCAAAAATGCGCGCAATTTCACTTAAGATGTTACGTTTGGTGCATTCCCGTTCACAGTACTTCACATCAAATACGAAGTTGTCGGCACTCCATTTGAGCCCGAGAACTTTTAAAGACGTGACTTCCTTATCATCAAATGAAGCCGATCCATGTAAACAATCCTCAGGACGAATGTCGTTCAATAGCTCGGGTACATTGCTTGCCCATTTTCTTAATTCAAATCCACCACATTTAAGTAAGTTAATGACTTCTTCTTTAAGTACGTTGGCTTCATCTAAAGATGAAGCACCTGTAGTGACATCGTCCACATACAAGTCGGATTTTAGGATTTTGGCAGCTAGAGGAAACTTCTCACCTTCGTCATTGACAAGTTGTTTGATAGTTCGACACGCGAGGTACGGTGCAGCAGAAGTACCGTAAGTCACAGTTTCTAAACGGTATTCCTGAATCGGAGAATTGTGATCGAACCTCCAAAGAATGCGTTGGTAGTCTTGATCTTCAGCTCTTATCTTTACCTGACGGAACATTTGTTTCACATCTCCGATGAATACCACAGCATGCAATCTAAAACGTAGGAGAACTGTTGTTATGTTTCCTTGTAGTCTGGGACCAATAAGCAATGCATCATTAAGAGATTGGCCAGAGGAACATACAGCCGATGCATCAAAGACAACTCTAGTCTTTGTTGTTTCACTCTCAGGACGGGTAACGCAGTGATGTGGAATATAATATTTACCTTTTGTTACTTCTCCAACATCTACTGCCGTCATATGCTGATTATCTTCATAATCCATCAAAAAATCCTTGTATGCATTATAGAGTTGTGGATCCTTGAGCAGTCGACGTTCCAAGAAATAAAATCTTCGCAGAGCAATTTCACGGGATCCTGGAAATTCAGGGCGCTCTTCAGACTTAAAAGGCAAAGGAACTATGTAACGCCCATCTTCATCTCTGCTTGTACCTAATTCATATTTCCTTTCACATAGCTCTTCTTCTGAGGTTAGTCTTGATGAATAGGGAATATCTTCGAGTTCCCACATCCTTCTGACATGTTCATGTAAGGACACATCACTAGTGCACAGTAGCGTACAAAGATTATTGCTTATCTGCTTACTTGGCACACTGGTTTTGCCAATCAGTAACCAACCGAATACTGAATTCATAGCTGAAGGCTGATTTGCTTCTCCATCGATTCGGCCAGGTAGCATGACATTTGTAAAGACTTCAGCCCCAAGCAATACATCAATTTGTCCCGGGATGTTGCATTGAGGATCAGCGAGCTGCAGATTTTTAACATGTTTCCATGATGATGTATCAAGGTGCATCGATGGCATAATGCCACAGATTACAGGTAATGTCAGTAAATCAATGTTGAAATGAGTTTGATCGTCCTTTCCTATACAACATGAGATTGATCCAGTGACCTTAGCTGACGTTGTACCTAATCCGCTTACATTCCTTTTAGCAGTCGAAGGTGTGAACCCTAGTCGGCGCGCTGCATCTTCTGATATGAAATGCGCTTGACTACCCGAGTCAATCAGTGCACGCATAGATTGGTAATTGCCCCTGGAATCTCTTATTTGAATTTGTGCAGTAGAAAGCATTACCACAGAATGATGGCTGAATGTAGTCAGTGCATTTGGTTCTGATTGTATATCATTTGTACTTGTAGTCATTGCTGGGTAAAACTCCTCACTTGCTTCCGGCATAGCAGGCATGGCATGCTGAGGCGGAGTATTGTCAATATGTAATAGAGTGTGATGCTTTTGTTTACACCTTTGACATCTGAAAGGTGACTTACAGTCTCTTAGGTAGTGTGATGCCTTCAAACAATTGAAACACCATTGTCTTTGTTTAGCAAATTCTTGACGTTCAGCAACCGATTTAGCGAGAAATGAGGAGCAATTATTTATAGAGTGCTGTTCCTGACATAAAGAGCATTTTGAAATTCCCCTCATTTCAACACCATCCGAAACAAGAGTGTTAACGGGCATACTCTTGGTAACGCGATTACCAGGAGGCGTACCGAACCTTAAAGGCATTTTATAGCCTGATGTTGAGGGCATTAGCATTTTATTTTCCTTTTGCTGGAAATGACTATCACACACTAAAGCGTCACATCTTGAATATATAAATTCCTTCAGAGAGGAGTAAGATGGTAAATTTGGAGAGGGTTGAGTTTCCTCAAAGTCACAACGCGTTTTTGTATCCAATTTGGATAAGACTAGGTAACATAATACAAAATCCCATTGATCTACAGGCAGATTTAGTGTTTTAAGTATTTTCAAATTTTCATTGAATGTGTCAAATATGCGTCTATATTCCAGAGGCGAGCTTGCCTTTAAGTTAAAGTTCAACATTTCCTTCCAACAGGTATATGCTAACTCACGATTATTTTTATAACGTTTGATAAGAGCATTGTAGGCTTCCACATAATAATTACCAGTGACAGGATATGTACTCACCAAGACAAGCGCATCTCCCTTTAGGCAAGAAATGAGATAGTGCATCCGCTCCGTGTTGGTTAAGGCTTCATTCATGTGTATTAATGAGTTGAATGTGTCGTAAAATGTTGGCCATTGTTTAATGTCACCCGAAAATGCCGGAAGAACTATTTTAGGTAACTTGATATTATTGGGCAAATGTGAGCGCTGACTAGGCAATTCATTTACTGCACTATCACTGGCATATTCTGCTGGGACCAAATTCCGATGTAATGTTAGTATATTGTAATAGATTTCATCACACTGAGTCTGCAAGGAGTCTGCATTTTCTACACTTTCATCACCACTTGCCTCTAGGTCTAATATACTCAAGTGACACTCTTCAAAGGTTGTATAGGACTTCTCAACATTAGAATAGTGTGACAGAAACAACGCTAAGTTTGTCCTATCTTCTATCGCCTGTTCACCTACTTCTAACGTTTTAGATAATCTGTTTAAAGACATCGTACGCTTTCGACGTAATACAGGTAAATCTTTGACAGTATTCTCCATTGTTTTTTGTTTAGAACCACCGCTTTCTTTACTACCCATAGTTTAGTTTATTTTTAGGCACTATTAAAAAACACAACAACACTACTATTTAGCACAAAAAGTAAGAAAACTACACTAAAACACTTCGAAAACAAATGTCACTCATGGGATAAAATTACGTTCTCTGACATTTCATTTGACGTCTTTATCGCGTTCCGTAATACGTCAACTCTCTGTAAACCTTCATGTGCAGTCGAATTTTCAAAATGCAACACTTATAATTGTATAAAACGGAACGTGGTATGAACTGCAAAATAGGCCATATGTACTAAGAAAAAGAATTATATATTTTCGTTTTATTTATACGAAATATAACATTAATCTGAATGAATCACCACAATAAAGCATCATACATCTAATTATTATCGATTATCGTAAGTACCCGACTAAAAATACAGACACCGAATTATTAAAGATTGTCTTGTACGAACTTACAATACCTACCAAGTATGATTTCAGTACTAACATAAAACAACAATATGATTATCGCAGGCCAACAGAATTGTATAAACACCAACGAAATGAAAGATTGTCTTATACGATCCTACGATATCAAAGCAGATTTTAGTACTGAACCGAATATTCAAGAGATGTGTAACGAAACATTATGTACACAAATTACGACAAAAAAAATAAGATAAATTGAATTATTTGTTGTTATCTCCGAATCCACAACACACATCGCATCCACAAATAATTCCTGAATCGCATTGGTCAAGCATCCGCCATAGTAGTGTAGGTAAATTTGTTAGTGTTTTGTTTTATGGATTATTATTGAAAAATAAGGATATTTTGGAACTGGATGATTGAATGAACATAAAATATCATGAACTTAAAGCAGAAATTCAGTAGCTATGTAGTTAAAGTGATGGATATTGCATATTTTTATATATGGATATTAATATTTGTTTTATTTCATGTTTCTATTGCAATTAATAAAAATGGCGGACGGAATCTATTTTCTAATAAGAATCTTTCCCTGGTTTCGGCACCAAAAATGGTGTACCAAAATTGAGTATCGGTACACAGGGTCGAGGTAATCCTCGCCGATGAGAAAATTGGACTGAACTTGTCTGACTCCGACAATTATAATGCAACACCACTGACCTGAACTGCTGCACGCCGTTTCTTCAAATGTTGAAAATTTACATGAATGTCACGAATGCCCGGGCTTCTATTCATTGTTGGTTGCACATAACGAACTGGCAATGAGTTTAACACAGTTTTGTTGGGTTGTGACTATTTTAAAAACGGATTCACAATTTTTCACTTCTTGTTGTTTTATTTTCGACGCGCGCGGACGCGAGAGCTCGCAGTTGTAGATGGCGCTAGGTGCAGCATGCGCATTGGCTCAAATGCGTAATGCCATCGTCAGACAATTTATCGATATCAATTATTGATGTTAAAAACTGTAACGCGAACACCTACTTAAAAACAAATTTAATTAAAATTTAAAGTAGGTAATAGTTTAAAAAGTAATAAATGATAGTACATAAAAGTTACAAGTTTATTTCAAGAAGTTTTATTGTGTACTTTGGCTGTTGGCATATTTGCCTTGGTCTTAGAATACTAACAAAACGAAATAAAATAAAGAGTTAAAACCCGTTGCAGACCTTCCGATCCGATCCGATTTATCGGAAGAAATCGGATAATGTGTAGTGCAATTGTTAGGATCTTATACACTACACATTAGGTATCCGATTTCTCCCGATAAATCGGATCGGATCGGAAGCTCTGGAACGGGTTTTATTGTATGAAGTTTTATGTTTTTTTTTTTAACTGTTTATTAAGAACCTCTTTCGTGTGGCTGTTGGACCGATCGCCTTGGTCTTCGACGACGATTTTACTTTATGCTCTAGAGCATAAAAAGCGACTTTATGTCGCCTACGCACAGCATAAAGTCGAACTTTTAGAGCGAGAGAAGTGAAAAGTAAATTATGCCCGACAGGTGGCGCCAGATTGGCATGACGCCACGCGCACAAAACAAATGACGAAAGTTGCATCACGTTATTAAGATTTTTCCTGATATCATGACCCCTCTTCATAGAAAGCTTAATTTCTATACAAATATAGAATTTTACAATAGTATAGATAACTAGTGTCTACCAGATTATCAACCATCGTTTAACAAAGAGTGCTGGAATGCTGTGGGGACATTTCCAGAAGAGAAGACGATAATCTGGAAAAACTATTGGTCACAGGAAAGATCCAGGGGGAGAGGCCTCGGGGCCGCAGCCCGATGCGTCGGTCCGACCAAATTCAACGACGCGCTCAAGGTGGCCGAGGACCGTGGAAGGTGGCGCAACATCATCAGGAAGAATCAGAAGTCACGACCCTCAGCATTTATTATTTTATTATTAAAAGGCCAAAAAATTACATACTGGTACACTTTACATGTTTCCCCAAACTGCAATGCAGTTTTTTGGCGAAGACCGCACTCTTTATACATATTATAATTTATACTGCTATGATAATTTCTTTATTGTTATACCTACTCTTAGTATTTTAAGTATTTAATACAAACAGTTGCACTACAACTACATAATCTACGTTAACTAACAGTGACAGTTATTATAACAACGAATTTACGCATTATAGGATGCCTACCCTAATTACTCAACTACCCACCTACTTTTACTTTCTTTAACCCCTCGTATGCGGCGTCAAAAATTTGCTAATCAAATTGAAATTAACTGACATTTAACATAGGGTTCAAATGTCCCGCACGGATCCGTGTCTAAGCATACGAGGGGTTAAGAAAGGTATCTATCAAACACGCCTTTAATTTAGATTTGAATACATTTGATAACTCACGTTGAGGATGGCCTGCGGCGGCGCGGCGGCCTTGGCGGCGCTGAAGTCGAGCTCGTCCCTGAAGAAGCACAGCAGCTGTCCGCACAGCACGCAGTAGTACGAGCGCCACGACCGCACCGTGGCGCGCTTGCCGCCCACGCCCGACTCCTGCTTGCGCTCCAGGTAACCTGACGTGAGGAAACATAGTAGATTGTACAACAAGTGCATAAAACGCACCAGTTTACACGAGACGTTTATCCATCCGAGCGAGCTTGCGGGCGAGGATGAATATAAAGTCTAGTGTATTATGCGTTTTATGGACGAGTTGCACACTCTACTTTTCACTTCGACTGCGAGGAAATGAAACTGCATTACACTTAAAAACAAATTTAATTAAAATTTAAAGTTACATTAGAACAATGAGAAATAAATTGGAAAAGCAATAGTAAATAAAAATTACAAGTTTATTTCAAGAAGTTTTATTGTGTACTTTGGCTGTTGGTTGTCTTGGCCTACACGACGCCATGTTTACATTAAAATAAAAAATATCCTCCAGGGCTAGGCCTTCAATCCTGTATGAAATTCCTTTACAGTTCTCTCGAATTGTTCCTCTCAAAACTTGACACTTCAAAGCCTGTTTTAACGCACGTTATGACAATATTTCATTGCATGTTTGAGAAAAAATAACTTACACAATAAATAATAACGTGTAGTGACTTGTGAGCGTACCTTCGATCTCGACGGGCGGCAGCTCGGCGTCGCCGCGGCGGTGCCGGCGGAAGCTCTGCGTGCGGCGCCGCGTCGTGAACGACGGCGTGCGCTTCGGCGTCTTCATCACCTGACACAGATCAACAATCGACATTGTAGTTCATGTGGGGCTCAAATGTTTCGGTCAAAAAAAGGCATTTCAAGCAGCAATGTGAAGCCTTACCAGAAATATATAAGGATGCGCCATATTGCGGAATTTCACTGGAATTAATTTATTACACTAGCAATGGTTTTTTTTATGGTTTGTCAACAATGTCAATGTCATTCGTGGTGGTTGCTTTAAAAGACAAATATTTAAAATTATCCAAAGAAAATGACGAAAACCATTCACAGTCACGAACGTAAGATTATAAATAAAGTGTACACGTGTTTACTACACGAAACAGTCAGGAAAAGAGTGCATTCCATTAAATAATATTACGAGGTTAACTCATTATAATTTATTGTATTAAGCGGTTTACACTCATATGTCTCACGAAAGTTTTAATAAAATCATTATAATTTGTTGTAAAATTGTTGCCGTATAAAACTTATAAATCGCGCCCTCTTGACAATCCTCATATATTTCTGGTCAGGCTTTACTCACACTCATTATTATTATTATTATATTGAGCTTTGTGCCTGTTATATGCCGTATCAACCATTATTGATCTATTGTGGCAGCCCTTTCTTAAAGTTCACTACTGAGACCCGTTGAGTACAGGAATTCCCAGATTCTTTGTGCTGAGTTGCTGTATCTCTTTTGGGGCACAAAAAGATGCCCTAAAGGCTGATTTAGACGATGCGAATTTTGAGACGCCTAAATTACGGCGCCAGTGATTACCGCACAGCACACCTCCGACCGTTTAGACAATGACTATGTTCAGCCGCCTAAATCTCGCCGCCAGTCGTGTTTACACAGCGCTTTTTTTCAGTACCAGTCATTAGTGGCAGCGAGAGACGCGGAGGGGGGGTCACTGGCGCCATCAAATAGGCTCGTGTTCTATTCCGCGCCAGCGCTGGCATGCGGCGAAAAAATGGCGCGGAAAGTGTTTATACGGTGCCTTTTCGAGGCGCCGTAATTTAGGCGTCTCAAAATTGGCATCGTCTAAATCAGCCTTTAGTTTTGCCCTTTTATGCATATATCTACTCACGCTCATGCTCTCGGCGCGCTTGACGGCGCCGGTGTCGGCGCGCGGCAGGCGCTCGAACTGCGGCGCCGGGGACAGCGTCTCCTCCGAGGACGCGGCGGCCAGCGCCGGCGTCTCCGTGGAGCCCGTGCTGAGCTGTTGGACACAATCATGTGTAAATACATAGTTTCCGGCTTTCAACTTCATATAGTTACGAGTGTAAGAAAATTATAGCATCAAAAGATATGGATACTCCTTATCAAATGAACTTATATGTAGTTCAAGGTAATGATTTTATAAAACCCTGTGTGCCTTAATTTTAAACTCCATTATTTAGGCGCGTCCACACTGGGCGAGCCGCCTCGCGCGGCGATTGCCGCGCGCGGCGGCGCGCTCTGTGTGTACGCGCCTCGGCCGCGGCGCCCGCACGCTTTGCCTCGGCCGAGCGCTGCCGCGGCCGAGCCGCGCGCTGTCGGTTTTTGTCCGTGCTCAAAGGTGCCTCGGTCGTTTGCCGCGCGCAGTGTGGACGTACACGTTTTTGCTTCGGTCAAATTATGACAGATAAAACAAAATGGCGTGCGACACTTACGTATTACGCGAAACGGAATAACCGTAACTACATATTATGTGCTATTTGTTTGATTTAAACATAAAAAAAAAATGGAATTAGCTTTTTTTGGAAAATTCTTTGTATGAACGCAGCAACAAGTCAAAAGTCAAAAGCTGATTGCGTGCGTCGGCGCCATATTGTTTTATCTGTCAAATGGGCGAACAAGACGGCTCGGGCTTGCCGCGCGCGGCATTCGGTGAGCGTAATTTCATCCAATGCCCGAGGCATGTGCCGAATGCCGCGCGCGGCAATTGCCTCGCGAGGCCGCTCGCCCTGTGTGGACCCGGATTTTTATTATTGTAAAATATATTATATTCAACAGACATTCGATTCAATATTTGTTTTTTCTAAATATTAATTTTAAAAACTGTTACACAATTTCGACACTGTTTCGAAATTATGAGAAAGTGGGCATACAGAAAAACGCGAATTCTAAAATGTGGATATTCCACGAAACGTCTTTAAAAAATGGATATTGTAGAAAATTAACGTTTAATTTAGAAATCAGAAATCAGAAATTTCATTTGTTAAACATAGGTATAATATACATTGGTGTTGAATATAATTTGTTATGACCTCTATGTTTTACCCATAAGTATGGATGTACAAATATTACTCACTTAAAGAAAAAATAACATGCATTTTATATCTTCTTACAAAAATTAGCCATAGAAAAACACATAGTCATATGGAAATAACAATTCGGTGCAACAAAATAATAAAATTAAAAACATGTCAAATTGAGAAATAATAATTACTTAAATCTAAAATTATGTCACATCATTTAAATAATCTTTGACCGAATAGTAGCAGTGTTTGTTAAGGTAGGAAATAAGTTCTTTTTTAAATTGGACCATATTTAAATGTTTGAATGAGTCTGGAACTTTATTATATATCTTTGGCGCTTATATTTGGTATTTGGATAATTTATATTTGGTGTTTGGATATTATGGAAAGCATCTTCTGGAATGTGGATATTGCTATTAACTGTTATTTTAGGATTAATATCTGGTAAGAAAATTAATTTACCTGTGTCTCGAGTATGGGTGCGGTGTCCCTCCTCCTGAGCTCCGCGATGCGGTCGACCTCTCTCTGTCTCTGTCTCTGCGCCCTCTCGGCGGCTTGCTGCGCCGCGCTCTGCGCCCGCGCAGCTTCCTCTGACTCCTTCTGCTGCTTGAATGCTTGCTCCACCTGTGGGTATGTCGTTTATTTTTAATTTCATTACCTTTTTCTTTTTATTACATACGAATTTTAAGTTATTATTGTTTTATAAATATTTGTCGTTCATCATTTGAAATAGTGAATACATATGTCGGAAACGGTCATTAGTATGGGAGCTCAACGAAAAAGCGCGCCATTGGAAGGCGACAGTAGCGCCCCCTTGAACCTGTTTTGGCGCGCTAGACAGAGTCTTGGCGGTTCACTCAGCGAACGCCCACCGACACTTCACTCTAGGTCGCCGTCGAGTGCACTACTGCCTTGGAACTGTCCCGTTTCGTTGTGCTATACCAAGTTTAGAGTCAGTGTTATAACCCCGCAATGTGCCTAGTGTTAATTTAATAAAGACTATTCTGTTCAAGACTTCGATAACCTAGCTTACAGACCTCTGTGCCAGGAACTGTTATTTTGTGCTTCATTGTATAAGGAATAAATCAAGTTAATTGTATCTGAAGTGTTTCATCTCGCTCGAACTACCTCCTCGTCCACAACTATATCGAATAGCTCAACTAATGTGCCACACACCACACCGGCCATCCGACCAGTCCCCGACACATATATTATATTATGTATGTATGTATGTATGCATGTATGTACACTTTATTGTAATAAATAATTAATTTATATATAAACTTAGTACCTATAATTATGTTGACATGTAAAACTATGTTTTATCAAAATAAATGAATGAATGAATGAATGAATAAAAACAAGAAAAACACATTACAAAAGAATAAGCATGTACAAAGGCGAAATTATCCCTTTAAGGGATCTCTTCCAGTTAACCTTTGAGCAAATGAGTGCTAAAAACAAATGTAAATGGTAGACAAAACATGTACAATACAAAGGAGTATACTTATATTTATTACTATTAATTAATAAATCTCTATTTATTACAGTCCAACAAGAAAAAGTTTAAATTAACTTAGATTGATTATAAAGGGACGAAACTACAGTAGTGACACTTTTTAATTCTACTCTTTTAAGTTGTACTGTACAATAATTGCGAATACTGTCACATTTACAAAGATTGATTTATAATTACTATTCGTTGACATAAAATTCCAGAGGTACTCCGGGTTCGATTCCCGGTTTCTTTTGCCAGGTTACGCATTTCAATTTTTCTTTGTGCTCTGATCTTTGTACTAATGGTTCAAAAAAATTCGAGTGTCTCTGATGGAATAAAGGTCCTAGTTAAGGGGCCTTATTCCTTTTAAAATTTATTTGTTCATATTATGACAAATATATTGATAATTTCAACCAACTTTTTGATGTAAATAATACATTTCACTGGGTTCTAGGTAGTAACATAGCTATTTCATGCATTCATTGCGTGCAATCGAAAATAAGTCGAAAAAACTAATTTTCTTCGTGAATTTTGCCATTTTGGAGTAGTTTTTGAAACAAAAATTATCAATTTAAAATTCAAACTGTAGGTTTCAAATGTATACCAATAAATCCCAGTAGCCATGTTCTAGGTAGTAACATCAATAATATGTTAAGAAACATGTTTTATCATAGAGAAAAATGTCTAAAACAATCGGCATTTTAAAAGGAATAAGGCCTCTTTATGTGTCGCACTACCTAAATTAATTGTACTGACCAGTGTGAGTCTAGTGAGTGCCTGGAAGCGGTCCTTGTGCGAGTGGATGGCCTGCTCCAGCTCGGCGTGGCGCGCGAGCAGCTCCTCGACCTGCGCTACACTCTCGCCGACCTTGCCGTCGCGCACCAGCGGCACCCTGGTCACATCAAAGACATAGACATTATTAATTGGAAGATAAAGATATTTATTGCAAGAACAGTGTAGCTACAATGGATGTTGATAACACACAGGAAGTTCATGTTCGACCTAAAATAGGCATGCAATATAATTAATTTTTGTTCGCTGTTTACAATACAACTGTTCAAGAGATTGCTCTTTAGCGATAAGACCGCCTGTTGTTTCTTGTTGCTCTAAATGTAATTTCTTGCGTTGTATTCCTCCTGTATGTTTTATGAGGTGTGCAATAAAGAGTACTTGTATTGTAAATCGACATTCTAACAAAATCTTGCTTTTTTTTTATGAAAGTCAAGTGAAATTGATCTAAACACATAACACTCGAAATAAAAGATATCTATTGCATAAAAAAAAAATAACAATATTAATAATATAATATTTTTTTAATATTGATTTTAACTTTAGTAACAGGTCCACGTAGTAGTTGCTCCGTAAGTATGAAATGAGCTCAAAACGTTTGAAGTTCAAACCCTTTTTTATAAATCAAATATTAATTTCGTAAAAAAAATTACTAAATTGTACAATATTTGAGTAAAAACAAAACTTTGGAGCTCAAGTAAAAACATATTTAAAATAAATTACATGTTACGGCAATTCTTGCCGCTGAGTTACGGAAGACATTTCAATAGATGGCGCTTGTGGCGGGCACCTAAAATTTACCCCGATTTTTCATGGAAAATTATAATTTTCTAATAGTGAACACCAATTTCGTTCGAAATGCATTTTGTAGGAATCGGATCTAACACTAGTTAATTTCGTGTATTTAATTTAGTTTAAAGTCTGTGGATTCTTTAAATGTGTGAAAACACTGCTCAATGATAGTTGCGGGTAATCTGTTCTAAACAGATTCAGCGGTGAATAAGAAATGACCTGACCTGAAATGAACGCCGAATTTCATTAGTCATTAATGTATCGTAAAAATAAATTTTAATTGGCCATAAACTTTTTATTTTATAACTCATAAACTCTTCGGGATTTCTTTAATACTATTCATGGAGAAATTATTAGGTTAGGTTTTTTACACATACAGACAAAAATAGATTTATGGCATATGAAATTCGGTGAAACGACTGACTGTTGAGTTTCTTTCGGCGTTTCTTCTCAACAGTGGTCTCCTCTTGTGAAATGCCGGTAGACTCAGACATGTAAAAGTGCCCTTGTGGCCTACTTGCAGAATAAAGTTCATTATTTCATTATTATTATTATTTCGGGTAAACGATAGAGAACCGTAACGTACTTGTTAGTGATCCAGGCGTCCAGCGCGTCAGCCTCCTTCCGGAAGACGAGCGCGTCGAGGTGCTGCCGGTAGATAGTGTCGCGCGCGCCCCACGCGCCCGCCAGCTGGGCGCGGCGCGCGCGCAGCGCGGACATGCGCTCCGAGATGTCCGCCGACATGAAGTGGCCCTCGCCGACTAGCTTCTCGCCTGCGAACAGCGTCAAACTCACGGTTCCTTATTCGTTCTAAAATGCTGATTTTTAGAAAATTTTCTCTATGATCTAACATGTTTCTTAACGTATGATCATTGTTACTACTTAGAACAAAGAACAGGGTCATTACGATTTAAATTCAAATTCAAATATTTATTGCATATCACATTTTACATAAAAGATGGAACAGTAGGTATAGGAACATGTGACACCCTGCAAGGGCACAGCAATTAGAGAGGGCTACTATTTAAACGTTTCAAAATATTACAATTACTTTAGGTACGTTATATGCATTATTGTTCACATTGAATGTTTACAAATTTACATTCTTGCCTATCATTAATCATTAGTATTCTCTTCAAAAAAATCACGTAGGGTATAGAAACATGTATTAATGAGAAATATTTTTAATTGTTTTGTAAATATTGTTTGTTGTCTTTTCCTGATTCTTTATTGATTTAGGCAGCTTATTGGTATAGTAGAAAAAAAGTAACAAATATTTTATGCTTTTATTGCGTGTAATCGAAAATAAGTTAAAAACCCCAGTTTTCTGCGTAAATTTTGTCAAATCCGAGTAGTGTTTGAGACAAAAATTATCAATGATAAATTCAAACTGTGAATTTCTAATATATACCAACAAATCGCAATGGCCCTGTTCTAAGTAGTAACATTGATAATATGTAAAAATAATTTTTGATCATAGAAAAAAAATCGGCAAGTGCGAGTCCGACTCGCGCATGAAGGGTTCCGTACCATAATCTATAACAAGTTTGTTGTATGGGAGCCCCCCTTGAATATTTATTTTATTTTATTTTTAGTATTTGTTGTTATAGCGGCAATAGAAATACATCATCTGTAAAAATTTCAACTGTCTAGCTATCACCGTTCTTGAGATACAGCCTGGTGACAGACGGACGGACAGCGAAGTCTCAGTAATAGGGTCCCGTTTTTACCCTTCGGGTTCGGAACCCTAAAAATTATTAACAAAATCATCATTTCTGAACGGATAAGGAGCCTCAAAAGAAATAAGGCCTCTTGAACAGTAATTTCGGGTCTAAATCTGAGAAGGAATGACTGTGTTTTCTTGTAGAACTACGTATAGTTAAGTTCATATCATTGTAATAGTTAAGTAACTACTTATGCTTTCTGAAAAAATGACTTACTGTTGAGTTTCTTTCGGCGTTTCTTCTCAACAGTGGTCTCCTCTTGTGAAATGCCGGTAGACTCAGACATGTAAAAGTGCCCTTGTGGCCTACTTATTTATTTATTTATTTATTTATTTATTTATACATGGAGAACCAACAGCTAAACTTACGCTAATAGTGGCATAACTAGTAATACAGAGCCAATTATAGGATCTCACATATAGCAACGAAATAATATTTAACATTAAGTTAAATAACACGCACAGTTTTACAAAGACACATGCAATAATAACAGCAAATTAATACAAAAAAAAAAAATACAGAAACTGAATTATGAAGTTGGAACGAAGTTGCACAATAAGTAGGTACCTAATTAATTACAGTGTGTTATTTACAATCTGCAGAGTTCATGCACAAAAGCTAACAATTAATAAACATACTTTACGCTCGGGCATACCTACTACCTACAATGTTATTATTTTGTTATTTTTTTTTTAATCAAAGAAAAATGATGCCAATTTACGCCTCACGGAAGGAATGGAACAATTAAAAATGTCAATATCTTGGTCTCTTGTCACATTATTTAAGCAGCGACTGGCTCGAATCAGAAAACTATTTTGCCTATATTTGGATGAAGCACATTTGACTGAAAGGGGGGGGAAATGTCTTTTAGACCGAGTAGGCGCATTAAACGAGAGTTTATGAAGCAGTTCGGGGCAATCAAGATTACCACTTGTGATGTTGAGAATGTAGATAATGTCAGCTATCTCACGACGTTTATGTAACGGTAATAAGTGGTGTTTTTTGCACATACTATAGTAAATGGTCGAATCATAAGGACATTTTAGTTTAAACATAAGAAATTTCAGAAACTTTTTTTGAACGCGTTCAATTCTGTCAATGTAGGTTCTATAGCAAGGATTCCAAATTTGAGAGGCGTATTCCAGCTTACTCCTAACTATAGAGCAATAGAGAACTTTCAGTGTCTTAGCTTGAGTAAAGTGGCCGGAGTTACGCATTATGAACCCCAATGATTTTAAAGCACTACTCACCATCTTCTCTATATGGATATCGAAGAGGAGTTTAGAGTCGTGTATTACACCTAAGTCTCTCATGTGACCGACCTTATTTAATACTTGATCTCTAAGTGTGTAAGTACTAGGGAACGGGTTACGCTGACGCGAAAAAGTTATTGAAAAACATTTGGATGGATTCAAGTCAAGCTTATTAGCTTTACAGTAATTGTCAAGGCGCAATAGATCCGACTGGACAAGTAAGGTATCATGACTCGACTTTATTTTGCTAAAAATTTTCATGTCATCAGCGAAGCATAGGAGTTTAGAGTGAATGAAACAGTCACTGATGTCGTTAATGAAAATATTGAACAGTAACGGTCCAAGTAACGACCCCTGAGGGACTCCACTCGGTACCGTTACCCATCCCGACATATAATTGTTAACGACAACAGCCTGCGATCTGTTATCTATATAAGACGAAAACCATCTCAGTAAGTCTCCATGAATGCCTATGTCACACAGCTTAGATAACAAAATGGAATGGTCAATTCTATCAAAACACTTGCTGTAATCAGTATACTTGCAGAATAAAGTTCATTATTTCATTTAGTTACCATCAGTATAGAGCGTCTGGAAGGCGTCGTCCTTGGCGTGCATCTCGTCGCCGAGCTCCCTGTGCCGCGCGAGCAGTCGCTCCGCGCCCGCCACGTCGTGCGCCAGCTCCGGCGCCGTCACCGCCGCTATCATCTCGTTCGTCCACGCGCTGGGGACAGATAACAAACAGTTTGTGTAACAGCCCTTGAGACAATAAGTAAACTTATTGTTCATGATTTTATTGAATATTTTTTATCGATTCTATTTGTCATGTGGAAATACCACATTTTTTTAATAAATTATGATTCAAGGGTAAATTAAGATAGAATGCAATGCAATGTGATTTACTACAATCTAAGTGGGATTCGAACCTGCAAACCTACGTTTCCGGCGTAGTGCTCTCCCAACTGAGCTATTAGATCGTTACGTCAATCACACCAAATCTTTCATTCCACAATTCTACGCTACTGGAGCGCCCTCTGCGTCATATGTGTTTAAAATGCTTACGCGCCTTACCCTAGGATGTGCGCTTTACACACACAGCACAAGAGACAAGGACAGAGTTTCACAGCAAGTCCTGGCACTCCTGGAATCACGCCTGCAGCTGTCCAGACAGCTCCAGCTGTAAGAGCTTGGAGAGCCTCGGAGACGTCCTCCAGCATTTCCTTGTTAATAAGCTGCAGCTCAAGACAGAGTACTCACAGCAAGTCCTGGTACTCCTGGAACCACACCTGCAGCTGTCCGCACAGCTCCAGCTGTAAGAGCTCGGGGCATCTCGGAGACATCCTCCAGCATTTCCTTGTTAATAAGCTGCAGCTCAAGACAGAGTACTCACAGCAAGTCCTGGTACTCCTGGAACCACACCTGCAGCTGTCCAGACAACTCCAGCTGTTGTTGGCACTACGTATCACACGATTTCAACGCCTGGAGCGCCTCGGAGACGTCCTACAGCATTTCTTTATGAATCGGCTGCAGCTCAAGACAGAGATAAGGACAAAGTACTCACAGCAAGTCCTGGTACTCCTGGAACCACGCCTGCAGCTGTCCAGACAGCTCCAGCTGTTGCTGGCACTGCGCGGCGCGTGACGTCAGCGCTTGCAGCGCCTCGGAGACGTCCTCCAGCATTTCCTTGTTAGTAGACTGCAGCTCAAGACAGAGACAAGGACAGAGCACTCACAGCAAGTCCTGGTACTCCTGGAACCACGCCTGCAGCTGTCCAGACAGTTCCAGCTGTAAGATCTTGCAGCGTCTCGGAGACGTCCTCCAGCATTTCCTTGTTAATAAGCTGCAGCTCAAGACAGAGTACTCACAGCCAGTCCTGATACTCCTGGAACCACGCCTGCAGCTGTCCAGACAACTCCAGCTGTTGTTGGCACTACGTATCACACGATTTCAACGCCTGGAGCGCCTCGGAGACGTCCTACAGCATTTCTTTATGAATCGGCTGCAGCTCAAGACAGAGACAAGGACAGAGTACTCACAGCAAGTCCTGGTACTCCTGGAACCACGCCTGCAGCTGTCCAGACAGTTCCAGCTGTTGCTGGCACTGCGCGGCGCGTGACGTCAGCGCTTGCAGCGCCTCGGAGACGTCCTCCAGCATTTCCTTGTTAGTAGACTGCAGCTCAAGACAGAGACAAGGACAGAGTACTCACAGCAAGTCCTGGTACTCCTGGAACCACGCCTGCAGCTGTCCAGACAGTTCCAGCTGTTGCTGGCACTGCGCGGCGCGTGACGTCAGCGCTTGCAGCGCCTCGGAGACGTCCTCCAGCATTTCCTTGTTAGTAGACTGCAGCTCAAGACAGAGACAAGGACAGAGTACTCACAGCAAGTCCTGATACTCCTGGAACCACGCCTGCAGCTGTCCAGACAGCTCCAGCTGTAAGAGCTTGCAGCGTCTCGGACACGTCCTCCAGCATTTCCTTGTTAATAATCTGCAGCTCAAGACAGAGTACTCACAGCCTGTCCTGATACTCCTGGAACCACGCCTGCAGCTGTCCAGACAGCTCCAGCTGTAAGAGCTTGCAGCGTCTCGGACACGTCCTCCAGCATTTCCTTGTTAATAATCTGCAGCTCAAGACAGAGTACTCACAGCCTGTCCTGATACTCCTGGAACCACGCCTGCAGCTGTCCAGACAGCTCCAGCTGTAAGAGCTTGGAGTGTCTCGGAGACGTGCTACAGCATTTCCTTGTTCATAAGTTGCAGCTCAAGACAGAGTACTCACAGCAAGTCCTGGTACTCCTGGAACCACGCCTGCAGCTGTCCAGACAGCTCCAGCTGTAAGAGCTTGGAGTGTCTCGGAGACGTGCTACAGCATTTCCTTGTTCATAAGTTGCAGCTCAAGACAGAGTACTCACAGCAAGTCCTGGTACTCCTGGAACCACGCCTGCAGCTGTCCAGACAGCTCCAGCTGTAAGAGCTTGGAGTGTCTCGGAGACGTGCTACAGCATTTCCTTGTTAATAAGCTGCAGCTCAAGACAGAGTACTCACAGCAAGTCCTGGCACTCCTGGAACCACACCTGCAGCTGTCCAAACAGCTCCAGCTGTAAGAGCTTGGAGTGTCTCGGAGACGTGCTACAGCATTTCCTTGTTAATAAGCTGCAGCTCAAGACAGAGTACTCACAGCAAGTCCTGGCACTCCTGGAACCACACCTGCAGCTGTCCAAACAGCTCCAGCTGTAAGAGCTTGGAGTGTCTCGGAGACGTGCTACAGCATTTCCTTGTTAATAAGCTGCAGCTCAAGACAGAGTACTCACAGCCAGTCCTGATACTCCTGGAACCACACCTGCAGCTGTCCAGACAACTCCAGCTGTTGTTGGCACTACGTATCACACGATTTCAACGCCTGGAGCGCCTCGGAGACGTCCTACAGCATTTCTTTATGAATCGGCTGCAGCTCAAGACAGAGATAAGGACAGAGCACTCACAGCAAGTCCTGGTACTCCTGGAACCACGCCTGCAGCTGTCCAAACAGCTCCAGCTGTTGCTGGCACTGCGCGGCGCGTGACGTCAGCGCTTGCAGCGCCTCGGAGACGTCCTCCAGCATTTCCTTGTTAGTAGACTGCAGCTCAAGACAGAGACAAGGACAGAGTACTCACAGCAAGTCCTGGTACTCCTGGAACCACGCCTGCAGCTGTCCAGACAGTTCCAGCTGTTGCTGGCACTGCGCGGCGCGTGACGTCAGCGCTTGCAGCGCCTCGGAGACGTCCTCCAGCATTTCCTTGTTAGTAGACTGCAGCTCAAGACAGAGACAAGGACAGAGTACTCACAGCAAGTCCTGGTACTCCTGGAACCACGCCTGCAGCTGTCCAGACAGCTCCAGCTGTTGCTGGCACTGCGCGGCGCGTGACGTCAGCGCTTGCAGCGCCTCGGAGACGTCCTCCAGCATTTCCTTGTTAGTAGACTGCAGCTCAAGACAGAGACAAGGACAGAGTACTCACAGCAAGTCCTGGTACTCCTGGAACCACGCCTGCAGCTGTCCAGACAGTTCCAGCTGTTGCTGGCACTGCGCGGCGCGTGACGTCAGCGCTTGCAGCGCCTCGGAGACGTCCTCCAGCATTTCCTTGTTAGTAGACTGCAGCTCAAGACAGAGACAAGGACAGAGTACTCACAGCAAGTCCTGGTACTCCTGGAACCACGCCTGCAGCTGTCCAGACAGCTCCAGCTGTTGCTGGCACTGCGCGGCGCGTGACGTCAGCGCTTGCAGCGCCTCGGAGACGTTCTCCAGCATTTCCTTGTTAGTAGACTGCAGCTCAAGACAGAGACAAGGACAGAGTACTCACAGCAAGTCCTGGTACTCCTGGAACCACGCCTGCAGCTGTCCAGACAGTTCCAGCTGTTGCTGGCACTGCGCGGCGCGTGACGTCAGCGCTTGCAGCGCCTCGGAGACGTCCTCCAGCATTTCCTTGTTAGTAGACTGCAGCTCAAGACAGAGACAAGGACAGAGTACTCACAGCAAGTCCTGGTACTCCTGGAACCACGCCTGCAGCTGTCCAGACAGTTCCAGCTGTTGCTGGCACTGCGCGGCGCGTGACGTGAGGGCCTGGAGGGACTCGGAGACGTCCTCCAGCTTGGATGTTACGTGCTCGCGCGCATCGGGGAACGCTGCACCCAGTCTGGAAGTAATTTACTTATTAAATACCTAATAATAGTTAACATCGTCATCATCATTATCATATCAGCCGATAGACGTCCACTGCTGGACAAAGGCCTCCCCCAAAGTTCTCCACAACGATCGATCTTGCGCCGCCCTCATCCAATTTCTACCCGCGATCTTAACCAGGTCGTCGGCAGCCAGGTCGGTTAAAAAGTTAACAATATAAAATAATGCAACAATTTTAAATAGTTAAAGCTAGAATTATAAAATGGACTGAGTAACACTAAAATTTAAAAAATACTAACGTAAAGTTAGTTAATAAAACACAGAAATATTATATTAAATTATTGTATAGTTGCATAATGGAATAATTGGCATGATCTCTTTGTAATGTGTTTTGATTGCGTGGAATAAAAGCGTCGTTTTATTAATACTTTTTAGATTACCATGCAATTTAATCAATTGACAGAACGATGCCTCGTGACATATTTGATATTAGATTTTTTTAATTTAACGATTAAGGAATACGGGCACTTACAATACTAATATACTTACGTTATTTTTTGTCAATACAATTTTCACGTTAATTCAGTTAAAAGATAGAGGCATGCCCAAAACAAAATCACTCACTGACGAAACAATTTGTACTCTGCAGCCACTTGAAATTTACCTCTGCTTGGCATGTTTGAATACCATTTGGCAATTGATATTTAATATGTGCAACAAAGTGTAAATAGATAAAAATAATTAATATACAGATACAAAATATGTGCTTTCTAAGTTATTCTGATGCTACAGCACTTGATTCTCAAAATATCCAAATTTAAAAACATTGCTTCCCATATTATTCAATTACTCGATGAATTTGTTGTTTCAGTTGTTCCGGACCGACGGTTCAGTAGGTAGGTGCACTAAACGCGTCGTCAACTTATCAAGTAAGCTTCTTACCAATGTCTTTCTAAAATATAATATGATTCGACAGAAAAGCGTCTAACCTTTCAGCCTCCTCACTAAGCTTCGCATGCTGCGCAGTGATAGCATTAAGGTCATCAGCCAGTGCAGCCAGCTGCCTCTTCTGTGCCCTCAGGGCCTGCAGGCTGCGGCCCGCCTCCTTTCTTATTTATTAAGTAAGAAAATCTTAATCTTAATCTCCTATTATAAAGTCGAAAGTAAGTGAGCGTGTTAATCGTCTAACCTTTCAGCTTCCTCACTGAGCTTCGCATGCTGCGCAGTGATAGCATTAAGGTCATCAGCCAGTGCAGCCAACTGCCTCTTCTGTGCTCTCAGGGCCTGCAGACTGCGGCCCGCCTCGCTGCGGAGAGCAGGCTCCTTCTCCAGGATCCAGGCGACGGTCTCGTCGGCCGCGCGGTCGAACTCGTGGACTTGGCGGGCTCCTGCTAGCGCCTGCGAGGGTTAAAAAACACATTAGATATAACATATAAGTTCTTATTTACCACTAACTTTTTTCTGTTTAATTTTATTTTGTCAGCTACCCAAAGTAAATTATGACTACCTCGAACAAATCATGCGGATGACGTAAAAATGACGTACCTAATTTTGCACACAGGATGATGTCTGTATAAATCTAAATAAATAATTAAATAATTACGAAGTCACTTTATTGTTCAACTGAATGACAATGTCAGTCAAAGATGTTATGTACCTACTCTGCTCATGTCAAGTGGCGATATCGTTTTATTAAAGAGGTTGATAATTGATAAGTAGTAATTGTTTATGAAAATACTTTTTGAAATCATCCTATGAGTGGTTTGACGTCATCCGCATGATTTGTTCGAGGTATATGAGACAACAATTTAATGCGGACTGACTGACTTTGTGGACTGACAACCTGAAAAGAGTGGCGGGAAGCGGTTGGATGCGGAAAGCTGAGGACAGGGTATGGTGGCGCGAACTGGGGAAGGCCTATGTCCAGCAGTGGACGACTCCGGGCTGATGATGATGATGATGATGAATTTACTGCGATCTATTACAATTTCAGCAGGACCTGAAACTACGACCTCTACGTTTCCGCATAAAAATAGAATCGATAAAACGATCCTATAAAAATATCCAAAGGTTGAAATCAGTCTTTAGCGATAAGACCGCCTTTTATCTACCATTGTTTAATTAAAAATTTGTCATGTAATATTTTTCTTGTTGGTGTGCCATAAAGTATTGTATAAGATTTTAATTTATACAATCTCATTATTGATAATGGTTTAATTAATTAATTTATTTATTTAAATTTTATTGCACAAAAGAAAAACTTAACGTAAAAAAGGCGGACTTAATGCATTTTCTACCAGTTTACCTTTGTAGGTAAATTATGGAAGAAAAATGTAATGTGATCCACGGCAATGTAAGCAAGACCTGTGACGACGTTTCCGGCGTAGTACTCTCTGAAATGAGCTATCACATTACGTCAATCACACCAAATCTTTGATTCCGCCTCGCACGCCGCCTCCCTGTCCCTGTACAGTGAGTACCTCCTGGCGAGCCAGCGCCAGCTCCTTGAGGTCGTCCCACAGCCCTCTGACGTCGTGTTCTCCTCCAGCAGCGCCGCCCCGCCTCGCACGCCGCCCCCTGTCCCTGTACAGTACCTCCTGGCGAGCCAGCGCCAGCTCCTTGAGGTCGTCCCACAGCCCTCTGACGTCGTGTTGTCCTCCAGCAGCGCCGCCCCCGCCTCGCACGCCGCCCCCTGTCCCTGTCCAGTGAGTACCTCCTGGCGAGCCAGCGCCAGCTCCTTGAGGTCGTCCCACAGCCCTCTGACGTCGTGTTGTCCTCCAGCAGCGCCGCCCCCGCCTCGCACGCCGCCCCCTGTCCCTGTCCAGTGAGTACCTCCTGGCGAGCCAGCGCCAGCTCCTTGAGGTCGTCCCACAGCCCTCTGACGTCGTGTTCTCCTCCAGCAGCGCCGCCCCCGCCTCGCACGCCGCCTCCCTGTCCCTGTACAGTACCTCCTGGCGAGCCAGCGCCAGCTCCTTGAGGTCGTCCCACAGCCCTCTGACGTCGTGTCCTCCTCCAGCAGCGCCGCCCCGCCTCGCACGCCGCCCCCTGTCCCTGTACAGTACCTCCTGGCGAGCCAGCGCCAGCTCCTTGAGGTCGTCCCACAGCCCTCTGACGTCGTGTTGTCCTCCAGCAGCGCCGCCCCCGCCTCGCACGCCGCCCCCTGTCCCTGTCCAGTGAGTACCTCCTGGCGAGCCAGCGCCAGCTCCTTGAGGTCGTCCCACAGCCCTCTGACGTCGTGTTGTCCTCCAGCAGCGCCGCCCCCGCCTCGCACGCCGCCCCCTGTCCCTGTCCAGTGAGTACCTCCTGGCGAGCCAGCGCCAGCTCCTTGAGGTCGTCCCACAGCCCTCTGACGTCGTGTTCTCCTCCAGCAGCGCCGCCCCCGCCTCGCACGCCGCCTCCCTGTCCCTGTACAGTACCTCCTGGCGAGCCAGCGCCAGCTCCTTGAGGTCGTCCCACAGCCCTCTGACGTCGTGTCCTCCTCCAGCAGCGCCGCCCCGCCTCGCACGCCGCCCCCTGTCCCTGTACAGTACCTCCTGGCGAGCCAGCGCCAGCTCCTTGAGGTCGTCCCACAGCCCTCTGACGTCGTGTTGTCCTCCAGCAGCGCCGCCCCGCCTCGCACGCCGCCCCCTGTCCCTGTACAGTACCTCCTGGCGAGCCAGCGCCAGCTCCTTGAGGTCGTCCCACAGCCCTCTGACGTCGTGTTGTCCTCCAGCAGCGCCGCCCCGCCTCGCACGCCGCCCCCTGTCCCTGTACAGTACCTCCTGGCGAGCCAGCGCCAGCTCCTTGAGGTCGTCCCACAGCCCTCTGACGTCGTGTTGTCCTCCAGCAGCGCCGCCCCGCCTCGCACGCCGCCCCCTGTCCCTGTACAGTACCTCCTGGCGAGCCAGCGCCAGCTCCTTGAGGTCGTCCCACAGCCCTCTGACGTCGTGTTGTCCTCCAGCAGCGCCGCCCCGCCTCGCACGCCGCCCCCTGTCCCTGTACAGTACCTCCTGGCGAGCCAGCGCCAGCTCCTTGAGGTCGTCCCACAGCCCTCTGACGTCGTGTTGTCCTCCAGCAGCGCCGCCCCGCCTCGCACGCCGCCCCCTGTCCCTGTACAGTACCTCCTGGCGAGCCAGCGCCAGCTCCTTGAGGTCGTCCCACAGCCCTCTGACGTCGTGTTGTCCTCCAGCAGCGCCGCCCCGCCTCGCACGCCGCCCCCTGTCCCTGTACAGTACCTCCTGGCGAGCCAGCGCCAGCTCCTTGAGGTCGTCCCACAGCCCTCTGACGTCGTCGACGCGCGAGCGCACGCGCGCCGCCTCCGCCGTGTTCTCCTCCAGTAGCGCCGCCCCCGCCTCGCACACCGCCTCGATACGGCCCTCGTTCGCTAATGATAAACCAATAAATAATAAGTTATCAATCAATCAATATCATTTCTTTTCATAGTAAAGAGAAGTTCACACTGTGTATAAAAGATTGTTTGACAAGACACTAGAGTAATCAATTTTGATACGAAGCGATTATAAGTTTTTGGTAATTAAATGACCTCTCTCAAAGCCTGAGATACAGGATTTTTCTAGTTCAGGCACAAGAATTAAGTGTGTTCTGTGTAGATGTAAGACTTTTTATGCAAATTGTTATTCTTATGTTTTTTATTAATAAAGATTTATTATTTTATTTTTATTTTATAAGGCCAAACGAACGTAGTGAGCGAGGAATATGTCTAGAGTGTGAAAATCACAGTGTTTAACGCCAAGTGAAAGGCACAGTGTTTAATGAAAAGTGAAAAAGCACAGTGCCAAAATGGCCCCGCGTTAAACACTGTGATTTTCACTTCGACTGCGAAGAAGTTGTTCACGTGTTGATTAGATTATTCCGTATCTTTAAAACTCTAGTGACCCACGCCTATTAAAACTAAAACGACTTCAAGATACAGCCGAGACTATTATTAATGTTATGTCAATAGAATTTTCTCTACTATAAATCGCGATTAACGTCCGCCTTTTATATCAAACTAGCGACCCGCCCCGGCTTCTCACGGGTGCAATGCTGATAAATTATGCATGTATTATACATATAAACCTTCCTCTTGAATCACACTATCTATTAAAAAAAAACGCATCAGAATTCGTTGCGTAGTTTTAAAGATTTAAGCATACAAAGGGACATAGGGACTGAGAAAGCGACTTTGTTTTATACTATGTAGTGACGTAGTAAGGACTCAAAGTTAGAGTAAATCTGTTACCGTGCAGCTGTGCCAGGAAGTTGTCGAAGGCCTGCTGCAGCGTGTCGACGTGCTCCACGTCCAGCCCGTAGTCCTCGCTGGCGGCGGCGCCCATCTGCTCGCCGATCCACTCCTGCGCCTCCGAGCACTCCTGCACGAACCTACAACATAGATTTAAATAAGTTAACAATAATTGGGTCAATCAACTTTTTTCTGTTGCTTGTTGCCATGGTGTCCCCTGGGTTACGCTTTAAAACTACGATTTTCGGCGGAAATATTCAACAAAAATGTTGTAATTGCATGGGCTTATAACTGCTGCAAGTATATATAGCCTGCTGCAGCAAGTATATGTAGTATTTTCAAGAGATATAAGGATGGCCTTATATCTCTTGAAAATACTAATATTTAAATTATCAACACTTCTAAGAAGTTTAGTACTCCATCACCATTGAGTGACGGGACAGAGTAACAACAAGAAAAAGTAGATCCACCCAAATACGCCTAGAAAGAGAGCCTTCATGGAACATATTTGCGATGGATGAAGCCACTTTTGGTTTTATTTATAATTTTATTTAAACTTCATTGCACAAAGTACTAAAGTAAATGTACAAATGGCGGATTTAATGCCACAAGGCAACGTTTGTTATTATCTACTTGGCTACCTAAAGGTTTTCTGGAAGAGACATGACCACCTGCTGTTTACAGAGGTGTGCAGTAAATAGGATTTGTATTTGTATTTAAATCCGGATAATATGAAAAGTTATTCGTATCTAATTTTTCAACTTTTAGCGGCCAATGACCTCGTGGTCAGGGGCAGCTTTCCGTCGACGTGATTTGTCGTTTTTGGCGCTCCAAAGGTTAAAGTGCCACTGTATTTATCTCCAGGATATAACTCAACTCACTTGAAGTACTTGAGGCTATGTTCGAGCCGCTGCTGCCGCTTAGCGGAGAGCAGTTTCATCTCCTCGTAGAGCGCGCGCAGTTCCTCCGCTTGCTGCGTCACTTCTTCCGCGTCTTCGGGGTTGCGCTCCTGTAATATAAGTCATTATTAATAATTGATGCCCCTGACTAATCTCTGGTATCCTGGTCACGGCACCAAATTGTAACACCCTCAGTCTGTATTTGCGTCCATGCTATGCTGAGGCCGCATCTTCCTTGAGCCCGCAGTCGGACAATCCGAGTAACATACCAATCCTGACCCCGACGGATGCCGACTTTTCCACCTGGCTAATCTCTCGTACCCTGGTCACTGGTCACCACATTGTAACGAACACCCTGACACTGTCATGATGTGAATTGATTTACGTAAATGGAAGACTTCGTTCACTTAACGCGCAAGCCTGTACCTTGGCCAGCAGCGCATCGATACTAGTACTGAGCGCTGATAGCTTATGTTGTTGCGGTTCAAAACGAGTAAGGAGCGCCACGACCGTCTTTGTCGCGCTCGCAGTCGGACGAAACGAATAACATATCGGTCCTGAATTACTCACCTAAATTCTGGTATCCTGGTCATGGCAACCAATCGTAACGAACACCGTGATACTGTCATGATACATTAAATGGAAGACTTCGTCCACTTACCGCGCAAGCCTGTGCTTTAGCCAACAGTGCGTCGATACTAGTATTGAGCGCTAATGGCTCACGTCGCTGTGCTTCACCTGACTAATATCTCGTATCCTGGTCACTGGTCACCATATTGTAACGAACACCCTGATACTGTCATCATTTAAATTGAGTTACATAAATGGGAACTGCGTCCACTTACCGCGCAAGCCTGTGCCTTAGCTAACAGTGCGTCGATACTAGTGCTGAGCGCTGATAGCTCACGTTGCTGTGCTTCGAGTCTTGTACGGAGCGCCACCGCCGAGTCCTCGTCGCGTCCGCAGTCAGACGACTCGAGGCCGGCGCGTCGGGCTGCTAGCAAAGCTGATACTTCCGAGATTTCGGCTGTTAGCTGTAGACAAATATTTGAAATTAATAGATTACCTTCTCTGAAACGATTCACCGAGTCCTAATTTAACTCTAAACTTGTATTTTGTTTTAATATAGACCTATGTCTACGTCTACGGCTAGTTACTTGCCTATGATATGGGTATTTTGTTATTGTTCTAACATTTAAAGTTGTAACCATGTTACTTTTTAATTTTTTGATGCATGCCAGATACTGGTAAGTTGTGTGAAACTTCTAAAAGTATACACCTATTGTACCACAATTTATGCACAAATAAAGACATTCTATTCTATTCTCCTATTCTACGCATTGATTTAGAAAATAAATACTGAACAAATAGTAAATAACAAGGAACGTCAAAGTAGTTTTCAATCAAATACTGTATGTTTGTAGTCGGATGTCAGCAACAAAGCTACAAGAATTAAGAACAACCAACTGCAATATTTTTTTTATACGCTCGGCGATTGGAAGGAAATTACATCCTAGGGTGATCTCGTGTTCCATCTAAACAAGGGGAAAAAGGAACAGAAGGACCAATTTTAACTAACGGTGACGATCCCTGAAGACATGGTGAAGTTTTAAGACTTACCTGTAGCAGATCTCTCCTGGCCTGCAGGCGGGCGCCCCGCGCCTGCGCGGCGGCCTGCAGCGCGGCCAGCGCCGCGGCGAGGTCCCGCGCGCGCGCCTCCAGCGCTGCGCCGGCGAAGTGTCCGCGCCGCGCCAGGGTAGTTGCGCGCGTGCACACCGCTTTCACGGTCGGCTCGCTGCAATTACACACTTGTTCGTAAAGAAGGGTTTACATGCTAGAAAATCGGGCGGTAAGTCGTATATTACACCCTAGGGCGGTAAGTCGTATATTACGCCCTAGGGCGGTAAGTGATTTTGGTATTGACTACTATTTTTTTACTTTTTTTTTATTTTCTCCAGAGTGATGAAAAACGTCGTACGTGACTCTGGTGGTAAAGGAATTCCAAACTCGTGTCATTAAAGCCCTCGCCTTTAATACAGTGTCGGAAAATTCAGCAATGATATACAATTGATTGCCTTTTGTTTTGCATTCAGATTAGAGAAAGACACAATAACAAAATAAAAACGCGATAATTTGAATGACAAATTTTAAGTGACTCATTTTTGAGGTTTACAAGCAATAATTTTGTTTCCTTTAAATAGACCCGACACAACGCCGACCAAAGGACTATACCTGATAGTCACGTCTTTGGTGCCGTGACCAGGATATCACTTAATTTATTTAATTATCTATCAGTTTTTCACTACACGAGAGGACTCACATCATCTCATATGCGACTCGTAAGGTAAGTTATTTCTACTTTTAATTAATTTAAATCATATTTAACGTGATCGCCACTCACCGCGCCATCAGCTCAGCCTCCAGGGTCAGGTGCTTCTTCAAGAGCGCCTGCGTCTCCTGCAGAGAGGCGCCCGTGTCCTGTAGTGCCGCCAGTGGCTCCCGCTCCACCATCCTGAACGAAAACAAGACATTACATATATAAATCATCATATCAGCATATCAGCCGATAGACGCCCACTGCTGGACAAAGGCCTCTCCCAAAGTTCTCCACAACGATCGATCTTGCGCCGCCCTCATCCAATTTCTACCCGCGATCTTAACCAGGTCGTCGGTCCACCTTGTTGGAGGCCTTCCAACGCTGCGTCTTCCGGTCCGCGGTCGCCACTCAAGAACCTTTCTGCCCCAACGGCCATCGATTCTACGAGCAATATGCCCTGCCCACTGCCACTTAAGTTTGGCGACTGTCTGAGCTATATCTACAACCTTGGTTCTCTTGCGTATCTCGTCATTTCGAATTCGATCCCGCAAGGAAATTCCGAGCATAGCTCGCTCGATTGCCCTTTGAGTAACTGTGAGCATTCTTATGAGGCCCATTGTAAGCGACCACGTTTCAGTGCCGTATGTCATCACTGGCAACACACATTGGTTAAAAACCTTCGTCTTAAGACACTGCGGTATTTGGGACGAGAAGACATTCCGCGGCTTTCCGAAAGCTGCCCATCCGAGTTGGATTCGACGAGTGACCTCTTTTTCGAAAGTCGACCTACCCAACTGGATACCCAACGGGAATATATAAATATAAAGGATAAATAAGAAGCCAACATTTTACTGAATCCACTGAAGTGCAAGTGGGAATCGGACCTCTGCTTGACCGGATCAGTGCTCTCACCACTGAGCTATAAGACCGCTATATCGATAGCGTGAAATAATGTCTTCTCATTCCGCTTTTTAAAGCGCCCTCCAATTCGAGAGAGCTGTAAAGGAATTTCATACAGAATAGAAGGCCGAGGCCGGGAAGTAATTTTTTTAAACATGGCCTCTGTTTCGTTAGGCTAAACAGCTGAATTATATTTTTTTTGAGTGGTGTTTTTATTTTGTTTTATTGCACATGTTTGGCTTGCCGGCTTCGTATCACTATAGTCTGGCTAATGAAATATTACTCAAAGTTTTGGCGGGAAATTTAAAAAATATACGGTTGGTCACACTTTGTATAGTAGGTATTATAGTTTTGATACTAGAACATATTTTTGATTTTCTATGCACACGTAAGGTGGGTACTAAAGAAATAAGTTAAATACATATATGTTGACGTGCACTTATAGTCAGCTCACATAATTTCTACCACTATGCAAGTCAACGACTAACACAATATGTTTACACTTTCTAACCATATACAAGGTGAAACATAAATGTAGTGTAAATAAGAGCTAGCTCGATAATACCATATTAATCCGGCACCAAAATAATTACATAAGTACCAAACTATGCCAAATTTCAACTCGATCGGAATGTTAGAACTAGTACATAAAGTATCAAAGTTATTTATGGAGGACCTACCTACTAAATTGTTTCAATCATAGACAATTGGTGATACCACAAGGAAATATCCGTCAACATTATTTGGCTAGCCAGACTCTATCCGTCTATACCTACTCACCCGGCAAGCTCTTTCCAAGCATCTGCAGTAATGTACTATCATTTAAGTGTTGTGGAAGGTAAACTTGTGGAATGTTACCATCTCATCTCCTCGTCGGCGTCGCGGTCCCAGCGATGCAGCAGGGCGGCGTCCTCCAGATTGTCGCGGCGGATCTGCATCGGCTCTTGCAGCTGTCGGTATCTGTTGGACAACATTCATCTTAACAATAATAAATACATATCGGACAACCTCACACAAATCGATCTAGTCCCAAATTAAGCTTAAGAAGGCTTGTGTTATGGTAGACGACGATACACGTACTTAAAGAAACGTAATTGTGATCTTCGAGTTCGCGGCCTTTATCTGAAGGATTCATAGTGGCGGGTAGTTGGGCAAGGAGACCAGGTTTGGCGAAATAAAAGTCAATCCGAATAGTTCTTCAATCTTCTAATCGAGTTCCCACTTTGATTACACTAGCAACACAGTATTTTACGATGATAATTAACGATTGTAAAAATTATGGCGTTCCACCGCAACACGTGAGGCGCGCGCGCAATATGGCTACCGTTGAATGACCCAAACGTCAGTTCGTTTCATTATGGCCGCCACCCCAGCGCTCGGTGTTACGTCACGTGACAGTTCGTTCAGAAATCAAATGGGCGACACTAGCGCCATCAAGCCAATTCTCTCGAGGCGCCGTCACGGCCAACCCTGACAGTCGCACGCCCTCGTGCGATTAGTCACCTTCGCGTGGAGCATCTGAAAGTAATGATATGGCTTCAATTATTGGTTCGCTCGACCATTCCTGACCGACAAGGTAAAGCCGCGGCTTGCTCAGTGACGTTGACCGGGCGTACAGGGCCCTTTCGACCAGCCTACTTTCACTTACAGCGCGGCCCGTGTATGCTGAGGCCCATACGACCAACCCACATAAAGTTACGGCGTGAACCGGGCGTGCTGGGCCCTTCGAACAGCCTGCCTTTACCTACGGCGTAGACCGGGCGTACTGGGCCCCTTCGACTAGCCGTCAACCCACATAAATGTACGGCGTGAACCGGGCGTGCTGGGCCCCTTCGAACAGCCTACCTTTACCTGCGGCGTAGACCGGGCGTGCTGGGCCCCTTCGACTAGCCACCACCATCAAAAGCATGGACCGGGCGCTTATAGCCCCTTCGACCAGCTTTGAGCACTCGTGGCGCGGACCAGGCGCATAAAGCCTCTTCGACCGGCCGTTATCAAGATCAGAAAGATTGCGGTACTAACATCCGCGGTATCTTCTGCCCGCACAGGCTATATATCACCAAAGCCTACTAACTAATCTTACCTACGTCTTTAATTGAACTATGACTATGTCTGCCAGGTTACTACAGGATCCTAATAAAGACTATTCTAATGAACTAGACTCACTTTCATTTGTGCACCTTTCCTTGTTAGGTGTGACTGATCGCTCTTCATCATCTGAACCGGAGAGGGTGTCTGAGCCGGCGGTCATGGTGTGTTCACTAGATACCGAGAGAGTATCACTGTCGCTATCGTCAAGGTCTACTTGTTCTCTATTAACCGCCGTCTCGGCCTCCTCATTGTCTATTAAGCTAGTAGCGACTTCAACTAAGCCCTCGAAACCCTTGGGCACCAAGCGTAGATTTTCGTGTGAATATTTAAAGACTCGATTACCACCAGTGATAGCCCTCAATTCATACCTATCGTTTTCTAGCACGTTTGTGATTATATAGGGACCCCGAAATTTTCTGGACAGCTTAGTTTGATTTCGTTCACTACATTTTATAAAGACGTAATCTCCTTTTGAAAATGGTTGAACTTGTGCCCTACCGCGATTAAAACGTTTGGAATCGGAAGCAGCTGCCTTTTGGATACTACGTGCAGCTTCATTTCTGATTTCGTCCAAGTTAACGCGTTCGGGAGGCTCTATATTGGGGCATGTTTTTGAAAGGCCTAGCGATTAGGCGCGTATGCCAAACATGAGTTCTGTTGGAGTATATCCCGTTACTCTAGAGCGTGTACTATTCAATGCTAGTTGTATGTTGTCAAGCTCTTCTCGCCAAACTTTATTGGAGTCGTTTTCTATAATAGTAAGGAGGCTTTTTAAGGTGCGCATGACTCGCTCGACTTGTCCATTGGCCCGAGAAGAGCCGGTAGCTATCAGGTGCAGTTCAATGTTGTGCTCGTTACAAAATTCTTTAAAGCTCGAACTAATGTAGCATCGCCCCTGATCAGCTATGACTCTTTTCGGTGCCCCGAATAATGAGACTGCCTTTCGTAAGGCTCGCACTGCGCACGCTGCATCAAGAGACTGAGTATACTCGAGTAAGACGTACTTAGTGAAACCGTCGATAATGACTGACGCATATTCTTTTCGGTCGCTTTTGCCACTAAGTTTGCCTGTGAGATCGATATGTATGGTGTGCCAAGGTATGGAAATTTTAGGGATGGGATGCATTCTTACTTGTTGAGCACCGGATGATCCTTTGGAGGCCTTGCACACTATACAGGAGTCGACGAACTTGCGGACATTTTTTGCCATTTGCGGAAACCAGAACTGCTCATACATTTTGTCAAGCGTTTTATCGTAACCTAAATGTTTAATTTCGCTGTGAACGTGGTTTATGAGAGTCCACACGAGTGATCTCGGGACAATGGGTAACCAAGTGCTCGTCTTATTACGCTCGACCTTCCGGTAGAGGACGCCATCGCGTACGTCATATGTATAGGCGATTCCTTCCGGAAGCTGGTTGTTTGTGTGCTTACTTATTAGGTCTTGGATTTCCTGGTCACGCTTCTGTTCTACTTGAAGCCAACTATCATGAAGCTCAACAAAATTAACTAGTTTGCAGCGGGTGTTTGCAGTACTTTTAAGTTCACAAATGTCGCTAGCGATCGTTGTTGACGAAGGGAGGGGATTCCGGGACAAGTAGTCAGCGTGTTCCATATTACGACCTTCCTTGTACACGATGTCAAAGTCGTAAGCTTGTAGGTAAGCCCACCAACGATGGACTCGAGGAGACAAGTCTACTTTAGCTTTGGAGGCTTTTAACGAATTACAGTCGGTGAAAACCGTAAAATGTTGCCCATAAAGGTAATGCCGAAAGTTCTCAATGGCACGCACCACTGCCAATGTTTCCAATTCATAAGAATGGTATCTGGATTCTACCTCAGTGGTGCGGCGACTGAAATAAGCGACAACGTGTGGTATATTGTTTTCCCTCTGAATCAGGATACCCCCATAGCCCTCTGAACTCGCGTCTGTATGGAGTTCTATAGGAACGTCGGGATTGAATATCGTCAAGACCGGTTCGGAGGTTAATATTTGTACGATTTTGCTGTGAACCTCTTTATGCCGGTCTGACCAGATTATGGGACCTTTTAATTTGGTGAGCGGATAGAGTGGACCAGCGAGGGTAGCGAAACCGGGGATGAATCTCCTAAAATAAGACGCTAATCCCAAGAATTGTCGGACCTGAGTAGCTGTGGCTGGAGCCGGCGCATCAATAAGCGCTTGAACTTTTCGTGGGTTAGGCTTTACTTCACCCGATTTTATTACATACCCAAGGTATTGGACTTCAGTTTTCATAAATTTGCATTTGCGTACGTTGAAAGAGAAGCCGGCTTCAGACAGAGCTCCTAAAACTGCGTCTAAACGACGTAACCCTTCTGTAACATCTGACGAAAAACAGAGCACATCGTCCATATATGCCAGAGCTACAGTATCTTTGAGTGATTTCAGGGCTTTGTTAATGCAACGCTGGTAGACAGAGGCCGCGTTCCGCAATCCGAACGGCATTGCTAAATACTCATACTGGCCATCCGGGGTCACGAAAGCTGTGCGTTCGATTGAGTCGGTTTCAACTAGTATCTGGTGATACCCGGATGCCATATCTAGAGAAGAAAAATAATGGGCACCAGCAAGGCGGTCTATCTGGTCATCAATCCTCGGAAGAGGGTAATGTTCGGGTTGTGTATTCCCATTAAGTTCCCTATAATCGACGCACATCCTGTCAGAGCCGTCCTTCTTTTTCACCAATAGGATGGGACTAGCGAAAGGTGAGGAGCTTTCCCGGATAACACCAGCTTTTAACAGTTCCTCTACTTTACCCTTGACAATATCTTTTTCCGCCACAGATAACCTATAAGGCCGACGCTGCACGGTTTTATGCGGATCGATGGGGTCAATTTTTAAACTACCTGTTGTGACACGGCGCGTCGGAATGCCTTCAATGAAATATTCGCTGTACTTTTGCAAGATGCCTAATAACGCTTCTTTTTCCGTGCCTACTAGATCTGTATCGATCTCACTTAAATCAAATGCTCGCACACCATCGCAATTATTAACTTCTTTGCGCGTAGAGAATATAAGGCAATCACTGGTGATTTCGACATGAATACCTAACTCGAGGACATCCCTACCTATTATAAGCGCTTCCGGTATTGCATGGTCAGGCACTACGTGAAATAAAAGTGGTAAAGGAATATCTTGAATCACTACTGTACTCATAATTTGTTCAGTGCAGCTAACGTTATCCCCTATTCCTACTAGACAGATGGCGTCATTGCGCTTTGTGCCAGAGAGCTTGTCAGTTAAACTACGTTTGATCAATGAGCATGCAGCACCAGTATCAAAAAGGAACGAAATAACCTCACCGGACGATGTCGACAGGGTACCTCTGGCTGACCGCCGCTCGCAGATGTGGACTTCCTTACGCGCGATCGGTTCACTCGCTGGTTTCTTCTTTCCATCGGGGCAAGTAGTGCTGATGTGCCCCGGTTTCCCGCAGGTGTAGCAAATCCTCTCTTTTTCTTTCTCCGGTAAATGTGTGACGTCTCTCAACTTCATGGACTCGCGTCGCTTGCGGCAATCTTCAATTTTATGCCCGCGGTGGCCACAAAAATGGCAGGTCCCCGAAAAACGCGTATCCGTCGTACTAGCTAGTCGAGGCTTCTTCGTGTCGTTTTCATTGGTTTCGTGGTCGTCATTGCGTCTTTTTAATGATATGCCACCTAGAATCCTGCAGAGCTGAGCTCTAGACGAAATCACGTGCGAATTCAACTCTCTCCGTATTAATGGGTCTTTCTGCGACAGAACCGAAATTGCAAATCCTGTAATGACTTCTTCATTCATATCGACCTTTGGAACACGTTCGATAAGAGTCCATAGACGCGCGGCTGCTTCCGCCGCAGTTTCCTTAATGCCGATTTGAAATTTTAGGATGTCGTCGAAATAATCCTGCATAAGCAACTGGCGGCTGAATTTTGCAAGCAATGTTTCTTTTATACGAGGCCATGTTAAATCATCGGCCTTTAATGAAGTGAGGCATTTTGCGGCACGTCCCTTTAAAGCATGTGTCAAAGCAAGCAGTAGCTCTGGTCCGGCAAGATTTCGGCTATTCACTATGATTTCGGTCACGTTGCACCAACCTTGTATATCTGCGTCAGCTTCGTCCGGGTCCAACTTGATCAGATTTGCCTGAGCGTGTCCTGAAGACGTATTCTGTGTTGCCGCTAGTAAGCGAGACAAAAGTGCCTCCATGTTGCCAAAAAAATTCGCACCTTCACTGTCCGTCTTGGAGGGGCCGGCGGTGTCATTACTGGTCCCCTTTTTACCAGGCCCTTGACATCCCACTTCTGATAAAGAAACGTAATTGTGATCTTCGAGTTCGCGGCCTTTATCTGAAGGATTCATAGTGGCGGGTAGTTGGGCAAGGAGACCAGGTTTGGCGAAATAAAAGTCAATCCGAATAGTTCTTCAATCTTCTAATCGAGTTCCCACTTTGATTACACTAGCAACACAGTATTTTACGATGATAATTAACGATTGTAAAAATTATGGCGTTCCACCGCAACACGTGAGGCGCGCGCGCAATATGGCTACCGTTGAATGACCCAAACGTCAGTTCGTTTCATTATGGCCGCCACCCCAGCGCTCGGTGTTACGTCACGTGACAGTTCGTTCAGAAATCAAATGGGCGACACTAGCGCCATCAAGCCAATTCTCTCGAGGCGCCGTCATACTTATATAGATAAATATATACTTAAATACATAGAACAACCATGACCCAAGCACAAATATTCGAGTTCATCACACAAATATTTGCCCCGGCCGGGATTCGAACCCGGGACCGCATATTCATCTTAACAATAATAAATAATAAATACATATCGGACAACCTCACACAAATCGATCTAGTCCCAAATTAAGCTTAAGAAGGCTTGTGTTATGGTAGACGACGATACACGTACTTATATAGATAAATATATACTTAAATAGATTTAGATTAGATTTAGATTTATTTATTTCATAATAACAAATTACATTATACTAAATACATAGAACAACCATGACCCAAGCAGAAATATTCGAGTCCATCACACACATATTTGCCCCGGCCGGGATTCGAACCCAGGACCACCGGCTCAGTAGGCAGGTGTCTACAAACCGAGCCAAACGCGTCGTCAAAGAATAGGCTTGCGGACTTCCCACCGCGAACGCTTCGCATGTGGAATGAGCTCCCTGCCGAGGTCCCCGGGGGCTACAGTATGCGGTTCTTCAAGAGGGGAGTAAATAGGTTCTTAAAGGGTCGGCAGCGCGCGTGTGATGCTCCTGGCGTTGCAAGCGTCTATAGGCGGCGGTAACTGCTTAACATCAGGCGGGAAGCATGCTTGTTTGCCACCATCGTAGTATAAAAAAAAAATTTTTTTTTTGAAGAAGTCGATTCTATTTTTTATTGCGATCAAATGTCTATATGGGACTACCTACACTTAGACGGCTCTAAAAGTCAGAAATGACCGTCAAAGTTCAACATTCCTGCAGAGGACTAAAAACGCTTCATACTAAAGGCCTACCTGCATATGACGTAATCTGTGTATTGGGTACCAGTATTTGTATGGAGAAAATAAGTAATTTGCCATTTTCACCGTGAAAAATGGCTGTCATACAATTATTGTTTTGTTAAATTATGACGATTCTAAAAACAATTTCAAGACTTTTTTTGGGTTAAAAAAAGCAATCATAAACTTTTCGTACCTTTTAGGTAACTGTTGAGTTTCTTTCGGCTTTCTTCTCAACAGCGGTCTCCTCTTGCGAGATGCCGGTAGATTCACAATCTGACTTGTAAAAGTGCCCCTGTGGCCTACTGACTGAATAAATTATTTCATTTCATTTCATTAGGACACATATTTAACAATCCACCTCACCTCTTGACAGCCTCGTCAGCCTTGGCCAGTATCTCCTTGGCCATGAAGTGCTGCGTGTCGGCGAGCTGGCGCGCCGTGTCCGCCAGGGTGGCGGCGGCGTCACTCTTCGAGGCCACCTGCTGCTCCAGACGACCGTGACGCTTCAGTAAGGCTGTCACTGATGCCAGGTCCTTGCCTAAAGGAAAAAAAAACTGGGTTGATAGATATGAAAAAAAAAAACAAATCAAAACTAAGGTTTTTCTTCAAATACGCTACATGGGCACATCATTTATAATTCCTTATTTCAAAATGTGTAATTCCTTCCGTGAATGTGATAACTTTTGCTGAGTTTAGGCGCCGAATAGTGGCTTCTAAAATTATACCTGTTAATTGTTAATCATTATAGTAGATCGATGTAATAAAAAAAATTGGATATTAAACATTCAATTTACCTATCCTAACCTATTCTTTACCTTTATTGTAATTTCTTTCTTGTTTAGGTGTGCAATAAGGAGTTATTCTAGCTTCTAAGTTCTATCTATAGAAGACAAGTGTTTTTCCAAGTCAGTTACTCGAATAATTCTTATTAGTTCTCAGCAGATGTGGTCTCGTTATAACTTCCCCCAAAGCTTCACACGCGATAAGAAAAATCTCTTAATTAATCTTTCTTTCTACAGCCTCACTTGTGTTGTCTTAAACGCCGGCACTGAGCAGCCGTGACTTGACATCGATCAGTCAGGCGCTATCCAGATGCTGACGCTAATCAGCTCGTGAAAATTGACTGCACTCACCCTCCTGTAGCTCCACAACCGATGCCGATTGTCGACCATTTGCCTCCAGCGGATCCTGCAGTACTTCGGTCACGTGGCTAGACGCGAGCCAGATAGTTTGGAAAAGCTCATTGTCGTTGGCCACGTGGAAGGAAAAAGGGCCCGTGGGAGATCACCGACCCGATGGACCGATGCCGTAAAGGAAGCCTGTCAGGAAAATCTACAGGCGTCAATCCGGAAGGCGGAAAACCGTGTGGAGTGGAGAGCTTTGGTGCAACAGATAACGGCCTCAAATGGTCACGACCCTCAGTCATGAGGAAGCGAGGAAGAAGAAGAAGAGAGAGCTCCACAACAGACTGCATACAGCCTCACTGCAGTGTGGTGTAGTGTGAGCACTCACCGTGGTCCTCACTGAGCAGCTGCGACTCCACCTCGTCGAGCCACGCGGTGAAGTCGTCCAGCCCCCGCAAATACACGCGCGCCTGGTACGCCTCCTGTAGCCGCTCGCGACGGAGCTTCACTGCAGACTGCAATCAGAAATCATAAATCAGAAAACGGAAATCAGAAATCAAAAAACAAAAATCGGAAAACAAAATCAGAAAACAGAAACTGGAAAACAGAAATCAGAAATTAGAAATCAGAAAACGAAAATCAGACATAAGAAATCAGAGATCAGAAATCAGAAGACAGAAATCAAGAAACAAAAATCGGAAATGAGAAATCAGAAACAGAAATCAGAAATTAGAAATCAGAAAACGGAAATCAGACATCAGAAATCAGAAGACAGAAATCAAAATCATAAATCAGAAAACGGAGATCAGAAAACAGAAATCAGAAATCAGAAAACAGAAATTATAAATCCGAAAACACAAAATCAAAAACAGACATCCTTCATTGCTTGATTGTGCAATACAAAACAGTTGGAGAGTAACACAATCTACCGTCTTACGGCATACAATATTTAAAAAGGGAACGGTTCTCGATTCGATTGCTTTTCGTGTGCAACAATACAATATAAAAGTTACAAAATGAGACAAATGATAAATGGAACTGATCAAAATTCGATAAATACCTGCAGCTCTCTCCACTGGTTCTCGAGCTCCTCGACGTGTGTGGAGATCTCCTGCGACGCGTAGTGCTTCGCTTCTGTCAAAGACAACACAGATATTTAGACCAGTATCCTCACCATGAGTTTACGGTGACTGCACTCGCTAGCGAATGATTTGTATGGAGCATTGTAATTATATAAAGTACCCGATAAGGGCGCTGTATTCTCCATACAAATTTCACGTTGTCGCTAGCAAGTACGGTCACGTTAACTCAAGGTGAGGTACAGATTTATAGGTAAGGTACAGATGTACGGAAGTTAGATGCCGTGACCAAAAGCACAGCTTTTTATCTTACAATACGATACAACAATACTTTATTGCACACCAATAAAAGTTTACGAAGGGAAACAAGACAAATACAATTTATAGATAACGGTAGACAACAGGCGGTCTTATTTTATTTATTTATTTATTTATTTATGCATGGAGAACCAACAGCTTAACTTACTCTATATAGCAACGCAATAATATTTAACATTAAGTTAAATAACACGCACAGTTTTACAAAGACACATGCAATAATAACAGCAAATTAATAATAAAAAAAAAAAACAGAAACTGAATTATGGAGTTGGAACGAAGTTGCACAATGAGTAGGTACCTAATTAATTACAGTGTGTTATTTATAAGCTGCAGAGTTCATGCACAAAAGCTAACAATTTCGCCTTATCGCTAAAAAGCGATCTCTTCCAGACAACCTTTTCAGACAATCTTAGTGTGCTATTGCGCGATAAATGGCTGAAATTCGTCATTATACAACCTCTAGGCGTGAACAGAAGGAAATCTGGACATCCAGCAAATAAAAATGTCACAGCTGAAACGGAGACGTCTCGCTCGCTCCGCTCGCTCGGATAAATGGGATGATGAGACCTACCAATGAGTTCTTCTCCTCGGTTAGCCACGTCGTCGATTCTCTTCTTGTTGGCAGCCAGCTCTGATTCAAAGGCTGTGTGCTTCTGGATCTTGCTCTGCAGGTTTGACAGCTCCCTACACACACACAACAAATGATCAAATACAAATAATTTATTGGCCAAAAACTCATTACAATTAGACATTTTACAAATATTTCACTTACACACTGGAATTTACACATAAGATATTTCCAACGGCCCCAAACTAGGCACAGCCTGTATCTTGGGAACCGGGAGTACAGTATACCAATTAGAATTGAACAAAAAAACAGTAATAGAAAAAAAAACTTTATTTTTTTATAACGGCACGACATAGTATCTCAAGTATATCTTAAGTATATCTTTTTAGTATCATAAAGAGACTAGATACACCATAGGCACAACATACAGGCGATAGAAAACGCTCAGCGACCCAATGTCCCTACGTAATTAAACCTGGTAAAGCATGACCAGAAATATATGAGGATCCGCCATATTGCGGAATTTCACTGGAACTAATTTCTTACACAGGCAATGATCTTATGATGGTTTGTCAACAATGTCAATGTCACATGATGGCTTTTTTAAATGACAAATATTTAAAATTATCCAAAGAAAATGCCGAAAACCATCATAACGTGAACGTAAGATTATAAATAAAGTGTACACGTGTTTACTACACGAAAAACAGTCAGGAAAAGAGTGCATTCCATCAAATGATATTAGGAGGTTAACATAGTGGAACTGAAAGGTATTTAAACTAATGTCATTATAGTGGGTTGCGATTGGTTGCAAAATTGTTGCCATATAAATCTTATAAATAGCGCCCTCTTGACAATCCTCATATATTTCTGGCCAGGCTTTACTTTTTCCGTCACCTATGATGCGGACCGCCCGCCGCAGGAATCTGTCAAGAGCATCGAACACGATATTGGGCGGAAAGATGATGCGAGCAATACTCAACACTTTAAGCAATTATTCAATTATACTTTTTTCGATAATCCTTGCTATAAGGATCTACCAAACTGCGGCACTTTCATTTTTAATGGGGCCATTACTTTAAAAATGACAAATTGCGTTTTTGAAATTGTAATCATTTTAATAACGACGCGGCTTATTCAAACCTAGCTCTGTAGAAGCGTGCCTGTAGTTCTGGTCGAGGGCGGTCTGCATCTTGAGTATAAAAATTTAGTGTTCCACGTTTAGTGTAACACGCGGCTAGTATTCCATTAACTTACATGAATACTTTATATAATACTAGCTGTGCCCGCGGCTCCGCACACGTGGAAATCAGTCTGTGTCAGTGAAAAAGTTTGCACCTCTTTCCTAAGTAGCGCCATAAGATTCAGGTGCAAACTTAACTCAACCGAGTGTAATGGCCCCACTTTAATTGGTAAATTTTTTACAGCCTATAATATGGCCGGGGATTACTCGACAGATTAATAAAATTTCAATAAAATAAGTTCAGTCGTTTTCAAGTGATGTGCGGTCAAATAAACAGACAAACAGACAAAAAATCTAAAAACTGTTGGAACGTGTTCTGTTATCGGTTGTAAGTATCCCCCGACAACTTTTTTCGATTTTTTTCTATGTACAGACTTTCGACCCTCTTCAGCTTTATCACCTACTAGCTGACCCGGCGAACTTTGTACCGCTTGAAAGTCGATAAATGTAGAGAAAAAAAAAAGATAAAAAGATAAAAAGTATCCTATGTCCTTCTCCTGGTTCTAAGCTACCTCCCCACCAATTTTCAGCCAAATCAGTTCAGCCGTATATAGATAGAAGATTGATAACAACTTATGTATCCAAAGTAAAATCTAAACATACCTGTAGTTCTGGTCGAGGGCGGTCTGCATCTTGAGTGCGATCCACTCCTGCTCATGATTAAGGTCTCGCAGGAACTCCAGTAGCTGCTTCGACTGCTGCAGCATCACACCACGCGCGCGGCACGACTCCTGAAACAGAACAAATCAGTAAATTTCAAGCGCTCAAAGGTTAACTGGAAGAGATCGCTAATAGGGATAACACATGTTTACAACGTACATGTTTTGTTGTGAATGTATTTGTTTTGTTGTGTACAATAATGTGTTTACATACATACATTACAATAACTATTGATTGTCATTATTAGTGTGGTATTTTAGATATTAAACAACAATAAATCGTTAATTTTTTATACATGCCAAGGCTGCGTATGATGTTTTTATAGTATTTTATGCAATCCTTGCACAATGAAGGTTCTAAAAGTCGAGTGCCACGTTAAAGCCAAGACTGCATACAATAATTTAATACGAGCAAAACTCAGAAAGACATTTTTTTACTTTAATCGTTATTCCCCACTATTCATTTTAATTTCTCGATCATACTTTTTTTAAAACTCAAACAGACTTATTAAAAAAATATGATCGCGATGGTCAATGGTAGATGACTCAGATCACAAAAAAGATAGGTACAGAAATCCCAGTAGTAGTTTTCCTATTCATAGTGACATATATTTCTGTTTTATATGACATTGCATTTTATGATTCTATTATTATTGCTGTAGTTATATTATGATGGTGTATTTGACAAAATTTAATGATTATTATCTAATTTTATGTTCCTATTAACGATCATAATATCAAGATTAATGTATGTAAATTAACTTAGGATAATTTATAATGTAATTTGTTATTATGAAATAAATAAATCTAATAAATCTATATACAAGCGCGCTCGAGCAAACGCACATATAGACATTGCTCACGGACACGATATCTCGGACCAGTTCGGACCAGTGCGAGCGCGAGTGCCATCCGCTTGACGTGTCCATGAGCAATGTCTATGTGTGCGTTTGCTCGAGCGCGCTTGTATGTAGATTGATTTCTGTACCTATCTGTTTTGTGCTCTGATACATATATTTTTGTATCTTAAATACTTGTCTACTTCTACTTCTCGGCGACAAACCTCCTATAAAATAAAAGGACGACGCGTTTGGCTCGGTTTGTAGACACCTACCTGCTGAGCCGGCGGTCCCGGGTTGGAATCCCGGCCAGGGCAAATATTTGTGTGATGAACTCGAATATTTGTGCTTGGGTCATGGTTGTTCTATGTATTTTATATTTATCTATATAAGTACGTATATCGTCGTCTAGTACCCATAACACAAGCCTTCTTGAGCTTAATTTGGGACTAGATCGATTTGTGTGAGGTTGTCCGATATTTATTTATTATTTATATCCCTTCCTGTTCGCCGCGTCACTGACCTGGAGCTTGTGCCTGCGGGCGAGGATAGCGGCCAGCCTCCGCTCGATGTAGACGCGGTCGTAGTGCCCGTCCTCGAGGAGAGAGCGGGCGAAGGTCTCCAGCTCCTCGACCCTCGCCACAGACTCCAGCAGCCTGTATACTAACTGACCTGGAGCTTGTGCCTGCGGGCGAGGATAGCGGCCAGCCTCCGCTCGATGTAGACGCGGTCGTAGTGCCCGTCCTCGAGGAGAGAGCGGGCGAAGGTCTCCAGCTCCTCGACCCTCGCCACAGACTCCAGCAGCCTGTATAATAACTGACCTGGAGCTTGTGCCTGCGGGCGAGGATAGCGGCCAGCCTCCGCTCGATGTAGACGCGGTCGTAGTGCCCGTCCTCGAGGAGAGAGCGGGCGAAGGTCTCCAGCTCCTCGACCCTCGCCACAGACTCCAGCAGCCTGTATAATAACTGACCTGGAGCTTGTGCCTGCGGGCGAGGATAGCGGCCAGCCTCCGCTCGATGTAGACGCGGTCGTAGTGCCCGTCCTCGAGGAGAGAGCGGGCGAAGGTCTCCAGCTCCTCGACCCTCGCCACAGACTCCAGCAGCCTGTATAATAACTGACCTGGAGCTTGTGCCTGCGGGCGAGGATAGCGGCCAGCCTCCGCTCGATGTAGACGCGGTCGTAGTGCCCGTCCTCGAGGAGAGAGCGGGCGAAGGTCTCCAGCTCCTCGACCCTCGCCACAGACTCCAGCAGCCTGTATAATAACTGACCTGGAGCTTGTGCCTGCGGGCGAGGATAGCGGCCAGCCTCCGCTCGATGTAGACGCGGTCGTAGTGCCCGTCCTCGAGGAGAGAGCGGGCGAAGGTCTCCAGCTCCTCGACCCTCGCCACAGACTCCAGCACTTGTATAATAACTGACCTGGAGCTTGTGCCTGCGGGCGAGGATAGCGGCCAGCCTCCGCTCGATGTAGACGCGGTCGTAGTGCCCGTCCTCGAGGAGAGAGCGGGCGAAGGTCTCCAGCTCCTCGACCCTCGCCACAGACTCCAGCAGCCTGTATAATAACTGACCTGGAGCTTGTGCCTGCGGGCGAGGATAGCGGCCAGCCTCCGCTCGATGTAGACGCGGTCGTAGTGCCCGTCCTCGAGGAGAGAGCGGGCGAAGGTCTCCAGCTCCTCGACCCTCGCCACAGACTCCAGCAGCCTGTATAATAACTGACCTCGAGCTTGTGCCTGCGGGCGAGGATAGCGGCCAGCCTCCGCTCGATGTAGACGCGGTCGTAGTGCCCGTCCTCGAGGAGAGAGCGGGCGAAGGTCTCCAGCTCCTCGACCCTCGCCACAGACTCCAGCAGCCTGTATAATAACTGACCTCGAGCTTGTGCCTGCGGGCGAGGATAGCGGCCAGCCTCCGCTCGATGTAGACGCGGTCGTAGTGCCCGTCCTCGAGGAGAGAGCGGGCGAAGGTCTCCAGCTCCTCGACCCTCGCCACAGACTCCAGCAGCCTGTATAATAACTGACCTGGAGCTTGTGCCTGCGGGCGAGGATAGCGGCCAGCCTCCGCTCGATGTAGACGCGGTCGTAGTGCCCGTCCTCGAGGAGAGAGCGGGCGAAGGTCTCCAGCTCCTCGACCCTCGCCACAGACTCCAGCAGCCTGTATAATAACTGACCTCGAGCTTGTGCCTGCGGGCGAGGATAGCGGCCAGCCTCCGCTCGATGTAGACGCGGTCGTAGTGCCCGTCCTCGAGGAGAGAGCGGGCGAAGGTCTCCAGCTCCTCGACCCTCGCCACAGACTCCAGCAGCCTGTATAATAACTGACCTGGAGCTTGTGCCTGCGGGCGAGGATAGCGGCCAGCCTCCGCTCGATGTAGACGCGGTCGTAGTGCCCGTCCTCGAGGAGAGAGCGGGCGAAGGTCTCCAGCTCCTCGACCCTCGCCACAGACTCCAGCAGCCTGTATAATAACTGACCTGGAGCTTGTGCCTGCGGGCGAGGATAGCGGCCAGCCTCCGCTCGATGTAGACGCGGTCGTAGTGCCCGTCCTCGAGGAGAGAGCGGGCGAAGGTCTCCAGCTCCTCGACCCTCGCCACAGACTCCAGCAGCCTGTATAATAACTGACCTGGAGCTTGTGCCTGCGGGCGAGGATAGCGGCCAGCCTCCGCTCGATGTAGACGCGGTCGTAGTGCCCGTCCTCGAGGAGAGAGCGGGCGAAGGTCTCCAGCTCCTCGACCCTCGCCACAGACTCCAGCAGCCTGTATAATAACTGACCTGGAGCTTGTGCCTGCGGGCGAGGATAGCGGCCAGCCTCCGCTCGATGTAGACGCGGTCGTAGTGCCCGTCCTCGAGGAGAGAGCGGGCGAAGGTCTCCAGCTCCTCGACCCTCGCCACAGACTCCAGCAGCCTGTATAATAACTGACCTGGAGCTTGTGCCTGCGGGCGAGGATAGCGGCCAGCCTCCGCTCGATGTAGACGCGGTCGTAGTGCCCGTCCTCGAGGAGAGAGCGGGCGAAGGTCTCCAGCTCCTCGACCCTCGCCACAGACTCCAGCACCTTGTATAATAACTGACCTGGAGCTTGTGCCTGCGGGCGAGGATAGCGGCCAGCCTCCGCTCGATGTAGACGCGGTCGTAGTGCCCGTCCTCGAGGAGAGAGCGGGCGAAGGTCTCCAGCTCCTCGACCCTCGCCACAGACTCCAGCAGCCTGTATAATAACTGACCTGGAGCTTGTGCCTGCGGGCGAGGATAGCGGCCAGCCTCCGCTCGATGTAGACGCGGTCGTAGTGCCCGTCCTGCAGCAGAGAGCGGGCGAAGGTCTCCAGCTCCTCGACCCTCGCCACACCAGACTCCAGAAGCTTGGAGAACTCCACGTGTTTCCTGATCAACGTCTCCACGGCTGAAAAAAACAAATGTGTTATCATTTTTGCGGCGATGACGGGACTTTATGATCAGAGTCTACCAAATCACACTAATATCATAAATGCGAAAGTTTGTATGTGTGTATTTATATGTTAGTTACTACTTCACGCTCAAACGGCTAAACAAATCTTGGTAAAATTTGGTACGGAAGTAGCTAACACGCTAGATTAACACAAGCTACTTTTTATCTCGAAAAAAAAACGTAGTGGGGTCGTTCTTCTTTTTTACCTACATTAAATCGAAGGTTTTCCGTTTTTTGGGCTTTTGAACTATCGATAATTAAGGTTTCAGAGTAGAATTTAAAAAAAAAAGCATTTGTTTTATTATTAGGACTATTACCTAATTAAAACTTATTTTACAGCCCATTCAGTTTTTTTATTGTGTTTTTTTTTTATAGCGTGACAGAGTGGTCCTTTTAAGGGGAGACCGCGTTTTAGCTTACCACTCTGTCACGCCATTTTACGAAATAATAAACAAACGTTTGAAAAAAAAATGCTGGTTAGAGAAACTGACAGATTACATAATATTGATAGATAGAAAAATATGGATGATTTTTCGAACATTATAAAACCGAATATGATTACTCTGAGATGCCATAATAATACGAAGGACGGACTATTGTAGGTAAAAAAGAAGAACGACCCAGTGTTCCCTTGTTAGCAGTATGTTTATAGTAATGGTAAAATACAGTAAAAACCGGCCAAGTGCGAGTCAGACTCGCACACGAAGGATTCCGTACCACCAAATAAATCAAACAGCATAAAAATCACGTTTGATGTATGAGAGCCCCACTTCAATATTTATTTTATTCTGTTTTAAGTATTTTTTGTTATAGCAGGAACAGAAATACATCACCTGTGAACATTTCAACTGTCTCGCTATTACGGTTCATGAGATACAGCCCGGTGACAGACGGACAGTGGAGTCTTAGTAATAGGGTCCCGTTTTTACCCTTTGAATACGGAATTCTAAAGATTAATACTTATTTTCTGTAGAAAGAGGACGTAATCACAGTTTTTATATATTACATGAAATTACTCATGATTTTTTCTTTTTTTTTCTGTTTATAAGACAATTTTAGTACCGTCTAAGTTCTCGCCAAGGTCGTCGTTGTTCAGGAAGGCTTCTTTCGCAGCGAGCCAGTCCTCCGTCTGTCTCGCTTGCTCCTTCAGCAACTGCAGCTGGTGCGCCTGAGACAGAACATTCACTTTAAGGTTTTTTACGAAATAGTAGTTCCAAAATGCCGCATAACATACAAGCTTCTCTCAGAAACCTAAACTCATTGCGGGGTTGTGTAAGTTTCATCCGACAATCTACAGTCTGGAAATTGCGATATTTTACATTTTTTTAATGTGCATATCTCCGTAACTATCAGTCCTAGAAACCAAATTTAAAATGTAAATGATAGAAAATTTAATTTTCCACAACATTGCGAAAGCTCTTTTCTAGCTAAAATGCTCTTAAACGAAGATGGAAGACATAATCTGAAGAAATCAACGATGTTTTCAATATGGCGGCGGGCGCGGAGAGGGGAGGGGAGAATTGTGCATTTTGCATTTTAAACACGCACTAACCATCTTAGTCAACATAATTATCAAAAATTCAGTAGTACCGGACCGTTTGTAAGGTAAAACCCCAATTCACTGGATTAGAATAGAATAGAATACTCTTTATTGCACACCTCAGGAAGAAAGAAATACAAATACAGATAACACTTATCATTACAATAGAGGTAAACAATAGGCGGTCTTATCGCTAAAACGCGATCTCTTCCAGACAACCTTTGGGTAGCGGATTAATATAAATGAAATGATCTCATTGAGTAGGCGATGCAAAAAGTAATCAATAAAACTACTGAAACATGATTAAAAACTACTAAAACCTAAATAATACATATTGATACATAAACATACATGAAAAAATACATAAATAAACATATAACTAAATTATTAATTTATTAATAAATAATTATTAATTTATTAATAAATAATTATTAATTTATTAATAAATAATTATTAATTTATTCATAAATAATTTATTACGAGTCAAGTTATTTAGGTAGCGGGGTAGATCAATACACGTTTGAATGGGGTATTACCTGCGTTAGGTGCTGTTTGCGCTGCAGCCACGCCTGGTCCAGCGTCTGCGACAGGTCTTCCAGCTTCTTCAGCTTCTCTGGACTCTGCTCCTGGCTCTGGAGAGTCGCTATGCTCTTCTGGCGATTATCTACCTCCGTCTGAAAACATTAACACAGATCACTTACTGTTCAGTTTCTTTCGGCTTTCTTCTCAATGGCGGTTTCTTGTGAAATGCCGATAGATTCAGATTCAGATATGTCAAAGGGCCCTTGTGGCCCTAACTCAGGGAAATATTAACATATTTTATTCCCTTATAACCAGTACACAGTGATGAAAATTGTCTAATGGGGCTTCTGGCCATATTTTACTGCAATCTGTGGCCGGCAACTATGGCCGTCCTCTGACACCCTACGCTAGAGCTAGGTGCAAATCATGGCCGGCCACAAATTGCAGCAAAACATCGCCCGTTTAGAAGCCCCTTAACAGCTTGAATTTTTTGCTAAAAAACGGTACAAATATTACTGTAGATAAAAAAAACAGATGTATAGCTTTTTAAGTCACCTTTAGCCGTAAGTGGCATTTTCTGCTCGCTATGCAGGGAAAAAAATACACACTTCCACAAAGCAGGACGTACAACTTTAGACTAATCACGGGCGATGAATTCACGTCCCAGATCGCAGGTGTTTGTGGCCCGGGCCGAAGGTAAGCAACATCCCAGGTATGACTAGCAAGATCTGGAAAGGTAACTCACGTTGTGTGCCCAACAGTTTACAACAAGTTACCAGTGGCAATTACCTCAGCTCCCTCTTTAGGTTGTTTTAAAAAGAGACTAAAAAGTTGGCTTCTCGAGCACACATTCTATAGCTTTAATGAATTTTCGAATGTTAAATTATAAAATAATAATACTTATATACGGATTTGCTCTATACGAGTTAATGTTAATTAAATTTGTATACATATTAAGTTAATATACTTAAACGGGTTTACTCACGTCGTAGAAGTCGAATAACGCTCGACATGTTTCGAATCGGTACGCGATTCATCATCAGGAGAGACGACCAGTCGCGGCGGCGGCCAACCGAACACCACGACGTGAGTAAACCCGTTTAAGTATTTTAATATGTCTGAGACTCACGATAGTTTTCTACATATTAAGTTATAAATGATTTTTATGTATTGACGTGTAATATTGATAATATTATAAATAAATGAATATGAATATGTAAAGCCTGACCAGAAATATATGAGGATTGTCAAGAGGGCGCAATTTACAAGATTTATATGGCAACAATTTTGCAACCAATCGCAACCCACTATAATGACCTCAGTTTAAATACCTGTCAGTTCCTATGGTAACCTCGTAATATTATTTTAATGGAATGCACTCTTTTGCTGACTGTTTTTTGTGTAGTAGACACGTGTACACTTTATTTATAATATCACGTTCATGACTGTGAATAGTTTTCGGCATTTTCTTTGGGTATTTTTCAATATTTTGTCTTTTAAAGAAACCAGCACTAATGGCATTGACATTGTTGACAACCATCATAAAACCATTGCCAGTGTAAGAAATTAGTTCCAGTGAAATTCCGCAATATGGCGCATCCTCATATATTTCTGGTCAGGCTTTAATGCTTACCTTCTTCTCTGTGTGGGCGTCGAGCATGGCCTCCGCGTCGGCGACCGACTCCGGCGCCGCCGAGCCGCGCATGCTCTTAACACCCTCCGACACCCACACCTCCAGCTCCTGGACAAAGATGGCGGCACATTATTATAAATAAATAAACAGCCGCTAAGATGAAACACGCCAAGTACGCAGCCTTAGAGTCGATGTACGATTTCGTACCCGTTTCTGTGGAAACGGCTGGAACTTGAGGTAGTGAGGCTCGCGAGCTTTTTAGGGATTTAGGGCGGTGATTGAAAGAGAGGGGCAACGATCCTCGCTCTGGGTCATGGTTGGTTCAGCAAGTTTCCATTGCCATTCAGCGGGGCAATGCTGCTAGCATAATGGGGACTTTTGGACCGAATATGGCCCTGAGAGGGGATTTAAGAGATTAAGTTTTCGTTGACGAGGCGTGTTGCGGATTTATTTCATGTCATTTGATTCTGACGAAGCTTGTTGCGGATATACTTTGTGAATTGCATGCATTATTTTTAATTGACGAAGCATGTGGTGGATTTTTTTTTGTTCATAGGTGTCGGTTTTATTATCAATAAATAATTGGCTTTGATAGCATAAATCGTAATGCAACCGCCTGGCCCTGAAAGCCGTGAGAACGTGGATTCAAATCCAGCTCAAAGCATAAACATTTACACATTTTCGCTTCTATATCAATATCCTTTTTTAGGGTTCCGTACCTAAAGGGTAAAAACGGGACCCTATTACTGAGACTTCGCTGTCCGTCCGTCCGTCTGTCACCAGGCTATATCTCAAGAACGGTGATAGCTAGACAGTTGACATTTTCACAGATGATGTATTTCTATTACCGCTATAACAACAAATACTAAAAATAAAATAAAATAAATATTTAAGGGGGGCTTCCATACAACAAACGGGATTGGTTGCGTCAACTTTGCACCTCATTTGCATGGAGCGCTATACATACCAGGTGCAAACTTAACTTAACCACTTAAGGATGGAGTGTTTATACGGAACCCTCGGTACGCGAGTCCGACTCGCACTTGACCACTTTTCTTTCAATACGGTGTAAAGAAGAAACGTAAGCGGCAAGTTTGTGATCTAAAGTTTCGGCCCTCGCCACGACTCGTACTAGTTTCTCTGACCTTGAGGCTGTCGTCGAACTTGTGCTCAGCGATGGCCTGGTCCAGGAGGCTGGTGCGCTCCGCAGCCAGGGTCTGCAGACGGTCCCAGTCCGCGCGGAGCGTCTTCAGCCGCTCTTCGATCTCGGCCTTGCGTTCCGGGTGTCTGAAACAAGGTTTACACGTCAATTGACACTATTGACTATAGTTACATCGAGGCCACATCTAGTCGTTAGTATTCTGTGTCTGAGTCAACACAACAGTCAGTCGTGTGGATGGTTGACGAAGTGTTATTTGCATCGATGAACGTTATCTAAAATTTAATAGAACCCATAAAATAATTTGAAATTTTAACTTAATTATTAACTACTGAACAAAACTTGTAAAATAACTTTGTATTTAAATCGGTGCAATGTTGTATTTCGCTCGATCGACCGCCCGGCTGTTTTCTATCTACCCGATATCGCAACTTTATGTCTGTGCAAAACAAATAATGTATCGGCCGAACTATCATTTCGCAGAAAGCATTTCTCTGAAACTGTAAACTATTTAGGAATTTTATAAAACAAACCTAACCTAACAAAACCTGACCTATAGGATTTACAACAATTATGAAAAATGTAGGACTAAAGGGGAATACAAATTCGGCGAAGTGAAAATTCGACGAAATGAATAGGCGCTGTACACTCTTCGTCCTCACTTCCTCTGCAGCTCGGATCTTCAGCGCACAGCCGCTTGATCTGATCCGCGACACCTGCAGTTGCTGCTGCGCGCCAGACGTCTGGCTCGTCAGCTGGTGCTGTACGCCTGGGGTACTCACTTCCTCTGCAGCTCGGTCCCTTCAGCGCACTGCTGCCTGATCTTGTCCCCGACGGCGCCGGCCTCGGCAGCGCGCGCGAGATGGCGCCGCTTCAGCTGGTCTGCTGGTGCTGTACACCTGGATTACTCACTTCCTCTGCAGCTCGGATTTCCAACGCACAGCTGCTTGATCCTGCCCCCAACACCTGCAGCTCCAGCTGTACGCCAGGTGTCTTCTTGAGCTGGTCTGCTGGTGCTGTACACCTGGGGCGGTACTCACTTCCTCTGCAGCTCCTCTGCTGCTTGATCCAGATCCCCGACACCTCCAGCTGCGCGCCAGGTGTCTCCTTGAGCTGGTCTGCTGGTGCTGTACACCTGGGGTACTCACTTCCTCTGCAGCTCGGCGCCGTCAGCGCACAGCCGCTTGATCTGATCCGCGACACCTCCAGTTGCTGCTGCGCGCCAGACGTCTGGCTCGTCAGCTGGTGCTGTACACCTGGGGTACTCACTTCCTCTGCAGCTCGGCGCCGTCAGCGCACAGCTGCTTGATTTTGTCCCCGACGGCGCCGGCCTCGGCAGCGCGCGCGAGATGGCGCCGCTTCAGCTGGTCTGCTGGTGCTGTACACCTGGGTTACTCACTTCCTCTGCAGCTCGGATCTTCAGCGCACAGCTGCTTGATCCTGCCCCCAACACCTGCAGCTCCAGCTGTGCGCCAGGTGTCTTCTTGAGCTGGTCTGCTGGTGCTGTACACCTGGGGTACTCACTTTCTCTGCAGCTCGGATCTTTAGCGCACAGCTGCTTGATCTGATCCGTGACACCTCCAGTTGCTGCTGCGCGCCAGACATCTGGCTCGTCTGCTGGTGCTGTACACCTGGGGTACTCACTTCCTCTGCAGCTCGGCGCCGTCAGCGCACAGCTGCTTGCTCTGATCCGCGATACCTCCAGTTGCTGCTGCGCGCCAGACATCTGGCTCGTCTGCTGGTGCTGTACACCTGGGGTACTCACTTCCTCTGCAGCTCGGCGCCGTCAGCGCACAGCTGCTTGATTTTGTCCCCGACGGCGCCGGCCTCGGCAGCGCGCGCGAGATGGCGCCGCTTCAGCTGGTCTGCTGGTGCTGTACACCTGGGTTACTCACTTCCTCTGCAGCTCGGATCTTCAGCGCACAGCTGCTTGATCCTGCCCCCAACACCTGCAGCTCCAGCTGTGCGCCAGGTGTCTTCTTGAGCTGGTCTGCTGGTGCTGTACACCTGGGGTACTCACTTTCTCTGCAGCTCGGATCTTTAGCGCACAGCTGCTTGATCTGATCCGTGACACCTCCAGTTGCTGCTGCGCGCCAGACATCTGGCTCGTCTGCTGGTGCTGTACACCTGGGGTACTCACTTCCTCTGCAGCTCGGCGCCGTCAGCGCACAGCTGCTTGCTCTGATCCGCGATACCTCCAGTTGCTGCTGCGCGCCAGACATCTGGCTCGTCTGCTGGTGCTGTACACCTGGGGTACTCACTTCCTCTGCAGCTCGGCGCCGTCAGCGCACAGCTGCTTGATTTTGTCCCCGACGGCGCCGGCCTCGGCAGCGCGCGCGAGATGGCGCCGCTTCAGCTGGTCTGCTGGTGCTGTACACCTGGGTTACTCACTTCCTCTGCAGCTCGGATCTTCAGCGCACAGCTGCTTGATCCTGCCCCCAACACCTGCAGCTCCAGCTGTGCGCCAGGTGTCTTCTTGAGCTGGTCTGCTGGTGCTGTACACCTGGGGCGGCACTCACTTCCTCTGCAGCTCCACTGCTGCTTGATCCAGATCCCCGACACCTCCAGCTGCGCGCCAGGTGTCTCCTTGAGCTGGTCTGCTGGTGCTGTACACCTGGGGTACTCACTTTCTCTGCAGCTCAGATCTTTAGCGCACAGCTGCTTGATCTGATCCGCGACACCTCCAGTTGCTGCTGCGCGCCAGACATCTGGCTCGTCTGCTGGTGCTGTACACCTAGGGTACTCACTTCCTCTGCAGCTCGGCCCCTTCAACACACATTTGCATGATCTGGCCCCCCACACCTGCAGCTTCTAGTGAGCTGTTCTGCTGGTGCTGTACACCTGGGGTACTCACTTCCTCTGCAGCTCGGCCCCTTTAACACACATTTGCATGATCTGGCCCCCCACACCTTTTAGTGAGCTTGTAGCGACTTGAAAGTCGCACACTAATTGAGCGAACTTAAAGAATGCACCAGCCTCGAGCGAACGGCTTGCAACGCAATCTCCGTCGATGTTCGGACAGGTTCGGCAGATGCGCACGAGCAGGGCGCTCGGGTATCTTCGCGTGCTCCGCCGCTTGCCATTGTCTCATACGCTCTGACGCTAGACGCACGCTCGCCTTGCTACTAGAATACCGTTACTCGCTAGCTACGTGTTTACATTTTATGTTTTTCGTATCTGACGCTTGCGCTCGCTTATATTTCATGCTTATACTTCTTAGCGTAACGCGGACCATATTGACTTATTGTGCCTTACGTGTTGTGACTGTAATTGTGTAAAGTGTTACTAGTAATTAAACTGTATTGTTTGGACTTGAGTGTTTCTTTGTTCTTCGAACTATAATCCGCTTTAGTAGTGTACTCAGAGTGCTACAAATTGGTGACAACAACAACAACAACAAATCCACTTTATTGCACACCTCAAATATACACAGGGATACAAAACATAAGAGATATACAGTAAAAAATTGACAGAGGTAAACAACAGGCGGTCTTATCGCTAAATAGCGATCTCTTCCAGACAACCTTTAGGTAGCGGAGTAGATCAACAGGAGTTAGAATTGAGTAGGTGATGCACAACAACTTTAAGCTACAAAAATTAACTACAAAAATAAAATAAAAACAATAAACATACATAAATAACAATAATCAAATATACCTACATATAATACTTAGACATAATAAAAAACATATAGCAGAGTAAAATAGATAGCAAAACCAGAGTCAGACGCATAGTACGCGTAAGAGGAGCGAATTTCAACGCAGTGTAAATTAAGGTAGAGATAAATAGTGACGTTTAACGTGGTGACCTACGACATAGGACGATAATCGGAGATAGTGCTACTGATATTTTATTGAGAAATGGCGCAGCCCGAAGAACAAGGAGATGCCGCGGCAGCAGGGGAAGCGTTTCGAGTTGGTGTTCGCCCCCCTCCGTTCTGGCCTCTGCTGGTGCTGTACACCTGGAATACTCACTTCCTCTGCAGCTCGGCCCCTTCAACACACATTTGCATGATCTGGCCCCCCACACCTGCAGCTTCTAGTGAGCTGTTCTGCTGGTGCTGTACACCTGGGGTACTCACTTCCTCTGCAGCTCGGCCCCTTCAACACACATTTGCATGATCTGGCCCCCCACACCTGCAGCTTCTAGTGAGCTGTTCTGCTGGTGCTGTACACCTGGGGTACTCACTTCCTCTGCAGCTCGGCCCCTTCAACACACATTTGCATGATCTGGCCCCCCACACCTGCAGCTTCTAGTGAGCTGTTCTGCTGGTGCTGTACACCTGGGGTACTCACTTCCTCTGCAGCTCGGCCCCTTTAACACACATTTGCATGATCTGGCCCCCCACACCTTTTAGTGAGCTGTTCTGCTGGTGCTGTACACCTGGAATACTCACTTCCTCTGCAGCTCGGCGCCGTCAGCGCACAGCTGCTTGATCTTGTCCCCGACGGCGCCGGCCTCGGCAGCGCGCGCGAGATGGCGCCGCTTCAGCTCCTGCGCCGCGTCGAGGTCGCGCCCGCGCTCGCTGCTGCTGAACAGGGCCGCTTTCTTCGCTATACGTTCCGCTGTGTCCTCCACGTCCCTGGGGGAAAAAAATAGGTTGATTAGCCACTCAATTACAACGCTCTTATTTTAATAACCGAGCGAGCGAAGCTCTGTCTCAGCTTCGTCAAAAATTCTTTCGAATGTCCGGAGATTAGGATGCCGGATTTCCGACTGTTCTATTACATCCCACATTTCTAAACCGGTTATCATGAAATTTTGTAAGTAGGTTTAAAAAATATACTCGTAGTTGTTTTGAGTCGAGTCTTATATTTTTTTCAGAATGGCCGTATCCATTCTCTACTGGACTAAAAACGTAAAAAAAAAAAACAATTTCAGCCATTCCGAAACAGATCACAGATTCACTAGTATAAATATAATAGTATAATACTGAAAGCAAGGCTTGGCTGAAGCCAAGCTTAACCCTTGTATTAAGGCGGCTACAGGAATCAACTTGCTAAAATCTAAATTGAATTACGAGTATATGCAAAATCGTGCAACCAGCGCAGAAAAATTAACATTCCCAGAAAAAAGCAATCCAGAGTTTTTCCATCAGTAAAAAAACAGTTAATATGTCAAAGCATACCTACTTATACTTAGCTAAATCTTCTATGAACACGACCAAATTTGTTCTCCAGAATATTCATGTTTCATATTAAATAGATAAATATTAAGGGACAATCTTACACAAATCTACCCAGTTCCAAACTAAGCAATGCATGTACTAGAAGATGTTATAAATACATATATAGATAACATCCATGATCCAGGAACAGATATTCGAGTTCATCACACAAATATTTTTCCTTGCCGGGATTCGAACCCAGGACCGCTGGCTCAGTAGTCAGCTGGACTACAAACAGCGCCGATCGCGCTGTCCCTAGTCACTCACCTGTTGAAGGCGTGTATCTCGAGCGCGGCGGACAGGTGGTCGCGGTACCGCTGCAGGTCGCCACTGAGCGCGCGCCATTTTGCGAGCAACGCGTCGCGGCGTTGCGCCACCGCCGCCGCCTGCTGCGTCGGGCCCTGTAACACAACACAATTAATACAAAGATCAAAGCTAAAAGAAAGATTGGAAAAGGAGCTATGGTAGCGAAGTGGTTAACGCGCTGGACCGGTAATCCAGAGGTACCGGGTTCGATTCCCGGTCTCTTCCACCAGGTAGCTCCTTTTTCAATTTTGCTTTAAGTTTTGATCTTTGTATTAATGGTTTAAATAAAAATTGTGGTGTACAGTCGCCATCAGCTATATCGCAGCATATAAGGCGTTCATTAATTCCGAACACGACTCTTATTGACTGGGCGTTACAGTACATGTTCAGATATTTATGAACGCCTTATATGCTGCGATATATCTGATGGCGATTGGCGACTGTACCCACAAAAAAAAATAAGACATTACATGTTTCATAAATTAATAAAAAAACACGATGATTGTTATCAAATCGGAAACGCTGTAATTCATTTCTTTAGAAGTTACGCTGATAATCACACTACACACAAAAGACAAAAGTTTGTGTGCTAGTATGTTTTTTCACACTCAAACGAACGAAAACGCTTTTGGTGGAGGTAGCTGACACCCTGGATTAACACATAGGCAATTTTTTATCACGAATAAATGCAGTGTTCCCCCGGGATGAGCGGCTGCGCGTAGTATTATTTAATCAAATAAATACTTATGAAGTGGGGCTTTAATCTGATAAAAAGCATTCCAAAAGTCTAATACAGAAAGAAGAACTTTAATGACAAGCCCATACATTGTTTGTTTGTTCTTTCTTTCTCATCTTAGCGTTTTGCCGGAGACATCCTCAGCTAATGCCTCGGGGTCCGCTTATGATTAACTGATTGTTTCTACTTAGTACCAACCTGTCGTAACAAACGATCGGCGAGTGCGCTGGTACTCTTAACGCGTTGCTCATCAACTTTCATGTCGGAATCCAAATCGTCTAGTTTTCTTAACAGCGCCGTGCAGTGTTCGTAGTCGCGGCCCAGCTCGTGCGCTTGTACCTGGTGACACAACAGATAAATGACTCAATCTGATATTTCCAACAAACAAGTGGCGTAGGCAATCGAAATAAGTTTCTGTCAAAAAAATAATTTTTGTGACAAGCTTTTAAAGCCAACTGTACTTTTCTTTGGATATCCATCAAATGCTTACTCAGACGATTCTAAAGAGCCCAAACTCGGTAGGATTGTTTTTTCTATTATAGAGTTCCTATGGCCACCTTCCGGCTCCATCATCAGATCAGCTCCATGGTACCATATTATTGTATTGTCATCAAAGTTATGTAAGTATGCAAAATTTCAGCTCAATCGGTTGACGATATCTGCTTCAAAATTGAGTTGCAAGATTCCACCCGAACAAACATACTTACATATAATGAAAATTAAATAAAAGCTTGTAAAAATGGCAAAAAGCATCGTCTCTAGATAGAAAAAAATGTGTTGGTTCTATAAACTGTTGTTTGATGTGCTTTATTGCACACTTCACACCAAATACAGTTTACAGAAGTAACACAAACACAAAAAAGTCGCACTAGAGGTGTCGGTTACAATTTGGTGCCGTGACCAGGATATAATTTACTTTAAATTCGTTTAACTATTTCACTTCTAATAGGTATAGTGACATGTTTTGTATGATGCTCTCAGACGTACCATCATCTCCTTGTCACGGATCCAGGCCTCGATCTTGTCCAGATGCTGGTTGAACTCCAGGATGTCTTGCGCCTCTTCCAGGCCACGACCTGCAATCACACAATTAAAATATACTCAGCCTAAGGCTGTCTATAGATAAAAACTTTGAAAATATGGTTTTGGATTTAAGTCTCGAAATCATCATGAGTTTGTGCTCCGTTCATTTCCTTAAAAATAACCCGAATCAAGGGTTTAAAACACAAGTGGCACTGTAGGGTTAAGTTGGCTTTCAATCCTAAGAATGAGTTTCATATTCCGTCTCGTGGTTTATCAGTGATTACAAATTTTGCAACGGAGGAATCACTCTTTTGTAAAACCTGCGGAGCTAGCGCCGCGTTACACTCACCGCGACTTCACTTCTCGCGCGACTCAGGGTCACTTGTCTTGCCCGCACGGTATTGAATAGAAAGAGACAGAGGTCTTCACATATTCACAAGTCACAGTTATACTAGACGTGCTGGACTTACCTCTCTCTTCGGTAGCCTTCTCCAGTTTCGCCCAATCCTCGCTGAGCTGAGCCATCTGCTTCTCCACCTCTTCATCAGGCCGTAGCTGCTCAGCCAAGGCCTGGATCTCCTGGAGGCGCGCGCGGTTGGCGGCCAGCTCGGCGGTGAACGCCTGGTGCTTCTGCAGCTTCTTAATCTTGTCTTCCAGGTTGGTTACTTCGCCTGTAAAAGTTTGGAGTTAGTAGTGGAAAGACAACAGACATTTTATAATTTTCATGGAAGAATTTAAATTTGCTTTGAAGGTTTGGCAACTTATTTGCAAGGTACTAAATTCGTAGTAGTCTTTCGAACTTTTTATTAAATGGTTACGAGGTTTAAAAACTGACAAGTGTCAGCCATTTCGAAATAAACTCGCGTCTCCAGGTCTACAGCTTATATATCCACCAGTTATTTTTATTTACTAGTTCACACTATGTCGGGGTGTCAGTTACAATTTGGTGCCGTGACCAGGATACAATTTACGTTTTAAGTTGTAAGCGAAGGGTCGACAGCAACAGCTGACGATAGCCTCGTACAACAATACATACCTTGTTGATGGTCGTTGTTGAGCTTGGACAGCTTGTCCGCGAGCCAGGAGCGCGTCTCAGCAGCGTCGCGCGCGAACTGGGCGCGGGCGCGGGTCCGCAGCAACAGCGCGTGACGTCGGCCTGCCGCCTCGTATAGCTGCACAACCGCAAAATATATATAGATGATATAAACATTGCAGATCCAATCCTCTCTAATTCAAATTTCTTTCAAATGTCACAGTGGGGAAACGAAAATAGACATGTTGACTGATGTTGAATTCTGCAGCGTACTCTAGTTATATGAGTAAAATTAGCTAAATATATCACGAAACAAAGAAAAAATCCAGAGAAATAAATATTTTTTGGAAATATGTGACTTCAAAGGAATGCAAATTTTATGATATTTTTTTTTAATCCAAAAGAAATTTTGAAAATGTTTTCAGAATCCTCATAATTTTACAAAACAATAATTGTATGACAACCATGAACTTAAACGAACTTTTTCACGGTGAAAATGGCAAATTTCTTGATTTCTCCATACAATTATTGGTACCTATACCGGCCTGTGACGTCACTAGCCTGGACGCCATTTGTATGGAGCGTTTTTAACGCTACGTAGGAATGTTGAACTTTGACGGTCATTTCTGACTTTTAGAGCAGTTTAAGTGTAGTCAGTCCCATATAGACATTTAATCACAATAAAAAAATAGAATCGATTGACATCCTCAAAAAAAAAGTCAACATGTCTATTAGTGTTACAGATAGGCAATCATGGGTTGGATGTGCGCTTATGTTAAGTAACTAATCAAATGCTAAGTAACCGTGCAACCTTTCCAAAACACGAGGCCTTTGACCTACAGTTTTTGAATAAAGAGTTATCTTGTGAAAGTTTACCTTCTTGCGTCGCTCGTTGATTGCGCGCAACTCGTCTGCTATCTTCTGGCTCTCCACGTGGTTCTGCTGGAGTAACTTGTCTCCGTGGGTGTTCAGGGTTGTCAGCTTCTCGTCCTGCAATTGACATTCATTTTTAACGATGACGAATAATCCAGCGTATTTTTAACCCCGACGAAAAAATTGGGATGTTATTAGTTTAACATGTCCATATGTGTATTTGCGTATCTGTGTGTTTGTATGTGGCATCGTATTTCCCAAACGGATTTAGTTCCTGTAGGTTTCATAAATTTATACCAATAAATTACAATAGCCCTATTCTTACTAGTAACATGGATAATATGTTAAGAAACATGTTGGATCATAGAGAAAGATGTCTAAAACAATCATCATTTTGAACGGATAAGGAGCCTTTAAAGCTTACCTGTGTGGCGAGCAGCTTCTCAAACGCCTCGTGCTTCTTCAGAATGTTGTCGACCTCCTCCACGCTGCACGTCGGCGAGATTTCCGTGCCTGCAGAACACAAGCGATTACTAATACTGGCACAAATGAATATTAATTTATTTCAACACAGAACAAAGAGACAGCAAATAAAAAACTCAAAACATATAATTCAGATGTTTAGCCTGTTCATGAACACAGACGCCATGTTTAAAAAAAAACGACTCCAGCCTAGGCCTTCAATTTTGTATGAAATACCTTTACAGTTCGCTCGAATTGTACCGCGCCCGAAACGTAATACTTCGAAGCTGATGGCCATGTTGCCAATGCCTATTTATTTCCTCACACATACGATGAAAAACATTGTGTGTACGACGGGTAGCAAGAGGATTACAAACTTAGGCCAATAATAGCTTCTTCAACTTGTTTAGTAATCGCTTTCTTAACACCCTTAAGACACAATGTGATACTCACTGAGTGCAGCCTCCTGGGCCGCGCTATGCGCGTGCAACTGTTTGGCGTCGCGCAACAAGTAGTGCAGGTCGATCAGTTTCTGTTCTAAACTGATGGCCGTGTCGCCAATGCATATTTATTTCCTCACAGATATGATGAAAAACATTGTGTGTACGACGGGTAGCAAGGGGATTACAACTTCGTTACTAATCGCTTTCTTACCACCCTTAAGACACAATGTGGTACTCACTGAGTGCAGCCTCCTGCGCCGCGCTATGCGCGTGCAACTGTTTGGCGTCGCGCAGGAAGCAATGCAGGTCGATCAGCTGATCCAGCGCCACCTGGCGCGCCGCCCAGGCCCCGTGCAGCTTGGCTCGCTCCTCCACCAGGGCTGCGCATTGCTCCTCGATTTCCTGAATGACAAAAAAAGACGATATAACCCATCGCAAATTTGCCAACCATATACTGGGTGATCAATCCAAATGGGTCAGTAGGGAGAAAACGAAAACGATAAGAGATAGGGAAACCTGTTATTAGGAACCATGGCTTCGATTTTAGATTTATTAAAAACTGCATTAATTTTTTTTTCGTATATCTCATGCATAACTCGGAATCGAACCCGGTCCGGATACCCATTTGGATTGATCACCCTGATTATATTAATACACGATGATTCTTAATCGGTAATCAGGAGTAGAAAAATATTAAAATTTAACTTAATAAATACGCGAGTTCTCACGCAATTATCTCCCTGTTTAATTAATTATAAGTAAAAACATGATTACAACGAATAACCACTAGATAAACGGTCATCCTACATAGATTATTATTATTAAAGTATGATAACTACGTTAGGTGCCATCGCTTTTTATATTTATGTGATAAACTCGAATATTGGTGCCTGGATCATGGGTGTTATTTTTATTTAAGTATGTTTTTATTTATATAAGTATTTTATCGTCGTTTAATGTCCATAACATAAGCCTGCTTGAGTTTACTATGGGGCTAGATTGATTTGTGTGAGCGTTCAGGCATTGTGATCTCTTAATATGTAGGTATACTACAAAACCCAACGGTGGTTAAGAATACGCGGGTAGAAATGTATTCCTGCAGAGGCTTCGGTTGACACATTACCTTTCCGCTCGGTACGGGACGCTGACGCGCTTGGTGTGAGACCAGTGAAATTATCGTGATAATGAGTGGTTTATGACATATTGAGCGAATGCAATGCCTGTTCCCAGACTTCAATTTCGTTAGGGATTCTAGGATTAGTCTACCACAGAGTTCATCGAAGGGTTCAGTTACGTGAATAGTGAGGTTGTCCGATATTTATAAAAAAAAAGTTACCTGCGAGCTGGGATGCCTGGCCAGCACGAGCTCCTGTCCCGCCTGGAGCGCATCCCTAAAGCTGTCGTCCCTTGCGTCCAGCTCCGCGCGCACGGCGGAGTGCTCGGCGCGCGCCGCCTGCGCGGAGACCGCGTCCCGGACGCGCGGCGCGGAGGCCGTGGCCGCGCGCAGCGCCGTCGACCACGAGGTCAGGTCGCGGACCTGTTCGGTGAAATATTATTTATTATATAATATATTTATTCAAGAAAACACAATTTACAGAAGTATCCTTAGAACACTACTCCCTGAATAGGTACTCCCTTATCCTGAGCTTCAGGATAAGGCGCACTTAATAGTAGATGTTCGAAATGTACTGTGTTACAATTTTACACTTAATCTAACTAATTACTTTTACTGTAATATTATTTATTTATTGGAGAAACAACAGAAGCATCTATGTAAACGCTTTATTGTATTGCCAGACCAGAAATATATGAGGATGCGCCATATTTCGGATTTTCACTAGGACTAATTTCTTACACTGGCAATGATTTTATGATGGTTTGTTTCCGCGACTGTCACACATTTAAATAAAACAATTTAGGTTTAAAGAAGATTTACAGATACCGTTGTCAAAGGTAGACTACCAACCAACCTTTGACAACGGTATCTGTAAAGGTACTGTAACGTCAGGGAGGCTCAAATAATTAATATACGCGATAAAATCCGTTTAAATTGATTTATTTAAATGTCAATGTCATTTGCATAGGATAAAATGCAAAATCTTATAAGGAACAATAACTAAGAACAAAAAACAAAAACGAATTAGAATTAATATGCATCAGGATTGACGTTCTTAGTTACAGTTAATATATAATGTGATGTGATCTACTACAATGTAAGCAGCGCAGTACTCTCCCAAGCGATTGATTATATCAAAACAATGTAATGTATGTCGCACAAGTAAAAAACAACCTCAATTTTACGACATTTGTTTGTAACTTTTACAAAATTTACATAGGGTTCGTTCAGTCGTGAACAGGGTTCGGAAATTCGGATAGATATTGACCTAAACTTTGGCGGCGGCTTTGTCGTTCAGTTGTAGGTATAGGCGGCTTTGATTGAGGTCTGAGTGCGATAGCAATAGGATTTTGACTTTAGGTACATATCTATCCGAATTTCCGTTGCGTGGTCGTGAATCATATGACAACATTTCTTACCTGTTGTCTGAACTGTTGCAGAGCTAAGTATTGTTGCAGCGTGTTGCGGCGTGCGTCGGCGGCCGCGCGTAACATGTTCCACGCGTCGGTGAGTGCTTGTTGCTGCAACGCGATCTGTTGCACGTTGCCGCCCGGGCACAGGCGCTGCAGACGGAGACCCTCTTCTTGGAGCACCTGTAGAAGTAGGTAAGTATTTCAAATACGTTCAAAATGGCGAGGTTTGAAAACAGCATAAGTATTTATATATTACTAGTCTTCACCTTCTAAAATAAACAAGTCAATGGCAAGTATAAAATACCTAGTAATTTTGAAACTACACTCAAAATCAACCACAAACATTATAAAAAGAAAGGTATGGTGAAGAATGAATTTATATCCAGGTTAAGCAACCAGTCCTTAAGCTAAAATAATATAATCAATAAATGTATTCAGGTATTACAAAGATTAAAGCACAAAGAAAAATTGAAAGCTGAAGAAACCGGGACTCAAACCCGGTGCCTCTGGATTACCTACCGGTCCAACGTGTCAACCTCTTTACCACCCATAAAAAAACATTGGTATATACACATTAAAAATAATGAGACATTACGGCTTCAGGGGGAGATCCGCAAGGCTCAAGAGGGAGCTCGAAGAGGCCAGATGAAGCAGGGGGGGAGAAGTACCGACCTGGACTTGAGCATCTATGGCCAGTAGATCGTTCTCCGCGGCATCATGAGCTCGCAGCAATGCCGCAGCGGCAGGCAAGTCTCGGGGGGGCTCGGGGGGAGCGAGGGCGGCTCGCTTGTCAGCAGCTCGAGCGAGTAACTCGCCCAGGTCACGGTGGAAACGGTGCTATGTGAGCTCGAGGGGGTTCGAGGGGGAGCTTGAAGAAGCTGTAGGGGGGATACCGACCTGGACTTGAGCATCTATGGCCAGGAGATCGTTCTCCGCGGCATCATGAGCTCGGAGCAAGGCCGCAGCGGCAGGCAAGTCTCGGGGGGGCTCGGGGGGAGCGAGGGCGGCTCGCTTGTCAGCAGCTCGGGCGAGTAACTCGCCCAGGTCACGGTGGAAACGGTGCTATGTGAGCTCGAGGGGGTTCGGGGAGAAGTCATAGGCTCGGGGGGAGCTTGAAGAAGCTGTAGGGGGGGGTACCGACCTGAACTTGAGCATCTATGGCCAGTAGATCGTTCTCCGCGGCATCATGAGCTCGCAGCAATGCCGCAGCAGCCGGCAAGTCTCGGGGGGGCTCGGGGGGAGCGAGGGCTGCTCGCTTGTCAGCAGCTCGGGCGAGTAACTCGCCCACGTCGCGGTGGAAGCGGTGGATCTCGCCGGCCGCGTGCAGCCGGGTGCCGCGGGACCGGATCTGTTCCACTAGTCGCTGCCAGGACTCGCTGGAAGGACACATGGAGTTGTTACAAATTGACAGTGATAGGTGAAAATAGAGTCCGTTGTAAAAGTTAACATAATGTCAGGTTGATATAACACGTTTATTAAAACTATAAAAGTTACTATAATAATAATACGCATGGAGAACGAAGGATAGAGCATCAATCCGGTAAATAATGTTTTGAATTTGGTTAATGACAAATCCTTGACAAATTGACGTTTAATAATGCAAATATATGACGCATGCTCATTATTGCCGACCGACACTTATTAAGCTATATTTGCCTCCGTTTCGACACGGTTTCCCGAATCTAAGCCTTAGATTTAATGTGGTAAATCTCTCTGTGGTTTTATACAACTAAGTACATGATTTTCACATAAATTGTTAGATATTTAATGGTGAGTTTAAATAAAAATATAAAATATAAATAAATATCAGACAACCTCACACAAATCGATCTAGTCCCAAATTAAGCTCGAGAAGGCTTGTGTTATGGGTACTAGACGACGATATACATACTTATATAGATAAATATATACCTAAATACATAGAACAACCATGACCCAAGCACAAATATTCGAGTTCATCACACAAATATTTGCCCTGGCCGGGATTCGAACCCGGGACCGCCGGCTCAGTAGGTATAAATGGAGCCAACCGCGTCGTCAGTTTATTAAAATACATCTAAAAGCTAGAACATAAGTTAAATAACATTATAATGGTTTATTAGTTCCACGATGTTTGGAAATGTAAAGTGTTATGTTACTTAATGAACCTGGAGCCTTACCACAATCTTTATAAAAACTATCCAAAAGCAGTGCAGTTCAGTTTAGGCACCTAAATTGAATCGCTGAATTTCGTACCATAACACATTTAAAGCAGCGCTGATTCTCGATCGCATAAAGTGAATGAAAGACCGATATTTGTCTCTGGTCTGCAATTGAGACGCTACGGCGCGAAAGGGATGCCGCTATGTGAGTTTCGTATATGTTTATCTCTTTCTGGCTTCTATCCGTTCGGTAACTAAAATATTACAAATTAATTTCGCAGCACACGATTCAGTTTCGTCTCAAGTGACACGAAAAGTACTTGAAATGAGAGAATGAAATAGTTGAGACGCTCTTACTGAACTGTCATCTGAACTGAGTCGTAAATACAATGTCATGGTATGAAATAGCGATACAGTTCAGTTTAGGGCCTAAAGTGAGTCGCGTTAAGAGATCGTGGTAAGGCTCCTGTACTTTTTGTAATGAAATGATATAATTTATTTAGTAAGTACGTCACAGGGGCACTTTTACAAGTCAGATTGTGAAACTACCGGCATTTCCCAAGAGGAGACCGCCGTTAAGAAGAAAGCCGAAAGAAACTCAAAATTAATAAATGTATATTTATAAATTCAGCTTTCAATTGTCACAATTTTCTTGTTGGTGTGCAATAAAGAATTGTTATATTGTATTGTATCAAGTTTTTTTTCGTATATCATACTTAAAACAATCAATTACATTTAGGTTACAAGTAATTACATTGGTACACGTAAAGGAGATGTATAGATTATCCAGATAATTTGTAATTAAAGAACCTTTTCAAAATTGGCGTCACATAAAGTAAAGCAACATTCACATTAGAAGGAATACGTTTCGAAACATGAAAATGAACATATCCAGAACTTTCAGAAATGAACACGAAAGGACGAATGGTCACAAAGCGAGTGGCCACAGTACCGTATATGTCTGAGCACCTCCAACGCCTCCTGCTGTGTCTCCTCCCTGATAGACACAATTTACGAATAACGAGTATTTGTTATCGACAATTTGCGTTCGACTTTCACCTCACTATATCTCATGTGAGGACACGGCTAATTATGGAGCACCAAAAGAGTCTTATTCAGTTTAGCTTTAAAAGAACATAAAAAAAAAGAAAATACAATGCCTAGTCGACACTGGTCGCTTATGGATGTAAAAGATTTCAGTAAACCACAGTTCGTCATTTGTAAAAACATTTAAAAGGTTCGAATTCAAATACTTAATTTAGGCATAACCTGTTACATTTTGGTGCCGTGACCAGGATATGACTGAAACACTTAATGCTTTTTAAAAAACTCTAAAAAAGGCGTAGCTTAATTTTTCGGGATCTTTTTTATACACATACAAGTTATAATTTTATTAACATATGAGTCACGCTGTTACTGGAAGTAATGAAAGTGCAGTCCTCACCCGAGTGCCTCCTGTCTCTGCTCGATATCAGCGATGTAGGGGCTGTCCGTGGCGAGCAGCTTCTTGGCCAACTCCTCGCACTGGCTGAACCGCTCGGCGCCTGACTCCACCCGGTGCCGGAGTTCCTCAAACTTGGAGCGCAGGATCTGGTGACAAGATTTATGATGACATCAGCTAAGAGCCACTAACATAATTCAGAGAGTTCCGTACAAATTTATACTGTTGTTTAACTTTTATGATTGATTAAGTACTTTAAATGAAGACTATATTTTTTAATGATTTAATTACTAATGTATAGGTTTCAGATTTTCCCTATACTTGTACTATCAAACGGTATTACTCTTAGCTTAGGATAGACTAGTGTTTTATTTAATAAAGTGGGTACAATACAAATACAATAAAAGCGGTATTAGTTGCCAAATTTCATAGTTCTAGGTCAACGGAAAATGCCCTACTCCCGTGAGAGTGTCGAAATATATTTTTTTTGCAGTATAAGCGGCCGTATAAGTATTTTTTTTACGTTAACTTAGTTTTAGTTTCAACTCGATACCTCCACGCGTTCCCGAGTTAAATGGTCTTGACAGACAGACGGATGGACAACAAAGTGAGTGATCCTATAAGGGTTCCGTTCCTTCTTTTGAGGTACGGAATCTTAAAACCGCAATATTTGTGTATATGAAATATATAAATGGACCTAAATTCGAATTAAAAAATTCACCGAACGAACCAAAGATATCTAACATCCATCTCGACAGACAAGGTTTTCTTTCAGGGAGTTACGATGCCACAAACAGATACACAAATACGCAAATTGTTATCTTATAACGTAACATTCATGTCGGGGGTCAAAAACGAAGAAGGACGACTCAAAAAGGCAGAGCGAAGGTTACCAGCAGATGCTCGTAGTCCTGCCCGTAGTCCTCGCTGGCGGCCGCCGCGAACTGCTCCTGGATCCACTCCTCCAGCTCCGCGCTCTCCGCCAGGTACTCGTGTCTGCAACATCACATCAAACTCATCCCACGATCATACCACACGGGAAATATGATCGAAAATGTTGTACAACTAGACGTAGCTTTGATACAGACTTGCTTCATTCTGACTCATTAACATATCATACGAAGGATGTCTACTGCAAGAGAAGGAATCAACGCAAGAAGGTCACCGTGCACCATTGCAGTCTAACTAGCCACTCATTTAATGCCTCGCAAGGAAACTATCTGCTATTGAATAAATTTATTTAGTATAGGTAGTGGCTCTGTGAGTCTACCGCGAGCTTGCTTCGAAATTGAAAAAAAGTTATTTTTACAATTTTAACCCCTACTCTCCACTCCAGACTCCAGCAGCCATGGAGGCCGCCGCGTGACCTATCTCAAAAATGATGGCCGCTTACATGTCATACTCTAATTTTAAAGGTGGAGGATAATTGTCAGCGCATTGTCTCTGAGCAGCCAATCGCTGCAGCCGCTATAGTGAGTCATCCAACGCCTCGTGGCCTCCAGCAGCCATCTCAGATGTAACGGCAACATACGAGTCTAGCTTAACTTCAAGCAGATGGATAAATGAAACAGAGGACACTAACTTGCACACGCTCTCGCCAAGAGCCCACTGTCGCTGTGCCGCTCTTTGCAGTCTCAGCAGCGGATCGTCCAGTGCTTTATATCGAGCGGTGAGCGCCGCACCGGCCTTGTGGCCTCAAGCAGCCATGGAGGGCGCTTGACTGTTCTCAAATATGATGGCCGCTTACGAGTCATGTTCTAACGACACGGGGTCTATGATGGTTGCGTTTATCACGGGATAAATAAATGACAAAGCTGTCACTCACACTCGCATTTTGTCAAAACGTGACGGATGCTTCGTCACTTATTTATCGCGTGATAAAACTAACCATCATAGGAAGAATGAAACAGAAGATACATACCTGCACACGCTTTCAACAAGCGCGCGTTGTCTCTGAGCAGCCAACCGCTGCAGCCGCTGCAGCGAGTCATCCAACGCCTCGTGCCGCGCCACCAGCACCGCGCCGGCCTCGTGGCCTCCCATCATCTCAGAGATAACGGCGATATAAAGTGTCTGGAGCTTTAACGTCGGGTAAATGGAAACAGAGGACACTAACCTGGCCACGCTCTCAACAAGAGCGCGTTGCCGCTGTAGTGAATCATCCAACACCTCGTGGCCTCCAGCAGCCATCTCAGAGATGAAAGCGACATAAACATAAGCCCGCTGGCAGAATGAAACAGAACACACTAACCTGCACACGCTCTCGACAAGAGCGCAGCCAATCGCTGCAGCCGCTGTAGTGAGTCATCCAACGCATTGTCTCGCCGCGCCGGCCTCTTGGCCTCCCGCAGCCATATTAAAGCTCTAACTTCAGGTAGGTTGATAAATGAAACAGAAGACACATACCTGCACACGCTCTCAACAAGGGCGCGTTGTCTCTGAGCAGCCAATCGCTGCAGCCGCTGCAGTGAGTCGTCCAACGCCTTGTGCCGCGCCACCAGCGCCGCGCCGGCCTCGTGGCCTCCTGCAGCCATGGAGGCCGCCGCGTGGCCCATCTCCGAGATGATGGCCGCGTATGTGTCCAGTTCCAACTCCACGGCCTGCGGGTGATAAGGTTATTGTGAAATAGTACATTACTGCAGACGCCGGGAAATAAGGGCTTGCCGGCTGAGTAGGTATAGACGGCCGACCGTAAGGGAGGCCGTCTAGTGATACGAAGCCGGCAAGCCCTTTTCACGGCTAAGGCATGTATAGTGCTTTTCTCAAACATATGCAATGAAATAAAAAAATACACCACTCAAAAAAACATAATTCAGCTGTTCAGCCAGCTCATGAACACAGACGCCATGTTTAAAAAAAGTATTTTTAATTTTCCCTCCAATCCCTCTATATTTTTTTTCTTTAATAAGTCCACGTGTGTAGTGTGCGAATATTAGGGCCATTATACACAACCTGATAATAAGAATCTTAGTTTCTATACTAAGTAAAATAAAGGCAGAGGATTTTTAATATTGTCTATGGTCTCTGGTGACTTACGTATAGACGGTATTTTCAGTTCGTGTGTACTAGGCATTAACACGGATATTGTTGGTCCGATGGCTGAATGGGTAGCTACTAGAAAAAAAAAATATATCAGCTGTTCATACACACAGACGCCATGTTTACATTAAAATTAAAAACAAATTACTTCCCGGCTTAGGCCTTCAATTTTGTATGAAATTCCTTTACAGTTCTCTCGAATTGTTCCGCCCGAAACTTGACACTTCGAAGCCTGTTCTAACGCACGTTACGACGATATTTCATTGCATGTTTGAGAAAAATAAATAACTTCATCCGCGTAATTCTTAACCGTAGACGGATAAAAAGGTATCCTATAACTTATAATCTTATTAAAACTTTCGTGAGACAAGTCAGTGACGAGTTTGCCGCGGCGGTGTACGGACAGCCGTCCCTGATGAAGAGCTCCATACGAGTTCGAAACATGTCGGGCCGTTCCTGACAATTTCACGTGAGTGTAAACCGCTTAATACAATAATTACAATAATCCTATAACTAATGTACAGTATTATTTTAAAGTGAATTTGATTGGCACTTTTCTTATTCTGATCATTTATTTATGTATTAGAAGGGGTACATTTGTACCGATATTTGATAGATTAGATTAGATTTATTTATTTCATAATATAAAATGTCAGTATACATTACGCTAAGACAATTTACATGCATTTATAATATGATCGTCATAAAGATAAAAATGAGATAATACAATAATAGTAAAAAACATAACAATTGTGTAGAGGACAACCGCGTCCGTCGGCAATCGTCTACATGGACACTCCGAAACTCAGCGATGAGTAAGGAGCGAATGGACTGTAAAATAGAAAATAGGTAACGAACGGACGAATACGAAAACGCAAACTAAAAATCAACGGTATATATTTACACAAAATTAACAAAACACAACAAGGATCGGAAAACACTTAAATTTACTCTTAACTAATATAGTCTCTGTCTAAAATGAATTTAACACTGATCGCGGACCGATGGTACTACGCTAACACTGATAAACTAAATTCGCGGACCGATGGTACTACGCTACTGTATACAAAGATGGTTAATACTCGGAAGTAAAGTGGAGAAGTCACGGTGGCGGATCGTTGATCAACGCCCTGACTACGGAGTGATACTCTACGTAGACTAAGGAATGACTGTGATGAACTGTGTTACATAGAAAAATGGCCGTCCTTTTATACAATTCTGCCTAGAGGCCAGGGGGACGCCCGCCCTGTATGTTTATATCGAATTACAAGAGTTACATATTACTTAGCCTAAATATGACTTATATTATAGATTGACGTCTATATAATGCACAAAATGTAAGCGTGTTTACGCTGTGGGAGCTCCCGTCCGACTGTGAGGCGTGAAAATACCTAACGATTCTTTGTCCCCGGCAAGAGGCCGTCTCGCTCGCACCGTCCGAGATATACACTCGCGCGGTCACTCTTAACGCGCTGTGCGCCGCGAGACTTGTTTAGTCTTTGATTTATCGTGTTCTCGGACGGTTGCGGCCGGGACAATGTTCTACAAAATTACTTTATTTACTGAAATCTACAGTATTACAAAGTTTCATATTAATCTATGATTTTTCCTCAAATTTTACGTCGAACGTAAACAAAGATGACTCATCTGTTTTCGACTAAGGAATGGAAATTTCCTATGAATCATCTTTATTTTGATTCTGTCTTTACTAAGACTTGACGGGAGCTCTAACATGAAAATGATAATACAGGGAAATTTAATTAATTTCAGCCGCTTATACGGGCAAACGATCTTATATCTAAGCATTGAATAATCTTTATTTATTTTCTCTCTTAAAACTAAATGCGTTGCAAAGCTGTCCGTAACAGTCTCCCCCCGTCGAGCTGCCGCGTAGACTCGGGTTGCATGGGGAGGACAGCTTCCGCACGGGCGTCGAAATACGCCGCCCTTGGTGTGCACGTTCGCGCTCTGCACCTCGCCGTCGGGACCCGGATGTGTTGCCTCGTTCCTCGGGTCCACGGAGACGTATGTGAGTGGCCGGGCGTTGACATCGCCTCGGCCTCGGCGAGCAGCGTCGTTGGCTCCTCTTCTTGGCGCCATGGTTGGGCGCGCCGTTGTGGCGCGTGATGTTGTCAGGGCGCGCGCTGTGGTAGCGCGTCGCGACGGTGGCGTCAGGTGGCGCGCTATGATTGCGCGTGGCGTCGTCTCGTGTGACGCGACGCTCTTCTCCCCCCGTTGTGCGACAGCACTGAAGCGGGGGCAACGCCTGGCGGCGTTGAGTGTGTGCGCTGCATGGTGGCTGCGCTTCGTGTCGGCTGTAGCTCGACACAGCTGCGGCGGGCGCCGCGGCGGGCGCCGCGGCGTGAGTGGCGGCAGGCGACGCGGGTGGCGTCGCGGCCGAAGTAGCGGCAGGCGTCGCATCGGGTGAGGTGGCAGGCGACGCGGGTGGCGTCGCAGCCGGAGCAGCGGCGGGTGCCGCGGCGGCAGTGGCGGCTGGCGACGCGGGTGGCGTCGCGGCCGGAGCAGCGGCGGGTGCCGCGGGGGCAGTGGCGGCTGGCGACGCGGGTGGCGTCGCGGCCGGAGCAGCGGCGGGCGCCGCGGCGGGAGTGGCGGCAGGCGACGCGGTGGGCGTCGCGGCCGGTGTAGCGGCAGGCACCGCGGCTAGAGTGGTGGCAGGCGACGCGGGTGGCGTCGCGGCCGGAGTAGCGGCGGGCGCCGCGGCGGCAGTGGCGCCTGGCGACGCGTCAGGCGTCGCGGCGTGCGTCATCACCCTCTGTCGTTGTGTTTTCAGCCGGTTGTATTGGGAGATCCGGCTGATGTCGGGCAGCGGTGTCGTCCACACGCTCGTAGCCGCGACTTGATGCGGCTGGGCTTCCGTCGCTTCTTCTGAGGGCGGCGTCGGCGTCTCCTGTGGCCACTCCGCTTCAGGCTGCCACAGGAATTTGGGGCCGTTGTACCACCGGGCGCCTATGTCCAGACGACGCGCGCTGTCCGCCCTCTTCTTTGCGCGTTGACGTGGTGTCTGCGCGCGTGGCGTCGTCGTGCGCGTTACGACGCCTTCCTCCCCCCGTCGACTTGTGGCGTCGGAACGGGGGCAACGCCGTCGGCGTTGTTTGCGCGGCGTCGCGGCGGGCGACGCCACTGATGTAGCGTGTAGTTGGGGTGACGCCGCTGGCGTCTCTTGCAGGCTTCTTGGTGGGTTCGCTGTGTGCGAGGTTACACCGCGTCGGTGTGAGCACGCTGTCTGCAGTGCTTCTTTTGCCATTCCGTGTCGGTGTATGGCGTGGCCGTCGTCTCGGCGTAGGCGGCGGGCGTCGTCATCTTCCCCCGTCGGCACGTACTGTGTGGCTCGGGGTGACGCCGCCGGAGTGAATTGGTCGCAGGGACAGTCTTCCTCTGCTGTAGGCTGCCATCGCTTGTCTTCGGTCGGCGCGTTCCGTAGGGACTTGAGTGACGCCGTCACGGGCTGGGGCTCACGTAGTGGCGTCGGGTCGTCTACGGCGTGGCAGTGCAGCACTGCATGCTGTCTGCTCGAGTGCTGCTGCGGCGCCGTCCCGAAGATCACCCAACCCAAGGGAGACAGTTGGGCGGCGGGCTCGTTGCGTCTGCCCACGCGGAGAGCGTAAGGCAGCATCAGGTGCCAATGGTCGGCACCGATGAGGATGCGTGGGCGGGCTTGGCTGTAGCAGGCTGCGCCCATGTCGGTGAGATGCGGGAACTGCGTGACATCGCTTTTCTCGGCCCGTTGTGCGCGTAGGCCCAAGTCATCGACGGTGCGTAGCTCGATTGGATGCGCAGGGCCGCCTGTCTGGCTGCGCACGTGGGCGTGTACTCGCCGGCTCTTCTCGCTGGCAGCCATGGATCCCACGCCTTGTATGTGTAGGCGCGTGGTGGCGCCGTCGGCGCCGATCTCGTCTGCCAGGCTCTCTTCCATGAGCGAGATTGTTGAGCCCTGGTCCATCAGAGCGTAGGCTTGTGTTTCGCCGCGTGGTCCGCCAATGATGATCGGGATGATCTTCAGTAGCACTGAAGTGGTGTGTCCGAACTCCGCCGTGTTGGAGGTAAATTCGGAAATGCATGCCGTCGTCTCGGGTGCATCGTCTGTTGTGCGCGTAGCGGGGCGCCGTCGCGGCGCTGCTGTGTGTTGCGCAGTGATTGGTTGTGGCAGAGCGGCTGGCGGAGCACTCGGCGTCGCGACGACTTGCTCAGTCGCGATGGGGGCCGGCGCGTACGGATAGGGCACGTACGGGACGGCTTGTTGCATCGGTGTATACGGCGCTGGGGCGTTCAACGTATACTGTGGTGCGTTCGGTGTCGCGGCGAATTGCTCAGCCGCGTGGGGTGCCGGCACGTACTGGCGGTAGGCGAACGGCTCGGTGGTACACGGCGCTGTGGCGATCAACGTGTACGGCGCGTTCGGCGTCCAAGTGCGTGGCGGTGCTGGTTGCGCCCTGTCTGGCGCGTTGCTCGGCGTTGGGCTTGCATCGGCGTGTAGCAAACGGTGATGCGGGTAAGTGCACCCGGGGACATCACAGCCGCGGGCGCGGCACTGGTCGCGGCGATGCCGGCGGTCCAGGCACGTGACGCAGAGCTTGTTGTTTCGGACCCAATCCCATCGGGCTCCGATTGTCATGTCGCGTAGCTTGCGGCAGTTTGTAGTGGAGTGAGTGCCACCGCAGTATAAGCAGCCGTCGGCGTGCTTCGTCGCGTATATGTGCGCACGATCTTCGTGAGGGCGTCGTACGTCTCCTCTTCCGGCGCCGCTGCTGGTTGCTCGATTGTCTGGGACGCGCTGCGATCCCCGTAACTCGGCGGCGGGCGTCGGTCTTCTATGCGGCGCCTTTGCGTGCGAGAATTCCATCTCGGCATCGCTTTCTTCAAGGAGGAACTCCGCCATCAACATGAGTTCGTTTTCGGCGGAGCTCAGGTGTTCCTTAGCGTAGGAACACCAGCGACTGCGCAAGTGTGGGCTCAGTCGCTCGGTGACTTCTCGGATGAGAAGTGGGTTGGCGCCGTAGCTTCGGCGGTCCAGGTCCACAAGCGTTGACACGATGTTCATGATGCGTATGGCGAATTGGTTGAGATCGTTGGCGCTCGGTCCGAGCGGCGGCATTCTTCGCAGCTCGTCGATGGCGCGATCAATGAGTAGATCGGTGCGCCCGAAATTCTTCTTGAGGACCCGTATGATTAGGTCGGGTCGAGCGGACGAGGCGATCATGTGCTGCACACATTGACGGGCTTCTCCTCGCAGGCAGTGTCGCAGGCGTGCGACATTTTCGTATGCGGAGTACTTGTAGCGTGCGGTGCTCTCGGTGTAAGAGTTGTAGAAAGTGAGCCATTCGCTTGGCTCCCCGGAGAATGGTGGCAGCTCGTAGACTTGTTTCGGAGGTGGCCGCATCATGGTTTCAATGGTGTCGGTGAGGCGGTCGATCACACGGTCTCGACTCGTTGAGCGTTCTCGACGGCTGTATGGTGTCCGGGGCTCCTCTTCGTGTCGCTTGCGTGTCTCGCGTTGCGGTGTAGGATCCCGTGTCTGCCTCGCTTGGTCCGCGTCGGCAGGTTGGACGTTGGACAGCCAATCGTTGACGCGTCGCTGTGAGTCGGCTTGTGAACCGCCGGCCCGAGATTGCTCGTCGATGCGCTCCATTTCGACGGCGAGCCTCTTTTCTACGAGCTCGCGTTCCATCCGGATTTCTTCGCAGCGAAGTTGCTTGAGCCGCTCCATGGCGGCGAGCTCCGCCTCGCGGCGGAGCACGTCCGTCGCGTTCGACGCTCGAGAGTGAAGTGATGACGGTCGGCGCGGCGCGTGGGCTTTATCACCGAACGTGACGTTGAGGTCGCGCCGCTGCGCGCGGGCCTCTGATTGGTCGGCCGGCGCGGAGTGCTGTGATTGGCCGGCCGACGCGGCCGGCGCGGTGCGCTGTGATTGGTCGAAGCGCTCGGCGTTCTTCGACATCCGTTTTTCTAGTTCGATGCGCCAAGTCGCAGCATCGGTTGGCGGCGAAACTGGAGCTTCTTCGGCGGGAGACTCGGGCGAGTCTGTCTGATACTGCAGTCCCGAAGGGCCCGGACGGGCATGAGCAGCGGGCGGTGAATGTGCGACTGCAACATTTGCAACCGCGAATCGCTGCAAGTCGACTGCAGCCTGTGTGCGCTCGCGCTGCACGCGTGCACTCTCCTCACTTTTATTCCCGCGTGTATTAACCATTTTGTTGACGATTGGGAAAACCGCACTTTTCCCGCTACACAAACGAACCTAAACTAAACAAACTAATTCCGATCCGGCTACTCGAAGGACCAAACAATGTAGAGGACAACCGCGTCCGTCGGCAATCGTCTACATGGACACTCCGAAACTCAGCGATGAGTAAGGAGCGAATGGACTGTAAAATAGAAAATAGGTAACGAACGGACGAATACGAAAACGCAAACTAAAAATCAACGGTATATATTTACACAAAATTAACAAAACACAACAAGGATCGGAAAACACTTAAATTTACTCTTAACTAATATAGTCTCTGTCTAAAATGAATTTAACACTGATCGCGGACCGATGGTACTACGCTAACACTGATAAACTAAATTCGCGGACCGATGGTACTACGCTACTGTATACAAAGATGGTTAATACTCGGAAGTAAAGTGGAGAAGTCACGGTGGCGGATCGTTGATCAACGCCCTGACTACGGAGTGATACTCTACGTAGACTAAGGAATGACTGTGATGAACTGTGTTACATAGAAAAATGGCCGTCCTTTTATACAATTCTGCCTAGAGGCCAGGGGGACGCCCGCCCTGTATGTTTATATCGAATTACAAGAGTTACATATTACTTAGCCTAAATATGACTTATATTATAGATTGACGTCTATATAATGCACAAAATGTGAGCGTGTTTACGCTGTGGGAGCTCCCGTCCGACTGTGAGGCGTGAAAATACCTAACGATTCTTTGTCCCCGGCAAGAGGCCGTCTCGCTCGCACCGTCCGAGATATACACTCGCGCGGTCACTCTTAACGCGCTGTGCGCCGCGAGACTTGTTTAGTCTTTGATTTATCGTGTTCTCGGACGGTTGCGGCCGGGACAATGTTCTACAAAATTACTTTATTTACTGAAATCTACAGTATTACAAAGTTTCATATTAATCTATGATTTTTCCTCAAATTTTACGTCGAACGTAAACAAAGATGACTCATCTGTTTTCGACTAAGGAATGGAAATTTCCTATGAATCATCTTTATTTTGATTCTGTCTTTACTAAGACTTGACGGGAGCTCTAACATGAAAATGATAATACAGGGAAATTTAATTAATTTCAGCCGCTTATACGGGCAAACGATCTTATATCTAAGCATTGAATAATCTTTATTTATTTTCTCTCTTAAAACTAAATGCGTTGCAAAGCTGTCCGTAACAAATTGATTGTAACAAAAAATATTTACATGTCATAATCATAATGCAGTTAAATGTGGTTACAATACAAGAATACAGCTCACATCAGCTACGCATTATGAAATGTCAAAAACGATCTGTTAGTATCACGTTTCTATGAAGATACTGTATGACGTGACGTTATAAAAAACTGTTGTCAAAACAAGTCTTTTTTTAATCTTTCTCCAATTAAGAATAGTGTTATGTCAAAAAGTTACTAGTAGTTGCTTCAGTTCCGTGTATTTTTGAATGAGTGTTTAGTGATTTCAATCATACAACCTGTTCAGAATCATATAGTCTATGATGATTTTTGTTTACCTTGTGTCTAGTCAGTAGTTGTGTAGCACGGTGGCGGTCCCTGCCGACGTCCGCGGACGACAGTGCCGCAGCCTGGAAGGGATACAGAATTTTAATTATTTTAATAGATATAACAACATTTGATATAATGTTTCATTTGATATAACAACTTTGGGTATAATTTCATTGGGTATAATTTCAATTAATATAAAAGACATTTGATATAACGTTTATATTCGCAAGATAACCTAACACTTCTCCTCGCTTCGCTCGTCGTCGTACCTAACCATGACTCTATTACAATTTAAGTTTCATGTTTGAGCAGTTTGAGTGTGTATTGAGCCTTTAAACGTATTATATCAAATGATCATTATACTATATGATATTATGCCATATGAAATTATAACTAAAGTATTATATTATATTATTCGTTTATTATACCACTTGATCGTAATATTGACTAATATTATATCATAAGTTAATATAGCTACCCATTTAAAGAGTTATGCAAGCATAATTGACAACATTTCATATTTTTAAGCACACTTAATCACTTTATATTTTTCCTAAAATAACTAACTATGTTATGATTTATTTATTATAATTTAATATTTCTAAAATGTAGTAACTCCAAAACTATGACACAATCGAAAGGTTACTTTAGTCTGGTGTCTAATTAAAAAAAAACTAACGACATATAGCTTGACATTGTCAGCTTATTTTTTCGCGGATAGGTCGAAGACTGTAACTCTATGCAGGCATAGTTGTCGTAGATTTCGGTTATTCTATATATTTTCTTATACTTGTATTTCTTTACATACAATAAAATAAATTCAAATATTTATTTAGGGTGTCCACGACGCAAATCTCTCTCGATCTCTGTATTAATTTCCACCCGCAAGAAACATGAAATGATGTCAATTATGTATAAATAATTATAATCACACAACAAAATGAACTATTGATACAATGATCAAAGGGCATAAGGAAAAATTCGAAAGTTTGGTTGGAGTTCGGGTAGCGAAGTGGTTAACGCACTGCACCGGAAATCCAGAGGTACCGGGTTCGATTCCCGGTCTGGTCCCCCAGGTAACTCATTTAAATTTTTCTTTGAGCTTTGATATCTTTGTATCAATAGTATAAATATAAAAATTGTGGTGTGTACCCACATTAAAAATAAAAATTGGATTACATCCATGTAATATTATAAATGCGAAAGTGTGTCTGTCTATCTGTTACCTCTTCACGCTTAAACCGCTGAATCGATTTTGATGAAATTTGGCATGAAGATAGTTCAAGATCCGAGGAAGGACATAGGATAGTTTTCATCCTGGAAATTATCCCTAAAAACATTGAAAAGTGAGTAAGTAATTCATGATGACATTGATGACCCTGTAGGAAATGTAATGATTAGACCAAAAGCACCATTGCTCTTACATTTGCTTAGGCGCTTTTAATAATCCGTTTTATTAATTAAGGTGATTAGGCGGATATCTATCGTGTTGTACGAGGTTGCTTCCATACTTCCAAGTTCCACGCGGACGTAGTCGCGGCAAAAGCTAGTGTTTCATAAATTTACAACAAAATGACTTAACCTACTTTGTAGCTAGTGACAGTACCTTGTCAGCGAGCCAGGAGTCCACCTCCAGCGCGTCGTGCAGGAACTGCTGCGCGCGCAGGGCGGAGTCCAGTCTCGCGGCGCGCGCGTCCGCCGCCTCCGACACCGTCGCGTACGCCTCCTCCAGTTTGTTGCATAGCGATGCGATCTGGAAAATCTAGGTGTTTAGTATTGAATCTTTGATCTGTACATGTTTTTTTGGCGTTTTTGTTTAGAGAGAGAGAGAGAGAGAGAGAGAATTTTATTGACAAAAAGGGTACATCAATAAATAGAAGTCCCTGACTTCTGAGCTAGGTGGGAAACCTGTGTTACAGAGGTCAGTGTCCTCTCCCATGTAAATATATAATTTAGTTACTTTTTGTCTTATTAGATAGGTATACAAAAAAATATATATATATATCGAGAGAGAGCTGTAGGCCGAGACACATGGAGAGATAAATAGATAAAGGTGTAGAAAAACAGAGTGAGCGAGAGAGAAACGTAGGGGAGAGAGACGGATAAAGAGACAGATAGAGATAGCTAGAGATGGATGGGCAGAGATAGAGAGACAGAGAGAGAGAGCTGTAGGCCGAGACACATGAAGAGAGAGAGAGTATCCTCTCGTGAAATGCCTATGGTAGATTCCAATTCAGACATGCAAAAGTGCCCTTGAGCCTACTTACAAAATAAACGTCTAGATTTAGATTTTGATCCTGTGCTTGTTTATTTATTTATTTATTTAAACTTCATTGCACAAAACAAAAGTCAGTACAAATGGCGAACTTAATGCCTAATGGCATTCTCTACCAGCCAACCATAGTGCCAAACAGAGATGCTTCAAGTGCTTACCTTCTCATCACCCTTATGATGCGTCCTCCCATGCTCGAGGACCCTCTCAATCGGCGCCTTCCTGTTCCTCAGTTCCTCCCTCAGCTTCGTGTGTTTCTTCTGCGCGGCCTGCGCGGCGTGGAGGTCGGCGGGGAGGGCCTCTGACGACGCGGCGGCAGCTCGCTCCGCCAGCCAGTCCAGTTCATTATCCAGTTCTAGGGCAAACTTGTGCAGTCTGCAACGAAATAGAGAAGATATGGAGAACCGTCTATAGCTTCTCGAAAACTTTTTATCCTTTTGAACACCTGACTTTGAAGAAAAAGTACAAGAGTATCCCAGGCGGTGCGACTTTAGAGTCTTCAAGAAGCAATTGGGTCATTGTCAGATTTAGGTGCGCGTCTTTCCGGTGGACATTTGCGAAATTAAGGATTCCAGGGCCTCAAACAAGCTCTTAACTTTTGACCACCGAAGGGACACATTTTGTTTTTTGAACTGACGATGACCCAATTTTTCAACATTTGGCGGTTATAAAGTTAATGCTATACTGATAAATCTCATTACTAAATTCAAACATTTCATTTTGGAATAAATCTACTAATTAGTTACTCTATTGCGTAGTGTATGTATTGTGTATTTGAGTTACGATTTTTTTTGCGTCGAAGTGCCCCATCAACACTAGTTCCCTGGCGGCGAGGACAGCATATACTCACTGCAGGCTCTCAGGCAGCTTGTCCAAGTGCCTCAGGACAGCCTGATGATACTCACTAGAGACGTGTAGCTCACGAGTGAGTGATTCAAATGAGCTATATCATTTGGTTTAGCTCACTAGCTCTTTCACTTACTGAAGATTCAAGTAGCTCATTTTCTCATCTGTCATCTCAAGTGTTACTCGCTTTCTCTCGCTCATGAAATGAATGTTGCTGTGCTGCCGTGAATCTAATTTCTCGACATCTCTAGTTCTCGAACTCGTGAACGATATAGTCGATCGACGGTCGTGCGATTTTTGGGCATGCTACCTGCAGCGCGGGTGGAAGGAAGCGTGCTTTTAGCGCGTGTGAACAGGTTTGCTTATTGAGCATGCTAGCCCATCACGGACCCAAATCTTCCTCTTTTTTTCCTCTTTCTAGCTGAGAGAAGTTTTTGGACGCATTGCATCGCCAGCAAAGGGATAACTTTATTCAGCTCCATGTTTGATTTTCCATGGTTTTGTTTGGCCTATCAGAGAGCACACTATTGAATGGCATATTTGTGTTGATACTCACTGCAGGCTCTCAGTGAGCTTGTCCCTGCGGCTCTGCGCTTGCGGCGCGAGTTTGCGAACGGCGGCGTGCAGCGCGCCGGACTCGCGCTCGATGCCGGCCGCGTCGAAGTGTCCCAGCGACACCAGGTCCGCGCCCTGGCTGGCGAGGACTGCCGCCTTCTGCTCCCAGGTCGTCAGCTCTTGCTCCAAGGTCTGTGGAAGGAGTTTTTCAGTTTATTTATTTATTTATTGATGAAAATAACCTCTATAGAAAAGTACAAGATGCTATAAGGAGAGTAGTTAGGTACATCGTCAGCAAAATTAATTGGGTAAGTAATAGAACATATATAAACAATAGATATAACACTCATTAGACATAGGCTCAATTGGAATAAATTTAATTGGTATAATATTCAATTCGTATACTGAACGAAACATATAACAATAAAATGCATATTTTCATAGTATATAATGAACTGTAGGTATAATGACATTGTGTATAATCATCTAATGGTATAACATTTAAAACACTTAATTATTATTACATATAATCGGGGGGCATATACATTTACTCGAAACATCGAAGCAATCGAAGCATTGAAGTAATGTTAGAAATCGTAAGCCAAGTTGGACCTGCGCGGCTCGCTCGCTTCGCTCGCTCGTTAGGGTCATAGTTCAACCTAACACTCCTCCTCGCTTCGCTCGTCGTCGTACCTAACCTAAGCCAAGTCGGATCTGCCTTAAGGTGATAAGGGTAATGTTAGGAATCGTAAGCCAAGTCAGACCTGGCGCGGCTCGCTCGCTTCGTTCGCCCGTTAGGGTCGCAGTTCAACCTAACACTCCTCCTCGCTTCGCTCGTCGTCGTACCTAACTTAAACCAAGTCAAACCTGCTTTACCTGCCTTGCCTGCGCTCGTTTCGCTCTTACAGATATAGGTAAGTACTGCGAATTTTTTTATAAAATGCCTATAAAATGGTACTAGGTATGTCATATAATATTATTTTATATGATAGATATTTCAAATGATATTATATTATATGTCATAATTGTTATGCAAAATAAATATTATATCTAAAATTATTATACAAAATAACCATTATAACATATGATATTATATGAATTGAATGTTATACCAATCAAGCCTTATATTTCATGAAAATATGGTATTTCTTATTATATATATCGTGCATTATATCTTTTGTATGTTTATAAATTGAAATTATACCAAAAGTTTGTATATAATATGGGACGCACCCAAATTAATTGACTAATTAAACAAGCTTAATAAGAAACTATCTATCTATTACTTACTAATCTAGTTTACTACAACGGAAAACATTAAAGAACCGAAAACAAATATATGAATTTTATTTTAACACTAAATATAAGAAAACTTTAAATAATCAGACCTTCTTTAATGTCTCCGTTACAATTTGGTGCCGTGACGTGACCAGGATAATATATAACTTTACTGTATTTAAAGAAATGGTGTCTTAGCTTACCTGGTGCTGATGCAGCAGACGCTTGCAGCTGCGCAGGTCGGAGCCGGTCTCCTCGCTGCGTAACGCTCGCTCCAGCTCCACAAGGCGCATCTCTGCGTCTTCCACACATCCGTTTCAGTTTGGTGCCGTGACCAGGATAATTTATAAGTTACGCTTAGGTATTTATAGTAATGGTGTATTAGCTTACCTGGTGCTGATGCAGTGGACGCTTGCAGCTACGCAGGTCGGAGCCAGTCTCCTCGCTGCGTAACGCTCGCTTCAGCTCCACAAGGCATGCCTTTGCGTCCTCCACACATCCGTTTCAGTTTGGTGCCGTGACCAGGATAATATATGTTACGCTTATTTATAGTAATGGTGTCTTAGGTTACCTGGTGCTGATGCAGCAGACGCTTGCAGCTGCGCAGGTCGGAGCCAGTCTCCTCGCTACGTAACGCTCGCTCCAGCTCCACAAGGCGCGCCTTCGCGTCTTCCACACTCCTAGAAATAGAACAGGAGAATGTCGAATAGAGTTGTGATTCCAATGATCGTCGTTTCTATCGTTCGATATTACTGTCAAATGTGGTATACATAAAAGCATAATAGAGTAAGTACAGTTTTTGGAAGACAATACTTTTGCGGTAGCTTTTAATTTTTTTGTCACCATGATTTTACCGAAATAATTTTTTTAATTAAACCATTAATACAAAGATCAAAGCTCAACGAAATTGTAATGCGTAACCTGATGAAAAGACCGGGAATCGAACCCGGTACCTTTAGATTGCCGGTCAAGCGCCTTAACCTTTCCACCCTAAAGCGCAAGCAACAAGGCAAGGTATGTATGTAAGAGGCAAGAGCATACCTATTGTCTACCATTATTTAATTTATGATTTCTCATGTAATATTTTTCTTGTTGGTGTGCAATAAAGTATTGTTGTATTGTATTGTATTGTATACCTCCTGTGCTGGCTCTGCAGCGCGGCTTGTCGCAGCTTGCCGCCCTTGTCGCGCGACGCGGCCACGAGTGCCTCCCAGGCCGTGTGCACCGCCTCCAGCCGCTGCGACACTTCCGCGGCTCGTGCCGGGTCCGACTTCTGGAGAGACTGCCCGATCTGGAATATGATTTAAAAAAATGTTTCATTTCGCAGAATTTTTATTCCTCTGTCACACATTTTTCATAATTCTTGGTGCAGACTAAGGCCAAATTGGCTGCCCTCCGTTTACCTATCGTAAGACCGAATTTCTGTTCCCCATCTATAACCTTCGCCTTTTCATTTGTCCGAAAGCCATTTTATTCCAAAATTCCAAATCAAACCATACCTAACCTAACGAGGCTTCAGCTTCACGTTTCACGCTCATACGGTTAGACCAATTTTGATAAAAGTTGGTAAATAAAACACTCACGCTTTCGACGTTCCTCAGTTGTTTCTCGTTGGCCTGTAGCTCAGCTTCGAACGCTTCGTGCTTCTGGAGTTTGCGCTCCAAGTTAGCCAGGTCCCTGAAACAGAATACATCAATATTTATTTATTTATTTATGTGATTAATTATTTATTATTTATCCCTGAAAGGTCAGTCAAATCCGTTTAAATAGTTTTATTTGAATGTGTGAAAATAACAGGAAAATTACAGAAATTATAGAGGTCGCCTTTTGGTAACCTATATTATAATGCTTAAGTTTGCAATAAACAGTATTCTATTCTATTATATGAAATGAAATGAAATATATTTATTGAAACTTAGGGCATAATACATCATGAGATATCCAGCGGGCCCCAAACTAGGCTGAGCCTGTATCATGGGACCCTGTGAGTCGGTTAACATTGAGAATAGTTGTTATACAGAAAAAAAGAAATGCAAACATATGGTAGAACAATATTAAATGCGACTTAATAAAAAATAAAAAAAAGGTATTTAGACTTTGAGTTTAATTAATACAATGGCTATAGGGAAGCTTTGTGCGCGCGCGCGTGTGCGTATGTGTGCGTGCGTGTGTGCGCGTGCGTACGTGCGTGTGTGTGTGTGTGTGTGAGTCTGGAAATGTAATCCAAAGCGAAGTGAAGGATTCAATCGGAAACCTCAGCTCTTATTATTTTGATACACCACACTTTTAATTCATTACCTGTAGCTCTGATCCTTGGCGGTCCGCGTCTTGTCTTCGATCCAGGCCTGCAGCTCTTCAGTCGCTGCCAGGAACTGTTGGAAAATGACAATCATTTTTAAAGGGAAAGGACAATCTAATCTGTACGGTGGTAAGGATTTCTCACTTGTTCATATTAAAGCTGTATATCTTGGACACTACTGGTCCTATTCCCAATAAACATAGCTAAGAACCATCTCGACAGACAAGTCTTTCGATTAGAAAAAAAAAACGAACTCGAACTGGTCTATTTATTTGGGAACACACACACGTACATATGTTATAGTACATTACGTAACAAGGGTGGTAAACGAGGAATTACAAACGAGTGTCTATCAGAAGCCCAAAGCCGAAGGCGAGGGCTTTAATGACACGAGTTCGGAATTCCTTTACCACCAGAGTCACGTACGTTGTTTTTCATCACACTTTTGAGGAAATGAAACAAAAGTAGTAGTAGTAGTCAATATCAAAATTACTTACCGCCCTAGGGCGTAATATACGACTTACCACCTTAGGGCGTAATATACGATTTACCGCCCGGTTATCTAGCATGTAAACCGTTAAAGTGTGATAAAAATTACTTACCGCCCGCTTTTCTAGCATGTAAACCCTTGTTTCCGAGCAAAGTGTGATGAAAAACTTATAACACTCCTCTTTTTTCATGGACGGTTATAAATCTATATATATAATAGAAAGTCGTGTTAGTTACACTATTTATAACTCATGAACGGCTGAACTGATTTGGCTGAAAATTGGTGGGGATGTAGCTTAGAACCAGGAGAAGGACATAGGATACTTTTTATCTTCTTTTTTTCTTTTTACTACATTTATCGACTTTTCTAGTATGTAAACCCGTATAACACTCCTCTTTTTTCATGGACGGTTATAAATCTATATATATAATAGAAAGTCGTGTTAGTTACACTATTTATAACTCAAGAACGGCTGAACTGATTTGGCTGAAAATTGGTGGGGATGTAGCTTAGAACCGGGAGAAGGACATAGGATACTTTTTATCTTTCTTTTTAGGGTTCCGTAACCAAAGGGTAAAAACGGGACCCTATTACTGAGACTTCGCTGTCCGTCCGTCCGTCCGTCCGTCAGTCCGTCTGTCACCAGGCTGTATCTCAACAACGGTGATAGCTAGACAGTTGAAATTTTCACAGATGATGTATTTATATTGCCGCTATAACAACAAATACTAAAAATAAAATAAAATAAATATTTAAAAGGGGCTCCCATACAACAAACTTGTTATAGATTATATATATGTATAAGTACGGAACCTTTCATGCGCGAGTCGGGCTCGCACTTGCCCAATTTTTTCTCTACATTTATCGACTTTCAGGCGGTAATACAAAGTTCGCCGGGACAGCTAGTAAGTTATATAGAAGGTACCTGTTGGTGCGCCAGGTTGGCGAGCAGCGCCTTCCGGCGGGCGGCGGCGGCGTCCTTCACCGCGTCTCGCCGCGCCGCCACGCTCGCCATGCGCGCTTGGATGCTGCAAACACATAGCATATTCTATATATACAACATTTTGCTCACGGTTTGTTAGACGACTTTTTTTTTTATTTATAATCCACAAATTGGATAATACAAAATTATCATAACTTAATTTATAATGTGTCGGTTACATTTTTGTACACCCTAAAATAGTAGACACAGCATGCTTAAATAAAGAAAACAGTTCAGTGTTTTAAACAATACTAAATACAATATTAAATTGAGTTTGAATTTAAAAACTATAGGTACAAAAGTCACAAAAAGAAAAACTATAATAAAAACTAAGTTTAAGCTTACTTTTAAATGAGGCTATAGGACATGAAAATATATATATGTGCTTAATACTACATCCATACATAGCATCCTACGTGTGGTCGCGAGTAGACTGGATTGCCCACTGGCAAGGCATTGGTCTAGCCTCCATGTAAAAAAGTGTAATTAATACAGTTAAATTCTAAGCATGTGACACTGTGATAATTTATAATTTTTAATGTGTTATAACTCTTAATATGAAATTGAATTTTTATTGTTGTTATTCGTGTTTGTTTGACAACTTAGTGTTAAGCATTTATTGATTAGTAATTCTCTTAAAATTTAATTGTTTGCATTATGTCATTATTATTATATATCGACGTCACATGTACTAACACCTAATGTTAAGTTTACTAACAAATAATATGGATCTTTGTTATCTGATATAAATAAAAACTACTATACGATGAAATCATCCTATACAGAGGCGAATGTTTGCCTATATTGGTTCTTTCTTTGATTGATTCTTCATATGATATGTAAAGTGTAGAGAGCTATGGAGCCGACATTATTGGCTGGCCTGGCTGGACTTGAGATAAAGCCATGAATTTCTATCGGAAACCCAACATCCTGGGACACTAGACACGGCCCACCCGGCCACCCCCTAAATACGCCTATGGCCGACTTTAACATTAAAATACAAGCCCCATACTCATTCATCTATTTCATTCCAAACTGCCCTTAATCTGTATGGTTAACTATCCTAAAATAGCTTACTGCTGTGCGGCGTGGTGCGGGCGCTGAGTGAGCGCGGCCGCGCGCGCGTGCAGCGCTTGCACGCGCTCTCCCTGCGCGCTCAGCCGCGCTTCCAGCTCCTCGTGTCGCTTGAGCAGGGCGGACACTTCGTCCCCCGCCGACTGTGACCTATACTTACTGTTGTGCGGCGTGGTGCGGGCGCTGAGTGAGCGCGGCCGCGCGCGCGTGCAGCGCTTGCACGCGCTCTCCCTGCGCGCTCAGCCGCGCTTCCAGCTCCTCGTGTCGCTTGAGCAGGGCGGACACTTCGTCCCCCGCCGACTGTGACCTATACTTACTGCTGTGCGGCGTGGTGCGGGCGCTGAGTGAGCGCGGCCGCGCGCGCGTGCAGCGCTTGCACGCGCTCTCCCTGCGCGCTCAGCCGCGCTTCCAGCTCCTCGTGTCGCTTGAGCAGGGCGGACACTTCGTCCCCCGCCGACTGTGACCTATACTTACTGCTGTGCGGCGTGGTGCGGGCGCTGAGTGAGCGCGGCCGCGCGCGCGTGCAGCGCTTGCACGCGCTCTCCCTGCGCGCTCAGCCGCGCTTCCAGCTCCTCGTGTCGCTTGAGCAGGGCGGACACTTCGTCCCCCGCCGACTGTGACCTATACTTACTGCTGTGCGGCGTGGTGCGGGCGCTGAGTGAGCGCGGCCGCGCGCGCGTGCAGCGCTTGCACGCGCTCTCCCTGCGCGCTCAGCCGCGCTTCCAGCTCCTCGTGTCGCTTGAGCAGGGCGGACACTTCGTCCCCCGCCGACTGTGACCTATACTTACTGCTGTGCGGCGTGGTGCGGGCGCTGAGTGAGCGCGGCCGCGCGCGCGTGCAGCGCTTGCACGCGCTCTCCCTGCGCGCTCAGCCGCGCTTCCAGCTCCTCGTGTCGCTTGAGCAGGGCGGACACTTCGTCCCCCGCCGACTGTGACCTATACTTACTGCTGTGCGGCGTGGTGCGGGCGCTGAGTGAGCGCGGCCGCGCGCGCGTGCAGCGCTTGCACGCGCTCTCCCTGCGCGCTCAGCCGCGCTTCCAGCTCCTCGTGTCGCTTGAGCAGGGCGGACACTTCGTCCCCCGCCGACTGTGACCTATACTTACTGCTGTGCGGCGTGGTGCGGGCGCTGAGTGAGCGCGGCCGCGCGCGCGTGCAGCGCTTGCACGCGCTCTCCCTGCGCGCTCAGCCGCGCTTCCAGCTCCTCGTGTCGCTTGAGCAGGGCGGACACTTCGTCCCCCGCCGACTGTGACCTATACTTACTGTTGTGCGGCGTGGTGCGGGCGCTGAGTGAGCGCGGCCGCGCGCGCGTGCAGCGCTTGCACGCGCTCTCCCTGCGCGCTCAGCCGCGCTTCCAGCTCCTCGTGTCGCTTGAGCAGGGCGGACACTTCGTCCCCCGCCGACTGTGACCTATACTTACTGCTGTGCGGCGTGGTGCGGGCGCTGAGTGAGCGCGGCCGCGCGCGCGTGCAGCGCTTGCACGCGCTCTCCCTGCGCGCTCAGCCGCGCTTCCAGCTCCTCGTGTCGCTTGAGCAGGGCGGACACTTCGTCCCCCGCCGACTGTGACCTATACTTACTGCTGTGCGGCGTGGTGCGGGCGCTGAGTGAGCGCGGCCGCGCGCGCGTGCAGCGCTTGCACGCGCTCTCCCTGCGCGCTCAGCCGCGCTTCCAGCTCCTCGTGTCGCTTGAGCAGGGCGGACACTTCGTCCCCCGCCGACTGTGACCTATACTTACTGCTGTGCGGCGTGGTGCGGGCGCTGAGTGAGCGCGGCCGCGCGCGCGTGCAGCGCTTGCACGCGCTCTCCCTGCGCGCTCAGCCGCGCTTCCAGCTCCTCGTGTCGCTTGAGCAGGGCGGACACTTCGTCCCCCGCCGACTGTGACCTATACTTACTGCTGTGCGGCGTGGTGCGGGCGCTGAGTGAGCGCGGCCGCGCGCGCGTGCAGCGCTTGCACGCGCTCTCCCTGCGCGCTCAGCCGCGCTTCCAGCTCCTCGTGTCGCTTGAGCAGGGCGGACACTTCGTCCCCCGCCGACTGTGACCTATACTTACTGCTGTGCGGCGTGGTGCGGGCGCTGAGTGAGCGCGGCCGCGCGCGCGTGCAGCGCTTGCACGCGCTCTCCCTGCGCGCTCAGCCGCGCTTCCAGCTCCTCGTGTCGCTTGAGCAGGGCGGACACTTCGTCCCCCGCCGACTGTGACCTATACTTACTGCTGTGCGGCGTGGTGCGGGCGCTGAGTGAGCGCGGCCGCGCGCGCGTGCAGCGCTTGCACGCGCTCTCCCTGCGCGCTCAGCCGCGCTTCCAGCTCCTCGTGTCGCTTGAGCAGGGCGGACACTTCGTCCCCCGCCGACTGTGACCTATACTTACTGCTGTGCGGCGTGGTGCGGGCGCTGAGTGAGCGCGGCCGCGCGCGCGTGCAGCGCTTGCACGCGCTCTCCCTGCGCGCTCAGCCGCGCTTCCAGCTCCTCGTGTCGCTTGAGCAGGGCGGACACTTCGTCCCCCGCCGACTGTGACCTATACTTACTGCTGTGCGGCGTGGTGCGGGCGCTGAGTGAGCGCGGCCGCGCGCGCGTGCAGCGCTTGCACGCGCTCTCCCTGCGCGCTCAGCCGCGCTTCCAGCTCCTCGTGTCGCTTGAGCAGGGCGGACACTTCGTCCCCCGCCGACTGTGACCTATACTTACTGCTGTGCGGCGTGGTGCGGGCGCTGAGTGAGCGCGGCCGCGCGCGCGTGCAGCGCTTGCACGCGCTCTCCCTGCGCGCTCAGCCGCGCTTCCAGCTCCTCGTGTCGCTTGAGCAGGGCGGACACTTCGTCCCCCGCCGACTGTGACCTATACTTACTGCTGTGCGGCGTGGTGCGGGCGCTGAGTGAGCGCGGCCGCGCGCGCGTGCAGCGCTTGCACGCGCTCTCCCTGCGCGCTCAGCCGCGCTTCCAGCTCCTCGTGTCGCTTGAGCAGGGCGGACACTTCGTCCCCCGCCGACTGTGACCTATACTTACTGCTGTGCGGCGTGGTGCGGGCGCTGAGTGAGCGCGGCCGCGCGCGCGTGCAGCGCTTGCACGCGCTCTCCCTGCGCGCTCAGCCGCGCTTCCAGCTCCTCGTGTCGCTTGAGCAGGGCGGACACTTCGTCCCCCGCCGACTGTGACCTATACTTACTGCTGTGCGGCGTGGTGCGGGCGCTGAGTGAGCGCGGCCGCGCGCGCGTGCAGCGCTTGCACGCGCTCTCCCTGCGCGCTCAGCCGCGCTTCCAGCTCCTCGTGTCGCTTGAGCAGGGCGGACACTTCGTCCCCCGCCGACTGTGACCTATACTTACTGCTGTGCGGCGTGGTGCGGGCGCTGAGTGAGCGCGGCCGCGCGCGCGTGCAGCGCTTGCACGCGCTCTCCCTGCGCGCTCAGCCGCGCTTCCAGCTCCTCGTGTCGCTTGAGCAGGGCGGACACTTCGTCCCCCGCCGACTGTGACCTATACTTACTGCTGTGCGGCGTGGTGCGGGCGCTGAGTGAGCGCGGCCGCGCGCGCGTGCAGCGCTTGCACGCGCTCTCCCTGCGCGCTCAGCCGCGCTTCCAGCTCCTCGTGTCGCTTGAGCAGGGCGGACACTTCGTCCCCCGCCGACTGTGACCTATACTTACTGCTGTGCGGCGTGGTGCGGGCGCTGAGTGAGCGCGGCCGCGCGCGCGTGCAGCGCTTGCACGCGCTCTCCCTGCGCGCTCAGCCGCGCTTCCAGCTCCTCGTGTCGCTTGAGCAGGGCGGACACTTCGTCCCCCGCCGACTGTGACCTATACTTACTGCTGTGCGGCGTGGTGCGGGCGCTGAGTGAGCGCGGCCGCGCGCGCGTGCAGCGCTTGCACGCGCTCTCCCTGCGCGCTCAGCCGCGCTTCCAGCTCCTCGTGTCGCTTGAGCAGGGCGGACACTTCGTCCCCCGCCGACTGTGACCTATACTTACTGCTGTGCGGCGTGGTGCGGGCGCTGAGTGAGCGCGGCCGCGCGCGCGTGCAGCGCTTGCACGCGCTCTCCCTGCGCGCTCAGCCGCGCTTCCAGCTCCTCGTGTCGCTTGAGCAGGGCGGACACTTCGTCCCCCGCCGACTGTGACCTATACTTACTGCTGTGCGGCGTGGTGCGGGCGCTGAGTGAGCGCGGCCGCGCGCGCGTGCAGCGCTTGCACGCGCTCTCCCTGCGCGCTCAGCCGCGCTTCCAGCTCCTCGTGTCGCTTGAGCAGGGCGGACACTTCGTCCCCCGCCGACTGTGACCTATACTTACTGCTGTGCGGCGTGGTGCGGGCGCTGAGTGAGCGCGGCCGCGCGCGCGTGCAGCGCTTGCACGCGCTCTCCCTGCGCGCTCAGCCGCGCTTCCAGCTCCTCGTGTCGCTTGAGCAGGGCGGACACTTCGTCCCCCGCCGACTGTGACCTATACTTACTGCTGTGCGGCGTGGTGCGGGCGCTGAGTGAGCGCGGCCGCGCGCGCGTGCAGCGCTTGCACGCGCTCTCCCTGCGCGCTCAGCCGCGCTTCCAGCTCCTCGTGTCGCTTGAGCAGGGCGGACACTTCGTCCCCCGCCGACTGTGACCTATACTTACTGCTGTGCGGCGTGGTGCGGGCGCTGAGTGAGCGCGGCCGCGCGCGCGTGCAGCGCTTGCACGCGCTCTCCCTGCGCGCTCAGCCGCGCTTCCAGCTCCTCGTGTCGCTTGAGCAGGGCGGACACTTCGTCCCCCGCCGACTGTGACCTATACTTACTGCTGTGCGGCGTGGTGCGGGCGCTGAGTGAGCGCGGCCGCGCGCGCGTGCAGCGCTTGCACGCGCTCTCCCTGCGCGCTCAGCCGCGCTTCCAGCTCCTCGTGTCGCTTGAGCAGGGCGGACACTTCGTCCCCCGCCGACTGTGACCTATACTTACTGCTGTGCGGCGTAGTGCGGGCGCTGAGTGAGCGCGGCCGCGCGCGCGTGCAGCGCTTGCACGCGCTCTCCCTGCGCGCTCAGCCGCGCTTCCAGCTCCTCGTGTCGCTTGAGCAGGGCGGACACTTCGTCCCCCGCCGACTGTGACCTATACTTACTGCTGTGCGGCGTGGTGCGGGCGCTGAGTGAGCGCGGCCGCGCGCGCGTGCAGCGCTTGCACGCGCTCTCCCTGCGCGCTCAGCCGCGCTTCCAGCTCCTCGTGTCGCTTGAGCAGGGCGGACACTTCGTCCCCCGCCGACTGTGACCTATACTTACTGCTGTGCGGCGTGGTGCGGGCGCTGAGTGAGCGCGGCCGCGCGCGCGTGCAGCGCTTGCACGCGCTCTCCCTGCGCGCTCAGCCGCGCTTCCAGCTCCTCGTGTCGCTTGAGCAGGGCGGACACTTCGTCCCCCGCCGACTGTGACCTATACTTACTGCTGTGCGGCGTGGTGCGGGCGCTGAGTGAGCGCGGCCGCGCGCGCGTGCAGCGCTTGCACGCGCTCTCCCTGCGCGCTCAGCCGCGCTTCCAGCTCCTCGTGTCGCTTGAGCAGGGCGGACACTTCGTCCCCCGCCGACTGTGACCTATACTTACTGCTGTGCGGCGTGGTGCGGGCGCTGAGTGAGCGCGGCCGCGCGCGCGTGCAGCGCTTGCACGCGCTCTCCCTGCGCGCTCAGCCGCGCTTCCAGCTCCTCGTGTCGCTTGAGCAGGGCGGACACTTCGTCCCCCGCCGACTGTGACCTATACTTACTGCTGTGCGGCGTGGTGCGGGCGCTGAGTGAGCGCGGCCGCGCGCGCGTGCAGCGCTTGCACGCGCTCTCCCTGCGCGCTCAGCCGCGCTTCCAGCTCCTCGTGTCGCTTGAGCAGGGCGGACACTTCGTCCCCCGCCGACTGTGACCTATACTTACTGCTGTGCGGCGTGGTGCGGGCGCTGAGTGAGCGCGGCCGCGCGCGCGTGCAGCGCTTGCACGCGCTCTCCCTGCGCGCTCAGCCGCGCTTCCAGCTCCTCGTGTCGCTTGAGCAGGGCGGACACTTCGTCCCCCGCCGACTGTGACCTATACTTACTGCTGTGCGGCGTGGTGCGGGCGCTGAGTGAGCGCGGCCGCGCGCGCGTGCAGCGCTTGCACGCGCTCTCCCTGCGCGCTCAGCCGCGCTTCCAGCTCCTCGTGTCGCTTGAGCAGGGCGGACACTTCGTCCCCCGCCGACTGTGACCTATACTTACTGCTGTGCGGCGTGGTGCGGGCGCTGAGTGAGCGCGGCCGCGCGCGCGTGCAGCGCTTGCACGCGCTCTCCCTGCGCGCTCAGCCGCGCTTCCAGCTCCTCGTGTCGCTTGAGCAGGGCGGACACTTCGTCCCCCGCCGACTGTGACCTATACTTACTGCTGTGCGGCGTGGTGCGGGCGCTGAGTGAGCGCGGCCGCGCGCGCGTGCAGCGCTTGCACGCGCTCTCCCTGCGCGCTCAGCCGCGCTTCCAGCTCCTCGTGTCGCTTGAGCAGGGCGGACACTTCGTCCCCCGCCGACTGTGACCTATACTTACTGCTGTGCGGCGTGGTGCGGGCGCTGAGTGAGCGCGGCCGCGCGCGCGTGCAGCGCTTGCACGCGCTCTCCCTGCGCGCTCAGCCGCGCTTCCAGCTCCTCGTGTCGCTTGAGCAGGGCGGACACTTCGTCCCCCGCCGACTGTGACCTATACTTACTGCTGTGCGGCGTGGTGCGGGCGCTGAGTGAGCGCGGCCGCGCGCGCGTGCAGCGCTTGCACGCGCTCTCCCTGCGCGCTCAGCCGCGCTTCCAGCTCCTCGTGTCGCTTGAGCAGGGCGGACACTTCGTCCCCCGCCGACTGTGACCTATACTTACTGCTGTGCGGCGTGGTGCGGGCGCTGAGTGAGCGCGGCCGCGCGCGCGTGCAGCGCTTGCACGCGCTCTCCCTGCGCGCTCAGCCGCGCTTCCAGCTCCTCGTGTCGCTTGAGCAGGGCGGACACTTCGTCCCCCGCCGACTGTGACCTATACTTACTGCTGTGCGGCGTGGTGCGGGCGCTGAGTGAGCGCGGCCGCGCGCGCGTGCAGCGCTTGCACGCGCTCTCCCTGCGCGCTCAGCCGCGCTTCCAGCTCCTCGTGTCGCTTGAGCAGGGCGGACACTTCGTCCCCCGCCGACTGTGACCTATACTTACTGCTGTGCGGCGTGGTGCGGGCGCTGAGTGAGCGCGGCCGCGCGCGCGTGCAGCGCTTGCACGCGCTCTCCCTGCGCGCTCAGCCGCGCTTCCAGCTCCTCGTGTCGCTTGAGCAGGGCGGACACTTCGTCCCCCGCCGACTGTGACCTATACTTACTGCTGTGCGGCGTGGTGCGGGCGCTGAGTGAGCGCGGCCGCGCGCGCGTGCAGCGCTTGCACGCGCTCTCCCTGCGCGCTCAGCCGCGCTTCCAGCTCCTCGTGTCGCTTGAGCAGGGCGGACACTTCGTCCCCCGCCGACTGTGACCTATACTTACTGCTGTGCGGCGTGGTGCGGGCGCTGAGTGAGCGCGGCCGCGCGCGCGTGCAGCGCTTGCACGCGCTCTCCCTGCGCGCTCAGCCGCGCTTCCAGCTCCTCGTGTCGCTTGAGCAGGGCGGACACTTCGTCCCCCGCCGACTGTGACCTATACTTACTGCTGTGCGGCGTGGTGCGGGCGCTGAGTGAGCGCGGCCGCGCGCGCGTGCAGCGCTTGCACGCGCTCTCCCTGCGCGCTCAGCCGCGCTTCCAGCTCCTCGTGTCGCTTGAGCAGGGCGGACACTTCGTCCCCCGCCGACTGTGACCTATACTTACTGCTGTGCGGCGTGGTGCGGGCGCTGAGTGAGCGCGGCCGCGCGCGCGTGCAGCGCTTGCACGCGCTCTCCCTGCGCGCTCAGCCGCGCTTCCAGCTCCTCGTGTCGCTTGAGCAGGGCGGACACTTCGTCCCCCGCCGACTGTGACCTATACTTACTGCTGTGCGGCGTGGTGCGGGCGCTGAGTGAGCGCGGCCGCGCGCGCGTGCAGCGCTTGCACGCGCTCTCCCTGCGCGCTCAGCCGCGCTTCCAGCTCCTCGTGTCGCTTGAGCAGGGCGGACACTTCGTCCACCGACGACTGTAACCAAAATTAAAGCAATATAATAATAATTAACAACAATATAAACTATATTAACTATTTACAATAATACAAAATATAATAAAACAAACGTACTATCCGGTAACCAGCTGAATAGAACGTTGCAATACGGTATCCGATCGGATATTAAATATGATAGCGACTAGGATTAACGGTCCTATAATGTGGAATCTCAGCCAGAGAACTAAATCCTTGTTAATTATTAAGTACTAACATAGTTTTCCTAAGTTTACTAACACAAAATGGACCATTATAGTTGTCTGAATTAAATAAATAAATAAAATAAGGGCCGGATAAACCGATTATTCGGTGCATTTCTAAGACAGCCTCACCCCGCTCTGCGTGTACTCGAGGAATGCCTCGTGCGCGCCGCTGGAGGCGTCGATCTGGTCCGCCTCGCGGTTGAAACCCTGCAGCTCCACCACCTCACGCAGCTGTGCGTCCTTGTCTTCCCAACCTGGACAAACGAGACACAATGAGGATTCACAAGGTGCTTTAAGGTGATATTGTCCGACCGTGGTCGCGCGGAACAAATTGACGCAGGTCCGTCCTCTTCAAGCGCTGACGCGCGACGAGTTTTAGGTTTTTAGTTCTAGTGATTAAAAAATCATTTTATCGAGACAATTCTATCGAATTTACCTAGATAAATTTACGCAAAAAATGGGTAAAAAAAGGTCGTTTTTAAATAGATAGAGTGATTCCAGAGGAAGATTTATATGTACCTATAATACATGCATAGTAGCATTACACCCCTAAGAAGCCGGGGCGGATCGCTAGATCAGATAAAAAAAAAATTGATTGTACATATATTCTGTTCAATAAATAATAAAGGCTTAAGAATGAATGTACCTTTCTTGACGGCTTTCTGTTCAGCCTCCAAATGTTTGATCCTTTCGGCCACGTCCGACAGCGAGGGGTTGTTCGCCAGCAGCTGCCGGCCCAGCCCGATCACCTCCTTGAACCTGGTACACAGACAAACATCATTTTATTTTATTTTATTTATTGGGGAAAAAAACAGACAGACAAAAACACAATGAATAGAAATCTTAAGTTAGGTATAGCCTACATCCTAACACAATTCCCACTGAGATTCTATGCAGGTAAATAAGGTGGCATTGCCATTAAGAGAACACTTGATTAACACTATACACACTAAAACTTAAATGAAAACGTATTACACAAACTTAAGGTAACGTAAAAGTAGAACGAGACAAAAACCAAGTTAAATAATGAGCACGAGTACATACTATTCTTGAGTAAATGGATAATTAGAAATATAGAAAAACAATGACATTTGACAACGGTCCTCCAACGACAGTAAAACAATAAAAATGTGTTATAAATTTATGAAACATGTAAAGCCTGACCAGAAATATATGAGGAGTGTCAAGAGGGCGCTATTTATAAGATTTATATGGCAACAATCTTGCAACCAATCGCAACCCACTATCATGACATTAGTTTAAATACCTGTCAGTTCCACTATGTTAACCTCGTAATATTATTTAATGCACTCTTTCCCTGACTGTTTTTCGTGTAGTAAATACGTATACACTTTATTTATAATCTTACGTTCACGACCGTGAATGGGTTTCGGCATTTTCTTTGGATAATTTTAAATATTTGTCTTTTAAAGAAACCACCACGAATAACATTGACATTGTTGACAAACCATCATTAAATCTTTGCCAGTGTAAGAAATTAGATCCAGTGAAATTCCGCAACATGGCGCATCCTCATATATTTCTGGTCAGGCGTTAATACCACAATTTTTATTTAAACCATTAATACAAAAATCAAAGCTTAAAGAAAAATTGGAAAAGGAGCTACCTGGTGGAAGAGACCGGGAATCGAACCCGGTACCTCTGGATTACCGGTCCAGTTAACCACTTCGCTACCCTAGCTCCAGGTAGACCTGACGAATTTTCCCTTATGCTTTGTGTGTCGATCTTTGCATTGTTTTATTTGTATTAATGGTTTAAATCAAAATGTGCTCCAAAGCTGTGGTCGACGGCGTCAGTTGAGCAACGTTCCGCCATCGGCCACAGCCGTCTTTGGCGTTCAAAATGTTAAATAATATATAAATTTTAAATAAATAAATATCGGACAACCTCACACAAAGCTAGTCCCAAATTAAGCTCAAGAATGCTTGTGTTATGGGTACTAGACGACGACATACATACTTATACAGATAAATATACACCTAAATACATATAACAGCCATCACCCAAGCACAAATATTCGAGTTCATCACACAAATACTTGCCCTGGCCGGGACTTGAACCCGGGACGGCTCATTAATCAGGCGCTCATACAAACTGTGACAACCGTATCGTAAGTTAAACAAGAACAAGCACTCACTCATCGCCATGCGTCTTGATGTCGTCTTCAAGTTCCCGATGTTCTTTCAGCAGATGCTCAGCAGTCGCAACGTCCTTCGCCGTCGATTCTTGCGCCAATTGCTCGTGCACTTTCTACAAACAAACACAACACATGAGTATTTGTACAGAATCTTTTTTTCGATCGATCGAGAAGTCAGAAACTATGAGAGAAAGGGAAATTTGTTTTTAGGAACCTATTAAATATTATGTTGAATTACTTTTTTTCACATTGATATTTTTTTATTAGTAAGTTTATATTCGCGAAGTAACTTAACAATCCTCCTCGCTTCGTTCGTCGTCGTACCTAACCATGACTCTATTACTGCTACGAGTATACTCGTTTGTTTGAGCATTTTGAGTGTGCATTGAGCACAGGCACGGCTGGCAGCGCTCCCACACCGCCTGCATCTAACCGACAGTCACCTGCAGCCAGTCCTCCAGCATGGCGGCGCTCCTGCCGAAGATCTGGTGCCCCACGGCGCTCTCGAGCCGCGCGCGGCGCGAGGCGGCGGCGGCCTGGCAGCGCTCCCACACCGCCTGCATCTAACTGACAGTCACCTGCAGCCAGTCCTCCAGCATGGCGGCGCTCCTGCCGAAGATCTGGTGCCCCACGGCGCTCTCGAGCCGCGCGCGGCGCGAGGCGGCGGCGGCCTGGCAGCGCTCCCACACCACCTGGATCTAACTGACAGTCACCTGGAGCCAGTCCTCCAGCATGGCGGCGCTCCTGCCGAAGATCTGGTGCCCCACGGCGCTCTCGAGCCGCGCGCGGCGGGAGGCGGCGGCGGCCTGGCAGCGCTCCCACACCGCCTGGATCTCGCGCTGACGGGCCTCCACGTTCGCACGCTCCGTAGGGTACTGGGACTTCACGCTGTAAATAGAAACGATGTCATACTCTAGGAAATGTCAGGCGACAACCAAAATTCATTAAAAAGACTAGAGAACCCTGAAACCCGTAATTTTTTCACGGTTTTTGATAAATTGGCGAAGCGTTACAGATGAAACAACAATTAGTATTTCCGGTAGGCAACCGAAACAAGTTGATCTATTCTTGAACGACAGCACTCTATTGTAACGCTAGTATGACGAAATACCTTCTAAATGAGTCTAGCAAGCACTACATATGCAATATAGAATTAGAGATGGTACCTGTGCCTTTGTAACCAAGAAAGCAGGCTGTGTAAAACAGAAACAATGTTACTAACACATCTCTAGAGATGCACCAAACCAGTTCATTTGAAGTAAACGCCTCTAATAATCTCGAGTGTAATTTACGATAATTTCTTTGCGGTGCTTACGATAGCTGAAAAAAACGAATAAGGCAATGGTTTTGTCCCTGGAAGCCATGTTTTGTCTTATACGTGCTTGATCATAGAGAAGAATGTCTAAAACAGTCAGCATTTTTGAACGGATAAGGAAACTTAATCACTGCTTTTGAACAGTCACCAGGTTATTTATTTATTTATTTATTTATTCGAGGAGAACCAACAGCTAATTATGACATATAAAAGGAAAACTTAAATAGAATTACAGAGCCAATTACAGGAACTCACAGATAGACACCGTATATGAAACATATAAGTAACAACGCGCATTATTAATACGGCGCGCACACACAGCAGAAATACGTATACACTTACAGTTTATTCATGAAGCCTTCCTAGGCCAACAACACAAATACTTAATACTAAATACTAAACTGCACTAACACGAGATACTATAACGCTCATCTGAAAAACGCCTCTGCTAAACTACGCCTCACAGAAGGAACTACACAATTAAATACATCAATATCAAGCTCCCTCGTCGAGCTGTTCAGTTGCCGACTAGCGCGGTTAAGGAAACTATTTCGTCTGTAGTTGGATGATGTACGCCTCAGAGATATGGGGGGGAAATGCCTTTTGGACCGAGAAGGAGCAGTAAATGATAGTTCCTGAAGCAGTTCGGGACAGTCAACGTATATACTATACAAGTTAACGTATATGAAACCATTCATACAACATCAAAGCTTAAAGAAAAATTGAAATGACAATGATTGAAGTTAACGCGCTGGAGCGGCAATCAAAAGGTCATTTAGATATTTCTTTAAGCTTTGATTTTGAGAAATTTCAGTAACAAGTGTATACTGACTCGTCGGCCAGTGTGCACCTTCTCCCGGAGCGGCTCCAGCTCGTGGTCGGGGCCGGAGCTGCGCTGGCGGCAGCTGTTCAGTAACATGTATACTGTGACAATGTGTGCTGAAAATTGGCAGGCAATAGGATCTAGATCGGTACTCACGGTTGCTGGCGATCCAGCCACATACTTGTCGAATAGTTCCTTAGGTTTTGTTTCGGGCCCGGACTGATATCACTGATCACCAGGAAGCAGTTCTTGATCACTAGTTTTAGGGAACGTTGCGATCCGCTCGTAAGACGCGCGCGTTCGGCTCAATATTGGGAGCACACTGGTGCGGCGCGAAGTACCGGGGATGGTAGGGTAGATGTAGTATTGGAAGGATGAGGGTAGAGGATCCTTCACATTGCCACAATACTCACTCGTCCGCCAGCAGGCTGACGGTGTGCACCTTCTCCCGGAGCGGCTCCAGCTCTCTCTCCAGCTGCGCGTGGCGGCGCTGCAGCGCGCGCACGGTGCGCAGGTCGGGGCCGGGGCTGCGCTGGCGGCAGCTGTTCAGTGACATGTGTACTCACTCGTCTGCCAGCAGGCTGACGGTGTGCACCTTCTCCCGCAGCGGCTCCAGCTCTCTCTCCAGCTGCGCGTGGCGGCGCTGCAGCGCGCGCACGGTGCGCAGGTCGGGGCCGGGGCTGCGCTGGCGGCAGCTGTTCAGTGACATGTGTACTCACTCGTCCGCCAGCAGGCTGACGGTGTGCACCTTCTCCCGCAGCGGCTCCAGCTCTCTCTCCAGCTGCGCGTGGCGGCGCTGCAGCGCGCGCACGGTGCGCAGGTCGGGGCCGGGGCTGCGCTGGCGGCAGCTGTTCAGTGACATGTGTACTCACTCGTCTGCCAGCAGGCTGACGGTGTGCACCTTCTCCCGCAGCGGCTCCAGCTCTCTCTCCAGCTGCGCGTGGCGGCGCTGCAGCGCGCGCACGGTGCGCAGGTCGGGGCCGGGGCTGCGCTGGCGGCAGCTGTTCAGTGACATGTGTACTCACTCGTCTGCCAGCAGGCTGACGGTGTGCACCTTCTCCCGCAGCGGCTCCAGCTCTCTCTCCAGCTGCGCGTGGCGGCGCTGCAGCGCGCGCACGGTGCGCAGGTCGGGGCCGGGGCTGCGCTGGCGGCAGCTGTTCAGTGACATGTGTACTCACTCGTCTGCCAGCAGGCTGACGGTGTGCACCTTCTCCCGCAGCGGCTCCAGCTCTCTCTCCAGCTGCGCGTGGCGGCGCTGCAGCGCGCGCACGGTGCGCAGGTCGGGGCCGGGGCTGCGCTGGCGGCAGCTGTTCAGTGACATGTGTACTCACTCGTCCGCCAGCAGGCTGACGGTGTGCACCTTCTCCCGCAGCGGCTCCAGCTCTCTCTCCAGCTGCGCGTGGCGGCGCTGCAGCGCGCGCACGGTGCGCAGGTCGGGGCCGGGGCTGCGCTGGCGGCAGCTGTTCAGTGACATGTGTACTCACTCGTCTGCCAGCAGGCTGACGGTGTGCACCTTCTCCCGCAGCGGCTCCAGCTCTCTCTCCAGCTGCGCGTGGCGGCGCTGCAGCGCGCGCACGGTGCGCAGGTCGGGGCCGGGGCTGCGCTGGCGGCAGCTGTTCAGTGACATGTGTACTCACTCGTCTGCCAGCAGGCTGACGGTGTGCACCTTCTCCCGGAGCGGCTCCAGCTCTCTCTCCAGCTGCGCGTGGCGGCGCTGCAGCGCGCGCACGGTGCGCAGGTCGGGGCCGGGGCTGCGCTGGCGGCAGCTGTTCAGTGACATGTGTACTCACTCGTCTGCCAGCAGGCTGACGGTGTGCACCTTCTCCCGCAGCGGCTCCAGCTCTCTCTCCAGCTGCGCGTGGCGGCGCTGCAGCGCGCGCACGGTGCGCAGGTCGGGGCCGGGGCTGCGCTGGCGGCAGCTGTTCAGTGACATGTGTACTCACTCGTCCGCCAGCAGGCTGACGGTGTGCACCTTCTCCCGCAGCGGCTCCAGCTCTCTCTCCAGCTGCGCGTGGCGGCGCTGCAGCGCGCGCACGGTGCGCAGGTCGGAGCCGGGGCTGCGCTGGCGGCAGCTGTTCAGTGACATGTGTACTCACTCGTCTGCCAGCAGGCTGACGGTGTGCACCTTCTCCCGCAGCGGCTCCAGCTCTCTCTCCAGCTGCGCGTGGCGGCGCTGCAGCGCGCGCACGGTGCGCAGGTCGGGGCCGGGGCTGCGCTGGCGGCAGCTGTTCAGTGACATGTGTACTCACTCGTCTGCCAGCAGGCTGACGGTGTGCACCTTCTCCCGGAGCGGCTCCAGCTCTCTCTCCAGCTGCGCGTGGCGGCGCTGCAGCGCGCGCACGGTGCGCAGGTCGGGGCCGGGGCTGCGCTGGCGGCAGCTGTTCAGTGACATGTGTACTCACTCGTCTGCCAGCAGGCTGACGGTGTGCACCTTCTCCCGCAGCGGCTCCAGCTCTCTCTCCAGCTGCGCGTGGCGGCGCTGCAGCGCGCGCACGGTGCGCAGGTCGGGGCCGGGGCTGCGCTGGCGGCAGCTGTTCAGTGACATGTGTACTCACTCGTCCGCCAGCAGGCTGACGGTGTGCACCTTCTCCCGCAGCGGCTCCAGCTCTCTCTCCAGCTGCGCGTGGCGGCGCTGCAGCGCGCGCACGGTGCGCAGGTCGGGGCCGGGGCTGCGCTGGCGGCAGCTGTTCAGTGACATGTGTACTCACTCGTCTGCCAGCAGGCTGACGGTGTGCACCTTCTCCCGCAGCGGCTCCAGCTCTCTCTCCAGCTGCGCGTGGCGGCGCTGCAGCGCGCGCACGGTGCGCAGGTCGGGGCCGGGGCTGCGCTGGCGCCAGCTGTTCAGTGACATGTGTACTCACTCGTCCGCCAGCAGGCTGACGGTGTGCACCTTCTCCCGCAGCGGCTCCAGCTCTCTCTCCAGCTGCGCGTGGCGGCGCTGCAGCGCGCGCACGGTGCGCAGGTCGGGGCCGGGGCTGCGCTGGCGCCAGCTGTTCAGTGACATGTGTACTCACTCGTCCGCCAGCAGGCTGACGGTGTGCACCTTCTCCCGCAGCGGCTCCAGCTCTCTCTCCAGCTGCGCGTGGCGGCGCTGCAGCGCGCGCACGGTGCGCAGGTCGGGGCCGGGGCTGCGCTGGCGCCAGCTGTTCAGTGACATGTGTACTCACTCGTCCGCCAGCAGGCTGACGGTGTGCACCTTCTCCCGCAGCGGCTCCAGCTCTCTCTCCAGCTGCGCGTGGCGGCGCTGCAGCGCGCGCACGGTGCGCAGGTCGGGGCCGGGGCTGCGCTGGCGGCAGCTGTTCAGTGACATGTGTACTCACTCGTCTGCCAGCAGGCTGACGGTGTGCACCTTCTCCCGCAGCGGCTCCAGCTCTCTCTCCAGCTGCGCGTGGCGGCGCTGCAGCGCGCGCACGGTGCGCAGGTCGGGGCCGGGGCTGCGCTGGCGCCAGCTGTTCAGTGACATGTGTACTCACTCGTCCGCCAGCAGGCTGACGGTGTGCACCTTCTCCCGCAGCGGCTCCAGCTCTCTCTCCAGCTGCGCGTGGCGGCGCTGCAGCGCGCGCACGGTGCGCAGGTCGGGGCCGGGGCTGCGCTGGCGCCAGCTGTTCAGTGACATGTGTACTCACTCGTCCGCCAGCAGGCTGACGGTGTGCACCTTCTCCCGCAGCGGCTCCAGCTCTCTCTCCAGCTGCGCGTGGCGGCGCTGCAGCGCGCGCACGGTGCGCAGGTCGGGGCCGGGGCTGCGCTGGCGCCAGCTGTTCAGTGACATGTGTACTCACTCGTCCGCCAGCAGGCTGACGGTGTGCACCTTCTCCCGCAGCGGCTCCAGCTCTCTCTCCAGCTGCGCGTGGCGGCGCTGCAGCGCGCGCACGGTGCGCAGGTCGGGGCCGGGGCTGCGCTGGCGCCAGCTGTTCAGTGACATGTGTACTCACTCGTCCGCCAGCAGGCTGACGGTGTGCACCTTCTCCCGCAGCGGCTCCAGCTCTCTCTCCAGCTGCGCGTGGCGGCGCTGCAGCGCGCGCACGGTGCGCAGGTCGGGGCCGGGGCTGCGCTGGCGCCAGCTGTTCAGTGACATGTGTACTCACTCGTCCGCCAGCAGGCTGACGGTGTGCACCTTCTCCCGCACCGGCTCCAGCTCTCTCTCCAGCTGCGCGTGGCGGCGCTGCAGCGCGCGCACGGTGCGCAGGTCGGGGCCGGGGCTGCGCTGGCGGCAGCTGTTCAGTGACATGTGTACTCACTCGTCTGCCAGCAGGCTGACGGTGTGCACCTTCTCCCGCAGCGGCTCCAGCTCTCTCTCCAGCTGCGCGTGGCGGCGCTGCAGCGCGCGCACGGTGCGCAGGTCGGGGCCGGGGCTGCGCTGGCGCCAGCTGTTCAGTGACATGTGTACTCACTCGTCCGCCAGCAGGCTGACGGTGTGCACCTTCTCCCGCAGCGGCTCCAGCTCTCTCTCCAGCTGCGCGTGGCGGCGCTGCAGCGCGCGCACGGTGCGCAGGTCGGGGCCGGGGCTGCGCTGGCGCCAGCTGTTCAGTGACATGTGTACTCACTCGTCCGCCAGCAGGCTGACGGTGTGCACCTTCTCCCGCAGCGGCTCCAGCTCTCTCTCCAGCTGCGCGTGGCGGCGCTGCAGCGCGCGCACGGTGCGCAGGTCGGCGGCCGGGGCTCCGCTGGCGGCCAGCTGCTGCTCCTTCTCGCCCATCCAGTCCAGGGCTTCGTCGCAGGTGCGGCTGAACAGCTCCACGCTGGGGGGAATACGGTCTAATTGAATTTTTAGGACTTTATTTAAGAAAACACAATATAAATAGTAGTTCATGCAACTGTTACATGTTTAGGTCTTAAAACACTCGTGTGATCTTATTATGAAACTCGCCTACGGTTCGTTTAAAGGTCTTCGCACATTATAACAACTCAACGGCGACTCGATTCTATGCCAAATATTGAAATTTAAGCCCTATGTCATATTTACTAGGTTTAATTTCAAAAAATGATATTAGTAGTGGACGACGAGTGGACGACGCGTCGTACACGTCGCCGTTGAGTTGTTATAATGTGCGAAGACCTTCATAAAACCACACTCGTATTTTAAGACCTAATTATGTTGGATGCACTACTTTATCTGCACACATATTAATAATCATTATCACAGATTTTCTTTTGTGAAAATATGAAACACTCAGTCCTGCCAGTCAGTCCGCGGGGCAGAGGAACACATGAGGTGACTCGCGCGGCGGGGGAGGTCACCATTACAGTATCAATTTAGCTGTCTCCTGGCTGTATGTGATGTCGCTAGAGTCTCACACACACACATAGACACGTGCAACACCAGAGTAGTCACAAGTGCGTTGCCGGTCGCACAGGTGGTCTATTCGACCTCTTATTGGTTACCCGTGGCTTGGATTATCGCTTACCTAGAAGCTCCCTCTAGACTCTTCTCCTTCTGCTGCTTGAGGCGCAGCAACCTGTCCCACTGTCTCCTGGCTGGATGTGCTGTCGCCACAGGCTCACCATCATCATATTAAGAGCTAGGCTCTTGTCGGTGGTAATTTCTAGCTTGTTCTACATTCCGCTTTTTATTTTACGTATTTATATAAAACATTTATTTTTTCTTTTATTTGCTCCATATATGTCCTTCTCGGTCTTCCCCTCTTTCTTTTCCTTTCTATTTTTCCTTGTATTAGAGTCTTAATGTAATTATCGTGACGTAAGAGATGACCTAACATTTTTCCTCTCCTGATCTCAATTATTTTCAAAAAGATCTTTTGTTTTACCTGGAAGCTCCCTCCAGACTCTTCTCCTTCTGCTGCTTGAGGCGCAGCAACCTGTCCCACTGCTGCCTGAGCTGTTGTCTCCTGGCGGCCGCCTTGCTGGCCTGTCCGTGAGCCGTGGCCACCAGCTCTTCCGCCGCCGCGTCGATCTGCTCCAAGCGCTTCGAGGCGGCGGAAAGGTCGGTCACGAATTTCTGAATAACAACAGTTGATTATTATTTACCATTTGTCATTGATGAATAAATCAGATATAGTATATTGAAAAAATACACGTCTACAAACTCTGAATATAATCTCGTCTATCATTAAGTATAGTCTGCGCAAGTCGTCCTAGGAATGTCGAATAAGAACTATTAGGTAAATACTAAAAACTAGGCAATGGTTGATATTTTGACATAGATAACTGTCAAACATCGCAAAAATATTGGGTCTTGACACATTTGAACTCAGAAAGCCCTTCAGCCAATAAAACTGTAAACACTGAATTAGAACATGACGAATTGGGAATCGAACAAATGCCAGATAAACGTAATTTCTTGGTGAAGGGCTTAAAGTTGATAATATACCAAAATCGCAATGCAGAGTCCTCATGTAATTAGCCCGTTTCTCTTTTATAACAGACGATAATGTTGTTTAACCTCCTGAGTTCCAATGTCCTACCTAGTACATAAACTTCAATTAATAGTTAACTGTCAATCTATTTGTCATAAGGCTTAAACTAAACTGACAAATTAAGAATGCTGGTCGTCAGGAGGGTAAAACCACACAATAGTAAACTATTGATGCAAAGATCAAAGCTTAAAGAAAAATTTAAAAAGGAGCTACCTGGTGGAAGAGACCGGGAATCGAACCCGAACCTCTGGATTACCGAACCAGCGCGTTAACCACTTCGCTACCCTAGCTCCAGGTAACCCACAGGTAACCTGACGAATTTTTCCTTATGCTTTGTGTGTCGATCTTTGCATTGTTTATTTGAAAAGTTTTACCTTAGCACACAATAGTATTTTTCTTAATCGTACACTACGCCAACCGAAGTACTAAAGCGTCAGAGCTATTTACCTCGTATTTCCTCTTGGCAGTGTCCACGGAGTCCTCAGCATCCTCAGCCCTCAGCATGCGCTCCTTGTCCTTGATCCACTTGTCGAAGTCGTCACACTCCGCGAAGAAGCTGTACAGCTTAATGGCGTCCTCGAGCTGGGCGCGGCGCGCGGCGGACAGCGTCAGGAGCTCGTCTGCGGAGAAATAATACTCGATAAAACTTAGGGTAAAGTAAAAACGAAGCAGTATGACATGGAAGTTAATTGACAACCAAATAGAAAGAAAATTACTTCAAATAGCTGGTCATGATGAGACCCTAATTCAATAAGTGACATAGAAAATGTTACTAAAACTGTACATAACTGCAACATTTCGAATTCTTGACTTTAATATTGGTTGAGCTCTTATCACTTGTTTCAATTAAAGCTGAATATCTTGGAAATACTGGTCCTATTTCCACCAAACTTAGCTAAGAACCATCTCCACAGACAAGTCTTTCGATTAGAAGAAAACGCACTCAAATTGGTCCAAACGTTTGGGAGCTGCGCAGACAGACAAATACACAGATACATATATTAAACTTGTAACACTCGCTAACCAATGGTGTCTGGAAGGGATCGCTCTTTAGTGATAAGACCGCCCGTTGTTTATCTCTATTGAATTGTATGTGTAATATGTAGTATTCATTTCACGTTGAGGAATGCAATAAATAATATTCTCCTTTATATCCTGGTCACGGCACCAATTGTAACACTCCCGCTCACCAACGTTGAGGAATGCAATAAAGAATATTCTCCTTTATATCCTGGTCACGGCACCAATTGTAACACTCCCACTCACCATAATCCCGCTGTATGTCCGCGATGCGCGCGTCGACGGCGGGCGGCGGCGGCGCGGGCTGCGCGCGCGCACGCCGCGCGGCGGGGCGGCCGCGCCGGACCGGCACCACCTGCTTCACCAGCACCGTCTTCTTCACGCGCTGGATGGTACGGACCTTCTCCGGGCGACGAACTTGTACCTGGGAAAACAAATTATATTTAACCTGGATTTTAATCGTAAGAGGCCTTATTCCTTTTAAAATTCATTTTTTTCATATTATGACAAATATATTGATAATTTCAAGCAACTTTTTGAAGTAAATAATACTTTGTCCCGAGTTCTAGGTAGTAACATAGCTATTTCATGCTTTCGTTGCGTGCAGTCGAAAATAAGTTGAAAAAACAAATTTTCCGCGTGAATTTTGTCAATTTCGAGTAGTTTTTGAAACAAAAATTATCAATGAAAAATTCATACTGTAGGTTTGAAATATACACCAATAAATCGCAGTAGCCCTGTTCTAGGTAGTAACATCAATAATATGTTAAGAAACATATTAAATCATAGAGAAAAATGACTAAAACAATCAGCATTTTAAAAGGAATAAGGCCTCATCGAATCCGTTATTTCAAAAAAGTTCTTTTAGTAGATATTTAGTATTCGTACGAGTTACGGATATTCACCAGCATTTTGAGTCAAGCAAAAAGTATTAGTTACACTTAGGAGAAGATTCTGGTATTTTAACCAACTTCAAAAAATTATGGTCTCAGTTTGACCCGTGTATGTGTATGTTTGTCCGCGATTATAAAGTTGTTCATAGTAATCTTCCTATGCTGTGCTGATGATGGAAGGTATAACTCCTTAACGGTTAGGAGTTAGGGGACTATTCAAACGAGACGCATGAAAATTATGACTCCTTTGTTGCAGGTGTCTATGTGTGTCTATGGACGACGGTAATCGCATTCCATCAGGCGATCCGTTTGCTCATTTTGCCTCTATGACAAAAAAAGGCGAATTTGCAACTGTATATTAACTATACTTACAGGGACTACTCTCGGTTCTATCTCCCGAACATAGTTGGCGAGAACGAAGCCATCCGTGCGGTCCCTTGAGCACCGACCACCAGTCAGAGTTTCTCTTGTAACATCCAGTCTTCCTACAAGTCTACACTAGACGCACGACTGCATTGTGGAACGAATTGACGTTTACAGTATACCCAGACCTAGTAATTATACTTACAGGGACTACTCTCGGCTCGATCTCCCGCACATAGTTGGCGGGAACGAACCCGTCCGAGCGGTCCGCCTTGCGCACCGACCACCAGTCAGGGTTTGTCTTGTAACATCCAGTCTTCCTACAAGTCTACACTAGACGCACGACTGCATTGTGGAACGAATTGCCGCTTAGTGCAGGTGCCTATGCCTGTGTGTCTATGGGTAATCGCATTCCATCAGGCGATCCGTTTGCCTCTATGACATAAAAAAGACGAATTTTGCAACTGTATAGGAATTATACTTACAGGGACTACTCTCGGTTCTATCTCCCGCACATAGTTGGCGGGAACGAAGCCGTCCGAGCGGTCCGCCTTGCGCACCGACCACCAGTCGGGGTTGGTCTTGTTGATGAGGAACATCACCTCGCCCTTCGCCATCGAGATGCCCTGCCCCGTGAACGCGTACAGGGCCTTCACCTGCGGAGCGAAGTATAAAATATAAATAAATAATAAATAAATAAATATCGGACAACCTCACACCAATCGATCTAGTTCCAAATTAAGCTCAAAAAGGCTTGTGTTATGGGTACTAGACGACGATATACGTACTTATATAGATAAATATATACTTAAATACGTAGAAAAACCATGACCCAAGCACAAATATTCGAGTTCATCACACAAATATTTGCCCCCGGGATTCGAACCCGGGACCGCCGGCTCAGTAGGCAGGTGTCTAGAAACCAAGCCAAACGCGTCGTCAAATAAATATGAACATGAAGGTACAATAATTGTTTATAATAAAGCAGTAACGTCTGCTAACGGTAACCAAATGTTTACAATGAAGCGAAAAATTGAACATTTTAATGCCGGTTGTACACACTCGCCGAGACAGGGCGAGACAAGCATGCCGTCCTACATTTACTCATAGTTCCAACGGGCCTCTAGTGGAATGCCGGTACACTCAGACATGTAAAAAGTGCCCCTGTGGCCTACTTGCAGAATAATAGTAGATTACTGCAGACGCCGGGAAATAAGGGCTTGCCGGCTGAGTAGGTATAGACGGATAGTGATACGAAGCCGGCAAGCCCATTTCACGACTAAGGCATGTATAGTGGTTTTCTCAAAGATATGCAATGAAATAAAAAAAAAAAAAAAAAAAAAAAAAAAAAAAAAAATACACCACTCAAAAACATAATTCAGCTGTTCAGCCAGTTCATGAGCACAGACGCCATGTTTAAAAAAAAAAGTATTTTTAATTTTCCCTCCAATCCCTCCATATTTTTTTTTTTTTCGTTCAGAAGTCGTCCACGTTCGAATATTAGGGCCATTATACACAACCTGATAATAAGAATCTTAATTTCTATACTAAATATTTCATTTCAATTCATAGCTTGTTCATGAACACGACGCCATGTTTCCATTAAAATTAAAAAAAAAAATACTTCCCGGCCTAGGCCTTCAATTTTGTATGAAATTCCTTTACAGCTCTCTCGAATTGTTCCGCCCGAAACTTGACACTTCGAAGCCTGTTTTAACGCACGTTATGGCGATATTTCATTGCATGTTTGAGAAAAGTTCATTATTTCATCATCATTGTAAATGTTATCTTGAACAAAGCTTTTTCTATTGCAGTGTGCCGACAGCCGGCCCCCTAGAGTGTACCTGCGGCACGGAGCGCTCCTCGGTGACGGTGCGGTGCTCGAGCCGCTCCGCCTCCTCCTCCTCCCACACCTCGGTGGGCACCAGCCGCGACTCGTTCACCCACTCCTCCTCTTCCAGCGCCGGCGCCGCTTCCACCTCCGTCGGCAACTGTACCAACAAATTCATTTAGATTAGATTTTTTTTCATCACGCTTGCTCGTAAACAAAAGCGGGCGGTAAATCGTAAATTACGCCCCAGGGCTGTAAGTAGTTTTTATTACACTTTAAGAGTTTACATGCTAGAAAACCGGGCGGTAAATCGTATATTACGCCCTAGGCCGGTAAGTCGTATATTACGACGGCGGTAAGTAATTTTGGTATTGACTACTACTACTTTTGTTTTATTTCCTCCAAAGTGTGATGAAAAACGTCGTACGTGACTCTGGTGGTAAAGGAATTCCAAACTCGTGTCATTAAAGCCCTCGCCTTCGGCTTCGGGCTTCTAATAGACACTCGTTTGTAATTCCTCGTTTACCACCCTTGTTACGTAATGTACTATATTTATTTCATACTAATAATTACATTATAAAAAATCCTAAGTAAATTTACATGAATCTTGATATTATGATCGTCAAAAGGAATATCAAATTAAATAATAATCGTTCAATTAAATAATAGTCAATTACACCATCATAACTACAACAAATATAATAGAATCATAAAATGTAATGTCAGATAAAACAAAAACATATGTCACTATGAGTAAAAAACTAGCTACACAACTTATAATAGGTATACATATCATCAGAAATGGGATCTCTCATGGGATCATCAGAAAAACATTAAAAAAGGTATGATTATGATTAGATTTTTAAGAAGCGTTCAAAGATGTCTAAGTCGCGAACGGATTCAATACGTGTCGAGCAATATTTATTTATTTATTTATTATTTATTAGGAGAACCAACAGCTACATACAATATAATGCTCTTAGAAATAGTTAATGGAAAGCCAATTACAGGTTCCCACCGGTAGTGACATTTTATACAAAAATAAAGTGCTCGTACAATGCACAACATCGCAACTACCTGTGACTACAAACTAAGTGTAATAGAACTAATTTAAATAAAAACAACTAACATAATCAATGCACCAGACAGCAGATTCGGTTAAAGCACGCTCACTTAAAAAAATCGTTCGTTATCTTACGCCTTACAGACGGGATATTACTGTTGAAGATGTCGATATCCAGCTCTTTTGCTACTTTATTAAGACTTTTACCAGCACGCAACAGAAAACTATTCTTCCTATATTTACGCGAGGAAAAGGGAACAGAGAGGGGAGGGTAGTGTCTTTTAAGCCTGGATGGAGTATTGAAAGAAAGTTCAGCAAGCAGTTCAGGGCAGTCAACATTGTTGTTTATAACATTTAAAATATAAGTTATGTCCGCAATTTCTCTTCGAATGTGTAACGGAATGAGATGATGTTTCTTACACATATCGACATAATTCGTCGTCTTATAAGGAGTTTTTGATTTATAACAGAGGTATTTGACAAATCTTTTCTGGACGCGTTCAATTCGGTCTATATAAGTATTATAACATGGATTCCAAATTTGAGACGCATACTCAAGTTTGCTTCTTACATATGTACAAAAAAGAATTTTGATAGTTTTTACTCGAGTAAAATTTAATGAGTTACGCATAATGAATCCTAATGATTTGGTGGCGCTTGCAACAACGTTATTGATGTGGGTATCAAACAGAAGCTTACTGTCGTGTGTGACACCTAGGTCTTTCATAGCTGATACCTTTTTCAGTAACTGGTCCCTTAGTTTATATGCAGTTGGTATTGGGCAACGCTGTCTTGTAAAGGTAACTGTAAAACATTTCGACGGGTTCAGATCCAGTTTGTTTAATTGACAATAAGCATCAAGCCGCAAAAGGTCATTATGGATGAGATCGGAATCCTTCAAAGTTTTCACTGTGGCAAAAATCTTCATATCATCAGCGAAGCAGAGTAATTTAGAAAAGACAAAGCAGTCACTTATGTCATTAATAAAAATAGTAAAAAGCAGCGGCCCGAGCAACGATCCTTGAGGGACACCACTAGGAACAGTTACCCAACCAGACATATAATTATTAATGACAACTGCCTGTGACCTATTGTCGATGTATGAAGAGAACCACCGAAGTAGGTCGCCCTGAATTCCCATATTATATAATTTAGAAATTAGCAGATGGTGATCAATTCGATCGAATGCCTTACTGTAGTCCGTATAAACAACGTCTACCTGACCGCCCCCGGCCATCGCTCGCGTAATATAATCATTAAAAAGAGTCAAGTTGGAGACCGTCGATTTCCGTTGTAAGAAACCATGTTGATTGGGACTAATATAGCTCTTGATTGCTTCATATACTTGAGTATAGACAAGTTTTTCTAGCACTTTAGAAACAATACAGAGTTTAGAAATTGGCCTATAGTTAGTAATGTCGGTTTTAGAACCTTTTTTATGAACAGGAGTAATGAAGGCAGATTTCCATGTCGACGGTACTGTGCATTCCGAGAAAGAGCGTTTAAATAACAAAGCTAGAGGTTTAGCAATCGTTTTAGCACAGTTAATCAAAAATTGAGCTGGCAGACCGTCTGGACCAGCTGATTTGGACGGATCTAACTTTAATAAAAGTTTAACAATGATTTCTGGGTTTATTTCGATCTTAGTTATGTGAGAAAACGAAGTAGAAGTAGAAGTGGTGGAGTTGATCGGCGTTGTTCGGCTAGTGCTCGGTGCAGAGAATGTTGAGAGGAAATATTCCGAAAAAGCATCGCATATATCGGTAGCTGTGTTAACCGTTCCATTGCCATACTTCAAGCAGCTTGGCATAACGTGCGAGTTAGTACGAGACTTCATGTAGGACCAGAACTGCTTCGGGTCCTTGGCAATATTATCCTCAACGCGACGGATATATGCATCATGACACTCCTGTTCAAGCTTTTTAACCCTATCCCTCAATACATTAAATGAGATTAAGTCGGATTTATTGCCATAAATTCTAAATTTTCGTAGGTATTTTGATTTCTCTTTAATAGCCTTTTTTAGCGCTGGTGAATACCATTTTGGAAATGAGTCAATAGTAAGTTTTTTATTGGGAATATATTTCGTTCTAAGTTTATTAAAAGTTGAATAAAAAAACTCAAGCGAGTCATCAAGTGAGCGACATGCAAATTCCTCCTCCCAGTTAGTCAGGGTTAGCTCGTTATTAATCGAATTGTAATCGCCTTTATTATAGAAATACTTGACAGTCGGGGCGGATTTAAGACTACTGATTATTGCGAATTGAATTGAAATTAAAAGTGCTTTATGATATGGATCGATGGGTACCAAGGGGTCCGTACACTCGGCTACGCAGACATCATCGTTCGACAGTACGAGATCTAATAACTTATCTTGTTGGTTTAGAACGCCGTTGAATTGGTTTAAATTGTTCATACTCAACTCATCAATAAAGCTGCACTCGTCATCTGTAATGTAGTTAGACGGTTTTAACACTAAATTTATGGGTGTCCAGTTAATATTGCTCATGTTAAAATCACCTATTATTAAGAATTTATCATCACGATTACATAGAATTGCATCACTCAGTTTATGTAAGAAATTAGAGAGCTGCTGCGAGAATGAAAAACCATTATTTTGTTTACACAGGTATAAAACACACATATGTAATTTAATTGGCGTATTAAGGCGACTCCTGATAGATACGGTAACCCAGAGATCCTCAGCCGATGACTGGTAGGTAGGTTGCGGGATGACGGACAATTCCCTGCGAGTAGCAATAATAACTCCGCCGCCACGATTTTGGCCAGTTAAAATCGGATCACGATCCCGCCGCCACACGACATAACGATCGTCGAACAGTTTCGTATCCAATACCCCATCCAATAGCCACGTCTCTGTTAAAAATATTATGTCGTATGAGACAGATTTTAAATTACGATAGAAAGTAGACGTTTTAGAGCGAAGTCCCCTGACGTTCTGGTAGTAAATTAATGGGTAACTGTACTCATTTCCCTTATCAATATCACTTAAAGCCATTTATATATAAAGTAAGAATAAATATAAAATAAATGCGGTATAAATAAGTAAAGAATGCGTGGAATGTAATATTCTGGTACGAAGCTGGTGGTAGTTAAATAAACGTAAGTTATAATGAGCGATGAGCTACTTTCCGTTAGTGCGACTAGGAAAGTAAATAGACACTTGAAGTTAATGATGCGTAAAACAGAGACAAATATAAGTAAATGAGCGTGCCTTAAGCGGCGCGGTAACAGTGCAGGCAGCGATAAGCCGATGCGCCCGAGAACAATAACAACTGGTTCGGGCCTATCTAAGATAGTCAAACTTATGAGCGCACAAGTGAAATAGTTATTAAGCAAAGCCAATAAAAGTTTTTTAAATAGCAAAATTATATAAATCAAATGAAATATGATGCAAATTACAACAATTTGTTTAAATCATTTTCGGTGTTGATAATATAAACTTGCGAGTTATCATCTTTACGCACATGGATCTTAGCATACTTTACCCACACATGAACCCAACCCCTAGATTTAAGTTCTTTTTTTGATTTAGTTAGCAGCATTTTATACTCGGGCGTAAGATGGTCATTAATAAAGATTTTATGTTGATTTTCATTAAAACCGATTTCCTCAGCCAATAGTGTCTTCTTCATGCGCGCTGAAGCGATAAAGTCCTCTTTGATGTAGCGATTAACAAAGCTGACAATTATAGATTTATCCTTCGAATTATGTATGGGAACTCGTGATATATAGTTGATGCTAGCTCTGTTAACTGGGTGTTTGACTGCTTCGTTGATGCTGTCAAGGATAGAGAAGAGGTTTTCGTTCTTCTTAAGCGGAACGCCCTTGATTTCTATATTGTTGAGACGAAGCCACTGGTCCCGATTGGTGAGTTCGCTTTTCAGATGAGAAAGTTGCAAGCTCAACACATTTATCTTCTCGTTAACGTCCTCGAACTCGGCAATTTTCTTTTCGACATCCTGCAGCCGCGATGTGCATTCATCTACCTTAGCATTGCTGAATTCACACGAGTCTTTGACATGAGTCAGCTCCTGTTTCATGGTTTTAATATCCTGAACAAGCCCAGGAATGCACAGGATGTGATATATACCTTATATATGATATATACCTTAAACGACAAGAAATGGGCCGACTACGGACCCTACCGAATAGCCGACTAATCTGTAAAAAATTGCCGATAAGTTGGCAGACTAGTTCGCAAAGCAGATCATGCTTATAGCAGAAAAAAAATTATTTTTACACCAGTTGTATGGTTGGTTTCGATCAAAATCAAGCGGTTATTTATGTTATAGAGAGATTGCTAGCTACACAGTTCGGCGTGGAGATTGATGATTGGACTTTAAGTGTGCTAAAGACGACTATTTCTGCCACTTACCTGTAGTGTGAGTATGCCAGCACTCTTCAGCCGCTCCGCGTGCGCGCTCAACGAGTCCAACTCGGCGCTGTACGCTCTTATCTCATCGTGCAGTGCTTTATGTCGGCGTTAGGACTATTGCAGTTGGCCTTTAAAAGATGACAATCAACTTTATACAACCTATTATGGGACCATTTCTGCCACTTGCCTGTAGTGTGAGGATGCCAGCACTCTTGAGCCGCTCCGCGTGCGCGCTCAACGTGTCCAGCTCCGCGCTGTACGCTCTGATCTCATCGTGCAGCGCCTTGTGTCGCGCGAGCAGCGCGGCGGCGGAGAGCGCTACTCCTTCATACTGCGACGTTGGTATAGGTGGACTCTACGAGTATCGTAGATACTTGCCTGTAGTGTGAGGATGCCAGCACTCTTCAGCCGCTCCGCGTGAGCACTCAACGTGTCCAACTCTGCGCTGTACGCTCTGATGTCGTCGTGCAGAGTGTCACTAATTAAGCCATATTCTAAGCTACTCATTGATTGTACTAACTGGCACAACTCTGCATCTAATCGGCGAATCCCGAATTTGTCCCGCAATCTATTTTAATGTCTATTGAATTATTTGGTATCATTAAGATTCCGCTGTCGTGTTACCTTGAGATTGCTAGCTACAGTTCGGCGTTGAGACTTTGACGATTGAACTTTAGAACTTTAAGCAGTAGAGACCACTAATTCTGCCACTTGCCTGTAGTGTGAGTATGCCAGCACTCTTCAGCCGCTCCGCGTGAGCACTCAACGTGTCCAGCTCGGCGCTGTACGCTCTGATTTCGTCGTGCAGCGCCTTGTGTCGCGCGAGCAGCGCGGCGGCGGAGGGCGCGTCGCGGCCGCAGTCGCTGCTCGCCACCAGAGGGCGCTTCTCTTTCATCCACGACTCGGATTCGTTCGCGTCGCCGTAGAACTGGAAATTTGTAAAAAAAAAATATTAGTAACAAACTTTTGTAGCCGACTGTACTTTTCTTGGAACATCCTATACCCTTGACAACCTATGGTCCCACCGAAAGATCAGCGCCAGCTCTCGAGCTAGCATCTTGCTGAGGTGGGATCGCGTCTTACGCACGCACAGCCATAATGACTTTATTTACCTATTGTTACCTACTTTACCCTACTTTAGTTACCTATTGTGTTTTATATTATTATTATTATTTTATCACTTCTGTCACACCCTTTATGTAATTAATTTGTGTTATGGTCATGTTCCAACAGAAGAAAATTGATATAGAGAACGAGAAAGCTTTGTGTACGGAACCCCAAACATTTTAGTGTTATATTCTATTTATGAACAAAACATGTAAATAAAATAATGTTTAGTATGGACTGTGAAATAAATTAATGTTGATTGTCTACTAGAATGTCTACTATAAATTTGTACGTCTGACTAAGATAGAAAGTGGAGAATCTAGTCATAGCTAAGATCATTTATGTATACCTACTTATGACAAATATATGTGGACAATATATATGGAAGTCCAAAGGGGAGGCCTATGTTCAGCAGTGGACGTCCTATGGCTGAGATGATGATGATGATGATGACTTATGACAAATAAATATTCTCATTTATTCTCCCATTCTCATTCAATTAAACTATACCTGATGCGCCTCTGCGGCGTCCGCCAGTTGCTATAATTCAATTTGTACCTCTGACTTAGAGACAGGAGGTGGAGGATTTAGTCAACGTGCAACGCTAAGATCATTTATATATACCCACTTTTGACAAATAAATATTCTCATTCTCATTAGTTCTCCCATTCCCATTAATTTTCCCATTTTCATTCATTGTCCCATTCTCATTTATTTTCCCATTCTCATTATTTTTTTCATTTTAATCAATTTTCCCCCTTCTCATTCATTGTCCCATTCTCATTTAATTTCCCATACCCATTAATTGTCCCATACTCATTCATTGTCCCATTCTCATTCATTCTCCAATTCTCATTCATTGTCCCATTTTCATTAATTCTCCCCTTCTCATTCATTCTCCCATTCTCATTTATTCTCCCATTCTTATTTATTCTCCCATTCTCATTTATTCTTCCCGTCTCATTAATTCTCCCATTCTCATTAATTCTCCCATTCTCATCAATTCTGCCATTCTCATTCATTCTCCCATTCTCATTTATTCTCCCATTCTTATTTATTCTCCCATTCTCATTAATTCTCCCATTCTCATTCATTCTCCCATTCGCATTAATTCTCCCATTCTCATTAATTCTCCCATTCTCATTCCTTCTCATTCAATGAAACCATACCTGATGCGCCTCCGCGGCGTCAACAAGTTGCTTCTCCCTGGCGTCGGCGAGCTCCCTGAGCGCGGCCCACTGCTGCGCGAGCGACGCGAGCCGGCGCTCGATCTCCGCGCTCTTCGGGTGCTGAGCGTCGATCAGGCTGCGAAATAACAATAAGGTGTGAAGCCTTTCGATCGACACACAAAGAATAAGGAAAAATTCGAAAGGTTTGGGCTTTAGGCAAATTTGTGGTGTGTACCCAATACCCATGTTAAAAATAATGAGACATTACATTGTTTCTTAAATGTATAAATAGCACCGCCCTCTCTCGCTTGCTCGTTCACTGCTGTAAAGTAGTCCGGTAAGATAGAAGTCGCTAAGGTGTAAAGTCTTTCAAATAAACTCCAAATAAATAATAAATAAATAAAATAAATAACTTGGGCGATAGGGTGGCAGGATGGTTAACGCGCTGGACCGGCCATCCTGAGGTACCGGGTTCGATTCCCGGTCTCTTCTGCCAGGTAACGCATTTCAATTTTTCTTTGAGCTTTGATCTTCGTATCCTACGAACGAACGAGCCGAAGGCAAGTTTCATAATACGATCACACCCATGTTTTAAAACCTCTCATTATGTAACAGTTGCATATTAGTATTTTATGATACTATCAAATAACAAAAATAAATAGCATTTATTAATAATGAGAGCTCTTAATACACGCGAGTGATTTTATGAGACAAGCAAAAGGCGAGTTTCATAATAGGACCACACGAGTGTTTTAAGAGCTACTTATGTATGTTTTTATGTCATAGGGGGCAAACGAATCGCCTGAAGGAAAGCTATTACCGTCGCCCATAGACACCTGCAACACCAGAGGAGTCACAAGTGCGTTGCCGGCCGTTGCATACAGAATATTATCTATCCGTCTCACCTCTGCCCCTTGGCGCGGTGCCGCTGCGACACGTGGTCCCTCGCCCGCAGCTCGTGCAGCAAAGCCGTGTGCTTCTGTCTGAGCGCGAGCACGCCGCGCAGGTCCTTGGCGGCCACGTCGGCGCGGCAGATCCGCTGTTTGTCCGTCACCCAACCTGCAGGAGAAATAAATAATAAATAAATATTAAGGGACAATCATACACAAATCGACCTAGTCCCAAACTAAGCAAAGCTTGTACTATGGGTACTAGACGACGATATACATAATATATAACCACGCATAACATTCATGACGCAGGAACAAATATTCGAGTTTATCACACAAATATTTGCCCCGGCCGGGATTCGAACCCAGAACCGCCGGCTCAGTAGGCAGGTGTCTACAGACTGCGCCAAACGCGTCGGTAAATATCAAAACGTTCAGCCATGTACCTTCTGATCTAAGGCACAATCTCATGCTATGTTTGAATCACCCCTTAAACGTCATTATTTATCTCTGCCTTAATTTACATTGCAATGAAAATCGCTTTTCTAACTCGTACTACGCGACTGACTCTAGTTTGCTATCTATTTTAATCTGCTATATGTATTTATTGTCGTATTATTATATATGTAGGTACCTATATCTACTTATTGTTAATAATGTATGTTTATTGCTTTTTATTTTTTGTACTAAATTTTTGTGGTTTTAAGTTGTTTGCATCACCTACGCAATTCAAACTTGTTGATCTACTTGGCTACCTAAAGGTTGTCTGGAAGATGGCTATTTAGCAATAAGACCGCCTATTGTTTACCTCTGTTTATTTTTTACTGTATATCACTCATGTTTGTCATGTAAATATGTCTCAGGAAAGTATTAATAAGATTACTAACCTTCTTCTTCGTCGTGGTCTTCCAGGAACTGGTAGAGGTTCCTGGCGTCTTCTAGTCTCGCCTTGCGGTCCTTGGCTGCCGCCACCAGGCTGCGGACAGACAAACATACGTTTATTTAATATTGTTCTAAAATAATTCATAGTTGATTAAGTTTGGCAATTCCTTCATCTGCCGAACTATTAAAAAAAAGAAATTCTGGCAGCTAATTTAATTTAAGATTTAATTTAATGCAATAGTTTTCTTGTTGGTGTGCAATAAAGTATTGTTGTATTATATTGTGTTTCCTCCTTCTTATAACATAAGACCCTTCAAACGAAGCGTGAGCGGCCATCATGGCGGTTCAACTGACATGGCACCGTTGGTTTCTTGCCAGTTGCTATTTATCTAGTTCAGTTATATTTCTATCGATATAGACACAGCTTTCAAAAATACAGTCTGGTAAGTGACATTATTAACGAAGAGGTCTTGAACATTGACGTATTATAATTTTCCATTTAGCTCCTGAAGACCTGGACGACGCCTTACCTATCTTAACCAGCTCCCGATGACTCTCGCCTTCACTCTGACGAGCAAGCCGTCAGATGCTCTCATACAGCGCCTCCAGCTGTAGCTCCTGAAGACCTGGACGACGCCTTACCTATCGTAACCAACCTGGAGTGACTGCAGTCGCGCAGCCAGCTCCCAGCTGGCATGAAGAGCCCCCAGCTGTAACTCCTGAAGACCTGGAAGACGCCTTACCTATCGTAACCATCCTGGAGTGACAGTAAACGCGTAGCCAGCTCCCAGCTCTCATTTAGAGCCTCCAGCTGTAACTCCTCAAGACCTGGACGACGCCTTACCTATCGTAACCAACCTGGAGTGACTGCAGTCGCGCAGCCAGCTCCCAGCTGGCATGAAGAGCCCCCAGCTGTAACTCCTGAAGACCTGGAAGACGCCTTACCTATCGTAACCATCCTGGAGTGACAGTAAACGCGTAGCCAGCTCCCAGCTCTCATTTAGAGCCTCCAGCTGTAACTCCTCAAGACCTGGAAGACACCTTACCTATCGTAGCCATCCTGGAGTGACTGCAGACGTGCAGCCAGCTCGCGACGGCTCTCGCCTTCACCCTGACGCGCCAGTCGTCGAATGCTCTCATGCAGGGCGCCCAGCTGCAACTCCTGAAGGGCGTGGGCTTGCAGGAGACGTTCCACGTCCACCAGGTGGCGCCCGACCTCTTCAGACTGGAACTGAGCCTGTAAATACAAATGGAAAGTTATGTACTTGTGACATATAGACTGCATCTTGTGAGACATGACACTTTTTTCTCCTATTTAGATCGAAGCTCGTGATTTTGGTAGATCATAGGTACCAGTCATCACACCACCGCCGTGTTGAGTTGCGCGGACGGTGTCGCACTCTCAGCAGAGCCAGGAGTCTCTCCAGAAGAACCAGCAGCTTGTGTGAGCGAGCCAGAACCGCCTGCTGAGTTTTTAGTAGCAGTTCCTTGAGCTACTGTACCTGCATGTCGTGTAACGTTGCGCGGACGATGTCGCACTCTCTCAGCAAGCCCATGAATCTCGCCAGAAGAACCAGCAGTTCTTACCAGTGAGCCAGAACTGCCCGCAGACTTCTCAGTAGCAGTTCCTACAGCTACTGTACCTGCATGTCGTGTAAAGTTGCGCGGACGGTGTCACACTCTCTCAGCAGAGCCATGAGTCTCGCCAGCGTCGCCAGCGAGGCCCGGTGCCTCTCCAGCAGAGCCAGCAGCTCTTGCCAGCGAGCCAGAACAGCTTGTTCAGTCCGAGCTACCGCCTCGGCGCCGTGGTAGTTCTCGCGGACGAGTTCCGCCGCCATGGCTGATAGGTCTTCAAAACGTTCGGTTCTGGAGAATAAAAAGAAATATTATTATTTATTTATTTACTTTGTTTTATTTATTTAAACTTTATTGCACAAAACAAAAGTCAGTACAAATGGCGGACTTAATGCCAAATGGCATTCTCTACCAGTCAGCCATAGGGCCAAACAGAGATACTTGAAGTCGGTGCATATCAGAAAACTGATGGTACAGAGAGCACCTAGGATACAAGTAAATACAAAATATATATTACTTACTGTATATATTATTCACATATTATAAAGAAAAAGATACATATTGTTGCCATAACAGCGGACAAAACCATGAAATTTTAACTGCCTCTGTGCTCGCTCATATAAATATTGAAACCATTATTTTAAAAAATAATGTTAAAACATAAGGTTAACGCGGCATTACTCGATATTGGTCCAATAATTGATGGCTCAATAGTTTAAGAATAGTACATTACTGCAGATGCCGGGAAAGATGGGCTTGCTGGGTGAGTAAGTATAGACGGCAGACCGTAGGGAGGCCGGATAGTGATGCAAAGCCGGCAAGCCCTTTTCACGGCTAAGGCATTTATAGTGCTGTTCTCAAAAATATGCAATGAAATTAAAAGTACACCACTAAAAAATTCAGCTGTTTAACTTGTAAATGACGCCATGTTTAAAAAAATTGGGCAAGTGCGAGCCCGACTCGCGCATGAAGGGTTCCGTACCTATACATATATATAATCTATAACAAGTTTGTTGTATGGGAGCCCCCCTTAAATATTTATTTTATTTTATTTTTAGTATTTGTTGTTATAGCGGCAATAGAAATACATCATCTGTGAAAATTTCAACTGTCTAGCTATCACCGTTGTTGAGATACAGCCTGGTGACAGACGGACGGACGGACGGACGGACGGACGGACGGACGGACGGACGGCGAAGTCTCAGTAATAGGGTCCCGTTTTTACCCTTTGGGTACGGAACCCTAAAAATATACTTCCCGGCTTAGGTCTTCAATAATGTATGAAATTCTTTAACAGTACTCTCGAGTTGTTCCGCGCGAAACGTGATACTTCGAAGCCTGTTTAACGCACGTTATGAGAACATTTCATCGCATGTTTGAGAAAAATATAATTGAGTTGTGGCTGGACACATGTTAATCAATTTTGGTACATGATAGCTGGACATCCAATTATATACAGTGTATATTTGATATAACCGCATACTTTACGGGGGCTTAGTATAGGCACTTTATTAATATATTTATCCATAAATTATAAAAAAAGTTTTTTTTCCCTTTTAAAATAAATCAGCAAGCAATGTACTTGTTTGTTGTTGTTTGTTGACACATAACATCGTGATGTCACAACTGTCACTAGTAATAACTACGCCATACATTGCTGCTCAGAAAAATTTCTAAAATTAATTACGCTATGGCAGTTAACGCTAAGTTAATAATTGTTATATATATCAGATTGTAGCACTAAAATCTCCGTCTGGCTACAATATGCGGTTGTATCAAATATACACGCAAAAAAAAAAGGCTGCCAACTATCTAAGTGGTGAGGATGAAACTAGCACTTTCATCAGAAGCAGTTTGTAACGTACCTGGCGAGGATATCGGCAGAGATAGCCTCGTGTTTCTTGACGGTGGCGTCCACCTGCGCCAGGTTGGAGCCGTAGCGCGGGTCTGACAGCACTTGTATCATCTCTTTCAGGTAACCTTTGCGGAGTACAGACTGGAAAGAAAAGGTGTGACACTTTATACTCTCACGGTTTGTACACATAACCTTTTGAACGCCAAGCGGTAAAGCAATTCACCGTGCCCCTGACGCCACAACAAAAAAAAAAGTGCTCCAAAATCAATAGAGATTGAAAATTGAATTAGCATGTTTTTGACCATAGAAATTTTGACGTCAATAGGCGTCAAAATGTTTACAAATGAAGCGAAAATTGAAAAATTTAATGGTTCGGACAGGATTCGAACCTGCGTTTCCAACGGCTTTCCGGGCCAACACTGGCGTCCTCCCAATTGGACCACCGAATCAGATGTCAGACCCATTGAATTTTTCAACCAGTTGCTTCGACATGCCTTAGGGCATCGTAGCGCCATCTACCGTAAAGATTTAGACTTTATCGTCGGCACCATCGTCTCAAATTTGTTGAGAATCGATAGTAACGATGTGCTACACCCGAATTACTTAAACATTTAGTTTACGTTAGCAGATGTTACTGCTTTAATAAACATAAGTCAATAGGCATCGTTGGCGTCAGTGGCACAATTTTATATATTATAATCACTAAGTCCACAGACAAGGCGTGTGTAGGCATACCTTCGTGTTGAACTTGTAGTTGAGTTGCTCCAATCTCTGCTGGCGAAGGAGCTCCGTGCGCAGCGCGATCTCGCGCGCATGCTCCGCCTGAAAATATGGTTTATGGTTTACTAGCGACCCGCCCCGGCTTCGCACGGGTGCAATGCTGATAAATTATGCATGTATTATACATATAAACCTTCCTCTTGAATCACTCTGTCTATTAAAAAAAACGCATCAAAATCCGTTGCGTAGTTTTAAAGATTTAAGCATACAAAGGGACATAGGGACAGAGAAAGCGACTTTGTTTTATACTATGTAGTGAAGACATTTATTCTCATAGGAACATATAATACATTCACTTGAAACGAGAACTTAAATTTAAGCTGCTTAAAAAATATTCTGTCTTCAGTACTCGTTCGATTCCCAGTTCCCACATCCCGAACGCCGCACAAAAACACACATACGCACAATTTCTTCGTGATTAATACTTAGAAAAACAATTAGTTTAGCCAAAAACAGCACAAGTAAGTTAGTAAACACGTCATTGTACACAAAAACAGTTAAAAATACATCAATTACAAATTACATAGGTACAAAGGCGAACTTATCCCTATAATGGATCTCTTCAAGTTAACCTTTGAGCAATTGAGTGAGTCCGAGAATAAGTCAATTACGGATACAGCCAGGTGACAGACGGACGGACAGACAGACAGACAGACAGACGGACGGACAGCAGAGTCTTAGTAGTAATAGGGTCCCGTTTTTTACCCTTACGGTACGGAACCCTTATCTCACATCACTTATCTGCTTTGCCCGATGGTTGACTGGTAGAAAATGCCCAATGGCATTAAGTTCGCCTTTTGTACGATTTGTTTTTCATTTGTGCAATAAAGATTAAATAAATAAATAAACCCTAAAAAAGTGGCCCGGACCACATTATAGCTCTTTTAGCAGGGACACTTCAGAATGTTACCTAGCGGTGGTAGCCTAGTGTTTAGGGCATGCGACTTTCAATCCGGAGGTCGCGGGTTCGATCCCGGCCCGTACCAATGAGTTTTTCGGAACTTATGTACGGAATGTCATTTGATATTTACCACTCGCTTTTCGGTGAAGGAAAACATGAGGAAACCACCTAAGCCCAATAAGGCCTAGTTTCCCCTCTGGGTTGGAAGGTCAGATGGCAGTCGCTTGCGTAAAAACTAGTGCCTACGCCATCTTGGGATTTAGGTGGCCGACCCCGATTGAGAATTCATTCTCAAAAAAAATGGGACAAAGGCTAGGAGGATGATGACTTCAGACTGTTACCTGTTCCAGGCGTTGCCAGGCGCGCTCCAGGTCCTGAGGCAGCTGGCCCTCCAGCGGGGCCCAGGCCTCCCCCACCAGACTCTTGTTCATGGTGTTGATGTCGAAGTAGAGCGCCTCGATCTCCGACCGCTCCTTGTATCTGCACACATTAACAAATTAATACTTATTATACAACTTATTGACTTTTGTCTCGTTTTATGTTTTTAGACACGGCTTTTTATGATCCTGCACCAACTGCTAGTTTCTGTTTGGCCCTATGGTTGACTGGTAGAGAATGCCTTATGGCATTAAGTCCGCCATTTTAGTTTTGTATTTTGTGCAATAAAGTTTAAATAAATAAATAATTAAATTATTAATAAATATTAAGAGGCCTTATTCCTTTATTTTTTTTATATATTATGACAAATACATTGAAAATGTCAACCTTTTTGAAGCGAATAATATTTTTCCCTGAATTCTAGGTTACATAGCTATTTCATGCTTTCATTGCGTGCAGTCGAAAATAAGTTGAAAAAACGAATTTTCCGCTTGAATTTTGTAATTTTTTTGTAGTTTTTTAAACAAGAATTATCAATGAAAAATTTAAACCGTAGGTTTCAAATATGTACCAATTAATCGTAATAGTCCTGTTCTAAGTAGTAACAATGAAAATATGTTAAGAAACATCTTTGATCATAAAGAAATTTGTTTCAAACAATCAGCATTGTTGAACGGATAAGAAGTCTTAACACTACCAAAAACTATGACAAAACAGTACTCACTTGGGAGGCTTCTCCACAGTCCTGTACTGCTTAAAAGCCAGCAGTAACCGCTGGATGCCGTCCAGCGCATTCGGCAGGTCTCTGCCGTTCAGCTCTTCGATCTTGAGCCGGATCCACTCCAGCAGTGTGGTCACCAGGCGGCTGTACTCCGCTTTGCGGCCGTCGCAGTCCATCAACTGAGCGATGATCTGGAAAGTTAATTAGATTAGGCTTCGTACAATTTTAGGATGGTATTCTTTTTAGGATTCCGTACCCAAAGGGTAAAAACGGGAGCCTATTACTGAGACTTCGCTGTCCGTCCGTCCGTCCGTCTGTCACCAGGCTGTATCTCAAGAACGGTGATAGCTAGACAGTTGAAATTTTCACAGATGATGTATTTCTATTGCCGCTATAACAACAAATACTAAAAATAAAATAAAATAAATATTTAAGGGGGGCTCCCATACAACAAACTTGTTTTATGGTACGGAACTCTTCATGCGCGAGTCGGACTCGCACTTGCCCAATTTTTTATAATTGACAACTTGACAGTTCTCAATAATAGTCGCTGAAGAAGGGACCTTTGTCTTTAAATTTAATGTACAAAATATGTCGTTGATGGTTGACACTTGTCAATGTCAAAATTTCAACGGTTTGACACTAACTCAAAATTTCCACCAATTTTATTGCACAAAAGAAAATTTATCGTACAAAACGCGAACTTAATGCCATGAGACATTCTCTACCAGTCAACTTCGGGCAAAGCAGATAAATTGTGGCTTGACGTTGACAAGTGTCAACCATCACCAATATTTTTTCCACAAAACCCCATTCGGAAAGAAATAAAAAAAAATTGAGCAAGTGCGAGTCCGACTCGCGCATGAAGGGTTCCGTACCTATATATATATATTTATAATCTATAACAAGTTTGTTGTATGGGAGCCCCCATTATATATTTATTTTATTTTATTTTTAGTATTTGTTGTTATAGCGGCAATAGAAATACATCATCTGTGAAAATTTCAACTGTCTAGCTATCACCGTTCTTGAGATACAGCCTGGTGACAGACGGACGGACAGACAGCGAAGTCTCAGTAATAGGGTCCCGTTTTTACCCTTTGGGTACGGAACCCTAAAAAGGGAAAGACACTTTATTCTGTTCATGGGGAAGGTGTTGGTTCGTAATTCAGAGGTTGTAATCTAATTCCAGTAGTCAAGCACGTTGGATTGGATTCTAGGATTGAACGAAGACTTACGTTGGCGATCCTGCGTCCGCTCTTCTGTTCGTTCTTCATTCGCGCGAACGTGTGGTAGTAGCTGGCCACGTACGTCATCACCGACTTCTCGTCAGGCCGGTTGATGTCCACATCTAAACAACACAAACGGATTAAATATGTAGGCAATTTTCAAACTGTGTAGGAATCATCATAAATTTAAGAGCTACGCTCTTGTCGGTGTAGCAGTTTCTAAGCATCTCGTTCTTGCGCCTTCACCTTGACAGACTGGTACGACACGACGTTCACCTTCTTCAGCTTACATGAACCAAATAAAGGAGAAAATGAGCGTAGTGTAGGAATACGCTTTCGTATATCCAAAATTGAGATAATATATCGTTCAATATTACAGCGTTTTGTGTTACATTCTCAGATTAGTTAAAGTTAGACTTCGTGTCATTAAGACAATGTTCAGATTTGAACTCGTTAAGAGTGAATACCTACAACCTTGTAACATTGAGCCAGTGATAATGTCACATGCAGCTCATCGTGTTTTAATGACGGTTCAAAGGCGAGAATCCTGAGGGATGACTGAAATATTATTAGAGATTATTAAAGATTTTCCTAGCTTGAACAACGTGTTGCTAGTGCACGACAAAATAACAAATCGACAATTTTGTTATCAATAAGTGCCACTAAAGTAAAAGTACAAAAATCGGTCATACGAGCCGTCTGACAGTGGGAGGTACTAGAAAACACATCAAGGTGAAGTCGGAGCAGGCATTCAATACAATACAAGTACGTTTTATTGCAAACAAGATTTTTCCATCAACCTCCCCCTCCGCCACTGCCGTCATCATCCATTTTTGTATATTTGTATATTTTCGCCAAGGTCAAGGTCACGTTATCTCACCCTCAGCGTCCAGTAGCTTGGGGATGCCGAGATTCTTGTGCGCGACGTCGAAGGCGTGGTTCAGGGTCTCCACGTGGTCGTTCACCGGCAGCTCCGACCAGCGAAACAGGTCAGGTCTGCGAAGGTCAAGCTCAACATTTATAAAATGGGAAGATTTATTAATTATTATTAACGATGCCTTAAGAAGTGAAACTCTTTGCCGGCTCATGTGTTTCCTCCTTCTTATAACTTCAAACGAAGCGTGAAGAAGCAACTCTCGGGCCAGCATGGCAGTGTCAACTGACTTGGCACCGTTGGTTTCTCGTCAGTTGCCATTGCGACTTGGGCTCCCCTTTTTGCTTACCATCAGGCGAAGTGGAGCAACTATGTTGTGCCGTTATAAAAAAAAAACCTATAATAAGTTTCTGTCAAAAATTTAATTTTTGTGACAAGCTTTTATAGCCGACTGTACTTTTCTCCCTTCGTCCGCGTACGTGTCTCTTTCTATTCCCCCTCCCAAGGTGCGTTGAACGTTTAACGCAACAGTGCTTTCCTACCCCCTCCACAGTAACGTTAAACGTTTAACGCAACCGTTAAACGTTTAACGCAACCTTGTTGGAAGTCGCATTAGAAGTTTCACTTCAAAAAACAAAAATAAATCAAGTTGCAGGTGACCTGTGCGCGTGGATGAGCGCGTTGAAGCCGAGACCAGATCTCCAGGAGTCGCTGAAGTTGTGTATGTGCACGCCGTGGTATCCACTCGTCTTGCGCTGGCACCACAGCAGCAGCGCGTCCTTGGCTGACTTCTTCTCAGACGACTCATTTTCTTCGTCCTGTGAATAACAATATTTATTGCAACAATTACTTTAGGTCATAAAACGTGACGCATCAATAGGTAAAGCCTGACCAGAAATATATGAGGATTGTCACATTTATATGGCAACAATTTTGCAACCAATCGCAACCCACTCTAATGACATTAGTTTAAATACCCGTCAGTTTAACTATGTTAACCTCGTAATATCATTTAATGGAATGCACTCTTTTCCTAACTATTTTTCGTGTAGTAAACACGTGTTACACTTTATTTACAATCTTACGTTCACAACTGTGAATGTTTTTCGGCATTTTCTTTGAATAATTTTAAATATTTGTCGTTTAAAGAAATCATCACGAATGACATTGACATTGTTGACAAGCCATCATAAAATCATTGCCAGTGTAAGAAATTAGTTCCATTGAAATTTCGCAATATGGCGCATCCTCATATATTTCTGGTCAGGCTTTATAAAATGCGTTTATTCTCTTAGAATTAGTGGTGTTTCGAATAAAGATGTAGGGACCATTTGGAAGAGTTTAAACCCTATTATATGCTAAGGCATATAATAGGGTTGGTCTAAGGACCAATTTGTGATAGTAGGTACTCTTTTTAATCGATATTTTCTAAATTTTTCAATTTTACCAAAAATGTACATGAAAAGTTATATTGAAAACAAACTAGTTATTCCAAACATCCTGCATATGGTATTCGACAATAAATAAATAAATAAATATTAGGGGACAATCATACACAAATCGACATAGTCCCAAACTAAGCAAAGCTTATACTTTGGGTACTAGATGACGATATACATAATATATAAATACATATATAGATAACATCCATGACCCAAGAACAAATATTCGAGTTCATCACACAAATATTTGCCCCGGCCGGGATTCGAACCCGGGACCGCCGTCTCAGTAGGCAGGTGGACAATACAAGCATGCAAACCTTTTGAGATATTAGGTACATATTAGGTATTAGGCTCTCAATAGAGGAGATCCTTCCTGGATCCTTCACAATGTTATACATTTTTTCATTCAATAAAATGTATACTAACCACGTCAATCTCGATCTCCTGTATCTGGAACCGCAGGATGATGGTCCACACCAGCCCGAGGATGAGGCGCGGGTTGCCGTCCACGATGTCTTCTGCGCCTATCGACTCCAGCCGCACCTGCACAAAATCAAAATATATTTTTTTTTTTGCCAGAATATAGTAGTTGGTAACAGGATAAGATCTTAAAGGTAAATTTGTACATCATATTCAACCTGCATGCAGGTGTGCAAATTATTACAATGTCATTATTGTTATAAAAATTTTAATAAAACATCTTACTGTCAATAAATAACCTGTATCAAATACCTAATCCTGATAGTTACTAAAACAAAAAAAAAACAAGTGTCCAATTTATATATAACATGTCCTTCCATACACAGAAACACAATCGTTAATACTAAACTTAAAACCTGTCTTAGTAATAAAATATTTTCTTCAATATCCGCGAGATTTAAACTGATTATATCGCGTATATTAATAGGCTAGTTGACCAATTTTAGTAATATATTTGAAATGGTTAATAATGATCTTACTAGCTCTTAAAATAATTGTGAGAGCTAGAAAGCTAACTTTTATTAATTGAATACAGATAAAAACGACGTCCGCCATTTTTGCCGTTTGCTTATTTGTGGCGAGACTTAGTACCGGGTAAATAAACAGAAAGACTAATCCGATGTTCGAAATTCTACGTATAGTGCCGTCCCCGAAAATGGCAGGCTTGAGGCACTCAAAGTTATTCATGGAAAGTATAGAATCAGGCTGGACCAAGAATTTATGGTAATACAGCAAAAGACAGCTCCGAATCATAACGGGGGTGTTTACTGGTCACTTTGGGGTCAAAGGACTATTGGCCAAGTTGGGACTGTCTGACAATACAGATTGTAGAATGTGTGGCGAGGAGGCAGAGACAATGAAGCACATACTGTGTGGATGTCATGCCCTCGCCAGGCTTAGAATGAAGGAATTCGGTATTGCTTACCCAGACCGAAGGAATCCAGGCTCTACCAAACTCTGTTGGTAGTACCAACTGGTTCCATCATCCGATATATGGAGGTGGTGGAACAATCCTTTGAGTAGGTGCAACAAGGGATAACTCCACAAAAGTTCCCATTGGGTCGAAGTGTATCCGCAAGGATAATAAGATAAGATAAGATAACTAGCTAGTTAAAACATAATTTCCATTCCATCCTTATCGTCTGCAAATTCTCAACAATCTCCATCACAAATCAATTATACAACATATTGATTAACCAACTCGTTACATTCCAGGAAGCCTTACGTTACGAGGCGGGTTTCCTCTACTACAAATGTGTTTGTATGTTTGTACAGCTGTGCCTTTGTCTGTGACTAGCGGCTGCGAATGGCTACGTTGACTCACTTTAAGTTGACACAATTGACGCACAGAATTCGTGGCCTAAAATCAAGGTCATTAACAGACTCGTAAATGATAACGTCTCTTGTATAGAATGAAAACTAGTAAAAACGGGACCCTATTACTGAGACTTCGCTGTCCGTCCGTCCGTCCGTCCGTCCGTCCGTCCGTCTGTCACCAGGCTAGAACGGTGATAGCTAGCTACAGGTGACAGTTGAAATTTTCACAGATGATGTATTTCTATTGCCGCAATAAGAACAAATACTAAAAATAAAATAAAATAAATATTTAAGGGGGGCACCCATACAACAAACTTGTTATAGATTATGGTACGGAACCCTTCCTGCGCGAGTCGGACTCGCACTTGCCCAATTTTTATTTAAATCGCGTCGATGTTGTACCTAAGGAGTTCTAGTTTGTTTAGATATCATTGACCGAGTTTTATGAAATTATTCGTTTCGAAGATGATGGTTCAAAACGTAAATAATCTTAATTACTAATTTAAAATACCCACGACACAACTACCTGGTCATCATGAGACCTTCATTCAATAAGTGATATAAAAAATGCAAAAACTGAACATAACTACAAAATTTGGAATTCTTAGCTTCAATATCAGCTGAGATCTCGTCACTTATTCCAATGGATTATGCGATCGATTACACAAACGCGATTCTACCTATGCGTGATTCTACACAATATGGGTTCAACACAACAGCAGTTTACTACATTCGTGATTCCACACAGCCGCTATTTTAACGCAATCGGGATTCAACCTATTCGTGATTCTACACAATATGGGTTCTACGCAACTGCACTTTAATACAAAAAGGCAAGGATGTTCTTTTAAAAAGTGGATTTAAATATTATTTCGGAGGTGATCGTAAAGATGGTTCCAACTGGAGATGTGTAAATACGACGTCATCCAGTGCATCGATAACCATTGATAAACTAAGAAGTCACGTCCTCAGGCAGAGTGTTCATATAACCAACGCCTAACGAAATGAAAAATAAAATCGATATTTGCGTACACAACTGCAGATAACGAAGACTATGAAGCCAATACAAAGGGTTTACGAAAAGGAATTTTCACCTCACCAGCTCAAACATGGCGACTTTGCTGTCAGATAACAGTGAACAAAATGCGATTTTGTTTCGAGCGTGAGTAGAAAGTAGCTTTTTAATTTTTTCAATATCTGACCACGAATTGTCATTCTTCAGCCAAAGGTTAATTATAAAATTCTAATCATTTGAATCTCCATGCACTCTGTTTCTTTCATATGTATATAAAAGAGAGAGATAGAAACTTATCAATTTGAAATTCGATTTTCGAATCCGACCTCGATTGAGAACAGTTCGGATACGCGTTATACCAAAAATTCATTAAAACACCCGAAAAAGTTTTAATTGCAACGTATTTTTTTTTCTTTATTATATTTTTATTTAACGACCGAATATTAAAATTATTGTGCCTATTATATAAAACAATAAATCATTGCTCAAATAAAATAAGATTTTTCAACTTATTACTTATTGTAAATATAATAATAATTTATAATTTCACCATTTATCATAGATGCATATTCGAAACATACTTTAAAAAATATCGAGTTCATATTGTAATTGTTATTTTCTTTTGCATTTATTTTGTTTGGTGTTTTAGGAGTGAAAATATTAATCAATTTATAAACAAAATCTCGTAATATAACATGTATTTATAAATAAACACGTCATGTATCTGCTAAATCTTCCAATTTGATCAAATAATGACAATAACCGTGTTGGTTGGTTGATTATAATTTCAATTAAATTATATTGTTATTCCTTTTTAAGCAGCACTTATCTATTTTCTGATTAATAATATTATTGAAATCAGCAACAAAGACTATAAACATACGTTGGAAGGAAAAGCACAAAATGTCGAATATGTTCTCGCTGATGAGGTGAAAAGTTGTGTGTGCTACACGAGAGCAAAGTTTTTTGCGTCTCGTGCTGTTGAGTCCCTCGCTACACTCAGGATTCTAACATAGAATCACTCGCTACGCTCGTGATTCAAACGTAGAATCCTTCGCTTGCTCGGGACTCAAAATCAGCACTCGCAACAAAAAACAACTTTGCTCTCTTGTTGCACAAATAACTATTGAAAGTCTAAAGGAGAATGCATCGGTAAGGGAATCGCAATATATTCCAGACTTTAAATCAGTAAAGGATTCTCTGTCCAAGCGACGGTACAAAGCATAAAAGTTGATTTGGATTATATCTGTTTCATTGATAAATTCTTCCACTCATTATGTACCGTGGAAATATTTAATCTTACCCTTGATGGATAAAATAAAACTTATCAAGTGTAAAACCTCACGCATCGAAAGTAAAACAATCGCTGATAACTGTTTAACTGTCCAACTTTGCCTCTAATAATAACATTGTACAGTTTGACAGTAATATTTCGCGGCTTAATAATAGTTAAAGTTAGTGCGTTAAAATAGCGGCTGTGTGGAATCAGCAATGTAGTAAAGTGCATTTGCGTAGAACCCATATTGTGTAGAATCACGAATAGGTTGAATCCCGATTGCGTTAAAATAGCGGCTGTATGGAATCACGAATGTCGTAAACTGCAGTTGTGTTGAACCCATATTGTGTAGAATCACGCATAGGTAGAATCGCGTTTGTGTAATCGATCGCATAATCCATTCCAATTAAAGCTGAATATCTTGGAAAGTACTCATTCTAATTCCAAACATAACTAAGAATCATCACGACGGACATTAAGTCTTTCGATTATAAAACTGTACTCAAATTGGTTCATCCGTTTGAGCCATCGTGCCACAGATAAACACCTCTTTTATTTCGTCGGGGTTTAAAATTAAAAGTAACGCATTTCAGCCATTACAAAACAAACTAACGTCTACAGCAGGTAGATAAAAATGTTAATATCAAAAGTTAACAATTATAAAAACAATTATACCGCTACCGTAATTAACAATAGATAAGTTAATTATCGTGGAATGTGTTACACAACTCAAGGTTATCTGATAGCGCAACAGCTGAATAGAAGCTGACGTCGAGAGGCTATAATGATTAGAGTTAAGCCCATGTATACTTGTTTGTAAAGTGGAGGACATTTTATTTTTTGTTGACAACGGTAACTAGAAACCCTTAGCGTCGTCCCGACATGGCATAAGATCAAACCTGGTCAGGGTCTAACATCTTTTCACTGTTTCTATATTTGTATTTGTGTTAAAATTGCCGAAACGTCAGGAAGGCTCAATTAATTAATATACGCGATATAGTCCGTTTAAATAGTAGTATGGACACTTAACTGTAGGTATAATTCGCGCATGCTGCGAGGAATCTAATGGCACTCTGTAAGTATTATCTTTAGTGACAGGAAAAAATCAAGGAAGAAGACCAAGAGGGAGGAGTCCCATGCGCTGGACCGATCAGATTCGAGACACACTCACCAAGTTTCCCGACGCCATGTGGTCTGCAGTAGATCGAAATAAGTGGAGAGCGATCATCCGAAGAGTGGTAAACAGAGGTCACGACCCTCAGCAATGAGGAATACAACACAAGAAGAAGTAGAAGAAGTATCTTATCTTTATCTGTGATAATCATGAATGAACGCATGGATGTCTTTTGCCATTTCCGACGTTTGTATAGACAAATTACTAACGCAATAGAAAATGGTGCCTGAGTTTACGATATCAGATAATGGTACTCAATTCTTGGAATTTACAAAGTTTTCCATGCTGTAACTCTACCTGATAGATATCTCTTAAACCTTCGACTATTTTGTTTTGTATCTTACATACACTTAGCTGTTGGTAAAATTCGCGCACGCTGCGAAGAATCTAATATGGCACCTCTAAGTATTATCTGTGCCAAAACTGTGCCCTTTTTTATGTCATAGGGGGCAAACGAGCAAACGGATCACCTGATGGAAAGCAATTACCGTCGCTCATAGACACCTGCAACCAGAGGAGTCACAAGTGCGTCGCCGGCCTTTCAGGTGGGAGTAAGCGGTTTTCTTGAAGGTTTGAAGGAAGCCTGGCTTACCTTGGTGTGGAGGAAGCTGAGACTCTTATTGAAGTTCTCAATCTTGTGCACGCGCATGCGGCCGGAGTTGGGGCGCGGGTGCCGCTCCCTGCTGATAATCTCCAGGAGCTTAAGGAGCTGGCGCCCGTCCACCAGGTGTAAGCTTAATGAGGACTTCCACCAAAGTCTTAGCCTTTAAGGCCAGTGGCGAACATTAACCTACCTTTGCTCCTTCAGCAGGCTGTTGGACCCTAGTTGCCAATCTTAGTATGATGCTGAAGACTGTGCCGTCTTCAGAATCACACTCGCATTGTTCCTAATATACCCAAGAACATGAATCAACGCATGGGAGTATCTTTTGGCATTTCTGATGTTTGTACAGACAAAACGAAATTACTAACGTAATAGAACATGGTCTGCCTGAATCCATGATATCACATAATCGTACTCAATTCATGGAGCTGCAGGTATAAGTCGCGCACGCTGAGAAGAATCTAATATGGCACCTCTAAGTATAGTATAGTACAGTCCTCCTAACGTATCCATCAATGACGAACCTGGCTCCATGACCTTCACTAGCGTAGATCATGTGCCCGAATGTGGCTTGCAAAACCAAATTTGGCTTTGAAGGTTATGTTGCAAGACGCGCAATGCAACTCACCGCTAAGTATTATCTGTGGCTAAGCTGTGCCTGGTTTACCTTGGTGTGGAGGAAGCTGAGACTCTTATTGACGTTCTCGATCTTGTGCACGCGCATGCGGCCGGTGTTGGGGCGCGGGAGCCGCTCCCCGCTGATGATCTCCAGGAGCTTGAGGAGCCGGCGCCCGTCCGCCAGGCTTCATGAGGACTTCCACCAAAGTCTTAGCCTTTTAGGCCAGTGGCGAACTTAACCTACCTTTACTCCTTCAGCGGGCTGTTCCATCCTAGTTGCCACCACCTTAATATGATGCTGAAGACTGTGCCGTCTTCAGCATCCTCGCATTGTTCCTACTCTACCCAAGACCATGAATCAACGCATGGCATGTGTCTTTTGCCATATCTGACGTTTGTATAGACAAATTACGAACGTAAAAGAACATGGTCTGCCTGAATCCATGATACCACATAATGGGAATTTACAAAGTTTTCCATGGACCATGATGGATGCCATGGTGGATAGATGCTAGTATGGACACAACTGTGGGTATGATTTGCGCACGCTGCGAAGAATCTAATATGGCACCTCTAAGGGTGCATGTACACTGAAGCGAAGAATTCCGCACGGAATCGACCAATCACAGAAGTTGAGACACAGATTTCTACTCAGGTGGTTGGTCTATTTCGCACGTCTCAGTTCAGCCTCGCTTCAATGAAGACTAAGTATTATCTGTGCCTGGCTTACCTTGGTGTGCAGGAAGCTGAGACTCTTATTGACGTTCTCGATCTTGTGCACGCGCATGCGGCCGGAGTTGGGGCGCGGGAGCCGCTCCCCGCTGATGATCTCCAGGAGCTTGAGGAGCCGGCGCCCGTCCGCCAGGTCCGTGAATAGGTCCTCCACCTCCATACGGGCCTGGGGAGAAAAAATAAAGTTAAGTGAATTAATAATTCGTTTACTTTTAAAGCTGTCTGTTTGTGGAACTCCTTGCCTGTGAGCTTAAGGCACGCTAAATCTCTTGTTTCTTTCAAAGCTCACCTGAAAGAGCATTATCTATCCCAGAGCAGTGTCTGAGACTCACAATAGTTTTCTATGTGAAATTATCTATCCCTTTCATAATTCGTAGTTTATTCAACTGGTCCTATTATTATTTTGTGGCTGTATGTATGTATGTTTTTATCGTTTATTATATTTATATATTTTTCGTGTATATTATTAATTTAGTTTCTCCTGATTTTTGCACCGCCTATTAACAAAATAATTTTTCAGTTTCTCCACTACCCAAAGGTTGTCTGGAAGAAATCGCTCTTTAGCGGTAAGACCGCCGGTTGTTTACCTCTAATTGTAATTTCTTGCATTGTATATCTCCTGTATGTTTTATGAGGTGTGCAATAAGGAGTACTTGTATTGTATTGTGAATTGTTTGACATGATGCCCACGGCTACTTTCTACCATCGTACTGCTCGCCATCAGCAGGGTGTTCATCCTCACACACTGGAGCCTAAATGGTAGAGAACTGTGCGGTTCCAGAGGAATTTCCTACCGCGAACGCTCCGCATGTGGAATGAACCCTGCCGAGGTTTTCCCCGGGGGCTACAGTATGCGGTTCTTCAAGAGGGGGGTAAATAGGTTCTTAAAGGGTCGGCAACGCGCGTGTGATGCTCCTTATCGTCAGTGCGTGCTTAAAATCAGGCGGGCCGCATGCTTGTTTGCCACCGTCGTAGGTTAGGTTGTATACATTAGTACAACGTCAAGAAGGCTCACATAAGCGTGCCTGCCTCCACTTTCCCTGATGGTAAGCACAGGGGAGCCCAAGTCGCAATGACGACTGACAAGAAACCAAACGGTGTCTTGTCAGTTGACACTGCCATGCTGGCCCGAGATGCTTCTACACGTTTCGTTTGAAATGTCCCGTGTTGTAAGAAGAAGCAAACACATGTGCCGGCAAGGCACTTTTTCGTATTTCTATTTTTGATGGGATATATTTGCCAAAGGCAAAAGTTTGTAAGGTGTTTATATGTATGTTTGCTACTTCTTCACGCTCAAACGGCTGAACCAATATTGATAAAATTTGGTATGGAGGTAGCTGATACCTTGGATTAACACATAGGCTTTTTATCCCAAACAAATGTAGTGCCCCCGTGGTATGAGCGGGTATCACCGCGGAGCGCAAATAGTAACTAGGTACATATATTTAACGCAAGCCCGACTTGACAAATCGTGATCGATGTGTGTGAACCTAGCATATCAAATGTTAGAATCTCACAATTTAAGGACAGTTCTAGTAGCATCCCCAATAGTTCTACAGTTCCTCATACTTTTTTTCAAAAGTTCTGTTCAACTTTCTGAAAAAAATTTTTTTCAAAATGAGATGCTAACTTCACACTACCCCGATCAGCATCTCACCAGTTCTTGATTTCTAGACCATAAATACGTCAGAAACTGCATAGTTCTATCGCCTGGAGCCAGCACAGCAATAGTTCTGGCCCAAAAACCAAAAAAAAAATGAGATGCTAACTTCACGATACACCTACTAGCATCTCAGTAGTTCTCGATAACTAGGTCACAAATACGTCTGAAAATGCATAGTTCTATCACTTGGAAGCAACACAAAAATTGTTCCAGCGACAAAACAAAACAAATCACCTCATACACTATCCTTGTTAACATAAAAAAAAAAAGTTTTTTTTTAATATGCTCGATTTTAAGCGAGAGTTCTGCACAGCATCTCAGCTGTTTTGGATGGCAACGTCACGAATACGTATAGAACTGCCAAGTTCTACCTTCTGCGGGCGAAACAGCAATAGTTCTAGCGAAAAAACGAAAAAAAAATAAGATTTTTGTGATATGCTACATTTTATGCGAGAGTTCTGCACAGCATCTCAGCTGTTTTGGATGGCAACGTCACGAATACGTATAGAACTGCCAAGTTCTACCTTCTGCGGGCGAAACAGCAATAGTTCTAGCGAAAAAACGAAAAAAAAATAAGATTTTTGTGATATGCTACATTTTATGCGAGAGTTCTGCACAGCATCTCAGCTGTTTTGGATGGCAACGTCACGAATACGTATAGAACTGCGAAGTTCTACCTTCTACGGGCGAAACAGCAATAGTTCTAGCGAAAAAACGAAAAAAAATAAGATTTTTTTGAAATGCTACATTTTATGCGAGAGTTCTGGGCAGCATCTCAGCTGTTTTGGATGGCAACGTCACGAATACGTATAGAACTGACGAGTTCAACCATCTGCGGGCGAAACAGCAATAGTTCTAGCGAAAAAACGAAAAAAAATAAGATTTTTTTGATATGCTACATTTTATGCGAGAGTTCTGGGCAGCATCTCAGCTGTTTTGGATGGCAACGACACGAATACGTATAGAACTGCGAAGTTCTACCTTCTACGGGCGAAACAGCAATAGTTCTAGCGAAAATACGAAAAAAAATAAGATTTTCTTGATATGCTACATTTTATGCGAGAGTTCTGCACAGCATCTCAGCTGTTTTGGATGGCAACGTCACGAATACGTATAGAACTGCCAAGTTCTACCTTCTGCGGGCGAAACAGCAATAGTTCCAGCGAAAAAACGAAAAAAAAAAAAAGATTTTCTTGATATGCTACATTTTATGTAAGAGTTCTGCAAAGCATCTCAGCTGTTTTGGATGGCAACGCCACAAATACGTATAGAACTGACGAGTTTTACTATCTGCGGGCGAAACAGCAATAGTTCTAGCGAAAAAACGAAAAAAAAATAAGATTTTTGTGATATGCTACATTTTAAGCGAAAGTTCTGCGCAGCATCTCAGCTGTTTTGGATGGCAACGTCACGAATACGTATAGAACTGCCGAGTTCTACCTTCTGCGGGCGAAACAGCAATAGCTCTAGCGAAAAAACGAAAAAAAATAAGATTTTTTTGATATGCTACATTTTATGTAAGAGTTCTGCACAGCATCTCAGCTGTTTTGGATGGCAACGTCACGAATACGTATAGAACTGACGAGTTCTACCATCTGCGGGCGAAACAGCAATAGTTCTAGCGAAAAAACGAAAAAAAATAAGATTTTTTGATATGCTACATTTTATGCGAGAGTTCTGCACAGCATCTCAGCTGTTTTGGATGGCAACGTCACGAATACGTATAGAACTGTCAAGTTCTACCTTCTGCGGGCGAAACAGCAATAGTTCTAGCGAAAAAACGAAAAAAAATAAGATTTTTGTGATATGCTACATTTTATGCGAGAGTTCTGGGCAGCATCTCAGCTGTTTTGGATGGCAACGACACGAATACGTATAGAACTGCGAAGTTCTACCTTCTACGGGCGAAACAGCAATAGTTCGAGCGAAAAAACGAAAAAAAATAAGATTTTTTTGAAATGCTACATTTTATGAGACAGTTCTGCACAGCATCTCAGCTGTTTTGGATAGCAACGCCACAAACACGTATAGAACTGACGAGTTGTACCATCTACGGGCGAAACAGCAATAGTTCTAGCGAAAATACGAAAAAAAATAAGATTTTCTTGATATGCTACATTTTATGCGAGAGTTCTGCACAGCATCTCAGCTGTTTTGGATGGCAACGTCACGAATACGTATAGAACTGCCAAGTTCTACCTTCTGCGGGCGAAACAGCAATAGTTCTAGCGAAAAAACGAAAAAAAAATAAGATTTTTGTGATATGCTACATTTTATGCGAGAGTTCTGCACATCATCTCAGCTGTTTTGGATGGCAACGTCACGAATACGTATAGAACTGCCAAGTTCTACCTTCTGCGGGCGAAACAGCAATAGTTCTAGCGAAAATACGAAAAAAAATAAGATTTTCTTGATATGCTACATTTTATGCGAGAGTTCTGCACAGCATCTCAGCTGTTTTGGATGGCAACGTCACGAATACGTATAGAACTGCCAAGTTCTACCTTCTGCGGGCGAAACAGCAATAGTTCCAGCGAAAAAACGAAAAAAAAATAAGATTTTCTTGATATGCTACATTTTATGTAAGAGTTCTGCACAGCATCTCAGCTGTTTTGGATGGCAACGTCACGAATACGTATAGAACTGTCAAGTTCTACCTTCTGCGGGCGAAACAGCAATAGTTCTAGCGAAAAAACGAAAAAAAAATAAGATTTTTGTGATATGCTACATTTTATGCGAGAGTTCTGGGCAGCATCTCAGCTGTTTTGGATGGCAACGACACGAATACGTATAGAACTGCGAAGTTCTACCTTCTACGGGCGAAACAGCAATAGTTCGAGCGAAAAAACGAAAAAAAATAAGATTTTTTTGAAATGCTACATTTTATGAGACAGTTCTGCACAGCATCTCAGCTGTTTTGGATAGCAACGCCACAAACACGTATAGAACTGACGAGTTCTACCATCTACGGGCGAAACAGCAATAGTTCTAGCGAAAATACGAAAAAAAATAAGATTTTCTTGATATGCTACATTTTATGCGAGAGTTCTGCACAGCATCTCAGCTGTTTTGGATGGCAACGTCACGAATACGTATAGAACTGCCAAGTTCTACCTTCTGCGGGCGAAACAGCAATAGTTCTAGCGAAAAAACGAAAAAAAAATAAGATTTTTGTGATATGCTACATTTTATGCGAGAGTTCTGCACAGCATCTCAGCTGTTTTGGATGGCAACGTAACGAATACGTATAGAACTGCCAAGTTCTACCTTCTGCGGGCGAAACAGCAATAGTTCTAGCGAAAAAACGAAAAAAAATAAGATTTTTTTGATATGCTACATTTTATGTAAGAGTTCTGCACAGCATCTCAGCTGTTTTGGATGGCAACGTCACGAATACGTATAGAACTGACGAGTTCTACCATCTGCGGGCGAAACAGCAATAGTTCTAGCGAAAAAACGAAAAAAAATAAGATTTTTTTGATATGCTACATTTTATGCGAGAGTTCTGCACAGCATCTCAGCTGTTTTGGATGGCAACGTCACGAATACGTATAGAACTGTCAAGTTCTACCTTCTGCGGGCGAAACAGCAATAGTTCTAGCGAAAAAACGAAAAAAAATAAGATTTTTGTGATATGCTACATTTTATGCGAGAGTTCTGGGCAGCATCTCAGCTGTTTTGGATAGCAACGCCACAAACACGTATAGAACTGACGAGTTCTACCATCTACGGGCGAAACAGCAATAGTTCTAGCGAAAATACGAAAAAAAATAAGATTTTCTTGATATGCTACATTTTATGCGAGAGTTCTGCACAGCATCTCAGCTGTTTTGGATGGCAACGTCACGAATACGTATAGAACTGCCAAGTTCTACCTTCTGCGGGCGAAACAGCAATAGTTCTAGCGAAAAAAACGAAAAAAAAATAAGATTTTTGTGATATGCTACATTTTATGCGAGAGTTCTGCACAGCATCTCAGCTGTTTTGGATGGCAACGTCACGAATACGTATAGAACTGCCAAGTTCTACCTTCTGCGGGCGAAACAGCAATAGTTCTAGCGAAAATACGAAAAAAAATAAGATTTTCTTGATATGCTACATTTTATGCGAGAGTTCTGCACAGCATCTCAGCTGTTTTGGATGGCAACGTCACGAATACGTATAGAACTGCCAAGTTCTACCTTCTGCGGGCGAAACAGCAATAGTTCCAGCGAAAAAACGAAAAAAAAATAAGATTTTCTTGATATGCTACATTTTATGTAAGAGTTCTGCACAGCATCTCAGCTGTTTTGGATGGCAACGCCACAAATACGTATAGAACTGACGAGTTTTACTATCTGCGGGCGAAACAGCAATAGTTCTAGCGAAAAAACGAAAAAAAATAAGATTTTTGTGATATGCTACATTTTAAGCGAAAGTTCTGCGCAGCATCTCAGCTGTTTTGGATGGCAACGTCACGAATACGTATAGAACTGCCGAGTTCTACCTTCTGCGGGCGAAACAGCAATAGTTCTAGCGAAAAAACGAAAAAAAAATAAGATTTTCTTGATATGCTACATTTTATGTAAGAGTTCTGCACAGCATCTCAGCTGTTTTGGATGGCAACGCTACAAACACGTATAGAACTGACGAGTTCTACCATCTACGGGCGAAACAGCAATAGCTCTAGCGAAAATACGAAAAAAATAAGATTTTCTTGATATGCTACATTTTATGAGACAGTTCTGCACAGCATCTCAGCTGTTTTGGATAGCAACGCCACAAACACGTATAGAACTGACGAGTTCTACCATCTACGGGCGAAACAGCTATAGTTTTAGCGAAAAAATGAAAAAAAATAAGATTTTTTGAAATGCCACATTTTATGAGACAGTTCTGCACAGCATCTCAACTGTTTTGGATAGCAACGCCACAAACACGTATAGAACTGACGAGTTCTACCATCTGCGGGCGAAACAGCAATAGTTCTAGCGAAAAAACGAAAAAAAATAAGATTTTTTTATATGCTACATTTAATGCGAGAGTTCTGCACAGCATCTCAGCTGTGTTGGATGGCAACGCCACAAATACGTATAGAACTGACGAGTTCTACCATCTGCGGGCGAAACAGCAATAGTTCTAGCGAAAAAACGAAAAAAAAATAAGATTTTCTTGATATGCTACATTTTATGTAAGAGTTCTGCACAGCATCTCAGCTGTTTTGGATAGCAACGCCACAAACACGTATATAACTGACGAGTTCTACTATCTGCGGGCGAAACAGCAATAGTTCTAGCGAAAAAACGAAAAAAAATAAGATTTTTGTGATATGCTACATTTTATACGAAAGTTCTGCGCAGCATCTCAGCTGTTTTGGGTGGCAACGTCACGAATACGTATAGAACTGCCGAGTTCTACCTTCTGCGGGCGAAACAGCAATAGTTCTAGCGAAAATACGAAAAAAAAAAAAGATTTTCTTGATATGCTACATTTTATGCGAGAGTTCTGCACAGCATCTCAGCTGTTTTGGATGGCAACGTCACGAATACGAATAGAACTGACGAGTTCTACCTTCTGCGGGCGAAACAGCAATAGTTCTAGCGAAAAAACGAAAAAAAATAAGATTTTTTTGATATGCTACCTTTTATGTTAGAGTTCTGCACAGCATCTCAGCTGTTTTGGATGGCAACGTCACGAATACGTATAGAACTGACGAGTTCTACCATCTGCGGGCGAAACAGCAATAGTTCTAGCGAAAAAACGAAAAAAAATAAGATTTTTTTGATATGCTACATTTTATGCGAGAGTTCTGCACAGCATCTCAGCTGTTTTGGATGGCAACGTCACGAATACGTATAGAACTGTCAAGTTCTATCTTCTGCGGGCGAAACAGCAATAGTTCTAGCGAAAAAACGAAAAAAAATAAGATTTTTGTGATATGCTAAATTTTATGCGAGAGTTCTGGGCAGCATCTCAGCTGTTTTGGATGGCAACGACACGAATACGTATAGAACTGCGAAGTTCTACCTTCTACGGGCGAAACAGCAATAGTTCTAGCGAAAAAACGAAAAAAAATAAGATTTTTTTGAAATGCTACATTTTATGAGACAGTTCTGCACAGCATCTCAGCTGTTTTGGATAGCAACGCCACAAACACGTATAGAACTGACGAGTTTTACCATCTACGGGCGAAACAGCAATAGTTCTAGCGAAAATACGAAAAAAAATAAGATTTTCTTGATATGCTACATTTTATGCGAGAGTTCTGCACAGCATCTCAGCTGTTTTGGATGGCAACGTCACGAATACGTATAGAACTGCCGAGTTCTACCTTCTGCGGGCGAAACAGCAATAGTTCTAGCGAAAAAACGAAAAAAAAATAAGATTTTTTTGATATGCTACATTTTATGTAAGAGTTCTGCACAGCATCTCAGCTGTTTTGGATGGCAACGTCACGAATACGTATAGAACTGACGAGTTCTACCATCTGCGGGCGAAACAGCAATAGTTCTAGCGAAAAAACGAAAAAAAATAAGATTTTCTTGATATGCTACATTTTATGTAAGAGTTCTGCACAGCATCTCAGCTGTTTTGGATGGCAACGCCACAAATACGTATAGAACTGACGAGTTTTACTATCTGCGGGCGAAACAGCATTAGTTCTAGCGAAAAAACGAAAAAAAAATAAGATTTTTGTGATATGCTACATTTTATGCGAAAGTTCTGCGCAGCATCTCAGCTGTTTTGGATGGCAACGTCACGAATACGTATAGAACTGCCGAGTTCTACCTTTTGCGGGCGAAACAGCAATAGTTCTAGCGAAAAAACGAAAAAAAAATAAGATTTTTTGATATGCTACATTTTATGTAAGAGTTCTGGGCAGCATCTCAGCTGTTTTGGATGGCAACGTCACGAATACGTATAGAACTGACGAGTTCTACCATCTGCGGGCGAAACAGCAATAGTTCTAGCGAAAAAACGAAAAAAAATAAGATTTTTTTGATATGCTACATTTTATGCGAGAGTTCTGCACAGCATCTCAGCTGTTTTGGATGGCAACGTCACGAATACGTATAGAACTGCCGAGTTCTACCTTCTGCGGGCGAAACAGCAATAGTTCTAGCGAAAAAACGAAAAAAAAATAAGATTTTCTTGATATGCTACATTTTATGTAAGAGTTCTGCACAGCATCTCAGCTGTTTTGGATGGCAACGCTACAAACACGTATAGAACTGACGAGTTCTACCATCTACGGGCGAAACAGCAATAGCTCTAGCGAAAATACGAAAAAAATAAGATTTTCTTGATATGCTACATTTTATGTAAGAGTTCTGCACAGCATCTCAGCTGTTTTGGATGGCAACGCCACAAATACGTATAGAACTGACGAGTTTTACTATCTGCGGGTGAAACAGCAATAGTTCTAGCGAAAAAACGAAAAAAAAAATAAGATTTTTGTGATATGCTACATTTTAAGCGAAAGTTCTGCGCAGCATCTCAGCTGTTTTGGATGGCAACGTCACGAATACGTATAGAACTGCCGAGTTCTACCTTCTGCGGGCGAAACAGCAATAGTTCTAGCGAAAAAACGAAAAAAAATAATATTTTTTTGATATGCTACATTTTATGTAAGAGTTCTGCACAGCATCTCAGCTGTTTTGGATGGCAACGCCACAAATACGTATAGAACTGACGAGTTTTACTATCTGCGAGCGAAACAGCAATAGTTCTAGCGAAAAAACGAAAAAAAAATAAGATTTTTGTGATATGCTACATTTTAAGCGAAAGTTCTGCGCAGCATCTCAGCTGTTTTGGATGGCAACGTCACGAATACGTATAGAACTGCCGAGTTCTACCTTCTGCGGGCGAAACAGCAATAGTTCTAGCAAAAAAACGAAAAAAAATAAGATTTTTTTGATATGCTACATTTTATGCGAGAGTTCTGCACAGCATCTCAGCTGTTTTGGATGGCAACGTCACGAATACGTATAGAACTGTCAAGTTCTACCTTCTGCGGGCGAAACAGCAATAGTTCTAGCGAAAAAACGAAAAAAAAATAAGATTTTTGTGATATGCTACATTTTAAGCGAAAGTTCTGCGCAGCATCTCAGCTGTTTTGGATGGCAACGTCACGAATACGTATAGAACTGCCAAGTTCTACCTTCTGCGGGCGAAACAGCAATAGTTCTAGCGAAAATACGAAAAAAATAAGATTTTCTTGATATGCTACATTTTATGCGAGAGTTCTGCACAGCATCTCAGCTGTTTTGGATGGCAACGTCACGAATACGTATAGAACTGCCAAGTTCTACCTTCTGCGGGCGAAACAGCAATAGTTCCAGCGAAAAAACGAAAAAAAAATAAGATTTTTTTGATATGCTACATTTTATGCGAGAGTTCTGCACAGCATCTCAGCTGTTTTGGATGGCAACGTCACGAATACGTATAGAACTGTCAAGTTCTACCTTCTGCGGGCGAAACAGCAATAGTTCTAGCGAAAAAACGAAAAAAAATAAGATTTTTGTGATATGCTACATTTTATGCGAGAGTTCTGGGCAGCATCTCAGCTGTTTTGGATAGCAACGCCACAAACACGTATAGAACTGACGAGTTCTACCATCTACGGGCGAAACAGCAATAGTTCTAGCGAAAATACGAAAAAAAATAAGATTTTCTTGATATGCTACATTTTATGCGAGAGTTCTGCACAGCATCTCAGCTGTTTTGGATGGCAACGTCACGAATACGTATAGAACTGCCAAGTTCTACCTTCTGCGGGCGAAACAGCAATAGTTCTAGCGAAAAAACGAAAAAAAAATAAGATTTTTGTGATATGCTACATTTTATGCGAGAGTTCTGCACAGCATCTCAGCTGTTTTGGATGGCAACGTCACGAATACGTATAGAACTGCCAAGTTCTACCTTCTGCGGGCGAAACAGCAATAGTTCTAGCGAAAATACGAAAAAAAATAAGATTTTCTTGATATGCTACATTTTATGCGAGAGTTCTGCACAGCATCTCAGCTGTTTTGGATGGCAACGTCACGAATACGTATAGAACTGCCAAGTTCTACCTTCTGCGGGCGAAACAGCAATAGTTCCAGCGAAAAAACGAAAAAAAAATAAGATTTTCTTGATATGCTACATTTTATGTAAGAGTTCTGCACAGCATCTCAGCTGTTTTGGATGGCAACGCCACAAATACGTATAGAACTGACGAGTTTTACTATCTGCGGGCGAAACAGCAATAGTTCTAGCGAAAAAACGAAAAAAAATAAGATTTTTGTGATATGCTACATTTTAAGCGAAAGTTCTGCGCAGCATCTCAGCTGTTTTGGATGGCAACGTCACGAATACGTATAGAACTGCCGAGTTCTACCTTCTGCGGGCGAAACAGCAATAGTTCTAGCGAAAAAACGAAAAAAAAATAAGATTTTCTTGATATGCTACATTTTATGTAAGAGTTCTGCACAGCATCTCAGCTGTTTTGGATGGCAACGCTACAAACACGTATAGAACTGACGAGTTCTACCATCTACGGGCGAAACAGCAATAGCTCTAGCGAAAATACGAAAAAAATAAGATTTTCTTGATATGCTACATTTTATGAGACAGTTCTGCACAGCATCTCAGCTGTTTTGGATAGCAACGCCACAAACACGTATAGAACTGACGAGTTCTACCATCTACGGGCGAAACAGCTATAGTTTTAGCGAAAAAATGAAAAAAAATAAGATTTTTTGAAATGCCACATTTTATGAGACAGTTCTGCACAGCATCTCAACTGTTTTGGATAGCAACGCCACAAACACGTATAGAACTGACGAGTTCTACCATCTGCGGGCGAAACAGCAATAGTTCTAGCGAAAAAACGAAAAAAAATAAGATTTTTTTATATGCTACATTTAATGCGAGAGTTCTGCACAGCATCTCAGCTGTGTTGGATGGCAACGCCACAAATACGTATAGAACTGACGAGTTCTACCATCTGCGGGCGAAACAGCAATAGTTCTAGCGAAAAAACGAAAAAAAAATAAGATTTTCTTGATATGCTACATTTTATGTAAGAGTTCTGCACAGCATCTCAGCTGTTTTGGATAGCAACGCCACAAACACGTATATAACTGACGAGTTCTACTATCTGCGGGCGAAACAGCAATAGTTCTAGCGAAAAAACGAAAAAAAATAAGATTTTTGTGATATGCTACATTTTATACGAAAGTTCTGCGCAGCATCTCAGCTGTTTTGGGTGGCAACGTCACGAATACGTATAGAACTGCCGAGTTCTACCTTCTGCGGGCGAAACAGCAATAGTTCTAGCGAAAATACGAAAAAAAAAAAAGATTTTCTTGATATGCTACATTTTATGCGAGAGTTCTGCACAGCATCTCAGCTGTTTTGGATGGCAACGTCACGAATACGAATAGAACTGACGAGTTCTACCTTCTGCGGGCGAAACAGCAATAGTTCTAGCGAAAAAACGAAAAAAAATAAGATTTTTTTGATATGCTACCTTTTATGTTAGAGTTCTGCACAGCATCTCAGCTGTTTTGGATGGCAACGTCACGAATACGTATAGAACTGACGAGTTCTACCATCTGCGGGCGAAACAGCAATAGTTCTAGCGAAAAAACGAAAAAAAATAAGATTTTTTTGATATGCTACATTTTATGCGAGAGTTCTGCACAGCATCTCAGCTGTTTTGGATGGCAACGTCACGAATACGTATAGAACTGTCAAGTTCTATCTTCTGCGGGCGAAACAGCAATAGTTCTAGCGAAAAAACGAAAAAAAATAAGATTTTTGTGATATGCTAAATTTTATGCGAGAGTTCTGGGCAGCATCTCAGCTGTTTTGGATGGCAACGACACGAATACGTATAGAACTGCGAAGTTCTACCTTCTACGGGCGAAACAGCAATAGTTCTAGCGAAAAAACGAAAAAAAATAAGATTTTTTTGAAATGCTACATTTTATGAGACAGTTCTGCACAGCATCTCAGCTGTTTTGGATAGCAACGCCACAAACACGTATAGAACTGACGAGTTTTACCATCTACGGGCGAAACAGCAATAGTTCTAGCGAAAATACGAAAAAAAATAAGATTTTCTTGATATGCTACATTTTATGCGAGAGTTCTGCACAGCATCTCAGCTGTTTTGGATGGCAACGTCACGAATACGTATAGAACTGCCGAGTTCTACCTTCTGCGGGCGAAACAGCAATAGTTCTAGCGAAAAAACGAAAAAAAAATAAGATTTTTTTGATATGCTACATTTTATGTAAGAGTTCTGCACAGCATCTCAGCTGTTTTGGATGGCAACGTCACGAATACGTATAGAACTGACGAGTTCTACCATCTGCGGGCGAAACAGCAATAGTTCTAGCGAAAAAACGAAAAAAAATAAGATTTTCTTGATATGCTACATTTTATGTAAGAGTTCTGCACAGCATCTCAGCTGTTTTGGATGGCAACGCCACAAATACGTATAGAACTGACGAGTTTTACTATCTGCGGGCGAAACAGCATTAGTTCTAGCGAAAAAACGAAAAAAAAATAAGATTTTTGTGATATGCTACATTTTATGCGAAAGTTCTGCGCAGCATCTCAGCTGTTTTGGATGGCAACGTCACGAATACGTATAGAACTGCCGAGTTCTACCTTTTGCGGGCGAAACAGCAATAGTTCTAGCGAAAAAACGAAAAAAAAATAAGATTTTTTGATATGCTACATTTTATGTAAGAGTTCTGGGCAGCATCTCAGCTGTTTTGGATGGCAACGTCACGAATACGTATAGAACTGACGAGTTCTACCATCTGCGGGCGAAACAGCAATAGTTCTAGCGAAAAAACGAAAAAAAATAAGATTTTTTTGATATGCTACATTTTATGCGAGAGTTCTGCACAGCATCTCAGCTGTTTTGGATGGCAACGTCACGAATACGTATAGAACTGCCGAGTTCTACCTTCTGCGGGCGAAACAGCAATAGTTCTAGCGAAAAAACGAAAAAAAAATAAGATTTTCTTGATATGCTACATTTTATGTAAGAGTTCTGCACAGCATCTCAGCTGTTTTGGATGGCAACGCTACAAACACGTATAGAACTGACGAGTTCTACCATCTACGGGCGAAACAGCAATAGCTCTAGCGAAAATACGAAAAAAATAAGATTTTCTTGATATGCTACATTTTATGTAAGAGTTCTGCACAGCATCTCAGCTGTTTTGGATGGCAACGCCACAAATACGTATAGAACTGACGAGTTTTACTATCTGCGGGTGAAACAGCAATAGTTCTAGCGAAAAAACGAAAAAAAAAATAAGATTTTTGTGATATGCTACATTTTAAGCGAAAGTTCTGCGCAGCATCTCAGCTGTTTTGGATGGCAACGTCACGAATACGTATAGAACTGCCGAGTTCTACCTTCTGCGGGCGAAACAGCAATAGTTCTAGCGAAAAAACGAAAAAAAAATAATATTTTTTTGATATGCTACATTTTATGTAAGAGTTCTGCACAGCATCTCAGCTGTTTTGGATGGCAACGCCACAAATACGTATAGAACTGACGAGTTTTACTATCTGCGAGCGAAACAGCAATAGTTCTAGCGAAAAAAACGAAAAAAAAATAAGATTTTTGTGATATGCTACATTTTAAGCGAAAGTTCTGCGCAGCATCTCAGCTGTTTTGGATGGCAACGTCACGAATACGTATAGAACTGCCGAGTTCTACCTTCTGCGGGCGAAACAGCAATAGTTCTAGCAAAAAAACGAAAAAAAATAAGATTTTTTTGATATGCTACATTTTATGCGAGAGTTCTGCACAGCATCTCAGCTGTTTTGGATGGCAACGTCACGAATACGTATAGAACTGTCAAGTTCTACCTTCTGCGGGCGAAACAGCAATAGTTCTAGCGAAAAAACGAAAAAAAAATAAGATTTTTGTGATATGCTACATTTTAAGCGAAAGTTCTGCGCAGCATCTCAGCTGTTTTGGATGGCAACGTCACGAATACGTATAGAACTGCCAAGTTCTACCTTCTGCGGGCGAAACAGCAATAGTTCTAGCGAAAATACGAAAAAAATAAGATTTTCTTGATATGCTACATTTTATGCGAGAGTTCTGCACAGCATCTCAGCTGTTTTGGATGGCAACGTCACGAATACGTATAGAACTGCCAAGTTCTACCTTCTGCGGGCGAAACAGCAATAGTTCCAGCGAAAAAACGAAAAAAAAATAAGATTTTCTTGATATGCTACATTAGGGTGGTCCTTATATGGTCAAAAAAAAAGTTTTTTTTTAGTTTTTTACGGGACACCCCGTAAAAATGATCTATAACATTAAAAATGCCTATTGTATTTTTTTTAATTTTTTTAAGCAAGTTTTAGGGGTTGCTACCGCTAATAATAAAACCTTGGGTAATAGTAATAAAAAACATTTTTAAAATCGTTATTATCTATTTATTATTTCTCAAAAACAATGAAATCTACTATGTAAGACATATATTGTGACATGCTAACTTAATTATATAAGAACTTTTCGTTTCTAAATAGACAACAAAGTAGATTTTTTCGAGTTCAGGAACCTTTTTCTATAGTCTTTAACCAATAATAACAAATATTGTTTTTGTTCTTCATCATTGGTATGCAACTTGTTGTATTCTTCCATGAGTGCTACTCCTCGCTCCGTAATGTCATTTACAACTCGCATGCTATGAACTATTGCCGTGTTGCTTTTATAACTATCGTCATTATCCCATGCTTCTACGCCAGTCATCAAGAAGTCAGGCGTCATTCCAGTTATCTGAAATAATCAATTTGTGTTGCTTGTAACAAAATCTTTAAGGTTTTTAGTCAAAATTAAATCACTTTCTAATGTGATTTGTTTAGGACAGTCCTCTAAGCCTTCACGTCGTAAAGCTCTCACCATTTTTTTTTGTGTACTGGCTAATTTTGTCGTCAAAAAATGCTAAACCCACAAGTTCCTCAGACTAATACCACAACTGGTCCATATTTTTTTTCAGAGCTACTGCAGATATTTAAGGATTTATCTCTTCATAAACCTTGGGATCTTTTAACAGGTGGAGATCGTTGCCAGGTGCAAATGGTGCAGATTATACTTCATACCAATATTTGGCATATATTCGCACTGTAAATATGCAAATATCTCGTATGCCGTTCTGATCTTTCCTTGAAATCTTAAGTTGATCTCGAAATAAGTTTTTTTAACGGATATATCGCTTTTGCCATCCACCTAGCCCTATGCAAGCCTGCAGGAGCTCTGAAGGACGATACATTTTCAGTTGTACCTCCTAAGAATACAATAATCAGTTGTAACAGTTCTTTGTAATCATCTCTCGGATGGTACACCGCCAACTGTTATTTTGCAAAACTAATGACTGCTCTTGAAATGGGTTCACAATATTTAACCATTGACATATCGGAGGAAACTGTTTTGAAGTCATTTTTATCAATATTTGCCGTTGCTTTACTGGAATTTCAGGTCCACTAGAAGGACCTAATGCCAAAAGCTCCACGGCTACTAACATTATGTCAAGTATGTGATGCCGGCAGGCCAGCCAAAGCAAATCTTTTTCTAATTTTTGTTCTGAAAGGATGCAAGTTCCGTTCCTCTGACCCGTGTTAGACGCAGTAAATTCCAACATGTAATAGTTTCAAATACGGCTGCTGCTTTCAACTCTCCTGTGTCTCGGCTTAACTTCGGAACACCAAGAAGTTGGTCAACACCTTGGCCTGATACCAAAATAGGTAATCGGTCTACTATCTCGAGACCACAGATGTCTTTACCGCGAAATTGCAAGAGTAACGAGTGCGACGCGTGTGTGCTCTCTGAACGACCTGAACGTTCAGAGTGCCGAACCCGTAGCGGGTGTCCAAGGGGGAAGGGAGGGGAGAGGTACATTTAACAAGTGTGCATACGTCGCTTGAAGTGCTTTTCAAGTTAATATTCTAATTATTATAGAATATTTATGTTTTAAGTGGTTTATGCTAACTTCGTAAAAATACAAAAAATAAAAACTTTGTCATTCAGTAGCGACCCCTAAAAGTCGATAAAAAAAAATAAAAAAAATTACAGTTTAGTTTTACATATTGTAGAACATGATGAAAGGGTGTCCGGTTGAAATTTCAAACTTTCGATTTTAAGGACCACCCTATGCTACATTTTATGTAAGAGTTCTGCACAGCATCTCAGCTGTTTTGGATGGCAACGCCACAAATACGTATAGAACTGACGAGTTCTACCTTCTGCGGACGAAACAGCAATAGTTCTAGCGAAAAAAACGAAAAAAAAAAAGATTTTTTTGATATGCAACATTTTATGTAAGAGTTCTGCACAGCATCTCAGCTGTTTTGGATGGCAACGCCACAAATACGTATAGAACTGACGAGTTCTACCATCTGCGGGCGAAACCGCAATAGTTCTAGCGAAAAAACGGAAAAATAGTGTGTGTGAGTGAATTGTGAGATCCTATTATTATATCAGTTTAAAAAAGCAGAAAATCTGATCAATCATAATGTTACGACGTATTTTGCAATGGAAGCCATTCATTGCCTCCTATCTAAATGCGTCTCTCAATCGCTGGACTCGAAACATGCAGTTAGGTCAGGAAAGGCTTCCCATCTATCTATCTATGAGCCACAGACGTCCACTGCTGAACATAGGCCTCCCCCATGACTCTCCACAAAGTGCGATCCTGTGCAGACCGCATCCAATGATTCCCCGCTACCCTCACGAGGTCATCCTTCCATCTAGTCTAGGCTTCCCATAACCTTACCTAACTGTAGGTCCGAGAGATTTCAAAACTAAAACGAGAACTTTGTATATCATAATTATTTAATAAGACCAGTTTCCTGCACTTCATTGAACGATTGCCGTAAACATCTGTTTACCAAGAAATACCCGCAGATGAAACACCCCTCACCGACCAAAGCTGCTTTATGTGAGCATTATTTAAGAGCCATTTATCAATGGGCGTATGTTTGGGGTTGGTTAGCCAGCTGAGCTAGCACCGGCTCAAACCGCTCAAAATCTACCATGTCCATCTAGTTGGGGATGGACGAAGGTCAACAACAACTGGGAGCCTACATGGACGGACGTGCCTGTTTCTTGCAGAAGCATGTCTTGAAATTGTTAGGTGCAATTGTTAGATGCAAATACGCAGCGCCGCGGCTGGTGCAATTGCAAAAAAAGGCTGCTTAAGAGGCCTTATTCCTTTTAAACATTTATTTTCATATTAGGTGGTTCATTGTTCGTACGGGACTAATTGTACGAATTTTTAAAGACAAAATAAAAAAGTATACATGTAGCAATTCGAGTGTTATCCTACACAACAGTAACACATTACTGAGTAAATCCAATTAATAATAGCGTTTGTAAGGGACATGCGCAAGTCCACCGTGTTTCCAGTTTTTTCAATCTTGCCTTAGTTTTAGTATAATTGGAGCATTTAATCACTAAATAAAAATGTACTATAATAGACTCATTCATACATGTTTAATGACACGAAAGAGATGTGATGAATTTTTCTGACTGCTGCTTCACAGCAACTGACGTAAAGCAAAATTACTTGCTGTAAAGCAATGGGGACTGGGGATCGTGCGTGTAAACGCACATCCTAGGGTATGGCTAATGCGCATAAGCATTTTAAACACACATGAGTCACATGACACAGAGGGCGCTCCAGTAGTCACGCTCACAGGGCGCTCACATTTAATCAAACAAGTCTATTTTGCCCTATGTCAATCGATATTAACGTACTGCATTTCCTCATGGGGCGGGCTGGCCAAAACTTTAATAAACTTAGAAAGAGCTCAAAGAGCAATTCTAAAGGTATCCACTTCCCGTCCTTTCCTCTACCCTACTAATCTTCTTTATGTCTTGTGAAGTACTAATCGTTCGGCAACTATTTATACTAAGCACGGTCCTTAAACAGCACGCTGCAATCCCTTATAGCACTGAGTATACTAATAAACGGCGAAAGGATATTGTTTGCTCTAAAACTATTCGAAGAAGTCACTTCTGTTTTAGATTTTTTGTTTCGCTGGTCCTCTTCTGTATAGTAAGCTTAATACGAAGCTGGATGTATATCCGCTCAGCTACGCGAAATGTAAGAAAACACTCCAAGAAGCGCTACAAAATATGTCATACGAAGATACAGAGAAGTTACTGATTGTTCTAAGTTGATTTTCATGTATTCATTCTTATTTAATATTTTTGTATCCCATCTATAATTTATCAAACTATTTAATAAGAACTAAGTTATTGTTTCATGCGTTTATGATTATTTATTTAAGAAATTGTTAATAAGTTAGTCCTCTTTATGCCTGAAACACAGGGAATCCTAGTTCAGGCGCATGTAATTTTTTGCCAAGAAGAATGTCTTAGGCTATAGTTATTATTACTGTAAAATAAGTTATTATTCAATAAATATCTTATCTTATCTTAGTAGCGTAGGATTATGGAATCAAAGATTTGATAGCTCAGTTGGTAGAGCACTACGCCGGAAACGTAGGGTCGCAGGTTCGAGTCCTGCTTACATTGCAGTGGATCTCATTAAATTTTTCTTTCATAATTTACCTTTGTGTCAATATTTATATAACAAGTTTGTTGTATGGGAGCCCCCCCCCCCCCCTTAAATATTTATTTTATTTTATTTTTAGTATTTGTTGTTATAGCGGCAATAGAAATACATCATCTGTGAAAATTTCAACTGTCTAGCTATCACCGTTCTTGAGATACAGCCTGGTGACAGACGGACGGACGGACGGACAGCGAAATAAGGTTACCCTTTGTGTACGGAACCCTAAAAAATAAAACTTAACGGTTTGTACGGGACAAAAATGTTTGTACGGGAAATGTTTGTGAAAATATTCTGTTAGCTTGTTTTTTTACCAGAATAATATTCAAAAGAGATAACTTTAGTGCAGTGTTGCCATGTCTCCAGATTTTTCAAGAGATCTGCTGGTTTTGGGTCGTGTCTACTGATATAAGTACCTGCTGAATTTTCAACAGAGTATTTTCATTTAGTTATTTTAATTTTCACGGTTCTACCACGTGCTACTTTGAATTTGTGGTTTTGTTGAGAAAAATTGGTTTGAAATGCACGGAACTAACTAAACAATAGGTACATGTTAATTTATCTGGTTAATTAACGAACAAGTACCTAAAGCATACCTATGTGTTTAAATAAGTATTTGTGTATGTTTAAAAAGAGGGGCACTATAAGTTTAACATGTGTAGCCTACACAGTGTAGGTATATGTGTATCTGTGAATCTGTCTGTGGCATCGTAGCTCCCAAACAGATGGATCGATTTGAGTGCGGGCTTTTTAACCGACTTCAAAAAAGGAGGTTCTCAATTCGGTTATATTTTTTTTAATGTTTGTTACCTCAGAACTCCGTCATTTATGAGTCGATTTGGAAAATCCTTTTTAGGTTCATGAATAGACATCTCAAGGTTGGTCCCATAAAATTTTGGTGAAGATCTGATGACGAGATCCATGAGGAATCAAGGGAATTCCTGAAATTTTATAGGCACTCATAGTATTTTCTAAAACTATTTAACTATTTGAATATGGTAGTCATCATCTTCCAATGCTGAGCTGATGATGGAAGGTACAACTCCTTAACGGTTAGGAGTTAGGAGAAAATTCAAACGACATGCATGCCTTCAAGACCTCCCCGATCACCCCGCCATAAGTATTTTAAATGTATGAATCACTAAAAAGCAAAAAACAAAATTACTAAAAAAGAACCGACTTCAATAAAACTAAAAAGCCAAAAATAACCCGTTCAAGTACAGATTATATTTGACTCACCCTTTGAAGTCGGTCCCAGACCAGTATTTATATACAGTGGCCCATTTAGATCGGTCTGTATGGAAAAGTCTGAAACTATAAACAAATATTCGAGTTCGTCACACAAATATTTGCCTTGGCCGGGATCCGAACCCAGGACCGCCGACTCAGTAGGCAGCAGCACTACAAACCGAATTAATTGAATCAGGCGTTACTTTGCGGCAATCCATATTAATGAAAATAATAATATTGCTTTGCTATTCCGCGATATAATATCGTGCCAGTTAAATTTGTGCTAACCCGTTATACTTATTTGCGTATTTTTTCATGCATATATGCATTTAATGGTCCCACCCTCCCACCACGATAAGAAAAATAAATACGCAAATAGATATAACAAACCACCACCAAAATAACAGAACTTACTCGACACGTGTTTCGCCCATCTACGAGGCATCATCAGGAGATGTTGACGGTCTGGAGTCCGACAACCGAATTCGATTCGGAATTTGATTCGGTTGTCGGACTCCGGTTCTGTTATTTTGGTGGTGGTTTGTTATATTTATTTGCGTATTTATTTTTCTTATCGTGGTGGGAAGGTGGGACCATTAAATGCATATACGAGGGTTGTTTGATAAATACCCGTGTTTAGAAAAAAACAACAAAGGTTTTGTATACGTGTATATTTATTTTTCACCTCACTAGCTCGGAAAGCCCAGTTTGTTTGTTTGATATCTATTGAGAAAATCGCTTTTTATCCACATGTGGAGAAAGAGTTTTGACATTTGAACGCAGCTAAAGTAAAATTTGACATCTAACAAAACGTAAAACGTTAAAAGTGCTGAATTTTGAACATCACAATGACTGACTTGCATCGAGTAAAAAACACTAAATGCAGTCTTACAACTTGATTTTAATTCATTAAATATCAGCATTCAACATTAATCTTCATTTTTGTTGTAAACACGGATAAAATGTTCTGACAGTGCAAATAAGTCAAGTGCGAACAAAACGCATTCGAAATAATTAAAAAAAAAAACTTTGAATTCAACACTTTTAAAAAATTTAAAAAGTAAATATTCGTAAGTTCATCTAGTTTTTTTTTTTTCAAGTGATTAAAAATGAATGATTCGTGTGACGAAGACGTATTAACACCTGTGGAATTACGGAAAACCGTGCAAAATGCGGACATGAGCTTATTTCCTGAAAAATCCCGTTTAATATACCTACATGAAAGCTAATTAGACCTTAGTTTTAATAAATGACAAATTGTTTGATTATTGCAGATATTTTTCAAAGATATAGTACAAACCCTTTTTCTTTTTTCCTCGCTGTAGTGAGGTGAAAAGTTTTGTGTTATACACGGGTGAAAGTTATTTTACGTCTCGTGTATTGAAACACTCGCTACGCTCAGGATTCTATTTTGAACCACTCGCTTCGCTCGTGGTCAATCATAGCATCCTTTCGCTAGCTCGTGTTTCAAATAAACACTCGCGGGTAAAATACAACTTTCCCCCCTTGTATAACAAATAACTATTTCTACATAGTCACCTTCCAACTCTATACACTTGTTCCAACGGTCGTCAAAAAAACAAGATTTCGGAAAGTCGTGAAAATAGGCCTCCGTGGCGGCAATGACCTCTTCATTGGACGAAAACTTCTTTCCACCGAGCCATTTTTTTAAATTTGGGAATAGGAAGAAGTCACAGGGAGCCAGGTCTGGGGAATAGGGCGGATGAGGCAGCAATTCATAATGTAATTGCTTTAATTTGGAGTCTGCGATTCTTGAGGAGTGAGCTGGTGCATTATCATGATGAAAGAGAACTTTTTTCTTATTTAGATGTGGTCTCTTTTTTTTCAAAATGGTATCAAATTCTTGCAATAAATTAGCGTAATATTCCCCGGTTATCGTTCTTCCTTTTTGTAGATAATCAGTATGGATGATTCCCTGCGAGTCCCAAAAAACAGTCGCCATGACCTTTCCGGCCGATGGAACGGTCTTCGCCTTCTTTGGAGCTGATTCCCCCGGCAAAATCCACTGTTTAGACTGTTCTTTACTTTCTGGGGTATAGTGGTGTATCCACGTTTCATCAACAGTCACAAAACGCCGAAGGAACTCACCCGGACTACTTTCGTACTTATCTAAACAGTGCCTTGAAACATTTACAATGTCGACAATTTCTCTAAGTTTTATTCGGCGATCGCTTAATACAATATTCTCAATTTTTTTTACCATATATTATCACCTGTGGTCACCTCAACAGGACGTCCTGGGCGATCTTCATCAAAGATGGACGTTCTGCCTCGTTTAAATTCATTGTACCAATATCTAATGGTTGTCATAGAAGGAGTATGATCATTGTAAACAGCTTGCATGCGTACTTTTATTTCATCACAAGAATTTCCTTCCAAAAACAGAAAACGAATTACAGAACGATACTGCTCTTTCTCCATTATTGCAATAACAACGCGAATTCCGTCGTAAAAAGCCGTTAAAAGAAAAAAAAAACAATTTTTTTTTTTTTAATTTTCTAGTCCATAAAGGATGCCTAAAAAGTTCGTATACATAATTTCAGCCAGTATCAAGAATAACTTTTCAAAACGTATGCATGAAAAAATACGCAAATAAGTATAACGGGTTAGCACAAATTTAACTGGCACGATATTATATCGCGGAATAGGAAAGCAATATTATTATTTTCACTACAAACCGAGCCAACCCCGTCGTCAAATAAATTGAAGAATATAAAAACAATGCATTTAATCATTTTAGACATCATGTTATTATTATTATTATTATTATTATAGTTAAATTGACTCTTTAAGAGGCCTTATTCCTTTTAAAATGCTGATTGTTTAGACATTTTTCTCTATGATCAAACATGTTTCTTAACATATTATTGATGTTACTACCTAGAACAGGGCTATTGGGATTTATTGGTATATATTTGAAACCTACAGTTTGAATTTTTCATTGATAATTTTTGTTTCAAAAACTACTCGAAATTGACAAAATTCACCCGGAAAATTGGTTTTTTAACTTATTTTCGACTGTACGCAATGAAAGCATGAAATAGCTATGTTACTTTCTAGAACTCAGGGAAAAATGTTATTCACTTTAAAAAGTTGGTTGAAATTATCAATATATTTGTCAAAATATGAAATAAATAATTTTTAAAAGGAATAAGGCCTCTTAAGATGTACACAATTGATATCTAAGTAGAAATAATGTTAGTGTCATTTTTCAAAACGTCCGGGTTCGATTCCCGAGCCGAATAAAGTTTTTTTTTTTAATGTATGAATGCAGTTTTTCTTGTAAAAAAATCGATGACATGGTTCCAAAGAACAGATCTTCGTATGTCTTATTGTTTCAGATTTTCCCATACAGACTAATCTAAAAGGGGCCATCCTGTATTATGTATATCGTCGTCTAGTACCCATAGTACAAGCTTTGCTTAGTTTGAGACTAGGTCAATTTGTGAAATATTGTCCCTTAATATATTTTTTTAAACGTATATACATTTTGTAAAGCATTTTAAAGTCTAGTACCGCGTTTAGGTCCTAATTATGTAACTAAATGCATACAGTAATTTTTATACGAGCAAAACGCAGAAATATATAATACAAACTTGTTTTTTCGTTCAATTCAAACTAACCTATTAAAATAACATGATCGTGATGGTCATGGCGGGTGCCTCGTGAATAAATATTTATTGTTTTTGACAAGTAATTTCAACCAATCAGGGAAAAGTAGCCTGTTTTTAGTGTTCCGAAGCCAAATGGCAAAAAACGGAACCCTTATAGATTCGTCATGTCTGTCTGTCCGTCTGTCCGTCCGTATGTCACAGAAATGTTTTTCCGAAACTATAAGAGCTATACTGTTGAAACTTGGTAGGTAGATGTATTCTGTGAACCGCATTAAGATTTTGATGCAAAAATAAAAAAATAAAAAATAAATATTGGGGGCTCCCCAGTCCCCATACTTAGAACTGAAACTCAAAATTTTTTTTTTCATCAAACACATACGTGTAATACATCTATGGATAGGACTTCAAAAATGATATCGATGTTTCTAAAATATTTTTTTTCTAAACCGAATAGTTTGCGTGACAGACGCTTCCAAAGTGGAGAAAAGTTGGTCCCCCCCCCCCCCTCTAACTTCTAAAATAAGAAAATGAAAAATCTAAAAAAACATGATGTACATTACTATAAAAACTACCCACGAAAATTGTTTTGGACGAGATCTAGTAAGTAGTTTTTTTTTTATACCTAACTTTGCACCTAATTTATATGGGGCGCTATACATACCAGGTGCAAACTTAACTTAACCACTTAGGGATGGAAAGTGTTTGTACGGAACCCTCGGTGCGCGAGTCCGACTCGCACTTGGCCGGTTTTTTTTAATCAAATAATATGCTGATTGGTCTTGCTCTTTTTTAAATTCATTAGAGCTGAGTCTTATGAAATATTAAAGTTCAGTAGCGGATACCATAGAGTAGGTATAGAATTTTGATGCAGGTTTAAAAAGTGCGTACTTAGTTGTGATTTTGTCTTAAAACGAAAATAAGAACGCGAGTATAAAAAAGAAAATAACGTCAAATAATTAAATTTGCCGATTATGTAGACTTTCTTATACTTTTCACTGAACGAAATAAAACACGAAAGAAATAAGTATGATAATATCTTTGAGCAGTTCGAGTTTATAGATTCAACGAAATGAAGGAAATTGAAGAAATTAGTGATATATATCACTAATTCAGCTCTCGTGATCGTGAGAGCTAAAGACGTAATTTGTTATCCTTCATTTTAATGAAATGAATTGCGCATCTCTAACCATGGACATCAGGTGACCAACATCTAGCCTAATGTATGTGGATGGTAGCGCTTTGGGTTGCCTGTATACGATGCAGTAGCATCTTTGCAAGTAATCTTAGAAATACACAGCCTAAATATTTCGGCCGCGCCATTTACCATGGCGCGGCAAAAATCAAACACCACAATAAGTGGGCGAGGTGCACCCTTTGCCAGAATGATTTTCTTCAGTTTTTTCTCTAGAACTATTGCTCTTTCGCCCGCAGATGGTAGAACTCGGCAGTTCTATACGTATTCGTGACGTTGCCATCCAAAACAGCTGAGATGCTGTGCAGAACTGTCTCATATAATGTAGCATATCGAGAAAATCATTTTTTCTTTCGTTTTTTCGCTAGAACTATTGCTGTTTCGCCCGCAGATGGTAGAACTCGTCAGTTCTATACGTATTCGTGTCGTTGCCATCCAAAACAGCTGAGATGCTGTGCAGAACTCTTTCATAAAATGTAGTATATCAAGAAAATCTTATGTTTTTTCGTTTTTTCGCCAGAACTATTGCTGTTTCGCCCGCAGATGGTAGAACTCGTCAGTTCTATACGTATTTGTGGCGTTGCCATCCAAAACAGCTGAGATGCTGTGCAGAACTGGCTCATAAAATGAAGCATATCAAAAAATCTTATTTTTTCCGTTTTTTCGCTAGAACTATTGATGTTTCGCCCGCAGATGGTAAAACTCGTCAGTTCTATACGTATTCGTGACGTTGCCATCCAAAACAGCTGAGATGCTGTGCAGAACTCTCACATAATATGTAGCATATCAAAAAAATCTTATTTTTTTTCGTTTTTTCGCTAGAACTATTGCTGTTTCGCCCGCAGAAGGTAGAACTCGTCAGTTCTATACGTATTTGTGGCGTTGCCATCCAAAACAGCTGAGATGCTGCCCAGAACTCTCACATAATATGTAGCATATCAAAAAAATCTAATTTTTTTTTCGTTTTTTCGCTAGAACTATTGCTGTTTCGCCCGCAGAAGGTAGAACTCGTCAGTTCTATACGTATTTGTGGCGTTGCCATCCAAAACAGCTGAGATGCTGTGCATAACTCTTACATAAAATGTAGCATATCAAGAAAATCTTATTTTTTTTTTCGTTTTTTCGCTAGAACTATTGCTGTTTCGCCCGCAGATGATAGAACTCGTCAGTTCTATACGTATTTGTGGCGTTGCCATCCAAAACAGCTGAGATGCTGTGCAGAACTCTCGCATTAAATGTAGCATATCAAAAAAATCTTATTTTTTTTCGTTTTTTCGCTAGAACTATTGCTGTTTCGCCCGCAGATGGTAGAACTCGTCAGTTCTATACGTGTTTGTGGCGTTGCTATCCAAAACAGTTGAGATGCTGTGCAGAACTGTCTCATAAAATGTGGCATTTCAAAAAATCTTATTTTTTTTCATTTTTTCGCTAAAACTATTGCTGTTTCGCCCGTAGATGGTAGAACTCGTCAGTTCTATACGTGTTTGTGGCGTTGCTATCCAAAACAGCTGAGATGCTGTGCAGAACTGTCTCATAAAATGTAGCATATCAAGAAAATCTTATTTTTTTCGTATTTTCGCTAGAACTATTGCTGTTTCGCCCGTAGATGGTAGAACTCGTCAGTTCTATACGTGTTTGTAGCGTTGCCATCCAAAACAGCTGAGATGCTGTGCAGAACTCTTACATAAAATGTAGCATATCAAGAAAATCTTATTTTTTTTTCGTTTTTTCGCTAGAACTATTGCTGTTTCGCCCGCAGAAGGTAGAACTTGGCAGTTCTATACGTATTCGTGACGTTGCCATCCAAAACAGCTGAGATGCTGTGCAGAACTCTCGCATAAAATGTAGCATATCAAAAAAATCTTATTTTTTTTCGTTTTTTTCGCTAGAACTATTGCTGTTTCGCCCGCAGATGGTAGAACTCGTCAGTTCTATACGTGTTTGTGGCGTAGCTATCCAAAACAGTTGAGATGCTGTGCAGAACTGTCTCAAAAAATGTAGCATTTCAAAAAAATCTTATTTATTTTCATTTTTTCGCTAGAACTATTGCTGTTTCGCCCGTAGATGGTAGAACTCGTCAGTTCTATACGTGTTTGTGGCGCTGCTATCCAAAACAGCTGAGATGCTGTGCAGAACTGTCTCATAAAATGTAGCATATCAAGAAAATCTTATTTTTTTCGTATTTTCGCTAGAACTATTGCTGTTTCGCCCGCAGAAGGTAGAACTCGTCAGTTCTATACGTGTTTGTAGCGTTGCCATCCAAAACAGCTGAGATGCTGTGCAGAACTCTTACATAAAATGTAGCATATCAAGAAAATCTTATTTTTTTTTCGTTTTTTTCGCTAGAACTATTGCTGTTTCGCCCGCAGATGGTAGAACTCGTCAGTTCTATACGTGTTTGTGGCGTTGCTATCCAAAACAGTTGAGATGCTGTGCAGAACTGTCTCATAAAATGTGGCATTTCAAAAAATCTTATTTTTTTTCATTTTTTCGCTAAAACTATTGCTGTTTCGCCCGTAGATGGTAGAACTCGTCAGTTCTATACGTGTTTGTGGCGTTGCTATCCAAAACAGCTGAGATGCTGTGCAGAACTGTCTCATAAAATGTAGCATATCAAGAAAATCTTATTTTTTTCGTATTTTCGCTAGAACTATTGCTGTTTCGCCCGTAGATGGTAGAACTCGTCAGTTCTATACGTGTTTGTAGCGTTGCCATCCAAAACAGCTGAGATGCTGTGCAGAACTCTTACATAAAATGTAGCATATCAAGAAAATCTTATTTTTTTTTCGTTTTTTCGCTAGAACTATTGCTGTTTCGCCCGCAGAAGGTAGAACTTGGCAGTTCTATACGTATTCGTGACGTTGCCATCCAAAACAGCTGAGATGCTGTGCAGAACTCTCGCATAAAATGTAGCATATCAAAAAAATCTTATTTTTTTTCGTTTTTTCGCTAGAACTATTGCTGTTTCGCCCGCAGATGGTAGAACTCGTCAGTTCTATACGTGTTTGTGGCGTAGCTATCCAAAACAGTTGAGATGCTGTGCAGAACTGTCTCAAAAAATGTAGCATTTCAAAAAAATCTTATTTATTTTCATTTTTTCGCTAGAACTATTGCTGTTTCGCCCGTAGATGGTAGAACTCGTCAGTTCTATACGTATTCGTGACGTTGCCATCCAAAACAGCTGAGATGCTGTGCAGAACTCTCGCATTAAATGTAGCATATCAAGAAAATCTTTTTTTTTTTTCGTATTTTCGCTAGAACTATTGCTGTTTCGCCCGTAGATGGTAGAACTCGTCAGTTCTATACGTGTTTGTAGCGTTGCTATCCAAAACAGCTGAGATGCTGTGCAGAACTCTCACATAAAATGTAGCATATCAAAAAAATCTTATTTTTTTTCGTTTTTTCGCTAGAACTATTGCTGTTTCGCCCGCAGATGGTAGAACTCGTCAGTTCTATACGTATTCGTGACGTTGCCATCCAAAACAGCTGAGATGCTGTGCAGAACTCTTACATAAAATGTAGCATATCAAAAAAATCTTATTTTTTTTCGTTTTTTCGCTAGAACTATTGCTGTTTCGCCCGCAGAAGGTAGAACTCGGCAGTTCTATACGTATTCGTGACGTTGCCATCCAAAACAGCTGAGATGCTGCGCAGAACTATCGCATAAAATGTAGCATATCACAAAAATCTTATTTTTTTTCGTTTTTTCGCTAGAACTATTGCTGTTTCGCCCGCAGAAGGTAGAACTCGGCAGTTCTATACGTATTCGTGACGTTGCCATCCAAAACAGCTGAGATGCTGCGCAGAACTTTCGCATAAAATGTAGCATATCACAAAAATCTTATTTTTTTTCGTATTTTCGCTAGAACTATTGCTCTTTCGCCCGTAGATGGTAGAACTCGTCAGTTCTATACGTGTTTGTAGCGTTGCTATCCAAAACAGCTGAGATGCTGTGCAGAACTGTCTCATAAAATGTAGCATTTCAAAAAAATCTTATTTTTTTTCGTTTTTTCGCTCGAACTATTGCTGTTTCGCCCGTAGAAGGTAGAACTTGACAGTTCTATACGTATTCGTGACGTTGCCGTCCAAAACAGCTGAGATGCTGTGCAGAACTCTCACATAAAATGTAGCATATCAAAAAAATCTTATTTTTTTTCGTTTTTTCGCTAGAACTATTGCTGTTTCGCCCGCAGATGGTAGAACTCGTCAGTTCTATACGTACTCGTGACGTTGCCATCCAAAACAGCTGAGATGCTGTGCAGAACTCTTACATAAAATGTAGCATATTAAAAAAATCTTATTTTTTTTCGTTTTTTCGCTAAAACTATTGCTGTTTCGCCCGCAGAAGGTAGAACTCGGCAGTTCTATACGTATTCGTGACGTTGCCATCCAAAACAGCTGAGATGCTGCGCAGAACTTTCGCATAAAATGTAGCATATCACAAAAATCTTATTTTTTTTCGTTTTTTCGCTAGAACTATTGCTGTTTCGCCCGCAGAAGGTAGAACTTGGCAGTTCTATACGTATTCGTGACGTTGCCATCCAAAACAGCTGAGATGCTGTGCAGAACTCTCGCATAAAATGTAGCATATCAAGAAAATCTTATTTTGTTTCGTATTTTCGCTAGAACTATTGCTGTTTCGCCCGTAGATGGTAGAACTCGTCAGTTCTATACGTGTTTGTGGCGTTGCTATCCAAAACAGCTGAGATGCTGTGCAGAACTGTCTCATAAAATGTAGCATTTCAAAAAAATCTTATTTTTTTTCTTTTTTTCGCTAGAACTATTGCTGTTTCGCCCGTAGAAGGTAGAACTTCGCAGTTCTATACGTATTCGTGTCGTTGCCATCCAAAACAGCTGAGATGCTGCCCAGAACTTCGCATAAAATGTAGCATATCACAAAAATCTTATTTTTTTTTCGTTTTTTCGCTAGAACTATTGCTGTTTCGCCCGCAGAAGGTAGAACTTGACAGTTCTATACGTATTCGTGACGTTGCCATCCAAAACAGCTGAGATGCTGTGCAGAACTCTCGCATAAAATGTAGCATATCAAGAAAATCTTATTTTTTTTCGTATTTTCGCTAGAACTATTGCTGTTTCGCCCGCAGAAGGTAGAACTTAGCAGTTCTATACGTATTCGTGTCGTTGCCATCCAAAACAGCTGAGATGCTGTGCAGAACTCTCGCATAAAATGTAGCATATCACAAAAATCTTATTTTTTTTTCGTTTTTTCGCTAGAACTATTGCTGTTTCGCCCGCAGAAGGTAGAACTCGGCAGTTCTATACGTATTCGTGACGTTGCCATCCAAAACAGCTGAGATGCTGCGCAGAACTTTCGCATAAAATGTAGCATATCACAAAAATCTTATTTTTTTTCATTTTTTCGCTAAGACTATTGCTGTTTCGCCCGTAGATGGTAGAACTCGTCAGTTCTATACGTGTTTGTGGCGTTGTTATCCAAAACAGCTGAGATGCTGTGCAGAACTGTCTCATAAAATGTAGCATTTCAAAAAAATCTTATTTTTTTTCGTTTTTTCGCTAGAACTATTGCTGTTTCGCCCGTAGAAGGTAGAACTTCGCAGTTCTATACGTATTCGTGTCGTTGCCATCCAAAACAGCTGAGATGCTGCCCAGAACTCTCGCATAAAATGTAGCATATCACAAAAATCTTATTTTTTTTTCGTTTTTTCGCTAGAATTATTGCTGTTTCGCCCGCAGAAGGTAGAACTTGACAGTTCTATACGTATTCGTGACGTTGCCATCCAAAACAGCTGAGATGCTGTGCAGAACTCTCGCATAAAATGTAGCATATCAAAAAAATCTTATTTTTTTCGTTTTTTCGCTAGAACTATTGCTGTTTCGCCCGCAGATGGTTGAACTCGTCAGTTCTATACGTATTCGTGACGTTGCCATCCAAAACAGCTGAGATGCTGTGCAGAATTCTTACATAAAATGTAGCATATCAAAAAAGTCTAATTTTTTTTCGTTTTTTCGCTAGAACTATTGCTGTTTCGCCCGCAGAAGGTAGAACTCGGCAGTTCTATACGTATTCGTGACGTTGCCATCCAAAACAGCTGAGATGCTGTGCAGAACTCTCGCATAAAATGTAGCATATCAAGAAAATCTTATTTATTTTCGTATTTTCGCTAGAACTATTGCTGTTTCGCCCGCAGAAGGTAGAACTCGGCAGTTCTATACGTATTCGTGACGTTGCCATCCAAAACAGCTGAGATGCTGTGCAGAACTCTCGCATAAAATGTAGCATATCAAGAAAATCTTATTTTTTTTCGTATTTTCGCTAGAACTATTGCTGTTTCGCCCGCAGAAGGTAGAACTTAGCAGTTCTATACGTATTCGTGTCGTTGCCATCCAAAACAGCTGAGATGCTGTGCAGAACTCTCGCATAAAATGTAGCATATCACAAAAATCTTATTTTTTTTTCGTTTTTTCGCTAGAACTATTGCTGTTTCGCCCGCAGAAGGTAGAACTCGGCAGTTCTATACGTATTCGTGACGTTGCCATCCAAAACAGCTGAGATGCTGCGCAGAACTTTCGCATAAAATGTAGCATATCACAAAAATCTTATTTTTTTTCATTTTTTCGCTAAGACTATTGCTGTTTCGCCCGTAGATGGTAGAACTCGTCAGTTCTATACGTGTTTGTGGCGTTGTTATCCAAAACAGCTGAGATGCTGTGCAGAACTGTCTCATAAAATGTAGCATTTCAAAAAAATCTTATTTTTTTTCGTTTTTTCGCTAGAACTATTGCTGTTTCGCCCGTAGAAGGTAGAACTTCGCAGTTCTATACGTATTCGTGTCGTTGCCATCCAAAACAGCTGAGATGCTGCCCAGAACTCTCGCATAAAATGTAGCATATCACAAAAATCTTATTTTTTTTTCGTTTTTTTCGCTAGAATTATTGCTGTTTCGCCCGCAGAAGGTAGAACTTGACAGTTCTATACGTATTCGTGACGTTGCCATCCAAAACAGCTGAGATGCTGTGCAGAACTCTCGCATAAAATGTAGCATATCAAAAAAATCTTATTTTTTTCGTTTTTTCGCTAGAACTATTGCTGTTTCGCCCGCAGATGGTTGAACTCGTCAGTTCTATACGTATTCGTGACGTTGCCATCCAAAACAGCTGAGATGCTGTGCAGAATTCTTACATAAAATGTAGCATATCAAAAAAGTCTAATTTTTTTTCGTTTTTTCGCTCGAACTATTGCTGTTTCGCCCGTAGAAGGTAGAACTTCGCAGTTCTATACGTATTCGTGTCGTTGCCATCCAAAACAGCTGAGATGCTGCGCAGAACTTTCGCATAAAATGTAGCATATCACAAAAATCTTATTTTTTTTCATTTTTTCGCTAAGACTATTGCTGTTTCGCCCGTAGATGGTAGAACTCGTCAGTTCTATACGTGTTTGTGGCGTTGTTATCCAAAACAGCTGAGATGCTGTGCAGAACTGTCTCATAAAATGTAGCATTTCAAAAAAATCTTATTTTTTTTCGTTTTTTTCGCTAGAACTATTGCTGTTTCGCCCGTAGAAGGTAGAACTTCGCAGTTCTATACGTATTCGTGTCGTTGCCATCCAAAACAGCTGAGATGCTGCCCAGAACTCTCGCATAAAATGTAGCATATCACAAAAATCATATTTTTTTTTCGTTTTTTCGCTAGAATTATTGCTGTTTCGCCCGCAGAAGGTAGAACTTGACAGTTCTATACGTATTCGTGACGTTGCCATCCAAAACAGCTGAGATGCTGTGCAGAACTCTCGCATAAAATGTAGCATATCAAAAAAATCTTATTTTTTTCGTTTTTTCGCTAGAACTATTGCTGTTTCGCCCGCAGATGGTTGAACTCGTCAGTTCTATACGTATTCGTGACGTTGCCATCCAAAACAGCTGAGATGCTGTGCAGAATTCTTACATAAAATGTAGCATATCAAAAAAGTCTAATTTTTTTTCGTTTTTTCGCTAGAACTATTGCTGTTTCGCCCGCAGAAGGTAGAACTCGGCAGTTCTATACGTATTCGTGACGTTGCCATCCAAAACAGCTGAGATGCTGTGCAGAACTCTCGCATAAAATGTAGCATATCAAGAAAATCTTATTTATTTTCGTATTTTCGCTAGAACTATTGCTGTTTCGCCCGCAGAAGGTAGAACTTAGCAGTTCTATACGTATTCGTGTCGTTGCCATCCAAAACAGCTGAGATGCTGTGCAGAACTCTCGCATAAAATGTAGCATATCACAAAAATCTTATTTTTTTTTCGTTTTTTCGCTAGAACTATTGCTGTTTCGCCCGCAGAAGGTAGAACTCGGCAGTTCTATACGTATTCGTGACGTTGCCATCCAAAACAGCTGAGATGCTGCGCAGAACTTTCGCATAAAATGTAGCATATCACAAAAATCTTATTTTTTTTCGTTTTTTCGCTAGAACTATTGCTGTTTCGCCCGCAGATAGTAAAACTCGTCAGTTCTATACGTATTTGTGGCGTTGCCATCCAAAACAGCTGAGATGCTGTGCATAACTCTTACATAAAATGTAGCATATCAAGAAAATCTTATTTTTTTTTTCGTTTTTTCGCTAGAACTATTGCTGTTTCGCCCGCAGATGATAGAACTCGTCAGTTCTATACGTATTTGTGGCGTTGCCATCCAAAACAGCTGAGATGCTGTGCAGAACTCTCGCATAAAATGTAGCATATCAAAAAAATCTTATTTTTTTTCGTTTTTTCGCTAGAACTATTGCTGTTTCGCCCGCAGATGGTAGAACTCGTCAGTTCTATACGTGTTTGTGGCGTTGCTATCCAAAACAGTTGAGATGCTGTGCAGAACTGTCTCATAAAATGTAGCATTTCAAAAAAATCTTATTTTTTTTCATTTTTTCGCTAGAACTATTGCTTTTTCGCCCGTAGATGGTAGAACTTGTCAGTTCTATACGTGTTTGTGGCGTTGCTATCCAAAACAGCTGAGATGCTGTGCAGAACTGTCTCATAAAATGTAGCATTTCAAAAAATCTTATTTTTTTTCGTTTTTTCGCTAGAACTATTGCTGTTTCGCCCGCAGAAGGTAGAACTAACTTGGCAGTTCTATACGTATTTGTGTCGTTGCCATCCAAAACAGCTGAGATGCTGCCCAGAACTCTCGCATAAAATGTAGCATATCACAAAAATCTTATTTTTTTTTGTTTTTTCGCTAGAACTATTGCTGTTTCGCCCGCAGAAGGTAGAACTTGGCAGTTCTATACGTATTCGTGACGTTGCCATCCAAAACAGCTGAGATGCTGTGCAGAACTCTCGCATAAAATGTAGCATATCAAGAAAATCTTATTTTTTTTCGTATTTTCGCTAGAACTATTGCTGTTTCGCCCGCAGAAGGTAGAACTTGGCAGTTCTATACGTATTCGTGTCGTTGCCATCCAAAACAGCTGAGATGCTGCCCAGAACTCTCACATAATATGTAGCATATCAAAAAAATCTTATTTTTTTTTCGTTTTTTCGCTAGAACTATTGCTGTTTCGCCCGTAGAAGGTAGAACTCGGCAGTTCTATACGTATTCGTGACGTTGCCATCCAAAACAGCTGAGATGCTGCGCAGAACTTTCGTATAAAATGTAGCATATCACAAAAATCTTATTTTTTTTTCGTTTTTTCGCTAGAACTATTGCTGTTTCGCCCGCAGATAGTAAAACTCGTCAGTTCTATACGTATTTGTGGCGTTGCCATCCAAAACAGCTGAGATGCTGTGCAGAACTCTTACATAAAATGTAGCATATCAAGAAAATCTTATTTTTTTTCGTTTTTTCGCTAGAACTATTGCTGTTTCGCCCGCAGATGGTAGAACTCGTCAGTTCTATACGTATTCGTGACGTTGCCATCCAAAACAGCTGAGATGCTGTGCAGAACTCTTACATAAAATGTAGCATATCAAAAAAATCTTATTTTTTTTTCGTTTTTTGGCTAGAACTATTGCTGTTTCGCCCGCAGAAGGTAGAACTCGGCAGTTCTATACGTATTCGTGACGTTGCCATCCAAAACAGCTGAGATGCTGTGCAGAACTCTCGCTTAAAATCGAGCATATTAAAAAAAAACTTTTTTTTTTTATTTTAACAAGGATAGTGTATGAGGTGATTTGTTTTGTTTTGTCGCTGGAACAATTTTTGTGTTGCTTCCAAGTGATAGAACTATGCATTTTCAGACGTATTTGTGACCTAGTTATCGAGAACTACTGAGATGCTAGTAGGTGTATCGTGAAGTTAGCATCTCATTTTTTTTTTGGATTTTGGGCCAGAACTATTGCTGTGCTGGCTCCAGGCGATAGAACTATGCAGTTTCTGACGTATTTATGGTCTAGAAATCAAGAACTGGTGAGATGCTGATCGGGGTAGTGTGAAGTTAGCATCTCATTTTGAAAAATTTTTTTTTCAGAAAGTTGAACAGAACTTTTGAAAAAAAGTATGAGGAACTGTAGAACTATTGGGGATGCTACTAGAACTGTCCTTAAATTGTGAGATTCTAACATTTGATATGCTAGGTTCACACACATTCGTGATCGTGATTTTTTTTTCTATTCGTGATTAAATTGAACTTGTTTGCACAATAACTGTAGGTAGCTATTCGGGCCAATAATAATTTATCTATCAACGATCAATAAAATTACCTGACGTATATTGATAAGACAAAGTTAATCAGATACGCAAGGTCGAAGTAACATCTTATATGTAGGTGCATAACAAAATGGGGACATCCAAATAGCCATTGTCACCTTTTTTTTTTATTACACCGAAAATACAAGACATTAAACAATAATGCAACGAGCAAAACCATACTAAGGTTTAACTGGCGTTGAATTCAAATGTTGAAAGCAAATAAATATCTCAAATATCTTTAATCCACACACATCTAATTATTATTGTTTGATAATAATATGGATTAATATTAATATTAGCTGAAGCTGTGCGATTACTTCTGTATTTATCAAGATATATTTGACGACCTGTTTGGCTCGGTTTGTAAACACTTGCCTACTGAGCCGGCGGTCCCGGGTTCGATTCGAATCCCGGCCAGGGCAAATATTTGTGTGATAAACTCGAATATTTGTGCTTGGGTCATGGTTGTTCTATGTATTTAAGTATATATTTATTTATATAAGTACGTATATCGTCGTCTAGTAATACCCATAACACAAGCCTTCTTGAGCTTAAAGGTCTTCGCACATTATAACAACTCAACGGCGACTCGATTCTATGCCAAATATTGAAATTTAAGCCCTATGTCATATTTACTAGGTTTAATTTCAAAAAATTATATTAGTAGTTGACGACGAGTGGACGACGCGTCGTACATTTTTCGCCGTTGAGTTGTTATAATGTGCGAAGACCTTTAAGCTCAAGAAGGCTTGTGTTATCTGACGAAAAAAATACAAGAGGTTGTTGGGGGGGTAACAAAGAACCTCACCACATATCACCAGGGGGGAGGGGGGTCAAAAAGTAGCCGAATAAACCTCGCGTGATTTGTGGACAATCCCAAAGTCCCAGATCGCATATTTACACCTGATAATTTACTTCTGAATTTCCTTATGTATGGCGCGATTTTTTTATCTGAAAGCTTCACTCATCATTACTACAAAACGTTATTGATTAAATAGTGTGTACGAGCGATGAAGTCATCCTAAGGCCAGCTATAATAAGATCGGGTCACCACGGTATCGCAACTAGTGATACTTTATATTGCGATAATTGTTTAGAATATTCCGTAAATTGTCCACGACCGATAACAGATGAAGATGACTCACGCGCCGATAGCGCTGAATTGAAATTATTTATATTACTTCATTAAGGGATGACTTACGGAACTGAGATATGGTCGTTTACAATGGGACTCATGAGGCGGCTAAGAGTCACGCAACGTGCAATAGAAAGGGCAATGCTCGGAGTTTCTTTGCGCGATAGAATCAGAAATCAGGATATCCGCAGAAGAACCAAGGTAACCGACATAGTGCACAGGATTGCCCGGTTGAAGTGGCAATGGGCAGGCCATGTAGCCCGGAGAACGGACGGCCGTTGGGGCAGCAAAGTCCTACAGTGGCGACCACGTATAGGAAGCGCAGCGTGGGTCGGCCCCCGCCTAGATGGACGGATGACCTCGTGAGGGTAGCGGGGAATCATTGGATGCGGTTTGCACAGGATCGCACTTTGTGGCGAGTCATGGGGGAGGCCTATGTTCAGCAGTGGACGTCTGTGGCTGATAGATAGGGACATCATTAAGACTCGTCGAAGAGTAAATGAAGTTATTCCATTGGTTAACAAAAACATCCCTCGCTACGCATCCTCGCACATCTCTGGTGAAAACAAATAAAAGCCTTAAACCTGTATGTAATAGTGCTCATGAACTATATGTGTACACGTGTGTAGGTGTAGATAGAGCTATGGCGCATGCTGCTATCTCATCCGCCGATAAGGCTATTAATAACCTATATCCGAGTGTTATACGACGCTGTAATTTACGTAAATATTAAGCTTCTCAACGGATCTAATCAATTGATAACATTTCATATTTTTAACAGATAAAAATTTATATAGAGACTAGCTGTGCCGGTGTTGCCCGCTCATCCCACGGGAACACTAAATTTATTCGGGATGAAAAGTATCCTATGTCCTTTCCTGGGTGTCAAACTATCTCCATACCAAATTCCATCTAAGTCGGTTCAGTGGTTTAAGCGTGAAGAGGTAACAGACAGACAGACACACTTTCGCATTTATAATATTAGTATGGATATTATATATACATATATGGATAGAGAGAGCTTTGCGTCATCTAGGTATACGCTCAAATATTTCGGTATGCAAACATATATAATAAAATACATAAAATAATCGAAAACTACGACAACTATGTCTGAATAGTTGTCGTCTTCGACCTATCCGCGAAAAAAAAAACTTTCAACAATGTCAAGCTCAACGCCATTCGTTTTATTTTTAATTAGACACCAGACTAAAGTTACCTTTCCATAGTGTCATAGTTTTGGAGTTACTACATTTTAGAATGAGTATATTTTAATAAATCGATAATAAGAAAATTAGTAATATCAGCAAAAATATAAAAACAGTGATTACATTATCTTTCTTAGCTCAATACGGAAAAGTAATAAAATCTAGTGTTAAAAATAAGAACTGTTGTCAATTTTCCTTATTTTATTATTTTAGTGATTAATCGCGAGAATCCAATTAATGAATCACGGTTTACTCGGAATTCAAAGTCATTTTGTTAAGTACTTTGACAGCTCAATGCTTGCATGAGATCACACTGAATACACTGATACATAATCTATTTATTACATCGCTGTGCTCAATACAGGGTTCGCTGTGGTTGGGCTGCTCATCTTGCTTGCGACCGCGGTGCCGAAGTGCAATCCATTCAGCACATCATCGGAGAGAGCCATGATGCCCTGCTTAATCTTGACGCTGACTCACGATACTCTCTTACCTTCTGCAGGAATGAGTTGATCCATTTTGTGAAGGTCTTCTTCTGAATATGTACCTAGATTAGACGCTGCTCACTTGACGCTGAGTCATGTTGCTGTCTTACCTTATGCAGGAATGAGTTGATGCATTTCGAGAAGTTCTTTTTCTGGATATGTAGACGCTCTGCCTGGAGAGCCTTGACGCTGACTCATGCTGCTGCCATATCTTCTGCAAGAAGGATTTTATCCATTTCGTGAAGATCTTCTCTTGGATATGTAAGCGCTCCTCTTGGAGCGCCTTGATGCCTTATTTTAACTTGACGCTAAGTCACGTTCCAGCCTACCTTCTGTTGGAAAGAGATGATCCCTTTCGTGAAGGTCTTTTTCTGGATGTGCAGCCGCTCTTCCTGGAGCGACGTGATACATGATACTCTCTTACCTTCTGAAGGTCTTCTTTGGATGTAAGAGATGCTCCTACTGGAGACCCTTGATGCCCTGCTCAATCTTGACGCTGAGTGATGTTTCTGTCTTACCTTCTGCAGGAATGAGTTGATCCATTTCGTGAATGTCTTCTTCTGGATGTGCAGTCGCTCTTCCTGGAGCGCTTTGGTGCCCTGCTCACTAGACGCTGACTCATGTTACTCTCTTACCTTCTGAAGGTCTTTTGGATTTAAGAAATGTTCCTACTGGAGACCCTTGATGCCCTCCTCAATCTTGGCGCTGAGTGATGTTGCTGCCTTACCTTCTGCAGGAATGAGTTGATCCATTTCGTAAATGTCTTCTTCTGTATATGCAGTCGCTCTTCCTGGAGCGCCTTGATGCGTCCCTGCTCGAACTTGAGCGCGTCTTCCCGCTGAGTCATGTTGCTGCGCTGCTGCACCGCGGCCGCGTAGCCGCCCGGCTCATACTGCGGCCCTGGGGACAGAAATACTACTATAAGAAACGAGATAGTTAGTTAGTTGCGCTGGGCATTTTCCGCACATCGACATCCAACGTGCCTATTTTGCGTCAAATCTCAGCAAAACCTTGATGTTGCTTGTGGCTTCGTGTACGGTGCTTGGAGATCCTAGGTACTTGGAGATCCTAGGTACTGAGAGATTCTAGTTAATTGGAGATTCTAGGTAAGAAACGAGATACTAAAGCACGTTAAGTTCAGCAACCTGGAACCAGGGCCGTATTTACTCCTAGGTCCGCAAGGCCCGAGCCTAGGGGCCCAGCCAGTCTAGGGACAGCCCCAGAAGCAGGAATTGCGCCATACTTATGTTCTCCTTATGTATTACTTAAAATACTACTAATTAAAACCATTTTGAGCTGGGGAAGAGTCCCCAAATGTGCCTAGCGGGCTTAGCCTTCTAAGTCCAGGTCTGCCTGGAACCAGTGTATTAGTTCTTCCGGCGGTTGTCGTAGAGACCGGTGAGCCATGGTGCGCCGAGGCTAAGGAGCCGTTTAACGATTTACGATGAAGGAATTGCCAAACTTTTTGGTACGAGTGGGAATATTCTCTACGGTGAAGCGATAACATCGCAAACCGGCACGTGTGGTTCTATGAAGATAGTTTTAGTTTATTGTAAAAGTATAGTAACTGTGTTACTGCATAAAATAATATTTGCTGAATAAAAGAAACGGGTTCTGGATACCACTTAGATAGTTGGCAGTCGACAAATGTGCGTTTTTCTAGAAATTTCCTGCCTCGCACGACAGCATTGTGGAATGAATTGTCGATTGCGGTATTTCCGGACCGATACGACCTTCAAACCTTCAAGAAAAGAGCGTACTCCTTGAAAGGCCGGCAACGCACTTGTGACTCCTCTTGTGCTGCGGGTCTCTATGGGCGACGGAAATGGCTTTCTATCAGGCAATCCGTTTGCTCGTTTGCCCCCTATGACATAAAAAGTAGGATCATAGATTTGGAAAGATAAGCTTCAAATCCACTAGCTCCTTTTCTGAACCGTACCATATTTCCTCGTGGGCTGGTAGTCCTGGTAGGAGTTCACGCTGACGTTGCTCAACGGTCGCTGCATGGTGCACTAGGCGTACTCTCACTCATTTGTCACTTCACTATAACTATCTTTGGTTTCGGTTGTCTGCAATCGTTCGTAAGATCTCTCGTTTTAAACCTTTTACTAAGTAACTATTTATTTATTAATACTATATTGCACAAAACAAAAGTCAGTACAAATGGCGGACTTAATGCCAAATGGCATTCTCTACCAGTCAACCATAGGGCCAAACAGAGATTCTAGAAATTGGTGCAAATCGGAAATCTAATTGTAATCTAGAAATGCAAGTTATACTTTTCCATTCTCTTGGCAGTCTTTCAGTAACTTTTTTTTAACCCCAACGATAAAAGAGGGGTTTTATAAGTTTAACCTGAGTATCTGTGTATTTGTGTATCTGTGTGTGGCATCGTAGCTCCTAAACGGATAGACCAATTTGAGTGCGTTTTTTAGGGTTCCGTACCCAAAGGGTAAAAACGGGACCCTATTACTGAGACTTCGCTGTCCGTCCGTCCATCCGTCCGTCCGTCCGTCCGTCCGTCCGTCCGTCCGTCCGTCCGTCCGTCCGTCTGTCACCAGGCTGTATCTCAACAACGGTGATAGCTAGACAGTTGAAATTTTCACAGATGATGTATTTCTATTGCCGCTATAACAACAAATACTAAAAATAAAATAAAATTAATATTTAAGGGGGGCTCCCATACAACAAACTTGTTATAGATTATATATATGTATAGGTACGGAACCCTTCATGCGCGAGTCGGGCTCGCACTTGCCCAATTTTTTAATTGAAAGACATGTCCATCGAGATGGTTCTTAGCTATGCTATGTTTACCTAGTGGAAATAGGACGAGTAGTTTCTATTCTAATATATTCAGCTTTAATTGTAACAAGTGACAAGATCTCAGCCAAATTCTGTAGTTATGTTCAGTTTTAGTGGTTTTCTATATCACTCATTGAATGAGGGTCTCATGATGAGCTGTTGTGCCGGGGGTTATTTAAATTTAAGTTATTAAACTACACATGTCATGGCAATGGCGTTTTGATTTACATTAACCACTAAACCGTAAAAAAATGAAATGTTGAAATCCCTAAAAATACACGTATTGTATAGGGAGCCGCTTTAATTTTATAACTTTTTACTTTAATTTCAGTATTTGGTGATAACACCAGATAATAAAGATATAATAATATTTTTATTTCGTCATTTCTTTCTTAAGATATATAACAAAGTAGTGTTTTAAACCTACAGGCGACATTCCACGATTTTGAGAGACAATCGACGACGCGGTTGGCTCAGTTTGTAAGCACTTGCCTACTGAGCCGGCGGTCCTGGGTTCGACCGGGATTCGGGAACTTGAATATTTGTGCTTGGGTCAGGGATGTTATCTATATATGTATTTATATATTATGTAAGTATATCGACATCTAGTACCCATAGTACAAGCTTTGCTTAGTTTGGGACTAGGTCGATTTGTGTATGATTGTCCCATAATATTTATTTATAAAAAATAGAATCGATTAACAACCTCAAAACAATAATTGTCTGCACGCCATCAATGCATGAGCTGACCAGTGTACTGTACAGTACAGTTAGGCAAGCCAGTGGGCACTGGGCAGCCACCGTGCCAGGCGATGACCTCGCGATGGTAATTATTGTTACGCTTATGTCGGTTACACACGAGGGCAGAAAAGTGAGGCACACCAGTACAGCACAGTTTGAACGCACAGAACAGGACTGCCTTGACAGTAAATAAAGCAAAACGATGTTATTCGAGGTAGTTTGCTCCCGATCCCGAAAGACTTGTCCGTCGAGATGGTTCTTAGCTATGTTTGGTGGAAATAGGACCAGAAGTTTCCAAGATATTCAGCTTTAATTGGAACAAGTGAAAGGATCCCAGCCAACATTGAAGTTAAGAAATCCAAATTGTGTATTTATGTTCAGTTTAGAAGCATTTTCCATATCACTCATTGAATGAGGGTCTCATGATGGCCAGCTACTTATGTCAATGTTTTAAATGTTTAATTTAGGTTATTTACGACAAAACGAGGTAAATGAACTGCGGTGCCAATATTAATGGCGTTAGTTTGCACAGCACACACAGACATATTTGTTTGGGTCTGTTTGAGCATCCGAATTTATGTTTACTGAGAGATGTTTCATTACGCACCCAAAACCACGTACATGTCTGCATAATTTGTACCTAAACTATACCTATACATTTATATCCGCGCCATTATGAAAAAAATATAAAATCTGTAGTAATTTTTATCTCCTAGTAATGTTTTAACAAAAACAAAAATATTACTAGCAGGCGGCCGCAACTTCCTCCGCGTATTTTTTCTATACAGTAGACGGAAGGACATCTTTTGATGTCCAGCTATCCCCGTACAGACGCCGGGAAGGAATGGCTTGCCGGCTGAGTAGGATAGTGATTCGAAGCCGGCAAGCCCTTTTCACGGTATTCCCTTGATTTGTCTATTTTTTTTTGTCTAATTTCAGTTTGTCTAACAACTTTTACCATAATGAACATTTTATCTAAAGTCAATATGTATAATATCATTTCTCATAATTATTATTTTGTCGAAATTCGTTTTGCCTAAATGATCATTTTCATAACTCTTGTTTTGTCGAATATTATTTTATCTATAACTCACTTTGTCGATTCTTATTTTGAAAATTGTAGGTTAGGTTAAAGACCGAATACTGTAGGTTAGGTTAGGTTTGTTTTATGACCATGGATAGCGGAGCGAGCGAAGCGAGCGGAGCGTCAGAATTGCTTGCTAAATAAATAAATTAGGCAAAAAATTGTTAGGCCAAATATGTTTATACGAATTAAAAATTAGGTCAAATAAAATTAGACGAAATAAGATTATGTGAAATGAGTATTATACAAAACGACTTTCACTCAAATGAAAATTAGGCAAAGTGAATAGTTATGCTAAATAATATTAATTTAAATGAAATTAGGCAAACCGAAATTAGGCAAAACAAGGTACAACCCCTTTTCACGGCTAAGCGATGTATAGTGTTTTTCTCAAACATGTGCAATGAAATAAAATATACACCACTCAAAAAAAATATAATTCAGATGGTGAGCCTGTTCATTAACACAGACGCCATGTTTAAAAAAGATTTACTTCCCGGCCTAGGCCTTTAATTTTGAATGAAATTCCTTTACAGTTCTCTCGAATTGTTCCGCCGCAAAGATATTTCGAAGCTTGTTATAACGCATGTTATGGCGACCTTTCGTTGCATGTTTGAGAAAAATAAATTAGTACCACTAAAATTAGTACCACTAAAATTAGTACCACTAAAATCCGCAATATGGTGTGTGTTGAAAAACACCCTGTTAAGCAAACCGAGAAGCTCTTCAAAGGAGTGGTGTTATCTGTGGTCGCGATAACAGTCTACTCAGAGTAAACACGCATTACCTAGATTACGTACTTTCGATACACAGAGCAAGGAATTCGTGCAGTTTGCGGATTATTGTCTTTCTCATTTGTTTGTGCATTCTTTTCAAAATCCGTTTTATAATCTTGATAGGTTTATCAAGATTATAAATCACTAGCGGTTTGGCAGACTCGCCAAAATGGCTGCCATATGATTTTTCAACCCAATCTCCGCCATTTTGAAAAATCGAAAACTAAATTGTGAATCTGTCGTCTATCGGAACTGCTCACAATTTTTTTATTGGTTGGAAGGTGCGTACTGTACACGGGAACAGCCGGGAATTTGGACACTTTGACATACGAAAGTGTCAATATGATTAAATATCTTGTTTTATTATTATCTTGTAATATTTTGTTTTATTTGAAAAATATTGTAAATATAAATCTTAAAATAAAGTTTGATTAAAATACCAAAATCTATAAACTAATGTCATATCGAATTTAAACTATTCACCAAGCGTATGTTTAAGTACATTTTAATAATTTTTAGTAGTTAGTTTTCTTGATCACTTTTTGCATCGCCTACTCGTCTCTATTCATTTATTATGATAAGATTGCCTATTGTTTACCACTATTGTATTGTAATGTTAAGTCAGTTAAGTGTCATCTTCATCTGCATTTGTATTTCTTTCTTTTAGAGGTTTGCAATAAAGATTATTCTATTAAAGAATATTCTATTAAAGAACTTACGAACTTTGAAGTTACGTAACTTCAAACGTAAACAGTCCACGCATCTTCTTTGTTATTTTTACGTAAAAAGTATACTTTATCGAACAAGTAACGCATCAGTCCGGACGGGTTGTCAAAACTCGTTTCCGAGTCGTAATAAAAAGAAAATGGCCGCCTGTCACTTCGGTATTCTTAGTATTAACACAACGTTTGTATTTCTTTATAATTCAACAGGGGGTTTTACAACCATACACCATATTGCGGATTTTTAGTTGTACTAATTTATCTAACTGGCAACGACACATTTTTGGTAACTGACGTGAAAGTCAGTGAATGTCACTGATGTAAACAAAGATAGAGGCTTCCGGTTCGTGACTCAAGATGGCCGCATGCGTTTAAGTTTCGTTGTTCATTATTTATTCATTTTTGTTGTTCAATGTGTAGTATTGATAGCGTATTGTGCAGTGATCTAACGTATGAGTGAATAGCTAATGAAGGCCGTTCCCTGAGCCAGAACCCCGAGCCCCTCCTCAGGCCACCCGTCCCTGTCACATCACAGTCACATTTCAAAAGAGTGACGGAGACAGAGCTTGCGGGTCGTAAGGCGATATCTTTTTTCGTAAGAATTTGTCGATGATTATTTATTTTAAAAATATTGGCTTCAATTATTGAAATTCGGAAGCTGTAAAATTACTATTTTAGTTATGATTGATTTTTCTCCTTTTTTTGTTTCATAGTGTCACGTAGAAAAAAAACAAGTAAAGTTGGAGTAAAAATTCGAATTGGAGGTTACTTTGGGAATTAATTGTATCGAGCGAAGTGTTATGAATCGTGTATCGAATGCTGTGTTATTAAAGATAATATAATCAAGAATGATATATATTTTTCCCTCGTTTACTAATATCAACGTTTCGTAGAAAAATAGGATAATTTTTGGGGTATTTTTGCAAATCTGGCTCAGGGAACGGCCTGAAGAATTCAACTTGAAGCGTTCATAGCCCTTCCTGGGTCAAGGCCCGATAGTCCGTGTGGTTTTTTGTAAATCGCTATCACTTTACAAAAAGCACGATTTTTTCAACTCACCGTACAACGTGGTATCAATCCTCTATCTAGTCGCCTAGTGCGATTGGCAACGAGACATTGGCAGTAATGGTCGCTTAACTGTGACCGGTTGCCATTTTTAAAAAAATATAATAGAATAGATGTAAACAAAGCGGAAACAGGACTAAATATTACGCGCGTAATAAAGCCAAAACTATCCGAAGTGATGAAAGTCAAGTTTTTTCAATAGGATTCAGTATTTCGCTGGAAGAACGAAGGATTGAGCAGCATTCCGTTAAATTTTTTTAATTTGGTTAATGTCAAATCCTTGACGGCTATTGACGTTTAATAAAGTAAATATATGACGTATGCACATTATTGCCATATGAAAGCTGTTTGTAGCGTCACTATCCCTGGGTCGGACCGACGCTTGCTAGGCTATTCTAAGCAACTTCGTCCGTAAAAGTCCGTCCGTCGTTCTTTATCGCGTTTATCGCAAAGGTAAATAGTATCCTATAACCATCTTTGGATGTCCAGCTATCTTTCTACCAAAATTGGTTAAAATCCATCCAGCCGTTTCAGTGTGAAGAGCGGACAAAAAATTGTTACCAACAGATGGAGCTAGCTGTCGCGCCCATCCTGTATCGCGCTGATTCTCAATACAACAGGCTACCTGACATGTCAAACCAGTCAGAAAAAATATTCTAAGAGTGAATCTAGACTTAAGAAGTCCATTGTCAGTTCATCTATCCATACTATATACTATTATATCCATACTAATCCATACTAATATTATAAATGCGAAAGTGTGTCTGTCTGTCTGTCTGTCTGTCTGTTACCTCTTCACGCTTAAACCGCTGGACCGACTTAGATGAAACTTGGTATGGAGATAGTTTAAGACCCGGGAAAGGACATAGGATACTTTTCATCCCGAATAAATTTAGTGTTCCCGTGGGATGAGCGGGTAACACCGCGGGGCACAGCTAGTTCGACATAAGTTTGTGATATGGCTATAATCACTTTTTCACAAAAAAGAAACGACTTCAATGAGCGAAATGCAACATACAATAAGACTTATTTGGTTTTCTCATGGATGTCTTTGTCAGAACTGGACCAAGTTGAAATGGGACCACACGGGACGCACCAGCTTTCAAATAAATAAAGAATCATCAAAATCGGTTCACCCAGTCGAAAGTTCTGAGGTACTGTAAAACTACCCAACTATAGTCCAGTCCACACAACTATGGTCCAATTGAATCAGAGAATTACTCGTTAACATATGACAATTATAACGAATAAACTCTAAAGTGAACAATATAATTAAACAAACTTAAATAAAAACGTATAAAACCACTCATAGAATATGGATATTGATAAAAATAAACGAGTTATGTTTTGGACCACAGTTGGATGATTGGACTATAGTTGGGTAGTTTTACAGTCGAATTGAGAGCCTCCTCCTTTTTTGAAGTCGGTTAAAAATGGCTGTAGGTCGAACGCATTAAGCGTCGTTTTATCTCTACAATTAGCGTCGGTCATCGTTCTGCGCGCGCATACGATGCGCACCGTTATGCAACGATGTGCAGGTATTAATTAAGGGCAGCGCGCATTCGGGGCAGCGGTATCGCTGTTATTAACCACTGCTGCTATTAAGAGGATGTATCACTAAGTACTCCTTTTCCCATACTATAAGTTTAGTTTAAATTCGCTCCTGGTAAACTATGGCGTTACATATAAATGAGGTCCAAACTTAACGTAACCAGCAGGGCTAGCATGTCACGCGAATTCTCACGCGATTTAGCGTCACCTGTTTTGCTCGCACAGCATAGGTAAGAAAGTGACAGATAGTATTTGTCTCACGACAAAGAGTCGCGTGTCATAGTAAAGTTGTGCTACAGTCGAGTTTTTAATTAGGCGAACTAACTTAACAGCTGAAAGTGTTGTCAGAAATAGAAAAAAAAATTGTGATTGGTTTATGTCGATACAAATTAGTAGTACATATTATTCATCTGTGATACAAATATGTCGATATAACCTTAACTATACACCCATAGACAATTTCGTACGTAAAGTTGCGCTCTCTTTTTACCTGTCTACATTAGAAGAGTCGTTCATTGACCGAGCGAGCAAAACGACTCCATTTCAGCTTGGTCAAAAAATCTTTCGTATGTCTACAGGCGGAATATCTCAGTCTCGTGAAATCTTGAGTTCAGGTTCAATAATTACATAGTTTCTAGGGTTCCGTACCCAAAGGGTAAAAACGGGACCCTATTACTGAGACTTCGCTGTCCGTCCGTCCGTCCGTCCGACCATCCTTCCATCCGTCCGTCCGTCCGTCCGTCCGTCTGTCACCAGGCTGTATCTCACGAACGATGATAGCTAGACAGTTGAAATTTTCACAGATGATGTATTTCTATTGCCGCTATAACAACAAATACTAAAAATAAATATAAAAAATATTTAAGGGGGGCTCCCATACTTGTTGTAGATTATGGTACGGAACCCTTCATGCGCGAGTCGGACTCGCACTTGCCCAATTTTTTTTTTAATTTATGAATCATCTAGTGTCTCATTTTTTTATTAAACCATTGATACAAAGATCAAAGAAAAATTGAAATGAGTTACCTGGTGGAAAAGACCGGGAATCGAACCCGCTACCTCTGGATTGCCGGTCCAGCGGCCGGTCATTTCAATTTTTCTTTAAGCTTTCATCTTTGTATCAAATGTTTTGATAGATTTTTTTTAGTCAGTTTTTAGGGTTCCGTACCCAAAGGGTAAAAACGGGACCCTATTTACTGAGACTTCGATGTCCGTCCGTCCGTCCGTCACCAGGCTGTATCTCAAGAACGGTGATAACTAGACAGTTGAAATTTTCAGAGATGATGCACAACAAATACTAAAAATAAAATAATATAAATATTTAAGGGGGGCTCCCATACAGCAAACTTGTTATAGATTATGGTACGGAACCCTTCATGCGCGAGTCGGACTCGCACTTGCCCAATTTCTTTCCTAGTTAGCATACCGGCAAAGTTAAAACAACATTAACTATGTATTTACTATTTCTAGTCAAATTGTAGCTTTAAATAAACGAGTATTTTCAAAGCGTAATTATGCAAATCTGAGTATTGCACCGACTCTAGAAATACCGCAGATAATTCTTGATTGGCATCTAACAGACTTGCCATATTAGCCGAAGAACCGATAACCGGTGGGGTAAACGTGTTCTTGAGTGGAGACCGCGGATCGGCAAGCGTAGTGTGGGAAGCCCTCAGACTAGGTGGAGCGATGATCTGTGCAGGGTGGCTGGCAAAAGCTGGATGAGAGTAGCCGAGGATCGCTTACAATGGCGTGCAGTGGAGAGGCCTATGTCCAGCAGTGGACAAGAATAGGCTGATGATGATGATGATCTAACAGACTTGTTTTTAACCGGCGAAGAAAAAGGAGGAGTGTTGTAAGTTTAACATGTGTCTGTGGCAGTAGCTCCCAAACTGATGGAGCAATTTTAGGCGATTTTTATCGAAAGTCTTTTCCGTTGAGATAGTCCTATATTAGTAATAATTTTATTAAAATGAGTGCTCTTTCCAAAAGAAATCAACACGTAAAGTTGACACTGTCAAGTCTCGAACCCGCATGCGCGCGCATGAATGGCCGCTGTGGGCTGTTGCTGTTGTGCGCGCGCGCATATAACCGCACACGACCTCTAAGCAGGTTGCGCGGCGCCAGTCACAGCGGGGCGTACAGAGATGCGTTTTTCTCGAATGTTATTAAGTATAAAATAAACATATGTAATAAATAAATAAACATCACACAACCTTACACAAATCTAAAAGTTCTTAATTAGATAGATAGATAGATAAATTCTTTATTCATTTCCACAACTTACATGGTTTGACACAGTAGGTAAATATTATAATACAGTCGAAACATGCATGTGAATTCTAATGTTGTTATATCAAATGAAACATCATATGAAATGTTGTTATATCTATTGAAATTATATGAAACGTTGTTATATCTATCATTACACACTCGTCACGATAAATATCAAGGTGATAACAGAAATGAAAAGAGGAAGTAAAGACCATGGCGGTCATTTTATAGAGGAAAAAAAATGCTTGTTCATTGCTATTTATAGTTATTCCTTTATATTAATACTGACAGCTGCCACGGAAACCAGATTGCTGCATAACCTGACCTGGTACATGCGTTGGGGGAGCTAACTGGATTTAATAACTGGACTTATATTTCTTTTGTTGACAACAACAAACCGTCCACTGGAAGCCGAAGAAAAGGAGGTCAAAGCTTGTTAACCCACTTATTTATTTTGTTAAAGTTGTAATAAAAAAAAATGTTATAAAACTTGCTCGTAAAAACAATATTGTTGTATAGACAATCGTTTCATCGAATTTTCATTTCATCCATACTAATCCATACTAATATTATAAATGCGAAAGTGTGTCTGTCTGTCTGTTACCTCTTCACGCTTAAACAGCTGAACCGATTTAGATGAAATTTGGTATGGAGATAGTTTGAGACCCGGGAAAGGACATAGGATACTTTTCATCCCGAATAAATTTAGTGTTCCCGTGGGATGCGCGGGAAACACCGCGGGGCACAGCTAGTATTATAAATGCTAAAGTGTGTCTGTCTGTCTGTTACCTCTTCACGCTTAAACCGCAGAATGGATTTTGATGAAATTTGGCATAGAGATAATTTAAGATACGAGGAAGGACATAGGATAGTTTTCATCCTGGAAATTATACCTAAAAAGATTGAAAAGTGAGTGAACATTTCTATTAGGGTGCGGTGACCCTGTAGGAAATGTAATTATTAGACCAAGAGCACAATTGCTCTTACATGTGCTTAGGCGCTTTTAATAATCCCTTTTATCAAGTTCCATGCGTACGTAGTCGCGGGCAAAAGCTAGTAGAAATATAATTTCAGTCTTTTTTTCGGAAACCATAAAAAAAAAATTAATTTGATAACATAAACCTAACCTAATCTAAATGTTGAAATTTTTAAGATTTCTGAAAAAAAATATGACTCGTGGAAAAAAATATCTTTGAAATGAAGCACCAGCAGCAAGCAAGTGTTTGTCTATAAAAAAAGGATCCCTGGCCGGAAGTTAGACGTATTTCGTCCATCTTTGATACAATGATAATGAGTTCAACGAATTATTGGCTAAATTTTTAGTTAAGCAGAAAAGAGTTTCTTTGTACACATGGAGAGCTTCTTTCATTAATAGACACTCGTAAAAAACTCTACCCGCCATAACTAGCGCCATCAACCGCGCTCCAAGGTCACGCCGCCGCAAGCCTTGTATGGGTTTAAATTTAAACATGGAATCATACGTCGTTCCGAATTCGAAACGCAACGGTCCGCGGGCGAGATTTTTTGTGGCCAGGGCGATCGTTAACAACCATTTTTTTCTTAGTTTTGAATTTAGAATCGTTGCTGTAGAGGCGTTTTTAACGTTTTTTGGTTTGTTTTTGCATTGATAGAGAATATGGAGCAGTGTAAATAGGTTACATGTTTTATAAATAAATGCAAGATTCTGAACTGACAGGCGAATTTAATTTTTGTTATGCGAACGCGAGCGAAAAGCTCCAAAGAATAGGAAAGCATGATGTTTCAAAAATACAGCAAATTTTTGCAACAGGATTTTTTTATTATTTTTAATGTGGATGTATCCAATTTTTATCATTATACAAAGGCAAAGCACAAAGTTTTTCTTTGTATCAATAATTATTAATTAAATACAGAATTAACTAATAGGAATGATCACCTCAACAAGAATAACAGCATTTAATTGCGTTTTTTTTCATTCATAGTTAATACCTTCCTCATTTCTGACATAATTTTTATAATCCTGAGGCCATAGAGCGCGGAATGTTTCTCACGCGATGATGTCAGCGTATAAATAAGTAAATAGACATGACAAATCGCGTACAAATCATACTGTATTTCTTTAACACGTGTGTCATACGACTAGAAGGATTTTAACGAAGGATCTTGCAATATTTTTCACACTGAGTGCGAGAAAAAATTGGCGAACGAAATTGTCGAAAATTAAACGAATTCAAAACACAAGATAAGATTCATGTAAGGCCATGAGATACATGAAATAGGTGACGTCATGAAAAATGCCGTAACAGTCGAGGCAAACAGATTTGTTAGTGCGCTGGCGCGGAATGTCATAACACGAAGCAGCACAAATACCCCGAATAGTCACTTTAACTGCTTAATTTCGCCTACTCATTTCATTTATATTAATCTGCTACCCAAAGGTTGTCTGGAAGAGATCGCTGTTTAGCGATAAGATCGCCTATTGTTTACCTCTATTGTTATGATAAGTATGTATGTATGTATGTAAACACTTTATTGTACACAACAACTGGTTATAAATACATTGATAACAAATGAAATATGTAGAAAGACGAACTTATCCTATTAGGGATCTCTTCCAGTTAACCTTTGAGCAATTGAAGGAATAGGTATTTGAAGAAAATAGGCAAACTACACTGCGTACAAACGAGATATCTATATTATGGTGTACTTCCTTTTCGCCGAATTATGTTTCGCAAACGTTTCATTTCGCAAAAGTTTCAAAGTCAAAGTCAAAGTCAAAAGTGTTTATTTGTTAAACATAGGTAAATACACAATACACATTCATTTCGCCAAAAGCATTTTTCTCTGAAACTGTAAACTATTTCAGATTGTTGTAAATATCATCCTTTAGATTAGGTTAGGTTAGGTTAGGTTTGTTTTATAACAATTCGAAATAGTTTACAGTTTCAGTGAAAAATGCTTTTGGCGAAATGAAACTTTTGCGAAATGAAACGTTTGACGAAACGTAATTCGGCGAAAAGGCAGAGAACTCTATATTATCCATACTAATATTATAAATGCGAAAGTGTGTCTGTCTGTCTGTCTGTCTGTCTGTCTGTTACCTCTTCACGCTTAAACCGCTGAACCGATTTAGATGAAATTTGGTATGGAGATAGTTTGAGACCCGGGAAAGGACATAGGATACTTTTCATCCCGAATAAATTTAGTGTTCCCGTGGGATGAGCGGGAAACACCGCGGGGCACAGCTAGTACTTAATAAAACTAATAAGTGTTATCTGTATTTGTATTTCTTTCTTCTTGAGATGCGCAATAAAGAGTATTCTATTCTATTCTATTTCATTTGTATCTAACATTATAATCAGACTAGCTGCGTCTCGCTGTGTTACCAAAAAATCCCACGGGAACATAATTTATTTTCGGGATAAAAAGTAGCCTATTTGTTAAACCAGAGTATTAGCTACTTCCGTACCAAATTATATCAAAATTGGTTCAGCCGTGTGTAGAACTAACAAACATACAAAATACAAACACACTCACAAATTATCGTCTTTACAATATTAGTTACCAGTCTCGTTTAGATGAAGGGGTCACAGAATTATACATTTATTAGTATGTAAAGCCTGACAAGGGGGGGTATTCGACCATTTTAGAGAGATGATGGAGATCTCTCCATTTCATCGCCATCCGTCACTTTTGACGTGTGCCTACTTGACAAGTGGCGATATCCCTAGAACATCGCAACTTCGTCAATTCGAACGTGCTAAATTTTCGTTTCCTTTGTATGTGACGGCATAAATAACAGGCGCATAGTTTAAATTGACCGTATGACTGTTGACCGTTGAGGCGCATACGTGAAATTAGTCCGTTACGTTTCGTTCAAAACAGAAATTCATTTGCATGAATAACATTTTTGACAATCATTATCGCTTTCGTATTTCCAAAATTGAGATGAGATATGTCACTCTTAAGCTCATCGCATTTTAATGACAGTTCAATGGCGATATAACTGTTATCTAATAGAGATTTGACGTTTGGCGATCACTCAAACGGCATTCTCGAATTAGGTCCCAGATACTTATATGAGGATTGTCAAAAGGGCGCTATTTATAAGATTTATATGGCAATTATTTTGCAACGAATCGGAACCCGCTATAATGACATTAGTTTAAATACGTGTCAGTTACAATATTTTTCCCTAGTAATATCATTTAATGGAATGCTCTCTTTTCCTGACTGTTTTTCGTGTAGTAGACACGTGTACATGTTATTTATAATCTTACGTTCAGGACTGTAAATGGTTTTCGGCATTTTCTTTCTAATTCTAATTTTAAAATATGGCTTCCATCAAAGTTAATGATGATTTCGCCAATTTCGAGTTTGCTCGTAGAGCATGCCGTTGTTCGGTGAGGTTTTGCTTTTTGTAAAGTGACAGCGATTTACAAAAAACCACGCGGACTATCGGGCCTTGACCCAGGAAGGGCTATGAACGCTTCAAGTTGAATTCTTCATTAGCTATTCACTCATACGTTAGATCACTGCACAATACGCTATCAATACTACACATTGAATAACAAAAATGAATAAATAACGAACAACAAAACTTAAACGCATGCGGCCATCTTAAGTCACGAACCGGAAGTCGGCATTTTCTTTGGAAAATTTTAAATATTTGTCTTTTAAAGACCCCATCATGAATGACATTGACATTGTTGACAGCCATCACAATATAATAGCCAGTGTAAGAATTTTTTATTTTTTTTTAATCTTATTTATTTTATAAGCCATACATCTTATGATTAAGTCGGCTTAAAAATAATTACAATGTTTACTTAAACTTTAGGTAAGAAAGAAATTTAGGTAGTGTAAGAAATTTGTTCCAGTGAAATTCTGCAATATGACGCATCGTCATTTATATTTCTGGTAACTATTTTAATGACATATACCTACTTGTATTAATGACCCTGTGAATGTAAACTATGTGATACGAAATATACCTGTTCATTGTGACAGAGATGACTCATTCTATAATCATTAAATAATCATTATCATTATGAATGTACTCACATATTTGACCTTAAAACAGATTATTGTTAATTTGATTTTAACATGTCATTGCGTAATAACTCTAACAGTTCTAGTTTTATAATCACACTAATATAATAATATCGAAAGTTTGTGAGTGTGTTCATGTGTACGTTTGTTACTTCTTCACGGTCAAACGGCTGGATCAATTTTGATAAATTTTGGTATGACAGTAGTTGACACCCTGGATTAACTCATAGGCTACTTTTTATCCCGAAAAAAATTAGTCCCCGTAGGATGAGCGGGTAAAACCGCGGCGCGCAGTTAGTAAATATCGGACCTCACACAAATCAATCTAGTCCCACAGTAAGCTCTAGTCCTTACCTACTAACAAACTATGGACCTAAGTTATCTGAAATAGGGACTTTTTTATTTATTTTTGTTATTCCTGCGGGCCTATATGTATAAAGCCGAAAGAAATTTAACATAAGTATTTTTTTCGTAAATTATACTAGTTTATACGATTACAGTTATATTATGACTAGATAATTGATCCATAGAGATCTACAAGACTGGTAGAGAATGCCGTAAGGCCTTAAGTCCGCCATTTGTAGGTATTTTTCGTATTGTGCAATAATCACACAGTATAAAACAAAGTCGCGTCTGTCTGTCTGTCCCTAATCCCTATGTATGCTTAGATCTTTAAAACTACGCAATGGATTTTGATGCGGATTTTAATAGATAGATTGATGACAAGAGGAATGTTTATTTATAATAAATACATGATATAGTAGAGTAACACTGATAATTTTAAAGGTTTCTAATGTGATGTCGTAAATAAACACATTTTTGTGCTTACATTGCAAACGCTGGCTGAACCCTACTGGATTGCACCCGTGCGAAGCCAGGCTAGTTATATTATAACTAGGTAATTGATTGATACACATAGGAGATGTACAAGACTAGTAGAGAATGCCTTAAGGCATTAAGGCCGGAATTCGTAAGTATTTTTCGCATTGTGCAATACTTAATAAATAATGAATAAGTCTACAGTTCACATAACCGATAATATTTCTATATAGTACCCAGCTGACCATCGGAAGTGCAGACTAATGCACACTCGGCCTTACATCCTATCTAGCGAACGTGATAACACACTGACGTCATCATCTTATCTAAATGTGAAGGACCCAACTCGAATACTTCACACGTTGACTACATGTTACAAGTCACGACACCAATTGACAACACATTTCACATTTCTTACAGGTGGAAATTAATACAGGGATCGAGAGAGCGTCGTGTACACGCTAAAAACCATTTGCATTTATTTTCTGTACGTAAATAAACCAGATGCACCGATGATATTATACAGAGGATCGCAATGGTCAAAAAAGCCTTTAACAGCAAGAAACATCTGCTTAAAGGAAAGATGTCTAAAAAAGCTAAAAAACAGTTAATCAGGGTGTACATTTGGAGTATAGCTTTATATGGTAGTGAGACATGGACACTGACACAAAGGGATAGAGAAAGGCTGGAAGCGTTTGAGATGTGGTGTTGGCGGCGAATGGAAAGTATTAGCTGGACGGAAAAGAAAACCAATGAAGAGGTTTTGAGTATGGTAAAGGTAGACCGTTGCTTCATCATTATCATCTATGGTCCCACCGGAAGATCAGCGCTAGCATCATGCTAAGGCGGGACCTTTTCGTGGCGCAGCCATAATAGTATAGTTGCTTATTGTTTTATTTAATTTATCATTTTTGTCACTATTTGTAATTATGTTCTATGGTCACGTCACGAATAAATGTATTTCTTTCTTACTTTCTTTTTATTTTCTTTGCTTACTGAAAACCATTCAAAATAGAAGAAGACGGATGATTGGACACTGATCCTGTCTTTGTGAACATCCTGGCAGGCAAAGTGAACGGGAAAAGAGACAGAGGAAGACCAAGAATTACGTTTTTTAGTCAAGTGAAAGAGAAAGTGGGCACTATGTCGTATCAGGATACCAAAACACTATCAAGAAATAGGGAAGAGTGGCGATTACTCCACCGACAAGAGCGAAGCTCTTAAATTATGAATGAATGAAGTAAATAAATATAAAAAATACATAAAGTAAACGAAATCTACGACAACTATGCCTGCATAGAGTTGTAGTCTTCGACCTATCCGTAAATTTATAAAATAGGTATCAATAATGTCAAACGCAACTTTTTTTTTTTATTAGATACCAGACTAAAGTAACCTTTCCATTGTGTCATAGTTTTGGAGTTATTACATTTTAGAATGAGTATATTTTGATAAATTAATAATAAATGCGTAATCTTAGGAAAAATATAAAAACAGTGATTGCGTTCTTTCTAAGCGGAATACAAAGGCAAAAAGTAATATTATTGTAGTCATAAAAATATGAAATCTAATAATAGTTATAATAACTACACTTTAGACTATAGAAGACTCTACTTCATACAATAGATTTGTAAGGGTGAAGCCGCTGGTTTTATGTGGTTTTATTTATTATTCTAAGGTAATTAATTGAATACTGTATTTGATGACAGCTCAAATCAGCTATTCTTTATGAAATGTCAAAAACGATCTGTCAGTATGAAGCTTTTATGATGATACAGGCTTGTGACGTCATAAAAATCAGTAGTCAAAACACGTCTTCTTCCATTTTGAAAATTTTGATATACTGAACCGACTAACAAGTCTATATACCGAACCTACTCACAAAACTTCACGAGAATCGCTTGAAAATGCTAGCGGTAGCCGAGAGCGTCTAGAACTCCAAATGTCCGGACATACGAAAGAATTTCAGACCAAGTTCAACCGAAACCCTCCGCTCACTCAGTCAATTGATTCAGCCAACGGACCGTCTGACCCCCAGCTTGCAAATTGCGAGCGCGTGAGTAACTTTCAGGGTGATGACTAACCAATAACCGCCAAATTTTTTTGGCAAACACATGCCTCGGATCCTGTTCCACATTGAGCGATACAAGCTTAGCTTGTAATTAATTGTAAGACTTTTAAGAGGCCTTATTCCTTTTAAAATGGTGATTGTTTTAGACATTTTCTCTATGATCAAACATGTTTCTTAACATATTATAATGTTACTATCTAGAACATGACTATTGGGATTTATTGGTATATATTTTAAACCTACAGTTTCAATTTTTCATTGATAATTTTTGTTTCAAACACTACTCGAAATTGACAAAATTCACGCGGAAATTTAGTTTTCACCTCACCAGCTCAAACATGGCGATTTTGCTGTCAGATAACAGTGAACAAAATGCGATTTTGTTTCGAGCGTGAGTAGAAAGTAGCTTTTTAATTTTTTCAATATCTGACTACGAATTGTCATTCTTCAGCCAAAGGTTAATTATAAAAATCAAATCATTTGAATCTCCATGCACTCTGTTTCTTTCATATGTATATAAAAGAGAGAGATAGAAACTTATCAATTTGAAATTCGATTTTCGAATCCGACCTCGATCGAGAACAGTTCGGATACGCGTTATACCAAAAAATTCATTAAAAACACCCGAAAAAGTTTTAATTGCAACGTATTTTTCTTCTACCGACCGAATATTAAAATTATTGTGCCTATTATTAATTAATATTATTGAAATCAGCAACAAAGACTATAAACATACGTTGGAAGGAAAAGCACAAAATGTCGAATATGTTCTCGCTGATGAGGTGAAAAGTTGTGTGTGCTACACGAGAGCAAAGTTTTTTGCATCTCGTGCTGTTGAGTCCCTCGCTACACTCAGGATTCTAACATAGAATCACTCGCTACGCTCGTGATTCAAACGTAGAATCCTTCGCTTGCTCGGGACTCAAAATCAGCACTCGCAACAAAAAACAACTTTGCTCTCTTGTTGCACAAATAACTATTTCTCAACTTATTTTCGACTGCACGCAATGAAAGCATGAAACAGCTATGTTACTACCTAGAACTCGGGGAAAAGTATTATACACTTCAAAAGTTGGTTGAAATTATGAATATATTTGTCATAACATGAAAAAAAAAATTAAAAGGAATAAGGCCTCTTAATGTGGTTACACACCAAAAATTTTACATTACGATAACCATTGATAGAAGGTCAAAGAAAATTATAAATGCGTAACCTGGTGGAAGAGGCCGGGATTCGAACCCGGTATCTCTGGATAGAGATACAGGTCTCTCCCGCCAGGTTACCCATTTCAATTTTTCTTTGATCTTTGTATCAATGCAATGGTTTAATACTTCTAGTTATGGTGGTTTATGGTGGTTTATGGCGGTAATGGTTAAAAGTTCATGCAAAGAATTTTGATTGACTAATAAGTATCGTTGTGGTAGGTACAGCCATTTTTGATCTAATTTAACGCCTAAATGCTATTCTTAATCACGTATATCACTATAAAACAAAGTCGCTTTCTTCGTCCGTTTTTTCGTCGTCCCTATGTATGCTTAGATCTTTAAAACTACGCAACAGATTTTGATGCGGTTTTTAATAGATATAGTGATTCAAGAGGAAGGTATATACCTATGTAATAATACATGCATAATTTATCAGCATTGCACCCGTGCAAAGCCGGGGCGGGTCACTAGTGTTATATAAAATAACTTCATTATTTATGTCTGTTTAGGTACTTTCGTGCAATAACGGAGAATCAGAGTGATAATGTAGTTTAGGTACACAACGTATAATCAAACCTTTTATCAAACTTGTTTTTAGGTGAAGCATTCGTAGACTGCACCGATTAGAATTACTTAGATCTATAATATTATTTAAACTATCTTGAGATATCTTTAATAATTATATAAAAGTCAAGACTCAAGCTTCAAAGTCTTCAAACTCAAGTAAAAATCGTCAGGAATGACATGATTCGAACTCATGGAGTTCTTCATCAGGGGCAGCTATCCGTGCTGCTACGCGACTCGCGGCCCACTCACTTGGCCTTAATGAAGAGCTCCATATGCGTTCGAAACATGTACATTTTTACGTGAGTTTAAACCGGTTTTATAATTATTATTACATCTACATTTTTAATATCAATGAATCGTCATGACCTAGTTCTGATTATGAATTCGCTGTTAAGCAAATTTTTCCTTCAATAATTAATTTTTCCGTCATAGTTTAAATTTGGTGTTATTTCCTAATACTTAGACACAAGGTTTAAAAAGAGAGATCTCAGAATGCAGCGAAAGCCGTCACAGCTGGCAACACAGCACTGGCACGAGCTACTCGCACGAGCCACTGGCACAGCACTGGCAGCCACACGCACTAACACTTCACTAACATTGCGAAAAAACGTTTGAATGCTAACGTTTTTTACGAGTGTGGCTATCTAGTTGTTTTCGCAATATGAAGCTATAAAACACATATATATACAACGATTGTGTCATAATTCTGTCTAGATTTTAGGTAAGGCAGTTTCGAAACGCATAACTGTGTTTCTTAGGCTGCGTAAGTGGTTTTTTGGGGAGAAAATCTCACGTTTTGGCCGAGGCTCTATTTTAGACAACCACGGGCGGTAATTCGTAGAGCCCCAGATGGCACATTTATGGCCCTCGCCTTCGGTTCGGGCCACAAACACCTTCACTTACAGTCTGACTGACAAAAGAAGACATTAAAAAATGGCAATACTGTAGTGTCCGTTTCTAATCAATCTAAAGGAAAAGGGGACGACACTACAGTATTGCCACTTTTTAATTTCTACTCTTTTTGGTCACTGTATTCACCACCAGGTATGTAATATACTGCCTCTATAACAGTCCCTAATACCGAATGCTACTTTTATAGATACGATCTAATCGAAATCAGCACTATTCACATAGATTGTCGATAACAAACACTAACTGTATTACACTCGTATATCACATAGTTAGCATTCAAACGTTTCTCACAATGCTAACCTTCGCTATATTAACCTATAGCATTCACACTTTTGTCACAAGCACAATACCGCGGTAATAGCACTGATAACTTGATGACGTCACGCGATGCGCACGCGCCGGCGGTCGGAGGCGGACTGACGCATCGTTTCCGTCATAAGCGAGATAATTGTTAGGGTTTTGGCGATCCGTTGGCAGGTGAAAAAACGGCTAAGTTACCAGTTAGCTGAAAAACATTTTTTTGGTTAATATATTATGTTCATAGTTGAAGTATTAATGAAAACAATGTGACGATCGCATTCTTTGCATAATGAAAATTAGTCAAATAAAATATTTACGATTAAGTTTTGTTTTAATTAAAGCTCGTAATTAGGTACTACAGGTACTATAGGCACGTATGCGTAGCTTCATTCATTGATGAATGAATTCATTCATAAATGGGACATGCAATTCGCAGTATTTGATACAATTTGTACATAATACATATATACAAACAGAGAAAACGTAAAATTACAATAGAGGTAGACAACAGACGGTTTTATTGCTATATAGCGATCTCTTCCAGACAACCTTTAGATAACGGACATTTTATATGATTATATGGACGTCAGAAATGAGCACATATATTTAGAATCGGTACGCGATTCATCATCAGGAGCTACGATCCGTCGCGGCGGCCGCCAATCTAAAACATGTCAGCGCTATTCTACTTCTACGTCGTGAGTAAACCCGTTTCGTACCTGTATTTTGACATAAAATAAAAGTGTATAATGTATGATGAACATACATATGTACCTACTGAGCCGGCGGTCCCGGGTTCGAATCCCGGCCAGGGCAAATATTTGTGTGATGAACTCGAATATATGTGCTTGGGTCATGGTTGTTCTATGTATTTAAGTATATATTTATCTATATAAGTACGTATATCGTCGTCTAGTACCCATAACACAAGCCTTCTTGAGCTTAATTTGGGTCTAGATCGATTTGTGTGAGGTTGTCCGATATTTATAAAAAAAAAAAATTTACGTTGCGTAAATTTTGAATTACCACGGAACCTGTTAAACCCCGACTCGCGCTTCTCCGCTCCAATAGCGTTCCGCGTGAAATGCGCGAAAACTATAATGATGCCCCGGAATGTCGCGCTAAGAGTGCTGCCACACCGCGCCGGCCAACCTGCGGGGCTGGTGTTGCCACCTATATAAAAAAAAATAAGGGACATCATTATTATTTATGAGTTCTACTCTTGTCGGTGCAGTTCTCTCCAGTCCGTTTTACTTAACGCCAGTTCTTTCACTTCTCAATACGACGTGATGTTTACCCTTTTCTTTATCTGTACCCTTACCGTGAGTTTACACGGATCGTTATCGCTAGCGTCTGCATTAAACGATTTTTTTTGGAGAATAGTAAAGCGCCCTAGCCACCTTAGCGGTTACTTTGTAGAACTACCATTCAGCATACAAATTACAAATCCTTTACGCAGTCGAGTCGAGTTCTAGCGAGTTCGGTCACTGTAAATTCATGGTAGGAGTACTGATAATCTTTCGTTCTATTATCTTCTGTATTAGATTGTCGTTTAATTAATTTAATTTTAATTTATTTTCCAAAACAAGGTCTACATAACTGCACTGCATGCAACTGAAATTAACTCGCCAAACAGCTAAGACAGTTTTTTGGCGAGATCGCGCCCATCTACATTATTTTTAGTGTCGTATTAAATGGCCTATAATTTTCCCTCTTCTAGTTTCTATGGTATGTAGCATTATATTATTATACCATGGTATGTAGTTTATGTCCCTTCTCCACTACCCTTTCCAATAAGTACTTCCTCATTGGAGACCTTTAAGGGACACTCACACTCGCGTTTTTTCAAAACATGACGGATGCTTTGTCACTTATTTATCGCGGGGTTAAAGCAACCATCATAGGCTCGCTGGACGTACGATTTTTATGCCAAGCTGAAAGGAACACGCTACGCTCGCTCAGACAACAAATAGTGGAAGTACGATTCAATAAAACATTACAAGGGCCGGGAAAGTCATGTCGCGGTATCATTTCTCCATTTTCACTCGCCGCTTTCCGACGCATCGGCCGTGCGCGCGTGCGCGTGCGCACTGAATAAGGTCATATACGAACGTGCGGCTTCAACAGCGGGAAAGTGGTTTAGCTACGCTGGCGTTTTGTCGGCTCTGTTTCCCGATATCAAGATAACTTTTTATCAGACAGAGTAAAAAGGATATTCTAAAAAACCGGTCAAGTGCGAGTCGGACTCGCGCACCGAGGGTTCCGTACAAACACTTTCCATCCTTAAGTGGTTAAGTTAAGTTTGCACCTGGTATGTATAGCGCCCCATATAAATTAGGTGCAAAGTTAGGTATTAAAATATTAAAAAAAAACTACTTACTAGATCTCGTTCAAAACAATTTTCGTTGGTAGTTTTTATAGTAATGTACATCATATGTTTTTTTATAGCGCTCCATACAAATGAGGTGCAAAGTTAACGCAACCAATCCTGTTTGTTGTATGGGAGCCCCCCTTAAATATTTCCCGTCTCCCGGTCCCGTTTTTACCCTTTGAGTACGGAACCCTAAAAATGACTGTTGAATCTATATTTGTTTTAAGCTAAATATACCTAAAGAAAACCGGCCAAGCGCGATACTGACGGCCAAGCGCGCCGAGGGTTCCGTACAGCCATTTATCCCATCTTAATTGGATGGGTTAAGTTAAGTTTGCACTTGGTATGGCACCGGGTACGAATAAGTTGCAAAATTATGCAACCGATCACGTTTGTTGTACATATGGGCCACCTAAATATTCATTTTATTCTGTTTTTAGTATTTGTTGTTATAGGCGGTTTATGAGATACAGCCTGGTGACAGACGGACATACAGACAGACAGACGAACAGCTGAGTCTTAGTAATAGGTTCCCGTTTCTCACCCTTTGGGTACGGAACCGTAAAACTGACAAATCTCAACCATTTAGAAACACGTGAAGTGGACAGCTCGTTGACCCACTAGTTACTTTAGCCATATGTGATTTTTAACCTCAACTCCACTATTAAAAAATTGCCTGGAAGAGATCGCTCTTAAGCGATAGGACCGCATCTTGTTTACCGTTTATAATCCAAGAAAATTAGATTGCAATATATGGAAAATTTGGCAAAATGAAAGGACAACTTTTATCTATCAGGATATGTAGGTTATAGAGCAAAGTTTAATTTTATCTACTCTCCCCCCCTCTCAGGGGTGAGCGTCACCCCCCCGCGCCCTCGAATGTGTCCCGGAGCGCGGTATTTTCCACTTTAAAAGAAAACCGTGTACGATACATACAAAGTGTATAGGAACGAAATAATCCTGAATAAATTTACTATAAACCTTTTATACATACAAAAGCGATATCACTTATAGAATCGGCGCAATCTGTTACCAAATACTAACGTTTTTAATTATTGATCTTTTTTTTCTGCTAAAAGATTAGTTATCTCAAAAACTGCACACTTCTCGGCCAAAATATGTATGACAAAAGTAAAGAATGGAAAATGTTCTTTCTAAAAATGTATAATTTATTTCTGTTTCTCTTTCATTTACCGTTGCAATGCTATTTTTAAAATTTATGTAATTTGGCCATTATGCGAAATATAAATATTCGTACTAGTTAAACGGTGTTACTTGCAATACCATAGACTTCTTATATGTTTTTCTGTAATCTACAAGTATTGAACTATATTCTGTATTTTTTTTTTTTTTAGCCTCACTATTTTAGGAAATAAGGGGTGTGTGGGGAAAATCGTCAAGTTTTGCTCATTTTCGTAAATAACTTCAAAACCGTTTAATTTAGAATTATATAATACATATATTTGAGATGTTCATAATGTACCCTTTCATTTGATATGTCACACGATATACTATGCCATTTTTTTTCTATTTTGCCCCCTAAACTGGCCCTCATGTCAAAATTTATTTATTTGCGTTACGTTACGTTACACGTCCATGTTTGGGTCATCAATTTACATACGTGTACAAAATTTCAACTCAATCGGTCCAGTAGTTTTGGAGCAAATTGGCTATGACCGACGGACGGACTGACACAGACACACGAGGGATCCTACTATAATCATAGCGAATTTTCTCCGAAACTACTGGACCGATTGAGTTGAAATTTAGTACACGTATGTAAATTGATGACCCAAATATGGAAATGTAACGTAACGTAACGTAAATCAAGTAATTTGAAACATGGGGGCCAGATTTCAGGGGTAAATTAGAAAAAAAAAATAGCAAAGTATATCGTGTGACATATCAAATGAAAGAGTACATTATGAATATCTCAAATATATATATTTAATAATTCAAAATTAAACGGTTTTGAAGTTATTTACGAAAACGAGCAAAACTTGACGATTTCCCCACATACCCCTTATTTCCTTAAATAGTAAGTCTAAAAAAAAAAAAAAAATACAGGATATAGTTCAATATTTGTAGATTACAGAAAAACATATAAGAAGTCTATGGTATTGCAAGTAACACCGTTTAACTAGTACGAATATTTATATTTCGCATAATGGCCAAATGACTTAAATTTTAAAAATAGCATTGCAACGGTAAATTAAAGAGTAACAGAAATAAATTATACATTTTTAGAAAGAACATTGTCCTTTCTTTATTTTTGTCATACATATTTTGGCCGAGAAGTGTGCAGTTTTTGAGATAACTAACCTTTTAGCAGAAAAAAAAGATCAATAATTAAAAACGTTAGTATTTGGTAACAGATTGCGCTGATTGTATAAGTGCTATCGCTTTTGTATGTATGAAAGGTTTATAGTAAATTTATTCAGGATTATTTCGTTCTTATACACTTTGTATGTATCGTACACGGTTTTCTTCTAAAGTGGAAAATACCGCGCTCCGGGACACATTCGAGGGCGCGGGGGGGTGACGCTCACCCCTGAGAGGGGGGGAGAGTAGATAAAATTAAACTTGGCTCTATAACCTACATATCCTGATAGATAAAAGTTGTCCTTTCATTTTGCCAAATTTTCAGCTAATCTTACTGAATTATTAATTTGAACCATTGATACAAAGATCAAAGCTCAAAGAAAAATTGATATGAGTTACCTGGTGGAAAAGACCGGGAATCGAACCCGGTACCCCCGGACCGGCAATCCAGACATTAATAAATAAATAAATATCGGACAACCTCACACAAATCGATCTAGTGCCAAATTAAGCTCAAGAAGGCTTGTGTTATGGGTACTAGACGACGATATACGTACTTAAACATATAAATATATACTTAAATACATAGAACAACCATGACCCAAGCACAAATATTCGAGTTCATCGCACAAATATTTGCCCCGGCCGGGATTCGAACCCGGGACCGCCGGCTCAGTAGGCAGGTGTCTACAAACCGAGCCAAACGCGTCGTCAAATTAATGTCACATTAAAGAAATGAGACATTACATGTTTCATAAATTTACCGTTTAATTTGTTTGTATTTGATTTAAGTTGTGCAATAAAGCGTATTTGTATTTATATGTTACGAGAATTCAATTATGCCAAACAGGAAATAAGTACTCTATTAATACGGAAATTAAAAATTACGTTAAGGATAAATGTAGCGGCCATATTTTATTTATAGAAATGAACCAACTATTGTTTATAGCCAGCTTATCTGGTGTCTCTGGTTTGTTGGTTGGTATTTAGTTTAGTTTACAACTTCCTCAACCAATGGAATTTATGTTATTAATATGTCTCACCATGTCATGTTCAGTTGGTTAAGAGTTGAATTAAAGTTGTAGATTAGTGATGGGTCGCGGTAAGTTACCCGTTACCAGTAACATTCTGTTTGGAAATATTACTAGTAACTTTCCAATCTTACCAGTAAGATTCCGAAAAGCTGGTAAGATACGAGACGAATGAAATACACTTAAGTTACTGGTTATTTGCGGAGTTCAATAAGCCTTATGCAAATATCGATATCATCTTTCGTCTCTTTCGCTCAAAGTTCTTATCTTGCATAGGACAACCGGCTTGCAATCTAAATTCATATTTTTAACTGTCCGTCCCGGGTGTGAGCTGTGCTCATCCCGCATGATCAAACTCACTCTTCCGTCTTACCATACCGGTTTTAAGTCAAACTCCTTCGCGATTCAAGCAATATAGGTATAACCTCTTCTTCGCTCTTCTTCCTCGCTTCCTCATGACTGAAGGGTCGTGACCATTTGAGGCCGTTATCCGTTGCACCGAAGCTTTCTACTACACATGGTTTTTCGCCTTCCGAATTGACGCATGTGCACGCAGAGTTTCCTGAAAGGCTTCTTTCACGGCATCGGTCCATCGGATCGGTGATCTCCCACGGGCCCTTTTTCCTCACGTGGCCAACTACAATGAGCTTTTCCAAACTATCTGGCTCGCGTCTAGACGTCTACGTGACCGAAGTACTGCAGGATCCGCTGAAGGCAAATGATCGATAAGCGGCACTTGATCTTCAATTCGGCCAGGATGGGCGCATTTGTGCGACGTGCCGTCCATGGGATTCCTAGCATTTTTCGCCAGCACCATATTTCGAATGTGTCAATGCCTTCCGAATGCATGCTTTAAGGGTTCAGGATTCTGAAGCGTATAGAAATATAGAAAAGTTCAGGGTTCTCATCAGCGTGGTTTTAGTTTTTCTGCTGATACCTCTGTTCCTCCAGATCTTCTTTAGCCCCTTCACCGCCACCGTTGCTATCTGGGCTCTTCTCACAGTCACCATCCACAGCAACCAAAGTCCAAATTAAATTTGTCCACGATATCGAGGTCGGATAGTTCTGCCGTTCGTTGCAACATGCCTGCCCGATCCACAAACATGAGTTTTGTCCTAGCCCGATTAATATGTAGACCAACTCCACGCTCACTTTTTGGACCCTTTGCAAAAGCTCAGCTAGTTCCGTTTCATTAGAGCCTATAGTGGTAGAGTCGGTGACAATTTGGTAGTATCATCTGCAGACCGTAAATTATTAATGAGGTGTCCTCCGATTCGTACGCCTCCATACCAATCCTCCAAAACTCTTCTCATGATGTGTTCGCCTCGAAATTGAACAGCTGTGGTGAGAGAATACACCCTTGTCGAACTCCACGGTGGTCTGAAAGGGTTCTGATTTCTGATTCGGTGTCTTCTACTCTGATCCTAGAATTGCCGTCGAGGTACAGGTTCTGCACAAGGAAAATTAGGTGATCTGGTATACCCATCTCTCTCATGACTGCGAACATCTTCTTCTATCTGATGCAGTCAAAGGCCTTCGCATAGTTAATGAATCTTGGGCCCATCGGCACGTTGAACTCCCTAGCCTTCTCAATGAGCTGCCTGATGTTCAATATCTGTTCGCGTGTTCTCTACCTCTGACAAAACCTGCCTGTTCCTTTGCAATCTACCAGATAAAACTTTCAAGCCTTTTAATGAGTATATGCAGAAAGATTACTCGCATGGGATGGTGATAGGTATAAACGCATCCAAATATCCGATCCCTGGATCTGTGACTGTAAGTGAGTGAAAAATATAATGCGTCACAATAAAACCAAAACACTACTAATAATAAGAAAAGTTACACGTGTAACTTTTGCAGTGTGGTGCATAACTTTGAAAATGCTACCAAGTTTGCGTATCATATCATATCATATAAGTGAGTATCCATTTTTTTTTTTCGGACCTAGCAAACTTTATCTGGAACGACTAAAAAAGGTGTGTGTAGATTTACGAGGCAGTAATATTTCTAGTAACATTGGTAAGATACCTGGTAAAATTGGGTAAGTTACTGGTAAGATTGGTAATTTACTTTCTGGAGAGAGCCGTGCATTTCTCTTCACTACGAATGATGTCTATACTGTCCATTTTCAATATTACGCAAAACAAAACCTTGAATTTTAATTAAAATCCTGAATCTTACCGTATATTTCAAATTTTTAGTAATTCTACTTTCTCTAAAATAATTAATACTTATAATCTATTTACAATAATAGATCACACGCTCTCCTTTATCTGGGGTACAATTTTATCATGGTCCAACATTTGTTGCATAGGATTAGGGAAAACCCAGAAAAACCTAACCAAACCATTTCCTATCAATATTTATATATTTAACTATATATATTTACATTGTCCAACTTTAATATAAGCTTTTTACTGATTATCTATCTATATTATTCCAAGTTTCTCTCTCATGAGAGAGAAACGCACTGTGGGCAATGGTTTTGTAAGGATGTCAGCCAGCTGATTACCTGTGGAAATATAATTCACTTTAATAACATTGTTCTCCACCTGTTCTCTAGAAAAATGATATTTTATATCAATATGTTTCGATCTTTTGTGACTCGTTGGATTGTTTGCAATGCTTATACAACCATTATTATCCTCATAGATCGGTATGGGACTAGTTGTTTTAATGTTTATACTGGTCATAAAAGACTTTAGCCAAAGAGCTTCCCTAACAGCTTCAAACAAAGCCATGTATTCAGCTTCAGTAGATGAAGCAGCCACTGTTTGTTGTCTTTTTGTTTGCCAGCATAATGTGCATTGTTCAAATAATTGAAATAAATAACCGGTTGTACTTTTTCTGTCCAATTCATTACCACCCCAGTCAGAGTCAACAAACCCACACAAAAAGTTTTGACTGTTATTTCGGACATATGTTAACTTCAGGTCCATAGATCCTTTCAAGTACCGTAATAACCTTTTTAAGTATGACCATAGTTTATGGTTGCTTTTGTTCGTAAATCTGCTCAATAAGTTGACAGAAAAAGTTAAGTCAGGTCGAGTGCAGACCATAAGATACATTAAACAACCGATAAGGTTTTTACATGGGGCTTCAGTTATTTCACACGAATTTAACTCGTTGTAATCAATTTTACTTTCTAAGGGTGTGCTGACAGGTTTACAGTCACTCATGTTAAACTTTTCTAAAATAGTTTTTATGTACAGTTCCTGATCTAAAGTGATTTTATTATCGGTTCTTTCGATTCGAATTCCCAAGAAACACTTAATTTCGTTTAAGTCTACCATTTTAAACTGGTTCAATAAATAACTTTTGAAACTATTCATGGTATTTAAATCTGCAGTTAAGATAATGAGATCATCGACATATATTACTACGTAAATGTTTTTCATTATATCACCCGCATCTAAAATGTAAATGCATCTATCAGCTGATGAGTACCGAAAACCCTTATTTATCAAAGCTTGTTCGAACATTTGAAACCAACAACGTGCGGATTGTTTTAATCCATATAACGACTTATTTAACTTGCAGACCTGATTATCTGCACATGGGATTCCTTCAGGAACTTTCATGTATATTTCTTCCTGTAACTTCCCATTTAAAAATGCCGTTTTAACATCCATATGATGAAGAAGCAAATTAAATTGATTCGCAAAGGCTAACATAAATCTGAAACTTGTAATTCTTGCGACTGGTGCAAATGTTTCACTATAGTCAACTAAATATTCTTGACTAAAACCGCGAGCCACTAAACGTGCTTTATATTTTAAAGGTTTTCCAAACTCATCATTTTTAATCGTAAATATCCATTTACAATCGACAATATTTCTATTTACGGGTTTTTCTACAAGTGTCCAGGTCTCATTTTCAGTGAGAGAATTTATTTCCTCTTTAATTGCATTTTCCCATGAATACCTATCATCTCTAGAGATGCAATTTCTTTATAACACGTTGGTATTTTACAAAGCAAAGACTTTGCACACAATAAATAATTAAAGGTACTGTCTTCATTTTCATTATACGACACAGTAGGTAGATTTTTAATCCTTTCACTCCTTCTTAAACTATTTTCATTTACCGATTCATTTTGAGATTTTGTCAAGTCATTATCAAATGTGCTACGGCTTGGATATACATCTGTTTCACTTACAGATTTATTATTATTAGTAGGTCGATGATCAAATGAACTACAGGTTGGGTACGCATCTGTTTCACTTACAGATTTATTAGGTTGTTGACCTAATGGTGCAGAAGAACTGCCAGTTTGTTTAATTTCATCTGATTTTGTCTTATCAGATTTTATGCACAACCTCTTATACGAGTGCTTGTCAGATTTACCATAATTATCTGAAATAATTTGGTCAGGCAACAACGGCCTACTAGATAAGAAATTAATCTCATCAACTATAACATCTCTGACTTTTACAAACTTTTGATCTACCATATCCCACACCTTATAGCCATTCGGTTCATAACCAATTAATATACCTTTTTGCGACTTTTCATCAAACTTGGTTTTCCTTGTTTTATTCAGAATATAAACAGTTGAACCGAATACCTTCAAATATTTCAGTACAGGCATTTTACCATGCCACATTTCAAAAGGTGTTTTATCGGTTTTCAGTGCTTTTGTTGGGCTTATATTAATTAAATAAGTGGCTGTTAATACTGATTCGCCCCAGAACCTTTTATCAAGCTTAGCACCTGAGATCATAGCTCGACTTCGTTCTGTTATTGTACGGATCATACGCTCAGCAACACCGTTTAATGCTGGCGTATGCGGCACTGTTAAATGGTAGCTAATACCTTTTTTCACACAATACTGTTTCATTTCATTTGATAAATACTCACCGCCATTATCAGAATACAAATTGACTATTCTCAAATTAAAATGCACTTCAGACTTAGCGACGAAATCTTGAAACGCAGCAAAAACGTCTGATTTATGGGCTATTAAGTACGTCACAGTGTAGTGCGTAAATTCGTCTACAAAAACAACAAAATAGTTTTTGCCGTCTACGGTTGAAGGAGTGATGGGACCACATATGCACATTGAATAGAGGTCGTTTTATGACTTTAGGTTTTGATTTATTAAATGGCAAACATGCTTGTTTCCCATTTATACAAGCTTCACATAATTTATTACTTACTGTAATATTATTCAATTGCTCGATATCAGAAAACATTCGCTTGCTTTTTATCTGTGCAAACTTTGATTTACCGATATGTCCAAGTCTTTGATGCCATAATTCGTAATTATTATTAACGACTCTATTCGATGTGTTAGCGCATTTGTCAAGCACAAAATTAATACCAATTAAATTGTTCAAACACTCACCCTTTGTTACCACCTTACCCTTATTCAAGACTTGTACCGTACAATTGTTGTCAAAAATAACAGTCATTCCGGCTTGTTGCATTTTCTTGACCGAAAGCAAGTTATACGGAATCTCGGGACAGTAGAGTACATCTTGTAGATCACCTTTTATGCCCAAATTGCTGACAACGGCCAGATTGCCTTTCTTTGTCGCTTGAATATATGTTCCGTTTTTTTGCAACTGAAATGTTTATTGGTGTTTCCAATGACTCAAAATCTTGCGCTAAATCTTGCCTATTAATTAAATGATCAGAGGCTCCAGAATCCAAAATAAACGAGATGCAGTTTTGGCTTTCTTGGTTATTACTGTATTCTCCAGTCATAAAAGCAAATCCCGAAGTCTTAGCACCTTCCTGATCTGTGATATTAACAGTCTGAACAGTTCTATTGTTTCTATTCCCTTTTTGTTGATGGTTTTTGCCCTTCTGTTCGTTGTAAAAACAGTTCTTTTGTAAATGGCCCTTTCCACCACAACAATGACACTTAATGTGTTTATATTGATGGTCTTTCTTTATGTAGGAGTTTTTATACGGTCTATTAGCGTTAGCATTCCGATTTATGTAAGTATGTCTAGGTTTAATGTATTCTTGACGAATAGTATCAGCTTGAAGTACTTTCATACTCGTGTCTCGCCGTCCATTAATCACTTTTATTTCGTGATCCAACAGCCTAGTTTTCACAAACGCAAGTGTTAAATTGTCCTCGGTCAATGTTTCAATTGCTGTTACGACACCGTCATAATCGTTGGGTAGTGTCATAAAAAGATGGGTCGCTTTGTCTGCCTCTTCAAGTTTTGCTCCAGCAGCCATTAATTCGACGATTAATTCATCAAATGACTGAAAATGTCTTAGTAAGGTTGTATCACCTTCCAGTTTTAAGTTTAGTAATCGCTTACGCAAAGCAAGCTGGGTTGCAATACTTTTCCTTTCATAAATATTGTTCAACTTTTCGAATATTTGTTTTGCACTATCGTCTTCACCCACAAGTCCTAATAAAGAGTCTGACAAATATTCTATCAGAGTATTCTTTGCAATACGTTCATTTTGAACCCATTCATTGTCCTGTATCACCGGAGTTTCACTGTCAATCACATCCAAAACATCAAGTTCATTTAATAAATTTCTTATTCTTAGTTTCCACACACTATATTTGTCCCCATTAAATGGCTTAATGTTCCTTTTTGACTTTGCAGTGTCCATTTTGAATTATTGTTCTAAATCACTCAGAAAACGCACTTAGTCACAAGTCTTTAAAATGAGGCACTAAAAGGTTCTTTTATTTTATTTTAAATTCACTCCACTATTAATTTACTTTAACTGCACTGGGCCCATAACCTGTTGGTTATGGGATATTAACATAAACAATAGATTCAATTAAAATAATATTTATTTTAATATACTGTTAGGAGAGACGTGTACTTCTAACTAAACAGCGTGATCAATAATAAACTAAACCAATGCATACCTCTTAGGATAGAGGTACTTATAAAAACAACGAACACGACAGTGTAGACTAGTCTGCATGTGAGTAACAGAGAAAGTCATATAGAACACAAGTTAGAGTAGGACGGATTTGTTTTTGAGAATTCCAACAACCTCTTCACGCTTAAACCGCTGAACCGATTTAGATGAAATTTGGTATATAGATAGTTTCAGTCCCGGGAAAGGACATAGGATACTTTTCATCCCGAATAAATTTAGTGTTCCCGTGGGATGAGCGAGTAACACCGCGGGGAACAGCTAGTAGTTAATAAGTAGACGTAGGTGCCAAGACCGCAAAGCTGAAGTGGGACTGGGCTGGACATGTCTGCCGCATGCATCCGGAACGATGGGCCAGAATAATCACCGACTGGACACCGCAGCGCTAGGAACAGAGATAGACCGAAAATAAGATGGCGGGATAACTTGGATGCATTTAGTAACGTGGAGGGAGCATGCAGCCAAGAGACGAGTGGCGCTAGAAAGGGGGGCCTTTGCTTTGCCCAGCAGTGCGACAAAATTATAGGTTAGGAAAAAAAATAGAAAATAGTGCGTGGAGGCCCTCCGCGCGGAAGAAGTGAAACTTCGTAATGTGGAAATGAAAATAGGAAGGGGTAGAAATTGTAATTTCAAAAGAGAAAACCTAACAATCAATTGATATTCACAAGAGACGTACCTTGACATAACCTTAAATCCGTCGCATTGTCCGTGGGATTGTTGCGTTGAACGTTTAACGCAACAGTGCTTTCCTACCCCCTCCACGGTAGCGTTAAACGTTTAACGCAACCTCGTTGGAAGTCGCATTAGAAGTTTCACTTCAATAATCAATTATGAATTACCTTAGGATTAGGTAGTGCCTTTAAGAAATTAACATTATTCGGGCAGAGGAATGATTCCGTGAAAAGAAACTTGTTCAAAAGAGACGGAACCCATAATTTGAGTAAGTTGGTGCTAAGTTGCTTAAGTTTACGACATGCCACATGTGCGCGGCTCGTCGACACGTGCGCGGCAGCCGGCCGCTAAATATAGACGTTTTTTTACATTTCGCTCTTTTACAATCTGTGGGAGTGCCTTCACCTCGGGGGTCCTAACTTTGGTTTGCTCGACATCCCGATCGGAGTCGGATCTATAACGGAAACCCTAAAGCGAATTGTTCTTTTTTTGTTTTCCCTAATATCTTTTGTCCTAAAGTTGTTTGCTCTAAGGCATGAGAACTAATACTTATTTTTGGCCCGAATATTTAATGTCCTATTACTTATTTGCCCTACTATTTCATGCATATTTCATTTTTCCTAACATAAGTAATGTCCTAACACCACTTCCCCAATATTTCATGCACTACGATGGATGTGTAGATTCTTTTAACGCGAGGGATAGAACAGCTCAGTTGTGGTGCTTCGCCGTCCGCCGCTTCGCTCGCTCGGTTCGCGTGCGTAGGACCGCAGTTTTTCGATTTTTTTCAAAATGTTGGTGTTATGCGGGCGTTTTATTACTCCTGCGGGCCTATGATGATTGCTTTTAACACGTGATAAATAAGTGACAAAGCATCCGACACGTTTTGACAAAATGCGAGAGTGAGTGACAGATGCTTTGTCACTTATTTATCACGTGTTAAAAGCAATCATCATAGGCCCCCTACACTCCGGATTTTAATTAGGCGAACTAACTTGACAGTTCATTGCACACGAATGTTGCCACAGTTTCGCTAGTGTTGTTAATATCGATAATTAAAAAAACCAGTTCCTATAGGTTGATTCACTAAAGCTGGCACGAATGGAATGAATGAGTGAATAATAATATTTATGTGTGCGTCACAAAATGATTACATACAATACAGGTTGATACAAATCGAACCAAATTAAATTCAAAATGACGAATGGCTTTTTTTTCCAACATTTCAAATTGGTGCTAGGAAGCTGGAACTCGGTATCGGGGGGCATTTGGGGCTCACAAATATGAATCTGAAATCGGTGTCCGAAAATTCGGTCAAAGTCGGAAAATATCGAAAAAAACAAGATTTGTATGGAGATTTTTTTTTAAGAGTCCCGTATCTCGTAAACGGCTAGAGATGGGTAGGGGGATGCACAAACAAATATCATAGGGGACCCCCACCCGAGTACAGTCCTCGAAAAAAAATCAAAATGGCGACTTTTTTTTTCGAAAATTTCAAATTGGTCCGAGGGGGCTGAAACTCGGTATTGGGGGGCTTTTGGGTCCTCCGACTCAGAATATAAATAAATAAATAAATATATAGCCATTTCTGAGCATAACTTATTGAATCGAATGGGTCTTAGCCTCGGATACTAGTACTTTCAATGAAAACTATATTGAATAAAATCGGTCGAGCCGTTTTTGAGTTATTTCAAAATTTCATAATTTTCTTTAAAATGACGTAAGTGCCGCGCGCTGTCCCTACACTTCGAACGGTTACCCAATTGGTTAAGTGCCAAACTATATTAAAACATTTCGCTCAATCTGTCGCGTATAATAGATAACTTCCAAAAGATAATAAGTCATTACTGTTTCTTGGCGTGTACGACCTTTTTATAGGGCTTGAAATTTTTCTCGTAATTTTGGTCTATTGTGAAGGACGGGCAACTACGGGACCCTACACTGAGCGTGGCCCGACATGTTAGTTAAACAGCATTAAAAAAAAGTAGACATTACGTATTTCATAAATTTTGAATTATTGTGCTTGAAATCTAACTAATAATTTTATTACACGAATCAATAATAAAAAAACGGTTGCTATTAAAATACTTACATGGAACGAACTTTATTTTAGGACATCGCTAAGAACGCTGTCCGCCTCTTTGTTTTCTTGACAGTTCCATAGTACTATCGAATACACAGATAACTGTACATTTTTAAAGGAATATAAACCTTATTACAACATAATTAAGTGTCTATGGGTGTATTGTTAAGGTTATATCGACATATTTGTATCGACATAAACCAATCACTATTTTTTTTTTCCTATTCCTGACAACACTTTGAGCTGTCAAGTTAGTTCGCCTAATTAAAATCCGGAGTGTAAATATACCTAGGACCTAGGATAGGCCTCGATGCGGAAATTCGAGAAAAAACCGGCCAAGTGCGAGTCGGACCGAGGGTTCCGTACAAACACTTTCCATCCCTAAGTGGTTAAGTTAAGTTTGCACCTGGTATGTATAGCGCCCCATATAAATTAGGTGCAAAGTTAGGTATTAAAAAAAAACTACTTACTAGATCTCGTTCAAAACAATTTTCGTTGGTAGTTTTTATAGTAATGTACATCATATGTTTTTTTTAGATTTTTCATTTTCTTATTTTAGAAGTTTAGAGGGGGGGGACCAACTTTTTTCCACTTTGGAAGCGTCTGTCACGCAAACTATTCGGTTTAGAAAAAAAATATTTTAGAAACCTCGATATCATTTTTGAAGACCTATCCATAGATACCCCACAAGTATGTGTTTGATGAAAAAAAAATTTTGAGCTTCAGTTCTAAGTATGGGGAGCCCCCAATATTTATTATTATTTTTTTATTTTTGCATCAAAATCTTAATGCGGTTCACAGAATACATCTACCTACCATGTTTCAACAGTATAGCTCTTAAGGCTGATTTAGACGATGCCAATTTTGAGACGCCTAAATTACGGCGCCAGTGATTACCGCACAGCACACCTCCGACCGTTTAGACGATGACTATGTTCAGCCGCCTAAATCTCGCCGCCAGTCGTGTTTACACGGTGCTTTTTTTCAGTACCAGTCATTAGTGGCAGCGAGAGACGCGGAGGGGGGGTCACTGGCGCCAAAAAATAGGCTCGTGTTCTATTCCGCGCCAGCGCTGGCATGCGGCGAAAAAATGGCGCGGAAAGTGTTTACACGGTGCCTTTTCGAGGCGCCGTAATTTAGGCGTCTCAAAATTGGCATCGTCTAAATCAGCCTTTATAGTTTCGGAAAAAAAATGGCTGTGACATACGGACGGACAGACAGACATGATGAATCTATAAGGGTTCCGTTTTTTGCCATTTGGCTACGGAACCCTAAAAAAAGGATGCTTAGTTTCGTCGTTTGCGAATTAGTTAATTACTCTATTCATCAAGCTTGTTTCAAGTCGCATGTAATTATAATATAACTTTTAAGATAAACATTGTTGTGTCGTATATCTACTATATCAATGTGTAGTTCCTGTCGGCGCCGTGTGATGTCTCGGCGACGGACACATCTGTTGCAATCAGTGCATCATGTGCAAATATGTGCATATAACGTAAACAAGATAGGTTGTGACGGTGCACTGCGCTCATGACCTCGCTTCTTATGATTGTCGTAAGCACGAACTTAAAACGTCAATATTAACTTTAAAAACCAACTTCAACGAGCAGAAATCGTATGAAAACAAATATTACCTTTTACCTTAGTAAAACTCGTTATACATATCCATAATAAGAGCAAATTGCTCATTCAGAGAGATAGTAAAAAGAGAGCGACACAAAACAAATGTATACGTGTCACGACGAAAGAACAGCTCCCCCATACTGCACGACAGTACCCCAAAACGCGAATGCGAATTCGCGGGGGCGGACTAGTGTCGTCGCAGGCGCAGGTCAAGGTCACAGCGCCATCTAGAGGCGCTCCACTCACTTAACTCTTAGTTTTGAACCGTGCGTCTGCCAGCATTTGAATTTGGAATAAATAAGGCTTTGAGTTGTGGCTTTGTGTGAGTGAACGGGGCATTGTCTAGACGGCCTGGTGAACCTTTAATGAGGCGTGGCATACGATAACAATGGGGCGCAGACTAAATTGCAGATGAGATAAGAGTAGTAGGTATGATTGCTAAACTACCTCCAATATGTTATGTGAATTTGGACAGGCATTTTTTTACAATACGGTATTTGATGCAATACAAACAATTACAATACGGTATTTGATGACAGCTCAAATCAGTTACTCTTTATGAAATGTCAAAATCGATCTGTAGTATGATACTGGCTTGCGACTTCATAAAAATCTGTATTCAAAACATAAATTACGAAACTACGAAAATATAGACTATTTAAGTTCCGCGTGATGTCATGTCTACATTATTACAAGCTTTTATTTAATTTGCAATGTATGTGACTATGTTTGTTCGGGTGGAATCTTGCAACTAATTTTTAAAGCAGATATTTTTAACCGATTGAGCTGAAATTTTGCATACCTACTTAACTTTAACGACAATAGAATAATGTGGTACCATGGGGCTGGTCTGATGATGGAGCCGGAAGGTAGCCCTAGAAACTCTGTATAGAATCCAACCGAGTTTGAGGTCTTTAGAATCGTCTCAGTGAGCAATTGATGGGTGTTCAAAGAAAAGTACAGTTTTTGTTATAAGCGGGAGACGGGTAACGCTGTCACCTGTGCGCACGCGCGGTGAAGGCCGCGGGGTCAACGGTCGCTAGCGACAATCCAGTTAGAGCCGTGATTTGCTTTTATAGTCAGGGATCCCCAACGGCCCGCAAGCTGGTTCTGGCCTGAGACGTTCAGGGTTACTTTTTCACGCTCCAACGACTGAACTAATTTTGCTAAATTTTGGTTTGAAGATGTCTATATGTTGCAGTCAAAAGTGTGAACTGGTCAAAAGGACTTTTAACCGACAAAAACAGGCAAAACTACTTTTGACCAACACACTCAGTCATATATAAAAAAAAAACAAATTAACCTAACCCGGCCGAGTCGGATTAAAATAATATCGTGATAAAGGGACGAATGTGCCTGCGGTCAAAAGTACTTTTGACTTATAGTAACAGTTAAAAGTACTATTAACCAATGATTTTCAGGCAAAACTACTTTTGACCAACACGCTCAGTCAAAAGCAGTTTTGCCTGTTTTTGTCGGTTAAAAGTCCTTTTGACCAGTTCACACTTTTGACTGCGACATATACACTATACAGGCCACGTTTCCACGGCATTCAATTCCCGAAACATATGTATTATAAATTTTAGCTTTCTATTATGTAAATATATATATACAAATCCTTATAAGTTGAGTTATTTCTTATTCGAAAATTCGTTCCTGGGTCGTGGATGTTATCTATTTACTATGTTACAAATACCGGATTATGTTATATACATATTATTTATATCGTCGTCTAGGACTAGGTCGATTTGTGTGTAAGGTTTTCCCTTTTTATTTATATAAATGTGACCAACGTGCAGTCGTGCATGTTCAACGACCATAATTATTAAATAACTATATTTATGCTTCATAAAATTCAATACTATCTTAGAAAATCTTACGATTCTCCCACATTTTTAGCATTTACTACCGATGACATCAGCTTGTATGTCGACACCACTTTCTGCCTGCAGCTCGTAAATTGAAGTGTTGTTAATATTGAACCTAATACATAATACCATAAAGTACACGTATATTTTTTAAACGTAACGTATCCTTGTTTTGCTTAATCTGTGGTGACGCAACGACGGCGGCTTTTGTTTCCATTTTTGAAATGAAACGGTTTTTTTTCAATTAGGAATGTTAACAATGGAACGGAGGATACGGCGTTGTATTACTTTTTGTTCTCATTATCTGACCCAGCCCTAAATGCATTTCAAAAGCGGTTGTAGTTGTAGCCTTTTGGAAACAATACTATAGCCTAACAAAGTGTCCGGTACAGGGATAGTGTGGCGCTATAAATAGCTTTCATATGGCAATAATGTGCATACGTCATATATATTTGCATTACTAAACGTCAATAGCGATTTGTCATCAACCAAATTCAAAACATTGCTTGTGCTGCTTAATCCTTCATTCTTCTTGCGAAATCAATAATGAATCCTATTGAAAAAAACTTTCATCACTGTGGATAGTTTTGGCTTTATTATGCAAAACATACTTGTTTGTGGAATATTCAGTCCTGTTTCCTCTTTGTTTACATCAGTGACATTCACCATCATTCAACGTGTTACCAAAGATGTCGTTGCCAGTTAGATAAATTAGTAACACTAAAAATTCGCAATATGGCACGGGTTGTAAAACCCTCTGTTGTGCTATAAATACGTTAATACCTTGTCAGTGAATAAGAATTAGTTTTAATTTTAGTATTGAATACATTCTGATGTGAATATGTATGTTTAATATTGTGGCGTTTAGTAAGTTTAATTCTTGTTTAATTTTATGTATTGCATTATAAAATAAAGTTGATTCGCGTATTTTTTTTTTGACCAAACGACCAACGTTAGTCCGTGGCTAACCAAACTAGCTTCAGAATCAGATAGACTCAGACATGTAAAAGTGCCCTTGTGGCCTACTTGCAGAATATTAATTATTTCCTTATTTATTCTAAGCTCAGCGCTTCATTTAGCGACGGGTCTTATCCACTGTTGGTCAGGTTGGTGGGAATGGGCACAGTGGAAGTGATATTCATCTTTACGATAGGTCTGCTTGGAAGAAACTTGAGAAAACGTCGTAGTATATAACTCGTGAGATTTGCCGGTTCACAAACGCCAGTCGTGACTTACTTATTCACATAACTACTATAACCAGTGGCAGTGTTTCCGTCTGGCGAACATTTTTTTTAATGGCTGAAATATGACTTTTTAAAGAAACGGGCCGCCTTGAAAAACAAAAGAGAAAAATTATTGTTTACGTACCGATTTCATAATATCACCTTTTGATGTCGGTGCCAAACCATACCTAAATTTATTAGATACCTGCACATTAACGGCACGCGTGAAGCTTAAATATAAGAAAAGAAATTGCAATTTTGATAGGTTTTAGAAAATCTCAAAAGTTATTGACCCATTTTAGGTATTCAAATTCGGCTGACGGACATTTTGACATAAGGCCCATCCACGTAACTCTCATATCTGGGCATTTTTTTTTTGTTTTTTAGGGTTCCGTACCTCAAAAGGAAAAAACGGAACCCTTATAGGATCACTTTGTTGTCTGTCTGTCCGTCCGTCCGTCCGTCTGTCAAGACCCTTTTTCTCGGGAACGCGTGGAGGTATGAAGCTGAAATTTATATCAATTACTCAGGTCTACTGTCCCTTGAAGCTGTGAAAAAATCAAACTTCTAAGCCAACGCAATCAAAAGATACAGCCGTTTATGCCGCAAATTTTCGACACTTGCAAGGGAATCAAAATCTACAGGGTGCTTCCCGTGAACTCAGAATCTTGAAATTTGGTACGAAGCAACGTCTTATAGCATAGATAAAGGAAAAATTACGAAAACCATAAATTTTTAGTTACATCACATAATATATATTTTTTTAATAATTTTAAACTTACTACCCATTTCCTCATAAACGCGTAGAGGTATTAAATTGATTTGGTTTGTACGGAACCCTCGGTGCGCGAGTCCGACTCGCACTTGGCCGGTTTTTTCCTTTTTTCTCAGATTTCAATAAAATTTGGTGTGTTGGTACTAAAGTTGCTTCTTCTGACCATGGTAAGTCCAATTCACGATATGTCCTAAAAAAAATCTCCATTGAGTTATACAAAATGTGTTACAGAAATTGGCCCATGGGCCAATTTTTATTTTGCTGTCGAATTTCGAGCTCCTCATTTTGTACTAAATTTTAGTACAAAATACGAAATTTAGTAAAAATAAATCCATACATTTTTATGTAACTCAATGGAACATTTTGTAGGACATATCGTGAAATTGGGCTTACCTTGTTCAGAAACTTTACCAACTCACCAAATTTTATTGAAACCTGAGAAAAAAACGAAATCGACAACAGAATAAAAATTTGCCCATCAGCGAAATTTATAATCAAAATACAAGGCAAATGTCACAATCACAATCCCATAAATAGGGGCACTATACTCGATCAGGAAAACGTTTTCAATGTTAAAACAATATTGTAATAGTTTACGCTACATTTAATGGTAACTAGAACAATAACGCCCGCACGACACGAGGATAACATCGCAGTCGCGATTTCCTGTTGTGTACTTACCTATCCAATTAACGACTTATGATTTATTCCCTTTTGTATATGAATAGGGTAATTTCCTTAAGGCAATAACTAAATTTTCAGGTTTTAACATACATGGACTATCAATTGACCACATCTAAAATTTTAAACTAATTTAATTTCAAACTATTATTATTATTATTTTTTATAACGGCACAACATAGTGGCTACACTTCACCTGATGGTAAGCAAAAAGGGGAGCCCAAGTCGCAATGGCAACTGACAAGAAACCAACAGTGCCTTGTCAGTTGACACTGCCATGCTGGCGCGAGATGCTTCTTCACGCTTCGTTTAAGTGGTCCCAAGTTATAGTTTTATTTGGTTATACTGACTAGTTTTGAAAATATAAAAAAAAGCAGCGCCGTCTAGGAATCAGCACTCCAATGACGTTACCTTGTGGAAAATTGACAGTCGCATACTACAAAAAGAACAGTATACATATTAAAATATTTTTTTTTATTAAACCAGTAAAGTCTGCTAGTGTAAACCAAATGTTTACAATGAAGCGAAAATATGAAATATTAATGGTTCAGACAGGATTCGAACCTGCGTCTCCAACGGCTTTCCGGGCCAACACGGGCGTCCTACCAACTGGACCACCGAACCAGATGAACCAATGAATTTTTCAACCAGTTCCTTCAACATGCCTTAGGGTGGCATCATATTTTTCAGTTTTTCGCTTCATTGTAAACATTTCTGAATAATGTATAAGTTCTGAGAAATAAATTATATTAGCTGCATGAGCGGGCTACGTCAGCGACGACCATAAACGTTATCTTCATTGCACTGGAACAATATTTGCACGGCCAAGGTGACGGCTCCGGGCCGAAGATAACCCACTTCTTGCATTTATGTGTTTAATAATCAATTACGACGGGAAGCGAAGCGGTTGGCTCAGTTTGTAGTACACTTACTAATGTCATCATTTCATCATCATCATCATCATTTTAGCCACAGGACGTCCACTGCTGAACATAGGCCTCCCCCTGTGACTTCCAGATCGGCCGGTTGGAAGCGACCTGCATCCAGCGGCTTCCTGCAACCTTTACCAGGTCTGTCCACCTTGTGGGTGGACGTCCCACGCTGCGCTTGCCGGTGCGTGGCCTCCATTCGAGAACCTTACTGCCCCATCGGCCGTCAGTTCTACGTGCTATGTGCCGCGCCCACTGCCACTTCAGCTTGCTAATCCGTCGGGCTATATCAGCGACTTTTTTCGGATCTCCTCATTTCTGATTTAAAAAATTGGGCAAGTGCGAGTCCGACTCGCGCATGAAGGGTTCCGTACCATAATCTATAACAAGTTTGTTGTATGAGAGCCCCCCTTAAATATTTATTTAATTTTATTTTTAGTATTTGTTGTTATAGCGGCAATAGAAATCATCTGTGAAAATTTCAACTGTCTAGCTATCACCGTTCTTGAGATACAACCTGGTGACAGACAGACGGACGGACGGACGGACGGACAGCGAAGTCTCAGTAATAGGGTCCCGTTTTTGCCCTTTGGGTACGGAACCCTAAAAAGTATCCGGAGAAAACCCGGACACTTTTTATGAGAATGAAAAAGTGATTGTTTCTTTTTAAAATTAGTTTTTGTGTCCGGGTTTTTTTAAGTCCTTGTCTGGGTCCGGCGAATCCAGAAATGGCAGCCCTGTTCTCAGGCCACAGCCCCATGGCAGTGAATGCGTTAAGAAGGTTAAAAGGGAAAAGTATTCATATTTACTGCGCGCCTGCATACAGAAACAATGTGAAATTGAATTGAATTAGATTAGCAGTACGTGACTTTGGCGCAAACACGGACGTGCGCCCGCGCAGCAACTGCCATAAGTTACAGTAGGTATGTTTGTTTGTTGCTTGTTAACATGGGCACCAGGTTCAGGGCCAAAAAGGCTTTTCAAAAACGTCTCTTCCAAATTAGGGTCGTTTTTGTGTTCACCAGTTCCTCGTAGTTGAGGATTTCTCAAGTTTGTATGCAATTAAGACGTCTATTAAAGTTCAATATGTTTTTCCTATTTTGATACCAATTATTTTAGTAATTTTATATCAATTTTATGTTGTTTGTGTTTGTTAATTAAGGTTTTGTTAAGTTTAATACTTTTTTTTATTATAATCTAAAGTATAAGAAAATATATTGAAGTTTATTTGACGTCCTAATTTTTTACAAACTTTTTGAGAAATGCTCAGCTGTGGAACTCGCGAGTTTGGTTTAAAATGTCTGAAGTTTGTCGTTTTTTACAAGCTTTTATTTTTACTTTCACCTGTCCCGTTGTAATGGAATTTTGCAAGTTTTTGACCCACTTTCCGGTTTCCGATTGAGCTGAAATTTTGCACGAATATGCAAATCGCGTGACAATGCAATATTATGATGACGTGGAGCTGATCTGATGGAGCTGGAAGGTGGCTATAGGAACCGAATAAAAAAAGCAATCATATCGAGTTTGGGCTCTTTAGAATCGTCTCTGTGAGCAATTGATGGATGTTCAAAGAAATGTACAGTCAGCTATAAAAGCTTGTACCAAAAATTTAATTTTTGACAGAAACTTTTATGTTAACGAATCTACCAACCTACCTAACCACAATTCAATCATACGTGCATCGAAACTCGAGGCATTTATTACCTACTCACTAAATTTCACGACAATCGGTCAGTTTATCAACTAATTACATAACTCTAACAATAGCAATTGAAACCAAATAGGCAATTTCGGTAGATATTTCATAGAAGTGACAGGCAAAGAGGCAATTTCGGTTACCCTTCCCAATTTCCTCGTGACGTCCTCAATATCCTGTAGCACGATGACTTAGCATTAGAATAGTAATAACTAATGAGAAACTAACTCCACTCAAGATGGATATTACCAGACTTTTGTAATATATTCGGGTGAAAATAAGCATATTCCAGTGAAGTGGTGCTACTAAAACTGAACATAACTACATTTGGAATTCTTAGTTTCAATATGGGCACAGATCTTGTCACTTGTTCCAATTAAAGCTGAATATATCTCGGGAACCACCGGTCCTATATATCTAAGAACCATCTCGACGGACAAGACTTTCGATTCAAAAAACTACACCCTAATTGGGCCATCCGTTTGGGAGCTTTGATGCCACAGACTGACACACAGGTACACATGTTAAACTTACATACAACACCTCTCTTTTTTTGTCGGGGGTTAAAAAAAACTGGACGCAAGCATCACGTCAATAATTTTTAACACATTGATTGCGGAAAAGCACAGATTGCGTATTTTGAGCAGTGGTGTACAGAGAATGCGTTAAAAACGTTACAGATACGATATGTAACTGCGTAAACGTCACCATTTTTTGGCCAGTGGTGTGGTCAATCCTTTAATAAGTCGATGTTGTAAGCACCGTGTGCGGAGACAGGAAAATGTTGTGTTGATGTTGCATCGTGCACTACGAAGGTCGACGTGACTTCACCGGTTACATACATTTGTATGACCGCATCTTTCTACGAAGCGATCCATAAAAGTCGCACTTAAATAAACAGAGCTATTTATGGCTGTATTTTAAATCTGACAGCCAATCTTGTTGAACAAAATCACCGCTTAAGAGGCCTCATACATTTTTTTTTTTCATATTATGACAAATTTATTGATAATTAAAACCAACTTTTTAAAGTTCTAGAATCTAGATAGTAACATAGCTATTCCCTGCTTTCAATGCGTGCAGTCGAATACAAATACAAATACAAGTATATACTCTTTATTGCACACCTCATAAAATATACAGGAGAAATACAATGCAAGAAATTACAATTAGAGGTAAACAACAGGCGGTCTTATCGCTAAAGAGCGATCTCTTCCAGACAACCTTTGGGTTGTGGAAAATAAGTAAAAAAAGTTTTCTGCCTGAATTTTGTCAATCTCGACTAGATTTTGAAAGAAAAATTATCTATGAAAAATTCACACTGTAGGTTTCAAATATATAGCCGTGTTAATAATAGTGGTAACATTGATAATATGTTAAGAACACAGATCCATGTTATTTAATACAGAAAAAAATGTCTAATACAGTCAGCATGAACGTATAAAGAGCTTTCAATAGACTTCGAGTTCTGTATTTTATGTGTAATTAAACTGCAGATAAGATTCTTAATTGCCCATTGAGGTATAATTTCATAAATGATTGAAGTTAGATGAAAATGAAAAGTTTGGTCAAGCGGCAACGGACCCATTTGCTCGCTCAGACTTTTTAGGATCTATGATTAAGATTAAGGATTTATGTTTTATAATATACCTATACTAGCGACCCGCCCCAGCTTCGCCCGTGCAATGCTATATTATGCATGTATTATACATATAAACCATCCTCTTTAATCGCTTTACCTATTAAAAAAACGGCATCAAAATCCGTTGCGTAGTTTTGAAGATCTAAGCATACATAGGGACAGACAGCTGGAAGCGACTTTGTTGTATACTATGTAGTGACGAAATCAGAGATCAATTATTGTATCAAGCGGTTTACAGTCGCGTGAAATTGTCAGGAACAACGGCCCGACATGTTTCGAACTCGTATGGAGCTCTTCATCAGAGACTGCTACCCGTACAGCGGCGCGTTAACTTCGTCACTGAAATGACGGGCCGTTCCTGACAATTTCACGGGAGTAAACCATTTAATGCAATCATTAAATGTCTCACAAAAGTTTTAAAAACATTAAGTCATATATCCTTAATTTTTGACCCTTTTTCATATAAATTTTATATGAATGAAAGTAAAATCTGCTACCTGGTTGGTCACGTGACACAATGCTGTCATGTGACCTTCAGTCATCTGTCATCACTGACCTCTGCGTCCCATGATGTCAGGAGATGACTTCATTATGTTTACCTTGTCTAATACGGCGCTGTGATATAAAGATAACACTATATGATTTATAGACGCGGCCGTATGATCTGAGGCGCCATTTTCGCCTTTAGGCGAGGCAGGTCATCCTCGTTTACAGTCAATTTCGAGCAAGGTCATGTTCTCGGTTCGTCACCTTCTCGGCAGATCGTCTTCGCTTCCCGACAATTTAGAAGGACGTCATGTTCTCAGCTAGTCAATTTCTTAAAAAGTCAATTTCGTTTCGTGTAAATTTCGAGGAATGTCATGTTCTCAGCAGGTCATCTTCGTTTCGTGTCAAGCCAGTCAAGTGAGAGTCGGATTCGCGCACCGAGAGTTCCGTCCGAATTAAGGAAGCACTGCAAATATAACTCTGATCCCATAAGGGTTCCGTATTTTCCGTTTTAATACGCGCCTCAGTTACAGTCTAAGTCATTTTATGAGCAAAAGTTTTACCAAGAATGTGTTCAGATATTTTTGATATTTGTGAAAGTAGCTGAATGCAACAACATCTCGACAGTCCTTTGAGCCAGTACCAGTCGATAAAGGGCAGCCAATCGCCGAGGTCAACGTCTGATAAGGCTAGTATTTGCATTGTTGCTTGATTGCACTTATTTACTACTTCAAGTGACTTGTTTGTGACGCCCCCTTTCTTGCCACAACATAGGTAAGTATAACGTTGTATTAAAATACATTTATAAACCCGATTCATCAACGGGAGAGCCGATCAGTCGCGGCGGTGGCCAACCAAACACTTGGAGTTGAGTGATCCGAACCGAAGGAGAGGGCCATAAATATGCGATCTGCGGCTTTAAGAATTAGCGCCCGTGGTTTGGCTAATTAGCCAGGAAGTGAGTTTTTCTCCTTTAAGCATAAGAAGGACCTTGGTCCCTGGAAGCATAAGAAGTGGTCCGCGGAGCCATCCTAATAAAGAAGAAAATCTCTTTACGATTAAAAGTGGATGTTAATCGTAAAAAAGAATTGTTGGCTTTCAAATATTTTAAACATACAACAAACCTTTATTTATTTACATGTAGGTACTATTAATTACCTCCAAATCAATAAACCAACTGGGTGGTCCATGGCAGCACAGACATTTGGTCGAATGGTCCCCCATGACTAAAAGGTTAAGAACCACTGGCCTGGTGACGTAAAAATGATCATTATACAAGTCCTGTGATTTGACTCGCTCATCCCACGGGACTACATTTTTCGGGATAAAAAGTAGCCTATGTGTTAATCCAGGGTGTCAACTACCTCCATACAAAATTTTATTAGAATTGGTCCAGCCAATGGACCAATTGGTGGAACGTAACAATAAATTAATTTTTTTAGTATTTTATTTGTCTATTCCATGTTCTTTTTGTAGTCAGTAATAAATTCTTCTCAATCTTCAGCTGCCATATTAAAACCAGAGGATAGGTGCCAAGTTTAGAATAAGTACGCCTAGAACGAGTCTTCATACAACAAATTTGCGAAAGATGAAGTCGCTTTTGGTTTAATGTGTGCATGTCTACGAACCAATCATAGAGACATTTTGCTTGTGACATTGACGTTGTGACAGATACGCACACGGATGAAACTTAGCCCGTGACTAACTAAAACTGGCTTTACTTTCAAGAGCTAGGTTTCTAGGCATATTTATTCTAAGGTTCCAAGGATAACTTTATTGGGTACATCAGGACTTGAAGCCGTTTTCAGGTTCAGGAGTGGAATCTGGAAGCAGGACCAGTGCAGCAAAAGGATATTAGTAAAGGGAAGGTTGCAGCAGGTTTAAATAACATTTTTGTATGAGTGTATCCAATAACTGCATTCTATGTAGGAAGCTTTACAAGTTTGAGCTTAGTATTTCTCAATAATCGCTTTTCAACAAAAAAAATAACCATTAACCATGAAGAAATATGATGCTTTCCAAGACTAAACCTAAATAAATGATGTTAAATTAAATAATTTATTCTTTAAATCCCATTACTCCCATTACTTACTTTTATTAAAGCAGTAATGTCTGCTAACGTAGACCAAATGTTTACATGGGCTAACACAGGTGAACAACTCACATTACTGTTGGTATCCCAACTTTACAGTTCAGAGCTCAAATGACATAATTCTTGAAGTACCTTAGATTTCCTCCGGGCTTTATCATCAGGACATAACCTCATGATCGGACTGAAGCACGCTTAGTGAGAGAGGTTGATTTTTAGGTTATCCTGTTTACAACAACTCCCTATTAGTTTATTTGTGTGGTGTCAGTGAACTAACATACTTTATTGTATATATATAATCCGCTTTTCACATAGGTAAGTAGTTTTTAAGTCTATTTAGGTAAATTAGGCAAGGGCCCTCGATGGAGGGCAATGAAAAAGAAAAACCTCCCGATCCGGGAGGCGATATCCCCTTGGTCGACGCACCTACTAGCTTAGAAAAGAGAAAGCGAAATATTAATTCCGTGGAGATATCGCCGTCCGACAAGTTCCTAGAACCCAAGGAAAAACGTGTGATGCAAGCTGCCGACACTCATAATGAATTAGCTGATCCGCACAATCCCTTATTGTACAAACACCCGGACTTAGACGAGGCCCGCAGATATGGTTGTATTGACAATGGCCCCTTTATCGTTCACATCTCCCGCGAGCTTGACAGCGCAAACTCTGGTGTTTCCCTTCAACCGATAAAGGTTGGGTTGGTTTTTAACAAAGAGCATGTCAACGGTATTAAAAAAGACGGAATTAGGTCGATAGGCAGAAACCGCGTATCGGTTGAATTCAGCTCTGCAGCAGCAGCAAACAACGTCCTTATGAACCCCTGTCTTAAACGGAATAAACTCACTGCTCTAATCCCCTCATATCAGGTTTCCCGTATGGGTTTGGTACGCGGTGTACCTACAGAGTGGACCATGGACGAGTTTGTGTCTGCTACAGAGTTGAAAGAAGGTACAGGAAGAATATTAAAAGCCCGTCGCCTTCAACGTAAGGTACCTAAAGAGAGTGGCCCCCCTTCTTGGGTTCCAACTCAGGCAGTTGTGGTCACATTTGAAGGCCAGACGTTACCAGAGCGTGTTTACGCTTATTACACATCTTTAATGGTTGAGGTATACGTTCTCCCCACCATTCAATGCAGAAAGTGCCTCAGATTTGGCCATATCCAGACACAATGCCGATCAGACGCCCGTTGCTTCAAGTGCGCCCAGAAACACCCTGGCGAAGGCTGCAACGTTGCTCCAGAGCATGTCTCCTGTCTTTTCTGCACGGGTAGGCATTTTGCGACGGATCAGCGTTGTCCCGAATTTTGTCGACAGAAGGCAATAAAAAAAACAATGTCGGAACGAAATATCTCATACCAAGAGGCCGCTACCCTTCACCCTGCCGTCCGTAGACCATACGCCGATGTGGCAAAGGCCATGTTTAACCCCGAACCAGAGTCGCCCTGGCAGTCCCCCCTTTTATGCCCCCCTTCCCCTGCCCAAAACCATGTCACAAGATCATACCGCCAATCGGTGGTACGTCAGTCGAGAAGTAGGACCCCGCTGTCTCCCAGTTTCGATCGTCTCGCCCACCAGAACATTGTCGCTTCACCATCCTCTCAACTCCCAAACGGAACTGCACTGTCCCAACGCTTAGAGAATGATACTCCAAATGACGACATGATGGAACTCCTTTTCAAACTTCTTACAAACATTGTCGCCAAATGGAGCGACTGCCTACCGCCCGACGTTGCCCCTCTAATGATGACCTTAGCTAAGAAACTCTCCTTCGCCAATGGCTCCCCCGGCCAATTATCTACTATGGAATAGCCGCAGCATCAATTCTAAAAAAGCTGACCTCATACATCTGATTAATAACCACTCTGTTTCAGCGGCGGCCATCTCGGAGACATGGCTGAACCCGGGATCTCATTTTAGAGTCCCGGGTTTCGCCTGCCTGCGGGATGACCGCGACGACGGTTTTGCAGGATGTGCTTTATTGATTAGTAAAAAGTTTCCCTACTCTCAAATTGCACTTCCCCCCCATACCGATCAAATAAACGCAGTAGCTGCAAAGGTTATGGGAATAAACTTCTTATCAGTTTATATCCCACACCCAAATTTGACTGTTATCCCTGATCTCTCTACTATTTTCTTTTCTGTCCCCCCTCCTCTTCTTATTTTAGGTGATTTTAACTGCCATAACACTTCGTGGGGCTCATCACACAGCGATGTATTCTCCGGATTTCTCATTGACTTATTTGATGACATTAACACCATAGTCATCAATGACGGTACGCCCACTCATCGGGTGTACCCTGGTCAAGATATCCGGTCAGTTCTGGACTTAATTGCTTGCTCCCCAGATTTGTCATGTTTGCTCTCCCACCAAGTGATGAAACAGTCGTTCGGCAGTGACCACTTTCCTATCATCATTTCGAATCCTTCTTCAGTCCTCCCTTTACCAAGCCCTGAGCCCCTCCTAAAACACAAGATAGACAAAGCAGATTGGCCCAATTTTTTACTTTCCGTGGAGAACAGATTAAGGGAGCTTGATTTCAACTCGTTAAACCTACACCAAAAATCCAGTCATCTTAAATATTCCCTTTTGGAAGCTGCAGACGAACACATCCCTACCAAAAACCCGTGTATAAACAAAATCCCGTCACCCCCTTGGTGGAACCCCGAATGCACGGCAGCTGTTAAGGAGAGAAACTTGGCAGAACGTGCTTGCAATAACTCTGGCCTATCCGATGATTTCGTAGCATTCAAAAAAATTTCAGCCCGAACTAAGCGCCTTCTTAATAAAACGAAGAAGCAGGGATGGAAGGACTTTTGCGAGAGCTTGAGCCCCCGGTCCCCTGTGTCGCTAGTGTGGAAAAACATTAAAAAATTTAGGGGCTCCTTCATACCAGACAGCTCGTCATCTGCTGATCCCTCCTCATGGTTGGAGGAATTTGTTAATAAAATGGCTCCTCCCTCGGTTCCTTCTGAAAGTTGCATAAGCCCTCCCTTCCCAACGGCTCCCCTGGGTCCACTTGACGAGCCTTTTTCCTTCACTGAGCTAGAACTGGTACTAGACGGACTCCACCATAGCTCACCAGGCGAAGACGGTATCCCGTACTGCTTCATGAGCAAATTGAACAAATTCTCGAAAGAGCACCTTCTGAGTTTGCTCAATTCTTGCTATATATCCGGAGAGGTACCTGATGAATGGAAGTCCCAAATCATTATTCCCATCCTCAAACCTGGTAAGAGCCCTCATGAGGCCACGTCATATCGTCCAATAGCCCTGTCCGCAACCGTGAGTAAAGTTTTCGAACATTTAATTAAAAATAGGCTGGAATGGTTCGTCGAAAGTAGGGGTTTGCTCGCCAATTCACAGTTCGGATTTCGAAAAGGTAAAAGTACCATGGACAGCTTAAACATCCTGACAACGGACATCAGGCTAGCCCTATCAAAAAAGGAACACCTAATCGGATGCTTCGTTGATATAGCTGCGGCATACGATAACGTTCAACTCCCTCTGCTCAGAGCAAAAATGCTTCAGCTGAGTATTCCTGCGAGGATAGTTCAAATCGTATGCAAGCTGTTCATGGGACGAACCATCAAAATCCGGGTTGGTAACCACCATTACCCATCTCTGACCGTCTGGCAAGGCCTCCCACAAGGGTCAGTTCTTAGTCCCCTACTTTACAATCTATATACACATGACATAGAACCTACCGTCTCCCCATTCTGCAATATTCTACAATACGCAGATGATTTAATCCTGTACTCCTCATCTCAGTCAATTGATGTAGCAAAATCCAATATCTGCGAGGGACTCAGCTATCTTAAAGACTGGCTAGATGATCATGGGCTTTCCCTTGCTCCATCTAAAAGCTGTACTGTCACCTTCTCTCGAAACAGAATCAATCCCGCTGTAGATATCGATTGTGAGGGAGAGACCATACCCAGTAAAGGATCAGTAAAATTTCTTGGTGTGATCTTTGACTCAAAAATGACCGGCGTTCCCCACCTGGAATACATAGCGGGGAAATGCGAGAGGGGCGTTAACGTCTTAAGGGCCCTTTCTGGAGTCTGGTGGGGTGCTCATCCATACTGTCAAAAACTAGTATATAATGCTGTAGTTCGTAGCCACATGGACTATGGTTCAATGGTCCTGGAGCCCTGTAATAAAATGGCACTTCAGAAACTCGATCTCATCCAGGCCAAGTGTCTACGAATCATAGCTGGCGCCATGAAATCCTCACCAAAAAATGCCTTACAGGTGGAGTGTGTGGATCCTCCCCTTGCCCTCCGCAGACAGTTCTTATCCGACCGCTATGTATTCAAAGCGTGCAGTATCTCTAACCATCTCCTTATGCCTCGCCTTGAGGCTTTGTCCCATGAGATAACTGAAAACCAATATTGGTCACACAGGGAGACACCAAGAAATATAAACAGTTTCAATAGACTGAAAAGCCTCCCCTCCCCAGTCTACTCCACAAAATCGAACCCGCTATTTGAAACAGACTATGACACAATTATATATACCCCCACAGTCGTTTTGGATTTTGGTATATTCAAGGATGACCCAGCGGCAAACTCAAAATTTAAAAAGCATTTATCGAAATGGCAGGATCACTTGCACATATATACCGACGCTTCTAAGCTAGACTCGGAAAGTTGTGTCGGAATAGCTATATGGATCCCAAAATTTCACATCCTCTTGTCACACAGATGCCCACCACAATCATCTATTTTCACCGGAGAGTCCATCGCAATACTGGAGGCCGCCATCTACGTAGAATCTCACAGTATTCCCAAAGCCATAATTTTTTCTGATTCCAAAAGCTGCCTGCAAGCAATTGTAGGTAATCAGTTCAAAATGAAAATTAAATTTCCTGTTATTTTAAAAATAAAAGAAATCCTAAACAAATGTGACAAAAAGGGCCTTAAAATTACCCTCGCCTGGATACCAGGGCACTGTGGTATTGACGGCAATGAGCGGGCTGATATGTGGGCAAAAGAAGCTGTTAATATTGGTTGTCCCCAGAATCACAACAATATCATCTCCTCAGACCTTATGACGCTCGCTCGCTCTAACATGATGAGTACCTGGCAGGAGCTATGGGACTCATCTAGACTCCAGAAGGGCAAACACTATGGTGCCATTCAACCGGTTATCCCCAGTAAGCCATGGTTCTTCCGATTTCGCTCTGCAAACAAATGGGTCACTTCCACTATCTGCCGCCTCCGTCTAGGTCACGTCTGCACTCCAGTGTTCTTAGCTAAAATTAGGGTGCGGGACAATTCTCTGTGTGAATGCGGACTTGACGAGGGCACCTTGGATCACATATTTTTCAGCTGCACAAGGTTTTCATACTCCTTATATGATGTTTTACCTAAAAATGTTCCGCGCCCTGTTATATTTCAATCACTTTTGACCTCTATGGACTCTTCTCTCACTGCTATTCTTATAAAATATATTCTAGACCATCATATCAGGTTGTAACGCACTATTTTATTTTAGTTTCCTATTTTCTAAATATTTATTATATTAATATCTTTCCTCTTTCCTGTGTATATGTTGGCATGCCTTACTTACTGTCTTCCTTTTCCATCTTTTTATCTCGTTATTAATAACTGTAAAAATGTCTTGTATTGTCTGTGCCGTCCATAACACAAATGTTATTTGTTTTAGGTTTGAGTCCTGACATATCCTTCAACAAAAATCAAAATTATATAACAACCAATCTCCTTACGTGTGATAAGTCTACACGTCGTCATTGGCGAAATACCTCTTGCTAACATCAGCAAGAAGTGAAAGCCAAGAGGGAAAAAAAAAAAAAAAAAAAAAAAACCTCATGATCATCTCATGGTTTTATCATCGAACGGAACCTACTAGAAAGTATTCTTTCAAACAAAAATCAAAATTGGTTCAGTCTTCTTCAAGGAAAAAAGAAGCATTGGCACACAAAGTAGTCACGATTCGCAGGAAGGGAGTGGATGCTCTGCTGGCCAAATGGATTCTACCAGTCAACCATAGGGCCAAACACAGGTGGGTACAGATTTGCAGAGTAGAAATAGAAAATTAATCTTAGCGAGAGTGTATAAGAAAGTTTTTACTTTCTTTCTGAACTATTAAATTTTAAAACAAAATTTGATTTGTTTAAAATGTAGCTCTATCATATAAACGAAACTCAAACTAGAGACGAGTTAAGTAATAGATTTCAAAACAGTTAGAATACGATGTCATTACCTAAATGCTAATTCCTCTCTTAGCAAAAACAAGTTCCTAAATGAATTCCTTAACTGCAGAATCGGCCGTTGTCGTAAACCTATCGGAGTTCTTGTAAGGAAATTAAATTAGCCAATTAATAAGCCTTGGCTGTACCCATTCTCAGCCTCTATACATCATATATGAGTAACTTCTTTAAAAAAATTACATCCGCGCCCTACTTTCTTTAATCGTCAAATACGATGATTTCAAGCGATTCAGACGCACGAAAAATTATTCTAAGTATTGAATAATGGTAGAACTAACCTTAGACCGGCGAAGAACGTCCTCCTTCCAAGCAATCCAACTTATTAGCAAAAATCCAAACAAAAAACGGTCACACACTCAAAACTTAACTTTTTAACAACACTTTTTCCACTAACAAACTACACTACACGTAAGGCACTTAGATATTAATGTTTAAGGCACATTATCCGCGTTTCTCGCTTGATTAGGCGCGTTTTATTAGATTAGCGAGCGCGGCATGCAAGTTGAGAACTTGAGAACTTTGTGAAGTGAAGTGGTGTCGTGGTTTGTTGATTTGACAGCGACTTGCGTCTTGAAGGCGCGAGAGGTCCGGGTTGGACGAGCCAGTTACCTGCCGAGCGTCGGTTTGAGGAGACTATTCACGAGATTGTCAAATGGTAAAACTTCAACTGACAATCATGATAATGGTGCCGAGGTTTATGCTGCGGCTAACCTACCACCACAACACAGAGACTTACGATAACAGCCTAAGGGCTTTTCGAATCAGCATAAAAAAAAAAGAAAAAAAAATGATAAACTTAATTGAACAAAGAAAATTTACAATAAAATTAGTACTTGTTAGGATTAAAAGTATCAAAAGGGCTACTTCGGCGTACGAAATTGTGTTCGAAATTGACCGGCGTATAGTGCCGACCCGCTCACCCAAGTATACTTTGACAGGAGATCGAGAAAGACGGCAATATACAACAGTCGAATTAAGAAAATCAGAGTAGAATCTCTGATCCGTTCATAATAAAAAAATTACAAATAACTTATGTACGGATCAAATATCAAGGATCTTCGATACTACATGCTGGTTGATGATAACTATAAATGAGGCTACCTATTTTATCAGATTAATATAAAAGATGAAACAACGTCTAATCTAAATACAAATAGTATTTCGACTTTTGTTATTTTGTTTGATACCTTTCTTTTCAATCGACTGTACCTATTATACTAAAGTAGTTTTTAGTTCATCATATCACTTATTATCACTTTGTATCAATTACACATCAACAGTTCTGGTTATGGCCTGTTTGATTGATTGCAGAAAGATAAATAATTATAATAATAAAAAGAAAAACTTACGTGTATTGTATATCATACTATGTTATTTTCTGTGCAAAAAAGATTTGTTTAATTATTTTACACATACCCAGATTAAATTTGACAGCTGTCAGAACGATCTCCTCAAACGCACCACCTGCATGGTTGCACCGGACATCCAACTCGGACCGCGAGCACCAATCACTGCATTCCAAACATACTTTCCCGCCGCGCGAAACCGGTCGCCACGCCTTCCAATCTCCGCTCCAATAGTCATTCCATTCACTGCACAATTCTTCATTCACCATTCCATTACTGTTTATATTGTAGCAGTAAATATATGATGTCATATTGACACCGCAATGGATAATATCCTAAGCGATATGATTGTTTTAAAATATTATTAAGTATAACATAGTGACTCCAAGGTATGAAAAATGCAGATTTGGTTCGCGGCGAAGTGTGGCTAATTTCTGTTATTTTATAATGCCATTATTATACTCAAGGTTAAGTTCGTGTAACATATTCATGGTAATTAACTGTACTTATGCCCTTTATTGTCTGTTCAAATAACGCGGGCGGTTTTAAAAATAAATATGACGTCATTAATCTATGTTTTGCTGATGATGTCATGACTATAAGCATACCAGGGCCGCCACGGTTGTCAAATTTCGAATGAATTGGTTGATTTCATTCATCCTATGATTGAAAATGAAATATTAGCCCTATTTCAGAATAGCGTAACACAAATAATTTGATGTAAGTATTACTTTCTAACTATACATATACAAAATGCTTAATTGCACACCGAAATAAGTTTACAAATTAAACACAGAAACAAAAATACGTTGAGTACCTACGTTACTTCTACGGCCCGACATGTTTCGAACTCGTATGGAGTTCTTCATCAGGGACTGCTACCCGTAGTCTCGCGGTAACTTTGTCACGTGTTACACGCGAGTGTAAACCGCTTAATACAATATTCAAATATTTCTCAAGTACGTTATTTTTTTAAGTAGTTCTGTAAGTACCTGCCAAAACATTTCAACACGGTGAATTGTTTTACCACTTGCCGTTCAAAAGGTTAACTTTGAAGCAACATGAGCCGAAGGCGAGCGCGATAATTATACGTTAAGTTTTCTGTCACTGCATTCACTATTACATATATTCATATTTTTTATAAAAATACTTACCCATTAACTATTTTTATGTTTACTTTACAATTTAAAAATGTTCCAAAAGTAGTTAAAAAAAAATACGAATAAATTTCAAATATTTATTAGTGTCTTTGGTATTAATATCTTAAAGTGTTGAACATTTCTTAAATATCTACGCAGTCACAATATCAGCAAATGCATTTGTTCACAATAGTACATTACTGCAGAGGCCGCGAAATAGGGAATTATTGGCCGAGTAGTAATAGATGGCCGAGTGATAACGAGGCCATCTAGAGATACGAGGCCGATAATCCCTGTTCGCGCCGAGGCTTGTATAGTGCTTTTCTCAAATAAATCCAAGGAAATAATACAAATGTTCAACTTATATATTCATATAAAAAGAAATTTATTTCAAATTTAATTAAAAAAAACAAATTTATTTTTTTAAGCTGTTCGGGTCAATGTTTTTGCCACCAAATGTTAAGATGATTCTATTTATTAAAAAATGACAACACCTTATTAATTAGATATTGTTATATTTTTTAACAATAAACGTGATTCCTTGTTTATTTTATTGAATATCTGATTTAATCGAATTGAATAATCTAGTTAAATATAAGAAATAAAACGTAAATATACATGCACAAACTAAGTTTTTTTTTATTGGCAGTATGCCATAGATTATCAATAAAAGAAATAAACCCCACTGAAACAAAAGACAATCTCTTTGTTGGCTACGGCCAATAATGTTGTATGAAATTCCTTTATATCGTTCTAATTTGAAATTAGAACGAATCTTCAACAATTGCTATACAAAGACGTATTTCGCGTTCTATTACCACGATCATAAGAACGACATTTCCTTGGATGTTTGAGAAAAATAAATTATAAATATTACAGTTACAGCCAAGCTTATGTATTAATTCACAGAAAAACACAACTCAGGACAATATCACATAATCACGTAAAATACTAAATTAATATCTTATGACAACCAAATGGATATACTAAATATGGAATGGAAATAATAATATCGAAATATCAGTCTGACCCAAACGGTATTTGACCATAGTGAAAATAAACTTATAAATAATGACACAAAGGTAAATTAAGAAAGAAAAATTGAATGCGATCTACTACCAGGATTTGAACCTGCGACCTCTGCGTTTCCGGCGCATTGCTCTTCCAACTGAGCTATCAGATCGCTACGTCAATCACACCAAATCCTTCATCCCATAATTCGTTACGCTACTGGAGCGCCCTCTGCGTCATATATAATAAACTTTCTTATTTTACCACCAATAAAAAAAAATACCGGGAATAAAATACACTACGACGAAATTTTTGATATTTTACTATTTTTAAAATAAACATTACTAAAACAACAAAGTAGGACTACATTTACTTTTTTTTTTATTAAAAAGATGTCATGTTTTGACTATGGAATGTTATGTCACAAGCAAGCGTCTTCATAGAACTCTGATGTAAACAGAATGATTAGTCAGACCACGCTGACTCTTCCCAGCAAATGAACTGTCAAACCATATTCTATTCTATTTTTTTAAAAGATGGCAACCGGTCACAGTTAAGCGACCATTACTGCCAATGTCTCGTTGCCATTCGCACTCGGCGACTAGATAGAGGATTGATACCACGTTGTACGGTGAGTTGAGAAAATCGTGCTTTTTGTAAAGTGATAGCGATTTACAAAAAACCACGTGGGCTATCGGGCCTTGACCCAGGAAGGGCTATGTACGCTTCAAGTTGAATTCTTCATTAGCTATTTACGCATTCGTTTGTACCTGCACAATACGCTATCAATACTACACATTGAACAACAAAAATCAATAAATAACGAACAACAAAACTTAAACGCATGCGGCCATCTTGAGTCACGGACCGGTAGCCTGTCAAACCATACAAACTGACTCACTTTGTATGGTTTGACAGTTCGTTTGCTTGGAAGGGAGCGTGGTTTGACTCTACTTATGACACATTATCAACTTGATAATGTGTCAAATACAAAACATTGCCATACTTACTTAGTTTCCATGTGTTTGACAGTTAATTTGCTTAGAGGAGTTAGCGTGGTCTGACTACCTTCTTATCGTCGGGGATAGTGCTTTACCGCGTAAGTAACAAGTGTAGATACGAATCAATATTCAAACAAATGCTAAGTGTTTTATTGAAATGAAAACTTTATCGACAGCTGTCATTGCACTATCCCCGACGTTATGACATATTATCAACTTGATATGTGTCGAATACAAAACATTGCCACATACTCAGTTTTTATGTGTTTGAGAGCTATTGTAGTCCAACCACAAAATATAACATTTCAAAAAAAATTATTTGACCGTCAATAAAATACCGTATTATGAGATTTCCGCCTCTCTTCTAGTAAAGGATTTTCGACTCAAAAGCACCAATTTTAGACTCAACACATTGAGAGCATCAATAGTTGGAGACGAAAACTTTCGGAAAAGAGGATATAATAATAATTAAATATAATTAATAAAACCTGCGCACTTAACCCTTAAATGCATCAGTGAAAACTGAGAGGCACTTATCCGGATCGCGTACGAGCGAGGGAGACAGTTATATAACGCGAATCGCTTCCTGACAACTAACGCACTGTGAATAATCTCTTGCGCATTTAATGCATTAAGGCATTTTTAAATTCATACAACAATCAAGCAGCACATTATATATTTTATTGTGGCACGTCGGCGGGTTTTTACTACCATTGATTTTATACATTTTACTATGTACATACACCACAACTATACTAGTACATCAGCGTTGCCAGAGCTACGGAAAATACCGTAGATCTACGGAATTTAGGCTTTGTGCCCACACCTACGGAAACTATTGGGGAACCTACGGCAAACATGACACAAACGAAACGGAATACAAGATACAAGTACTCTTTATTGCACACCTCATAAAATATACAGGAGAAATACAACGCAAGACATTACAATTAGAGGTAAACAACGGAATGTACTTTTTCTGCGAAAAATGAATTGTAATCTTGGCTGAAACACTCGCGGACTAATCATGATGAACTTTCACACAGTAGCCCGTCTTTTAATTTTTTTTTTTTGCCAACTCAAAACTATGAATAAACTATCGAGGTGTTAAAGAAAATAGATTTTTGTTTTTCCACCTACGTTTTTGCAAAAGTTACTAGCTTTTAATAACAAATTAAGCTTCAGTATAATCAAATGAAGCATTGGAAAATGAAACTGTGGAACTACGGATCTTTCAAGCGACAACCTACGGCGTTCTACTGACTCTTGTCTCACCCTACGGATTTTCATAAATGTCATCTCATCTGGCAACACTGTAGTACATATTAGGTACTTGTTTTAAACGAACAGTCTTAGAAATAGGATGGATCCAAAAACAAGGTCTGGCACTTACTACAATACAAAGTAAATACTAAAATACGATACAAAGTGGGAACAGAACCAAAAATATTCCGCAAATTTCAAGTAGTCATTGCATGCTTCACTATGCAAAGACTTTTTTTTTTTTTTTAAATATCGGACATCCTCACTCAAATCGTCTAGTCCCAAATTAAGCTCAAGAAGGCTTGTGTTATGGGTACTAGACGACGATATACGTACTTATATAGATAAATATATACTTAAATACATAAAACAACCATGACCCAAGCGCAAATATTCGAGTTCATTACACAAATATTTGCCCTGGCCGGGATTCGAACCCGGGACCGCCGGCTCAGTAGGCAGGTGTCTACAAACCGAGCCAAACGCGTCGTCAAAGCCTTCACTAAGCCAAAGTCTTGGCATAGTGAAGCATGCAAAGACTACTTGAAACTCAATGGAGAAAAAATTTGTGGGGCATATCGTGAAATTGGGCTTACCATGGTTAGACGAAGCAACTTTACCAACTCACCAAATTTTATTGAATTGAGAAAAAAAAAAAGAAATCGACAACAAAATAAAAATATGCCCATTACACTATAGTGAAAATAAATCGTACCTATCACTGAAACTACTAAACACACATTCAATATACACTGAACCAAATCAACTACCACTAAATTTTATATATACTATTTTTAATTGGACGAAGACTAAAAGACGTGTTTTGACTACTGATTTTATGACGTCACAAGCCAGTATCGTCATAATTATAAACTTCATACTGACAGATCGTTTTTGACATTTCATAAAGAGTAGCTGATTTGAGCTGTCATCAAACACCGTTATTTACTCGCTTCGAAATTTGAGTTGAACTCTATCTATATAAAAAAATAAAAGCGTTGACAGCTAGCTGTAGTTGCCAAAAGCTATTGAGTGGTTATTGACATTGTGAGTGATGATGATTCTCGCCTCCACAAGTGAGCGCCGCGACTGCTCGGCGCTCCTGATGATGAATCGCGAACCGATTCGAAACATGCCGAGCTATATCCAACTTCTAAAACATGATTAAACCCGTTTCATGATTTTATATCATCTGCCAACTCGCCTACTTTATATACTACCATTAATTGTGGCCCTATGGTCCACTGGATGACACGTCGTGACGTCATCAACCCGTTGGGGTCGGTGTGACACACCACAGTACTGACCCACGTCTGCCGGACGGATATATCCGGGACGTGTTTAATCCGGCAGCCAGTGTCCGGCGCGCCAGAGCAGGCAGTGCGGCCCGGCGTGCGGGTTCGCGGACGACTGGTTGCTCTGGTAAACATATAATGCAAGTTTGATTATGAACAAGTTTGACTATGAACAAGTTTGATTATGAACTAGTCTGATAATGAGTAAGTTTGATTTTGAACAAGCTTGATTAGGAACAAGATTTATTATGAAAATGATTGACAATTAACAAGTTTGATTACGGACAAGTTTAACTATTAACAAGTTAACAAGCTTGATTAGAAACAAGTTTGACTAGGAAAAAGATTGATTATAAACAAGTTTGATTTTAACAAGTTTTACTATTAACAAGTTTGATTATGGAGAAAATCTAGTTTTTTTTTTACAATTGCATCTTTTACAGAGGGTCCTTAAAATCAGATTGATTAAAAACAAGTTTGATTTTAACAAGTTTGATTATGAATCAGGTTGATTATGAACAAGTTTGATTATAAACCAGTTTGATTATGAACAAGTTTGAATATAAACACAGTTGATTATTATTGTTGTATTCCTTAGCTTACTTCAGTTTAGTAAATATAATATTTTGATTTACACATGTAAGTGGATTAATATTATTCTTTTAGAGAAATAAAGATGTTGAAACCGAAAGCTCACCTGTTGGTTACACACGTAGCGCGTCAGTAGTGGCCGGTGTGAAGTGCCAAAAGTCGCCAACATGGCCGCCGACCCGCGACGCGGGTGCAGCGGGATTATCGATGACACCTGTCAAATAATACAATACAATACAAATTTATGAAACATGTAATGTGTCATTATTCTTTAATGTGGGTAACATACCACAATTTTATATTAAATCATTTGATACGGAGATTAAAGCACAAAGAAAAATTGAAATGAGTAACCTGGCGGGAGAGACTAGGAATCGAACCCGGTACCTCTGTATTAACGGTCCAGGGTATTAACCTTATTATTATTAACCTTTCGAATTTTTCCTTATGCTTTGTGTGTCGATCTTTCCATTGTTTATTTGAAAGGCTTTATACCTTAGCGACCTCTATGTGAATAATATGTTAACCCTGAGATGCAAGAAGTATCAAAAATGAACCTACTGAAATGAAACATGTCGAAATTAACTGAAAGTCAAGTGAAACTTAGACAAACTGAGTCTCAAAGTCCCAATTGACATAAAATATTATAAATAGCTAATCATAATCACATAGTTTTTCCACAACAAAATACCGTATCAAGTACCTTTCACATGTCACTGACTTTGAGATACAGGCCGTCAAAGTTTACGATTTTTTCGGGGAAAAAGTTGTGGAAACGGTTTTTGCGTTTTTCTCGAAAAGTATTGAGAAAAATAGAAAAAGCTTCACAACAAATTTTGTGGAATATGGTTTAGAACAATAAAATGTAAGATATTTTCTAGATATACACCGGGGATAAAAGTAGAAACGAGATCAGTGTATTTTTGGTCCTTCACCGAATATTTTTTTATAAAATACACAGTCGTTAAATCAAAATTCGGGTCACTACAAAGTGTTAAGCATAGACCATACTACAATATATATTAAATAGGACATTATAACTCTATAATCCACAAACTAGATACGATGTAAAAATCATCAAATTGGCTGATTTCTGCAGGGAGCCCCTTAAGGGTGAATATTCACATCTTACGCATTCGCTAGCTAGTACGGTCACTGTACTCATGGTTTATAGGATGGTAGAGATGGGCCACTCACGGTGTGCTCGTAGGGGCGGAACACGGCGAGCGGGCGCAGGCTGGCGGCGGCGCACGCGATGAGCACGCCCCACGCCGTGCCCACGTAGAGCGACCCCTCCAGCGCGCACAGCGCCGTCACCTGGACCAATCACACGCGTCCATTACAAATACTGTGAAGGTTGTACTTCACTTTAGGTGGTATTGGCCACCGACATAAAATAAAAAAAAAAAAAAAAAAAATCAAAAATATTTATTGAGTTTAAAAGTTTGTGTTACAACATGAAGTGTTGGGACATTCCAGTAAGCACAGTTTGCTTGTATCGGAACGACCCGCTCTTCCATCACTCGGAGATTTACAATAAACCAAATAAATACAAAATTACTTAGGTGCTATTTACTATATCTACTTAACTAGAATGTATGTAACAAGAGTGTGTGAATATGCATGAGTGAGTGCTTGTTTTTATTATTACATTTTGACAGTTTGATTATGTTATTTTAAGTTATTTATTTTAAATTCATTACATTACATTTATTATATTTATATATACATTATTTACGAGAGATGTTTTAGGAGTGCCTCTGTTTCCTCGTAATTAAAATTCATGATCCACAAGGTCACTGCTTTTTTACAATTGTGAAGCTGCATACATAAGAATAAAGTCATTTTTATACATTTGAATCAGCGAATGACGTCCGTCATAAAAATAAAATGTATAGTGAGTCTTGTAATGGCCTCCGGGCAATAAAGTTATAGCAACGTACCTCTGCTCTATTATTCAGCCCCATCTGACTGCACCCCCGTAGTTTTACAATACTCTTTATTGCACACCTCCAACATCAAGGAATATAAAACACAACATGAGATACATCAAAATAACAGGCAGAGGTAAACAACGGGCGATCTTATCGCTAAATAGCGATCTCATTACTATTCTATCTATCAGCCACAGACGTCCACTGCTGAACATAGGCCTCCCCCATGACTCGCCAAAAAGTGCGATCCTGCGCAGACCACATCCAATGATTCCCCGCTACCCTCACGAGGTCATCCGTCCCTGCTCCACCGCTGGCCTGACTACCGTAGCCATTAGCAGCAGAGCTACCGGAGACGGGGGGCCGTTTTTTATTTGTGCTTATCACTACATAGTATAAAACAAAGTCGCTTTCTCTGTCCCTATGTCCCTTTGTATGCTTAAATCTTTAAAACTACGCAACGGATTTTGATGCGGTTTTTTTAATAGATATGAGTGATTCAAGAGGAAGGTTTATATGTATAATAAATGCATAATTTATCAGCATTGCACCCGTGCGAAGCCGGGGCGGGTCGCTAGTCATATTATAAGGGGGGGTTTTGCACGCAGTGGTTGGTAGTGTGTTGTAGTTGACGGCGCTGCTGCCCACCGCCACCTTGTGCATCTTAATCGCCTCTTACGACACCCAAGGGGGGAGATGGGGAGAACCTATTCTATGCCAAGTCCACACAGCTACGCGGCGCCCACGTAAAGAGACCCACGAGACGCATTCATTACTATTAACAGTTTCGCAACCAAGGATTTCGTAGCGTAGCCGATGGCATGGGGAAATGCGTATGTAGCGAAAACTTGCTACGAGCACAGCGCCCACGGAGCGGGTTCCCGGTGTTGAAAACTTAATTCAAACAATTTGGATGAAACTATGAGACGAGAGATGAGGGTACGATGCGAGGGACTGTAAGGACTCGTTACACGGGTTCAGCTGGCTGCAGTCAAGTCGAGCTGTCTGCTGACGAGTGCGGACTAACTGTAAGTGCGTAGTATGAACGCACCCCAAAAACAGCTATTCGAATGTCACTTTTTGACAGCTCTCGTTCCTCTGACCTACGACACGGGAAACATCCAATAACATTGTATTAATTACTTTATTTTATTTTATTTATTTAGGAGAACCAACAGGTTTAACAATTTTGAGGAAATTAACATAAATACTTACAATAAACCTCGAGCACTGCAAGACTACCTATATTTTATTTCAAGTGACTACACTAACACACACACACACACATAGTGGGCTAATAGATAAATAACTATCTCTGAAACTCACCCGTGTCAGCTCTTCACCGAGCCGCGAGTCCAACGCGAGGGACTGTAAGGACTCGCTACACGGGACCAGCTTGCTGCAGTCCAGTCTAGCGATTTGCTGGCGGGTACGGACAGACCACAGGTACACGCATACACCTGGAATCAAAATCAATTATCAGCGGCCTTCTATTAATTTTAAATTCAAATTCAATTCAAATTCAAATTCTTTATTTAGCAAAAACTCATTACAATTAGACATTTATTTTTATTAAAGCAGTAACGTCTGCTAACGTACACCAAATGTTTACAATGAAGCGAAAAAATATATTTGGGTGTAGCACATCGTTACTATCGATTCTCAACTAATTTGAGACGATGGTGCCGACTATAAAGTCTAAATCTTTACGGTAGATGGCGCTACGATGCCACCCTAAGGCATGTTGAAGCAACTGGTTGAAAGATTCAATGGCTCTGACATCTGGTTCGATGGTCCAGTTGGTAGGACGCCCGTGTTGGCCCGGAAAGCCGTTGGTAACGCAGGGCCGAATCCTGTCTGAACCATAAAATTTTTCGCTTCATTGTAAACGTTTAATTAGACATTTTACAAATATTTCACTTATACACTGGAATTTAGACGTAGGATATTTCCAACGGTCCCAAACCAGGCACTGCCTGTATCTTGGGAACCGGAGGAATTCAAATATTTATTTCGTATCACATTTTGCATTATAGATGGAGCAGAAGGTACATGTGACGCCCTGCAATGGCACAGCAGTAGGAGAGGGCTACTATTTAAACTATTGCAATTAATTAATTAGTTACTTTAGGTGAATTATACATTATGCATTGTTGTACACATTAAATATGGCGATTTACTTAGTTATACTCTTGCCTGTTATCAATTATTATTATAAATAAATAAATATCAGGCAACCTTACACAAATCAACCTAGTCCCAAATTAAGCTTAAGAAGGCTTGTGTTATGGGTACTAGGCGACGATATACATACTTATATAGATAAATAAATACTTAAATACATAGAACATCCATGACCCAGGCACAAATGTTCGTGTTTATCACACAAATATTTGCCCTTGCCGGGATTCGAACCCGGGACCGTCGGCTCAGTAGGCAGTTGCTTAACCACTGCGCCAACCGCGTCGTCAAATTATAGTTTTATTGTTTGTTTATTTTTATTTGGCACGTGTACACGCGGAGCGGCGGGCAGCGGCTCGGCGCCGCACACGCCCGAGCCGGACACTGCGCACGTGTACACACTATACCCTAGTGTGTGGGCTAGCTAGGTACCTGGCTCAGTATAGAGAGCTACGTGAGGCTCGTCCGGGCTGGCGGCCAGCAGGGTGACCCTGGGAGCGGCGGGCAGCGGCTCGGCGCCGCACACGCCCGAGCCGGACACTGCGCACGTGTACACACTATACCCTAGTGTGTGGGCTAGCTAGGTACCTGGCTCAGTATAGAGAGCTACGTGAGGCTCGTCCGGGCTGGCGGCCAGCAGGGTGACCCTGGGAGCGGCGGGCAGCGGCTCGGCGCCGCACACGCCCGAGCCGGACACTGCGCACGTGTACACACTATACCCTAGTGTGTGGGCTAGCTAGGTACCTGGCTCAGTATAGAGAGCTACGTGAGGCTCGTCCGGGCTGGCGGCCAGCAGGGTGACCCTGGGAGCGGCGGGCAGCGGCTCGGCGCCGCACACGCCCGAGCCGGACACTGCGCACGTGTACACACTATACCCTAGTGTGTGGGCTAGCTAGGTACCTGGCTCAGTATAGAGAGCTACGTGAGGCTCGTCCGGGCTGGCGGCCAGCAGGGTGACCCTGGGAGCGGCGGGCAGCGGCTCGGCGCCGCACACGCCCGAGCCGGACACTGCGCACGTGTACACACTATACCCTAGTGTGTGGGCTAGCTAGGTACCTGGCTCAGTATAGAGAGCTACGTGAGGCTCGTCCGGGCTGGCGGACAGCAGGGTGACCCTGGGAGCGGCGGGCAGCGGCTCGGCGCCGCACACGCCCGAGCCGGACACTGCGCACGTGTACACACTATACCCTAGTGTGTGTGTGGGCTAGGTACCTGGCTCAGTATAGAGAGCTACGTGAGGCTCGTCCGGGCTGGCGGACAGCAGGGTGACCCTGGGAGCGGCGGGCAGCGGCTCGGCGCCGCACACGCCCGAGCCGGACACTGCGCACGTGTACACACTATACCCTAGTGTGTGGGCTAGCTAGGTACCTGGCTCAGTATAGAGAGCTACGTGAGGCTCGTCCGGGCTGGCGGCCAGCAGGGTGACCCTGGGAGCGGCGGGCAGCGGCTCGGCGCCGCACACGCCCGAGCCGGACACTGCGCACGTGTACACACTATACCCTAGTGTGTGGGCTAGCTAGGTACCTGGCTCAGTATAGAGAGCTACGTGAGGCTCGTCCGGGCTGGCGGACAGCAGGGTGACCCTGGGAGCGGCGGGCAGCGGCTCGGCGCCGCACACGCCCGAGCCGGACACTGCGCACGTGTACACACTATACCCTAGTGTGTGGGCTAGCTAGGTACCTGGCTCAGTATAGAGAGCTACGTGAGGCTCGTCCGGGCTGGCGGACAGCAGGGTGACCCTGGGAGCGGCGGGCAGCGGCTCGGCGCCGCACACGCCCGAGCCGGACACTGCGCACGTGTACACACTATACCCTAGTGTGTGGGCTAGCTAGGTACCTGGCTCAGTATAGAGAGCTACGTGAGGCTCGTCCGGGCTGGCGGACAGCAGGGTGACCCTGGGAGCGGCGGGCAGCGGCTCGGCGCCGCACACGCCCGAGCCGGACACTGCGCACGTGTACACACTATACCCTAGTGTGTGGGCTAGCTAGGTACCTGGCTCAGTATAGAGAGCTACGTGAGGCTCGTCCGGGCTGGCGGACAGCAGGGTGACCCTGGGAGCGGCGGGCAGCGGCTCGGCGCCGCACACGCCCGAGCCGGACACTGCGCACGTGTACACACTATACCCTAGTGTGTGGGCTAGCTAGGTACCTGGCTCAGTATAGAGAGCTACGTGAGGCTCGTCCGGGCTGGCGGACAGCAGGGTGACCCTGGGAGCGGCGGGCAGCGGCTCGGCGCCGCACACGCCCGAGCCGGACACTGCGTATGTGTACAGTCCGGACCCGCCCGCCCATATCTCGAACCTGACGCGAACAGATGGACGATTCAATTGTATAAGTAGATAAGTTACTAGCGCTCCAAAAGTAAGGTACTTAAGAGGACTTATTCCTTTTTAAAAGTTTTTTTTTTATATTTTAACAAATATCAACTTTTTAAGTGAATAACACTTTTCTCTGAGTTCTAGAAAGGAACATAGCTATTTCATGCTTTCATTGCGTGCAGTCGAAAAAAGATGAAAGAAAAAAACTATTTTCAACATGAGTTTTGTAAACTTAGAGTAATATTTGAAACAAAAATTATCAATGAAAAATTCAAACTGTAGGTTTCAAAAATATATCAATTAATCGCAATGGCCCTGTTCTAAGTAAGTAATACCATTGATAAATGTTAGGAAATATGTTTGAACACAGAGAAAACTGTCTAAAACAATCAGTATTTTTAAACGGATAAGGAACCTTAATAAGAGTCAATAGTTTTAGAGGTTCAGGAGCTGATCTTTCCTGGTGAAAGTATAAATTAAAATTCAATTAAATGTCACTGATTTAATTCTAAATGGGACACGTACACTTGTCCTAGCCGGCAAGAGAACACTACGCCAATGTCTGCACCACAGAGATGTGTCGTTCGCGAGTGAAGTGATTCAAATGAAGTATATCTTTTCATTCATGTCAGTAACTCGCTCACTCACTGAAGGATACTGAATACCGGATACTGAAGGATATCCACAAAATAGAAAAAATTGGGCAAGTGCGAGTCCGACTCGCGCATGAAGGGTTCCGTACCTATATATATGTATATATAGGTATAACAAGTTTGTTGTATGGGAGCCCCCCTTAAATATTTATTTTAATTCATTTTTAGTATTTGTTGTTATAGCGGCAATAGAAATACATCATCTGTGAAAATTTCAAGTGTCTAGCTATCACCGTTTTTGAGATACAGCCTGGTGACAGACGGACGGACGGACGGACGGACGGACGGACGGACGGACGGACGGACGGACAGCGAAGTCTCAGTAATAGGGTCCCGTTTTTACCCTTTGGGTACGGAACCCTAAAAACAGTAGAAGTAGCATTCACCTCGATTTCTAAGTGAACCGTTTGCCAAACTCACTCATAGACATATCAAAAAGATTGCAAGCACCTAATATTATTTTATATCGGACAAACTAACACAAATCGATCTAGACCCACAATAAACTCAAGTAGGCTTGTGTTATGGACACTAGACAACTATAAACATAAATAATGACACAAAGGTAAATTAAGAAAAAAAAAAAGAATGCGATCTACTACAATCGAAGCGGGGTAATAAAAAAAAATGTGGTAATACCACATAAAAAATATGAATCGATAAAAAGATTCTATACAAATAACTATAAACATACTTAAATAAATAAATACATACTTAAATACAAATAACAATCCACGACCCAGGAACGAATATTAGAGTTCATCACACAAATAATTGCCCTTGCCAGGATTCGAACCCAGGACCACCGGCTCAGCAGGCAGCTGTTTTACCACTGCGCCAACCGGGTCGTTAAAATGTATAGTGTAACTTACCCTTGCGGTGATGGGACAGCGGCCAGGCAGCACAGCTCGCTCGCCGTACCCAGCTCTGTCAACACGAACCCGCTTTCCGCTTCCGCTTCAGTCCCCGCCTCCGCCTCCGCCCCGGGACGATTCGAGCGGACGAGGAATAACCTATGCGCAACATATTTATTATGAAAATTTTAATCAAAAATCACATGTATAATATTTTGAAATTGTGTAAATGAAATTTGTGTCCTTTTATCACATTTGATTTTAATAATTTTTCATATACGGGTAGCTGAGGGTCCCGTTTTTTAACCGTAACCCTAAAAAAAAAAGTAAATTGACCAGTATGATTTGATTTTGATTGTGAAGAAGCACTCACCGCCCACACTGCAGCGCGAGGGCCACCCTCTGCAGCTGCGGCAGCGGCAGCAGCGCCGCCACCGCGCTGGGCGCGCCGCCCACCGACTGCTGCACTACAGTAGTGACTCACCGCCCACACTGCAGCGCGAGGGCCACCCTCTGCAGCTGCGGCAGCGGCAGCAGCGCCGCCACCGCGCTGGGCGCGCCGCCCACCGACTGCTGCACTACAGTAGTGACTCACCGCCCACACTGCAGCGCGAGGGCCACCCTCTGCAGCTGCGGCAGCGGCAGCAGCGCCGCCACCGCGCTGGGCGCGCCGCCCACCGACTGCTGCACTACAGTAGTGACTCACCGCCCACACTGCAGCGCGAGGGCCACCCTCTGCAGCTGCGGCAGCGGCAGCAGCGCCGCCACCGCGCTGGGCGCGCCGCCCACCGACTGCTGCACTACAGTAGTGACTCACCGCCCACACTGCAGCGCGAGGGCCACCCTCTGCAGCTGCGGCAGCGGCAGCAGCGCCGCCACCGCGCTGGGCGCGCCGCCCACCGACTGCTGCACTACAGTAGTGACTCACCGCCCACACTGCAGCGCGAGGGCCACCCTCTGCAGCTGCGGCAGCGGCAGCAGCGCCGCCACCGCGCTGGGCGCGCCGCCCACCGACTGCTGCACTACAGTAGTGACTCACCGCCCACACTGCAGCGCGAGGGCCACCCTCTGCAGCTGCGGCAGCGGCAGCAGCGCCGCCACCGCGCTGGGCGCGCCGCCCACCGACTGCTGCACTACAGTAGTGACTCACCGCCCACACTGCAGCGCGAGGGCCACCCTCTGCAGCTGCGGCAGCGGCAGCAGCGCCGCCACCGCGGTGGGCGCGCCGCCCACCGACTGCTGCACTACAGTAGTGACTCACCGCCCACACTGCAGCGCGAGGGCCACCCTCTGCAGCTGCGGCAGCGGCAGCAGCGCCGCCACCGCGCTGGGCGCGCCGCCCACCGACTGCTGCACTATAGTAGTGACTCACCGCCCACACTGCAGCGCGAGGGCCACCCGCTGCAGCTGCGGCAGCGGCAGCAGCGCCGCCACCGCGCTGGGCGCGCCGCCCACCGACTCCTGCACCTTGGTCGCCCACAGCAGCTCGCATGTCGACGCACTAAACATATAAAATAGTAGTTTATGTGACTGTACATAATGAAGGGTATTAAACACGAGTGTGGGTTTAATGTATGAAACGAGCCGAAGGCAAGTTTCATAAAATAGTGCGTGGAAGCCCTCCCGCGTGGAAGAAGTGAAACTTCGTAATGTGGAAATGAAAATAGGAAAAGGTAGAAATTGTAATTTCAAAAGAGAAAACCTAACAATCAATTGATCACAAGAGACGTACCTTGACATAACCCTAAATCCGTCGCATTGTCCGTGGGATTATTGCGTTAAACGTTTAACGCAATAGTGCTTTCCTACCCCCTCTACGGTAGCGTTAAACTTTAAACGTTTAACGCAACCTTGTTGGAAGTCGCATTAGAAGTTTCACTTCAATAAAAATCATTTATTTTCAGACAGAGAAGTCCATAGTTTGTTAGTATTTACAACTATATTCTATGTTAGTAACAAGACAGTAACATATTCACACGTAACAGACCATCGTGTCATTTAGCCAACATATCAAACTGCACATTTTCTAACGTGCAGTTCGATATATCGGCCAAGAATGACCGAGTCAAACGGGTCAGCTATAATTTTCAAAAAAAATAATAATTATATACTTTCATGCACGTCACTTACACGCACGTCACTCCTCGCACGGCGTATTCACAGCTTTAAAGTTGACTTTCGTGGGTCGCGTCGCGGCCGTTACACACTAGTCAATGCATCAATGTTGTTACAGTAGGTAACTGAATTATGAAGTGACGTGCATGTAAGCGACGTACGTGTAAGTGATGTATTTGTAAGTGACGCATGTGTAAGTGACGCACGTGTAAGTGACGCACGTGTAAGTGACGCCCGTGTAAGTGTCGCACGTGTAAGTGACGCACGTGTAAGTGTGCACGGTACCTGTAGACGGTGAGGCGGCCGCGGCTGTCCCCGGCCCACACGTGCGCGCCCACGCGGCACAGCGCCGTCACCGTCGCGGGGGCCTCGCCGTCTGAACACACAACGTTATACCGGGTGATCAATTAAGAGGCCTTATTCCTTTTAAAATGCTGATTGTTTAGACATTTTTCTCTACGATCAAACATGTTTCTTAACATATTAGTGATGTTACTACCTAGAACAGGGCTATTGGGATTTATTGGTATATATTTGAAACATACTGTTTGAATTTTTCATTGATAATTTTTGTTTGAAAAACTAATCGAAATTGACAAAATTCACGCATTAGTTTTCTCCACTTATTTTCGACTGCACGCAATGAAAGCACAAATAGCTATGTTACTACCTAGAACTCGGGGAAAAGTATTATTCACTTCAAAAAGTTGGTTGAAATTATCAATATATTTGTCATAATATAAAAAAAAAAATTTTTTAAAAGGAATAATGCCTTTTAATGCGTTAGTAGGGAGAAGTCACAAACTGTAAGACACTGTACTTAGGAACACCTTGTACACACATTATACTTGTTGTTGAGCTCTCAGCAGATGGACACAAACGGTATCACTAGATGCAGCTCTAACTGCGTATCATGGTTACGTCCCATCAGTCTTAAACTGTGGAACATTAATGTGGGGAACTTCCATAGTCGCATAGAGCATTTATCTGCAAAACTGCAAACCAGACGACATTGTACCTGTTGTTAAGTTTCTTTCGGCGTTTCTTCTCTACAGTGGTCTCCTCTAGTGAAATGTTGATAGACTTAGACATGTGAAAGTGCCCTAACGGCTTACTTACAGAATAAAATTAATTATCTCATTGTAATAATGTCATTTTCATGTCTTCTGTGGACAATCAAAAGTCACCAAGTAACAAATACTTATTTAAAACAAAGTTCGTATCTCAATATCAATTAACTAACTAAATACTAGGTTTTGAAGGAAATTGTTAGTAGTGTATGCTCACCGTGTGGTAGCCGCACGGTGTGGTGTGGTAGCCACACGGTGTGGTGTGGTAGCCGCACGGTGTGGTGCTGCGTGAAGTGGTGCTCGGTGCACAGCAGCGTGTGCACGCGCTCCGGCTCGCCGCCGCCGTACACAGCTGCCAGTCAGTAGTAGTGTATGCTCACCGGGTGGTAGCCGCACGGTGTGGTGCTGCGTGAAGTGGTGCTCGGTGCACAGCAGCGTGTGCACGCGCTCCGGCTCGCCGCCGCCGTACACAGCTGCCAGTCAGTAGTAGTGTATGCTCACCGGGTGGTAGCCGCACGGTGTGGTGCTGCGTGAAGTGGTGCTCGGTGCACAGCAGCGTGTGCACGCGCTCCGGCTCGCCGCCGCCGTACACAGCTGCCAGTCAGCAGTAGTGTATGCTCACCGGGTGGTAGCCGCACGGTGTGGTGCTGCGTGAAGTGGTGCTCGGTGCACAGCAGCGTGTGCACGCGCTCCGGCTCGCCGCCGCCGTACACAGCTGCCAGTCAGCAGTAGTGTATGCTCACCGGGTGGTAGCCGCACGGTGTGGTGCTGCGTGAAGTGGTGCTCGGTGCACAGCAGCGTGTGCACGCGCTCCGGCTCGCCGCCGCCGTACACAGCTGCCAGTCAGTAGTAGTGTATGCTCACCGGGTGGTAGCCGCACGGTGTGGTGCTGCGTGAAGTGGTGCTCGGTGCACAGCAGCGTGTGCACGCGCTCCGGCTCGCCGCCGCCGTACACAGCTGCCAGTCAGTAGTAGTGTATGCTCACCGGGTGGTAGCCGCACGGTGTGGTGCTGCGTGAAGTGGTGCTCGGTGCACAGCAGCGTGTGCACGCGCTCCGGCTCGCCGCCGCCGTACACAGCTGCCAGTCAGTAGTAGTGTATGCTCACCGGGTGGTAGCCGCACGGTGTGGTGCTGCGTGAAGTGGTGCTCGGTGCACAGCAGCGTGTGCACGCGCTCCGGCTCGCCGCCGCCGTACACAGCTGCCAGTCAGTAGTAGTGTATGCTCACCGGGTGGTAGCCGCACGGTGTGGTGCTGCGTGAAGTGGTGCTCGGTGCACAGCAGCGTGTGCACGCGCTCCGGCTCGCCGCCGCCGTACACAGCTGCCAGTCAGTAGTAGTGTATGCTCACCGGGTGGTAGCCGCACGGTGTGGTGCTGCGTGAAGTGGTGCTCGGTGCACAGCAGCGTGTGCACGCGCTCCGGCTCGCCGCCGCCGTACACAGCTGCCAGTCAGTAGTAGTGTATGCTCACCGGGTGGTAGCCGCACGGTGTGGTGCTGCGTGAAGTGGTGCTCGGTGCACAGCAGCGTGTGCACGCGCTCCGGCTCGCCGCCGCCGTACACAGCTGCCAGTCAGTAGTAGTGTATGCTCACCGGGTGGTAGCCGCACGGTGTGGTGCTGCGTGAAGTGGTGCTCGGTGCACAGCAGCGTGTGCACGCGCTCCGGCTCGCCGCCGCCGTACACAGCTGCCAGTCAGTAGTAGTGTATGCTCACCGGGTGGTAGCCGCACGGTGTGGTGCTGCGTGAAGTGGTGCTCGGTGCACAGCAGCGTGTGCACGCGCTCCGGCTCGCCGCCGCCGTACACAGCTGCCAGTCAGTAGTAGTGTATGCTCACCGGGTGGTAGCCGCACGGTGTGGTGCTGCGTGAAGTGGTGCTCGGTGCACAGCAGCGTGTGCACGCGCTCCGGCTCGCCGCCGCCGTACACAGCTGCCAGTCAGTAGTAGTGTATGCTCACCGGGTGGTAGCCGCACGGTGTGGTGCTGCGTGAAGTGGTGCTCGGTGCACAGCAGCGTGTGCACGCGCTCCGGCTCGCCGCCGCCGTACACAGCTGCCAGTCAGTAGTAGTGTATGCTCACCGGGTGGTAGCCGCACGGTGTGGTGCTGCGTGAAGTGGTGCTCGGTGCACAGCAGCGTGTGCACGCGCTCCGGCTCGCCGCCGCCGTACACAGCTGCCAGTCAGTAGTAGTGTATGCTCACCGGGTGGTAGCCGCACGGTGTGGTGCTGCGTGAAGTGGTGCTCGGTGCACAGCAGCGTGTGCACGCGCTCCGGCTCGCCGCCGCCGTACACAGCTGCCAGTCAGCAGTAGTGTATGCTCACCGGGTGGTAGCCGCACGGTGTGGTGCTGCGTGAAGTGGTGCTCGGTGCACAGCAGCGTGTGCACGCGCTCCGGCTCGCCGCCACCGTACCACAGCTCCCAGCCCGGCGCGCCGTCGTCTACAGCAATAAATAAATAAATAAATAAAGTGTCGGTCTGGCCCAGGGAGTATACGCTGACATGGCGCAGTCGGTAGGATATGGGACTACGCTCCCGAAAAAGAAAACAAATAAAAACGAAAAAATGGGAATCTTATTTTACATCAATCATAATCAACTGTAGTTGCTGTCGGTTTACTATTTTATTTTATTTAGTAATGTACTATATAAACAGTCTTGAAGTGGATCTGGAGTATCAATGACGTATACACTGACATGGCGCAGCCGGTAGGATAAAGAACTACGTCCCATATTCTCCTTTGGCATCTGTCGAATGAGCTGTACCTCTTTAAACCTTCAAGAAAAGAGCGTACTCCTACCTGTGCGGCCGGCATCGCACTTGTGACTCCCCTAGTGTTGCAGGTGTCTACTACTTTATTGCGCACAGTGTGACCGGACATTCAAGATCAAGTTTGCTTTTGCAAGTCACATCCGCGCAAAGGAACGGAGAGTGTAAGAGTCGCCGTTGTCGGATACGACAAGGAGGACCATAAATATGGGTGTCTCTGGGCGACGGTAATCACTTTCCATCAGGCGATTCGTTTGCTCGTTTGCCCTCATGATATAAAAAAAATACGCTGATATGGCGCAGCCGGTAGGATATGGAACTTCTGTACTTGTTGAAGGTAGTCTGATAACGTACTGACAATAGTGACCCTACATTAAGTTATGTCGTGAAAAAAATGATAATCAGTCTAGAATTCGACCTCTGGAGTATCATTGACTTACACGCTGCCATGGCGCAGTCGGTAGGACATACGACCATGCTTCCAAAAAAGAAGGAATTTTATTTTGAATCAATATACCTTGTTGACGGTAGTTTGATAATATGGTGACATATGGAACTACGCTCCCAAAGGGAATCTTATTTACTTCGAATGAGCTGCAGTCTGTGATGCGGCAACACAGCGGGGACAAGATCGTCTCCAGGATGTTGCAGGTGTGTAGGTGCCGGGGTACCTACCTGTGACCTGCGGCAGCGCGACAGCGGCGGCGGCGAGGGAGGGCCGGCAGACGGCGGCGTCGAGCAGCGCCGTGAACTCGGGCGCCGCCGCCGCCGACACCAGCGCGGCCGCGGAGGGCCGCAGCTCCGGGGCGCCGCGCCAGCAGCGCCGCATCGTCTCCAGGATGTTGCAGGGGTGCTGCAGGTGCCGGGGTACCTACCTGTGACCTGCGGCAGCGCGACAGCGGCGGCGGCGAGGGAGGGCCGGCAGACGGCGGCGTCGAGCAGCGCCGTGAACTCGGGCGCCGCCGCCGCCGACACCAGCGCGGCCGCGGAGGGCCGCAGCTCCGGGGCGCCGCGCCAGCAGCGCCGCATCGTCTCCAGGATGTTGCAGGGGTGCTGCAGGTGCCGGGGTACCTACCTGTGACCTGCGGCAGCGCGACAGCGGCGGCGGCGAGGGAGGGCCGGCAGACGGCGGCGTCGAGCAGCGCCGTGAACTCGGGCGCCGCCGCCGCCGACACCAGCGCGGCCGCGGAGGGCCGCAGCTCCGGGGCGCCGCGCCAGCAGCGCCGCATCGTCTCCAGGATGTTGCAGGGGTGCTGCAGGTGCCGGGGTACCTACCTGTGACCTGCGGCAGCGCGACAGCGGCGGCGGCGAGGGAGGGCCGGCAGACGGCGGCGTCGAGCAGCGCCGTGAACTCGGGCGCCGCCGCCGCCGACACCAGCGCGGCCGCGGAGGGCCGCAGCTCCGGGGCGCCGCGCCAGCAGCGCCGCATCGTCTCCAGGATGTTGCAGGGGTGCTGCAGGTGCCGGGGTACCTACCTGTGACCTGCGGCAGCGCGACAGCGGCGGCGGCGAGGGAGGGCCGGCAGACGGCGGCGTCGAGCAGCGCCGTGAACTCGGGCGCCGCCGCCGCCGACACCAGCGCGGCCGCGGAGGGCCGCAGCTCCGGGGCGCCGCGCCAGCAGCGCCGCATCGTCTCCAGGATGTTGCAGGGGTACTGCAGGTCCTGAGGGTACCGTCATACATGAAAACACTTCTTAAGGGGCTACCCAGGAAATTTCACAATTTTCAACGAGTTTCCAAGTGCCTTTCCTGCAATCCCCGTGAGAATTAACGCATTCACTACCGCGTAGCGCTACGGGCTACGCTCGTAGCCGATAACATGGGAAAAACCGTATGTAGCGAAAACTTACTACGAGCAGAGCGCCCGGCTACCGGGTTGCTGGTGTCGAAAGTGTTAAAGGTTCAGGCCGGGTTCGAACCTGCGTCTCCAACGGCTTTCCGGGCCAACACGGGCGTCCTACCTATTGGACCACCGAACCTGATGTGAGAGCCATTGAATCTCTCAACCAGTTGCTTCTGCAAGCATTTTTTTTTTTTTTGCTTCTTTGTAAACATTGAATTAACCACTGGGTTAAACAGAGACATCAATATGATGGACTTACTCTTGGCGTGAGCGAGGGCCTGGCGCCGTCCAAGATGGCCTCCTTCACGGCCTCGTGACCCTCGAACGGCTGCCGCAGCGTCACGATCTCGTATAGCAGCATGCCGTATGAGAAACAGTCCACCTGCGTCAAAGAATATGTATACTAACGTAGAAAGAAACGACAGCGACACTTGTGTGCAGTAACAAAACTCGCGGATGTGTGCGTGTCGAGGGGTGAGTGCGGGGCGCGCGAGGTGGGGAAAGGCATTCACGTGAATGCCTTGTCGAAGGATTCGCCATTACAAGGTCACCGACGCCCGAGTTACACCGATAGGCCGCTTTCGCGCCTGTGCCTGCGTACATTCGTACACTTTATCATCGAAATTGTAAACTGTACACAATATAATACTTAGTCGGCGAAGCGCCAGAACCGTTTTGCTACCAGTAAAGTAGGTTAGGGTAGGTCAGAATAGAACTCCGATCACAGCGCGCGAGCCGAGCCAGGCTTAATAACTTTATGCTACCTGGTTTGGCGATTTTCGTCCTTGTACCTATCATATTATACTGTGGTGACTGCTGGGGGATAGCTTCAGATAATGAATAAAAGAGCACTAGAGGTACTTCCTTAAAACTGTTTATTGCCCAGAGGCCAGACGATAACTAACTATACATTTTATTTTTAAGACTAATGTCATACGTCTTATTCTAAATCTAAAAACTACTTTATTCTTAAGTTGATGGCCAACCACCATCCGTGAAGCACAACCTTCACATTTCCCGCCGTCTCGGGGTGGACGAGGGAAATTCATCTTAATACAGAGACACTAGACAGACTACTCCTGCCTAACACATAATAAGTCCCTACCTATGCAGGGATACCCATACATTCATACCCAGATGGTCTCTTGCTAAGAGATAACCAGGGTCAGGACATGAGCAGACACTAGCCTATGGCATGTTACGTAATCTGACATGTTGTCTGACACTGGCTTCGCCTTGACAAAAACCCTGCTAAAAAGGCAAGGCACCAAACTGACTACCCCAAGTGTCATTCGACTTATTCTAAAGCATAGACCATTCGATACGATATTAAAAAGATAGGCTTCCACAATTTAATCGCCTGGTGTAAAAACCGGCTTAAATAAATTACCCGATTAAATCGCCTCGAATGTTCCCACCTTAACTGCCTGGAGTATGACACACGTCGCATGCTCCAAACAATTGTACCACGATATGTCACTGCCCTTATATTAGATGTCTGACACATTGTCTATGACACTTGTCTCAGTCATCCAAACAAACAGTGACAATCGTCTACTACTAGCTTAATATTAGAATCCTGGCGCATATATAATTAATATGCCCCAGAAATCTGTACCTTAATTACCTCTTATCCTAAATAAATACCTGGACTAAAGTATTATCTTTAGTCCAGCTATCTGTACCACTCCTAAACAAAAAGAAATTACGACCTCATAATTGATTTTACGACCATCGACGATAGCGGTACACGTCATAATGACATGTCAAAATGCTATGTCACTGTCGAAAAGTCAATTATTATTAAAACGCGAAACGAAAGTTATTTTTATTAAAGAAATCCTACCTAACATTTAATTAAAATTAATAAAATTTATTATATTGCAGACATGAAAATAAAATAAAATCTTCAGTCTGCATTGGCCTGATGCAGGGTGCAGAGTCCTTGGCCCGACAGGCCAAGACCCCACGATCCTGCCGCCGCCTGGATGAAGAATGCGAGCCGCATTCAGTCACACCAGTAGCTGAAATCCCAGGGAGCTGGGACAGCTATGTATGGCCTCCGCAGTGTGATACATGAAAATAAAAGATTATTATAACATGTGTAAACATTAAAGTTCTGAAAAGAAAATCAGTGTTATAATTAATTATTGGAATTCTGTGAAAGTTATAAGTTATTATTATTACAAGGAAAGGTATTGTAATTGCAATAACTTAAAGTGCAATAAATTTATAGTGCAAGAAATTAAAAATTGAACTTCCTATAGTAATATCTTAGAAATGCAGCTAATATATAGTGGAAAGAAATTAAATTATAGTTACAACAGTGACACTTGCAAATGCAACAAACATAACTGCATCCTTGTACAGTCAGCCTGAATTAAAAATTGCTGAAAAATAATAGTTTTATTATTTACACCCTAGAAATATAGAACTGTTTAAATTTATTTTTAATTAACGATTGAAGAATTTCTTCAATCTGTTAACATGAATTATTACATTTTTGGCACGACCATTAGGAGTGAGTCTTTGCACCACATAATTCCATGGAGATAATCGGTGGATTATTTTATAGGGTCCTATAAATAATCTACAAAGTTTTAAACTTCTTCCAGTCAACCGTCTTGGTTTTATAATCATGACCAAATCATCAGGCTCATATTGAACTGATTTTGTCTTCTTGTCATATTGTAGTTTTTGAGAGCGCTGTGCCTTCTCTATATTCTTCATTGCTTTCTCTGATAATTCTTGTATGTAATCCACTTTCTTCTTTAACGTAGTGTGTTCTTCCTCATGTAGTCTTAGCTTCAAATCTTGATTAAAATGCGGTTCCCGTCCAAAAACTATATGATATGGTGCAACGCCTGTAGATGCTTGAATTGAGGTATTGTATGAGAAGACAATTCTTGGCAATGCTGACGACCAATCCTTCTGATCTTCTTGTATACATTTTGACATAGCTGTTGTCAATGTCTTGAAGAATCTTTCTATTAAGCCATTCGCCTGTGGATGGTATGCCGTCGTATGAAGAAGTCGACCTCCAAATTCTTCTACTGTATTTTGCACCAGTTTTGAGGTGAAGACTGTACCTCGATCTGTGATGATTGATTCGATGCTCCCGAAGGTGCAGAATATGTTCTCAACAAGAAACTGTGCGATAACCTCTGCTGTAACTCTAGGTACCGCTTTACAAATGGCAAATTTGCTCATGTATTCTATAGCCCCAATGACATATCTATGTCCGTCCTTTGATTTGCAAAATGGGCCAAGCACATCCATTGCTATACGATGACCAAAGTTTTGAATCTTCACATTTTGCAGTGGCGCCCTCTGGTGTACAATATTCTTTTCCTGGCACTTTGTACAAGACTTTATATAATTTTCTACTTTCTTTTCTGCATTCGGAATATAATAGCGATTCTTGAATTTTCTTAGGGTTTTAAATAAACCAAAATGTCCTCCACTCCATGTGTTATCATGTAATTCTGCCATACATTCTGTAAATAAACATTGTGGTAAAACTGTGACACTTTTCAGCTGGTTATCAACCCATACTTTCTTGCATAAAATATTCCGTTTCGTGTGATAACCTTTATATTGGTTCATATTTGATAATTTTTCAAATATATTTTTATATTCCTCGTCAGCCTGTTGTTTCTGTAATAAATCTATTTTTTCAAAGCTATACAAACATAAATCGTCCTGATTCGGTGCGATATTTTCTTCTGGTTTTTCATCATTGTAGAGGGGATTTCTGCTTAGGAAATCTGCATGAATATTGTCCTTTCCCTTACAATGGATTATTTTAAAATTCCACGGTTGTATGGCTAAGGCCCATCTCGCCAAACGTCCATTCATATCTCTACGTGATCGTAACCATACGAGGCTCTTATGATCCGTAAATACTTCAAATTCCATGCCCCATAAATATTGTTTAAAATATGATAGTGCCCATATTAGACCTAAACATTCTTTTTCCGTAATTGTATAACGTTTTTCCGCGTCGCTTAATTTCCTCGAAGCAAATGCTACTGGCCGTAGATCTGATTTGCCTTGCATAATACATGCTCCCAAAGATTGATCTGATGCATCTACATACAGTCTTGTTGTCACATCTTCATCTGTCGTGAAATATCTGAGTATTGGAGCTTCACAAATCTTGTTTTTCATTATATTGAAGGCCTTTTGCGCTTCTGTTGACCATTCAAATTTACGTCCTTTCTTCGTCAATTCTGTCAGAGGCAATGTTATCTGAGCGAAACCGTCAATAAATTTTCTGTAATACGAAAATAGACCTAGTACTGATCTTAGTTCCTTTAAGTTAGATGGCGGCTTTGCATTTCGCATTGCTTTTACCTTCTCCATGTCGGGTCCAATGCCATCCTTTGATACAGTATGTCCTAATACTGTTAAACTTGTAAACCCGATCTTACACTTCGTTGGTTTCAAGGTTAAATTTGCCTTCTGAAATTTTCGTAATACATTTTCCAGTGCCGTTAAAAATTCTTTATAAGTCTTAGCATATACTATGATGTTATCAACATATACCAAAACATTTTTGTATTTCATTTCCGCTAAAACTGTATCCATTGCTCTCTGAAAATGGGCCATACTTGTTATCAATCCCATAGGTAATTTCTTGAATGCATATAAACCTGATTGACAAATAAAAGCTGTTTTTTCTTTGCCTTTTCCGAGGCATAATTGCCAATATCCTGAATTTAGATCCAGTTCGGCAAAGAAACGTGCTCCTTCTAGACACGTTAATAATTCTTCAATGCGCGGTATAGGATATGCGTCTGGTTTAATTTTCTTGTTTAAGCTTCTAAAATCTATACAAAATCTCGGTTTCCCATCTGCTTTCTCTACAATCACGACTGGTGATGCGTATGGGCTTTGAGATCGTTCTATAACGTCATTCTTGAGCATTTCCTGAACTTGTTCTTCAATTATTTGCTTCTGTTTTTCCGACATTCGATATGGCGGTTTATGTACTGGTACCTCATCAGTCGTTTCGATGTCTATTTTATATGCATTGTATGCTCCTAGATTTGACGGACTGTATGCAAATCTATCTTCATACTTATTCAATAGTGTCATTAGCTGCTGCTTCTGAGAATTGTTTAATTCCTCGCCAATTTGTATACTATCCTTATTCTCTTCTGCAAAATATATCGTTTCACATCGGATGCCTTTTTTATTTGATTCTTCCAGTGGCATTGGTTTTCTTGGTTCCTTCCTTATATTATTTACCAATGTCGTGGTAAATCTTCCACGTAAACATATTACATTCTCCTGAAAATCAATGTTGGCACCATTCTGTACCAAAAAGTCATAACCGATGATGATTTGGTCAGAATTGATGTCAATTATATTAAATTTGTGACTATATACTACATTATCTACAATTATATTTAATTGTACTGAACCCTCAGTACAAACAAATTTGCCACCGATTATCTTCAACGACATCCTATCATCATCATTAAATTTAATATTCAAACTTTTGACAATAGATAAACTAATGCAAGATACGCTTGCTCCACTATCTATCAGAGCTAGATAATTGTCATTAGATATTTCTACATTTATATATGACCTATTATGTATTGGTGTATTATTGCCTGTAATAGTATCGGAGCGTAGTGTGTTTAACGCCGCGCCGCTCCGGTCCCGCGTCGTCCATCTGCGTTTGGGTGATTCTCTTCATTCCGGTACGTTGATCTTGAATGTGCATTTCCTTGGTAGCTGCCACGATAGTTTTGCTGTGTTCTTTGTCTGAAATTATAGGCTGGATAATTTCGGTTCACTGGTGTGTTCACTGCCTGGTCGTTGGTCATCGTTGCACATACTGGTACCGGTGTATGTTCTGGTATCGGTGTTGAAAATGCAGATTGGGGTGCCGTAGACACGTTTGGGGAAGAAATGTATATAGGTGATGGTGGATTTCCACCTTGTTGGCTTTGAATCATTGTATACTGATTTTCTTTTATAGGGATCACAATTGAGGGTTTTTGCTCTTGCGAATGATACTCATTGTACCGCTGGATAGCCGCTTTGAGCTCTGCCTTCGTGTTGATCGCTGAAGTTGTAAAGAATAATTTGACGTTGTCATGTAAATTTTTAATGAAATGAGTTATAAAGTCTGTTTCTACAATGTTCCCGGCCTTAGATGCCAATGCTTCCAGAGCATAATAGAATATTATTGGTGATTCATGAGTCTCCTGCCGACGATAATAAAAACTTTGTACATAATTTTGGCTCGACGGGAATTCGTTTTTTAATTTCGTCAAAACATCTTCGAATGATGTGAAAGTTGCGTGATTCGCCTTATAAAATTGTAACGCTGGTCCTGATAAATACGCTGCGATCGCTGCTTGCGACTGTTCAGGTTCATATTTTTTGATTTGCGCCAATATTTTGAATTGGAAAATAAAATCATCCACGTCTGATAAGCCATTAAAAGTACTCGTCTCCATTTTAATGTGGAGTCCGAAACGATGCACAAACAAATTATAATCGCATAGGTTGAAAAATGATAATGGGTGATTCAATAATTCGACAACTTCACCCGTCTGTCAAATTCGCTCCTTTACGGCAGTGCCGTCACGACATACAATACCACACTGAAATGTGCACTTATTCTTCGTTGCGCTTCGTGCGCATATAGACAGTGCGTTCCGCTCCTGTACGGCTTCTATGTAAACCGTATGCTTCCAGTATGTAATTGTTACTGATGCCCAAGAATCTGTGGACAAAATTAATTGGGAGCGGGGAAACTTGCAATACTCGCGTGACTCTAGTTAAAAATTTCGCAGACTCCACCAAGTGTGGTGACTGCTGGGGGATAGCTTCAGATGATGAATAAAAGAGCACTAGAGGTACTTCCTTAAAACTGTTTATTGCCCAGAGGCCAGACGATAACTAACTATACATTTTATTTTTAAGACTAATGTCATACGTCTTATTCTAAATCTAAAAACTACTTTATTCTTAAGTTGATGGCCAACCACCATCCGTGAAGCACAACCTTCACAATACCTAGCTATAGCTATGCATTTTTACCCCGTTAGTCGTTAGTCAATAAATCTACATAGTTTAGAAGACCGCCGCGTTTGCATTGATATTCACCTGCAATCAAAATTTAACCTTATCCCGTAAAGAACATGGTCCTTCGAGCCGGATAATTGAAAGTGACACGTAAAAATGGAATATTGTGCAATATAAATATTTGCGTAATTACTATTCGTTTAAAAGACTGTTATGGTAATGAACGTCATGCCAACATAAGTTCATATAATTTCATAGACCAATAATTTCATAGAATTTTATGGTTATTGGAATTTAATTAGGTTTTCTGTTTTTTACTTCATCGAAATTACATTACTAAAGAATATTAATTGATGTAATATTCAACTCGTAGAGCAAAATGTAGGTTTTTTTATTTTAATTTAATTGATTTGGAACATCAACATCATTAGAGAAAATATATATGTGTGTGTGTGTGTTTTTCCGTGCGTGCGTGCGTGCCTGCGTGTGCGTGATGTGAGTGAGTGTGTTTGAGTGTGTGTGTGTTTGTTTCCGTGCGTGCCTGCGTGTGCGTGCGTGTGAGTGTGTGTGTGTTTGTTTCCGTGCGTGCCTGCGTGTGCGTGCGTGTGAGTGTGTGTGTGTTTGTTTCCGTGCGTGCGTGCGTGCCTGCGTGTGTTTCCGTGCGTGCGTGCGTGCCTGCGTGTGCGTGATGTGAGGGAGTGTGTGTGTGTGTGTGTGTGTGTGTTTCCGTGCGTACGTGCGTGCCTGCGTGTGAGTGAGTGTGCGTATGGTTACCTTCTCGTTGTACTCCTGCTCCCCGTTGTAGCGCATGATCTCGGGCGCCATGAAGCCCTCCGTGCCGCCGAAGCCCTTCGTGCCGGACGGCGGCGCCAGCCGGCTGATACCTGACCACGCCGATGTTAAACCATTGTTACAAAAAATTCCATTACCATTGATAAAGTGGTTAAAGGCAATCTTGATTCATTTCAAAGACGTGGTGAGAGTTCCCACAACACACGCAGCAATAAAAATGCACTAAGGCGATGCATCCATAAACTAAAAAAAGCAGAACAATTTGTATGGTACATAGGCCCAAAAATTTACAATCATCTGCCCTTGGACTTAACTAGAGATGACATATCATATGCAGTGTTTGTCAAAAGACTTAAAAATATTTTGATACAAAAAGCATGCTATACTGTAGAAGAGTTCTTGGAAGACAAATTAGAAGGTAATACAAAATGAGTGCAACTAATCAATGTTCGATTTTAAATTAATTGCTATTGTAATTATTGTGTAAAATATATTGTTTAATATTGAATAATTGTATGTAATTTAGAATAAGTTAACATGTAACACTGTTATCAATAAAAATTTAACATGAATATGCATATGATATAAAAATTGTGGTGCATTGGTGCGTACCGAACTTCTGAAAGCACGTTGGGACTTTAGAGAGCTATGCATCCGATATTAACATTAAAATACTATTCATACTCATACTCATTCATCTATTTCATTCCAAACTGCCCTTATGGTTACTGTGGTTATTATTTTTTAGGTTAAGTTCATTATCATATGGGTGGATCAACTTTTTTCTTGTTGTTATTCTGTCCCGTCACCCAGGAGACAATGGTGATTAAACTTAGAAAAGTGTTGATAATTTATAATATTGGTATATTCACGACATATTCTAAATAAGAATGGGCTAATAACTGCTGCAATTACAACATTTTGTCGAATATTGCCGCCGAAAATCGTAGTTTTAAAGAGCAACAAAAAAGTTGAGTGACTCATATATACTGTTACGCCGGTAGGTTAGGTCAAAAACTTTGAACGTCAATTTCAGTGCTTTAGAGGCGTTTTCAGCAGGCTGAAAAGTCATTTCAGGCCGTTTCAGAAGTTGCTCTATCACATATCTAAAGATCAAAATTTCACCCAAGTTGCCGTCGTTTTCAGGCGCCTGAAACATGTTTTCAGTCCGTTTCAGGGCACCCTCTATCAGATGACGCTATAACCTGAAAACCCGTTTTCAGGCGTTTTCAGGACCCCTTATGGGCCTCTGAAGCACAAATCGTTATATGGCGAAATATCCCTTAGGAGTGACAGAGATAGCACTAGTAGAATGAGATAGCTATACTCGGAACATTCGAGAAGTGTGTGACAGAGATAGGACTACTAGAAAGAGATAGCTATACTCGGAACATTCGAGAAGGGAGTGACAGAGAGTGCACCATCAGAGAGAGACATATATGGCCTCGAATGTTCTCGGCCCTCACACTGGACCTTACTAGAATATTCGCGATATGTGTGGACAATGCGTCCAGAACGGTTCCGCGGGATATAAAAAGGCACCGGCGGCCGGCATGAGTTAGTTACATTTTAACTGCGATCGAATGCTAGTACAAGGATAATCGGAGAGAAAGACTCTTGAGTGATTAGTGCGCTTTAAGTACAGTTCGTGTGAATAGCGAGTGCGTTATTTGTGTAATAGTGTTTGTGTTAATTAGTGGATTTTAAGTACAGTTCGTGTGAATTGTAAGTGCGTAATTTCGGTAATAAAGTGTGTGTTTTCATTTGTGGATTAATTTGTGCTTTTCTATCAAATACGAACCCCACGACGTTGGAGCCCCTTGGGAAAGGGTTGCATTAGACGTCGCAGGACCATTCCCAGCATCTGACTCCGGAAACAAGTACATTCTTGTCGTGATGGATTACTTCACGAAGTGGCCTGAAGTATTTGCGATTCCTAACCAAGAAGCTGTCACCATAGCGGAAAAGTTAGTGAACGAAGTGTTTTGTCGCTTTGGAGTGCCACTCGAAATCCACAGTGATCAAGGAAGAAACTTCGAATCTGCGGTCTTTCAGGAGACTTGTCGAATTCGTGATAGGGCGTCAGCATTTCCATGTACTTAAAATCCACTAATTAACACAAACACTATTACACAAATAACGCACTCGCTTTAAGTACAGTTCGTGTGAATAGCGAGTGCGTTATTTGTGTAATAGTGTTTGTGTTAATTAGTGGATTTTAAGTACAGTTCGTGTGAATTGTAAGTGCGTAATTTCGGTAATAAAGTGTGTGTTTTCATTTGTGGATTAATTTGTGCTTTTCTATCAAATACGAACCCCACGCTCGTAACATTTGGTGTCAGAAGTGCGGATAGAAAATGCCGTTAATGCCACGAGAAACCGAGCCGAAAGGAGTGACGACGCGAAGCCAAACTTCTGGACCTGGAGATTCTACGCCTGGTTCCTCGGATTCACCTGCTCAGGGAGTGGACCTCAACGCCATCTTTGTCCTCCTAAAAGAACAGTCGAGGAAACAGGACGAACAGGTGAGGAAACAGGACGAACAGGCGAGGAAACAGGACGAACAGGCGAAGAAACAGGACGAACAAGCGAGAATGCTCCGTGAGGTACACGAGTCCATGACACAATGGAAGAATGAAATGCTTGAGATTCAGGAAAAACTGGCCGACATGGACATAAAATTGGAAAGTCGAGTCCATGAGGTCGATGAAAAGGTGGAAACTGTCAAGGAGGACGTCGAAGCCTATAAGAACCGCCTCCAGAAATTAGAAGTTAAAGTGGCTAATGGTCCCAGTACCTATGTACCCGACGCATCGGTGGCCGGAGGCGGCAGGTTCAAGGTACCACCTTTTGATGGTAGTTCATCATGGACAGCCTACAAACTGCAGTTCGAGTCTGTCTCCCGGGCTAATGGCTGGAATAAGGAGCAAGCCAGAACAGCACTGACGTTGGCGCTGCGTGACGAGGCCCTTACCATACTTGAAGCTCTGGGAAACGACCAGACGTACGAACGCCTTCTAGAAGCTTTGGAGGCACGTTACGGCGACAGTCATCTGGAGCACGTATACCGAGCTCAGTTGAAAGATAGGACGCAAGGACGTAACGAGTCCTTACAACAGTGGGCCTTGGAGATCGAGAAGTTGGTTAGGAAGGCCTACCAACGCACGTCAGCGTCGTTCGTTGACAGTATGCTGGTGCAAGCCTTCATTGATGGGATCCGGGATCTGGAAGTGAGGGCAGCCGTGCGATTGGGACATCACGGCAGCCTGAAAGATGCCGTAGCCCACGCTCTTGAGGTGGAAGCCGTACGACAGGACTCATCCAGGCCTTTCAGGGTGCGAGAAGTGTCGACTTCGAAGCCGGTGGATTCTCGCCGCGAATTTGGGCCACGTTGCTACCATTGTGGAGAACGTGGTCACCTGCAGTCAGGCTGTCCGAAAAGGACTAGGAGGGACAGAGACCCCGCTCCAATGGTGAGGACTACGGCGTATCATCCACAATCAGATGGAATGGTTGAGAGATTTAACCAGACACTAGAGAGACATCTAGCCAAGGTCGTTGAGAGCCACCAAAAAGATTGGGATCGGCATATCCCCCTCTTTCTGTTATCTTATAGGTCGGCAACTCACGAAAGTACGGCGGTTACTCCATCGTATGCGAATTTTGGGAGAGAACTCCGTTTGCCTGCAGATCTCCTGACTGGACGTCCGCCTGATACACCGAGATCTATCACAGAATATGCGAGTGATTTGAGGGATCGGATTGATGATGTTCACAGCCTGGTACGTGAACACGGGCTCCACGCTAGCATAAAGATGAAAACCCGATATGACCGGAAGTCGTACCAAGTGGGTTTTGAGGAAGGTTCGTTGGTGTGGCTACATAACCCTATGCGACGAGTGGGAAAGTCCCCGAAACTGTCTCCGAATTGGGAGGGGCCTTACAAGGTAGTCACCAAAATAAACGACGTCACGTATCGAATCCAGCGGAATCCTCGTAGTCCGAGCAAGATTGTTCATGTTGACCGGCTGGCCAGATACCACGGAAATAATGATGCTCGGGACGAGCATGTCTTAGGAGGGGGTAGTGTTACGCCGGTAGGTTAGGTCAAAAACTTTGAACGTCAATTTCAGTGCTTTAGAGGCGTTTTCAGCAGGCTGAAAAGTCATTTCAGGCCGTTTCAGAAGTTGCTCTATCACATATCTAAAGATCAAAATTTCACCCAAGTTGCCGTCGTTTTCATTCGCCTGAAACATGTTTTCAGTCCGTTTCAGGGCACCCTCTATCAGATGACGCTATAACCTGAAAACCCGTTTTCAGGCGTTTTCAGGACCCCTTATGGGCCTCTGAAGCACAAATCGTTATATGGCGAAATATCCCTTAGGAGTGACAGAGATAGCACTAGTAGAATGAGATAGCTATACTCGGAACATTCGAGAAGTGTGTGACAGAGATAGGACTACTAGAAAGAGATAGCTATACTCGGAACATTCGAGAAGGGAGTGACAGAGAGTGCACCATCAGAGAGAGACATATATGGCCTCGAATGTTCTCGGCCCTCACACTGGACCTTACTAGAATATTCGCGATATGTGTGGACAATGCGTCCAGAACGGTTCCGCGGGATATAAAAAGGCACCGGCGGCCGGCATGAGTTAGTTACATTTTAACTGCGATCGAATGCTAGTACAAGGATAATCGGAGAGAAAGACTCTTGAGTGATTAGTGCGCTTTAAGTACAGTTCGTGTGAATAGCGAGTGCGTTATTTGTGTAATAGTGTTTGTGTTAATTAGTGGATTTTAAGTACAGTTCGTGTGAATTGTAAGTGCGTAATTTCGGTAATAAAGTGTGTGTTTTCATTTGTGGATTAATTTGTGCTTTTCTATCAAATACGAACCCCACGCTCGTAACAATACCTTTACAGATACCGTTGTCAACCTTTGACAACGGTATCTGTAAAGGTACTGAAACGTCAGGGAGGCTCAAATAATTAATATACGCGATATTATCCGTTTAAATTGTTTTATTTAAATGTGTGACAGTCGCGGAAACCGAAGAAAATATTATGACTCATATATTTACTCAAATTTTGACGACGCGGTTGGTGCAGTTTGCAGGCATCTGCCTACTGATCCGGCGGTCCCGAGTTCGAATCCCGGCCAGGGCAAATATTTGTATGATGAGTTCGAATATTTCTGATTGGGTCATGGTTGTTCTATGTATTATGCCTTCTTGAGCTTAATTTGGGACTAGATCGATTTATGTGAGGTTGTCTGAATTTTATTTATATAGGAGCTAGGCTCCTGTCTTTTTAGGGTTCCGTACCCAAAGGGTAAAAACGGGACCCTATTACTGAGACTTCGCCGTCCGTTCGTCCGTTCGTCCGTCCGTCCGTCTGTCACCAGGCTGTATCTCAACAACGGTGATAGCTAGACAGTTGAAATTTTCACAGATGATGTATTTCTATTGCCGCTATAACAACAAATACTAAAAATAAAATAAAATAAATATTTAAGGGGGGCTCCCATACAACAAACTTGTTATAGATTATATATATGTATGGGTACGGAACCCTTCATGCGCGAGTCGGGCTCGCACTTGCCCAATTTTTTAACAGTCTTTTCTACATCCAATTGTACAATTTACGATTTCGACACTGGACATATAATACACACTAACAGTCTTATCATACCTACCTGCTACAGTTCTAGTTTGAGAACTCACCATAATCACCGAGCTTCACAAGTACAGGGATAGGCGCTGGACTGAGCTCCGCCGCGGCGGCCGCCTGCACGCTCGGCATCTCCCACACTAGCACGTTCTCCGACTAAAGATAAGATCAAAATAAGATAAGATAAAGATAAGGGTAAGGATAAGATACGACTAGATAGAAATAAGATAAGGTACGGATAAGATAATGATACGATCAACATATTATAAAGATAACTACTATTATACTACTAAAGATAAAGACTGTTTACAAAGAATAGGGGAATGTTAATCGGCTCGCACTTTCAAAATACAGACTCCATATTATCTCCATCTTCAGACTTTGAGGTTTATTGATTATACATTTTTATAGAGACGCAGGCGTCATTTAAATCCATACAGTACAATACAACAATTCCTTATTGTACAACAACACGATTTAATTTCAATTATGAAACCTTAATTTAACAATGTGCGTTTAATTTTAGTACAGTCGAGTTCATTTACATCTACACAATTACGAGAGCAAGAATATCTGAACACGACCCTATTGTCAGGAGCATAAAATCGTGTTCAGATATTTTTGTTCTCGTAAGTGTGTAGATGTAAATGAACTCGACTGTACATACCTGGGACGGAAGATTCGTGGATGCTCCAGATTTCAGGTGTTTGGTGCCCGAACCAAGAAGCCTATTAGAAGCCCGAAGCCGAAGGCGAGGGCTTTAATGACACGAGTTTGGAGTTCCTTTACCGCCAGAATCACGTACGACGTTTTTCATCACACTTCGGAGTAAATAAATCAAAAGTAGTAGTAGTCAATACCAAATTTACTTACCGCCCTAGGGCGTAATTTACGACTTACCACCCACTTTTCTAGCATGTAAACCCTCGTTTACGGGAAAGTGTGATGAAAAATAAAATACGTAAGTTTCACTCACCTTGAGGTCTCTGTACAGCACGCGCTGCGCGTGCAGATACTCCAGCGCCCTCGCCAGCTGCAGCGCCAGAGCGCGCGCAGCACGAGGGCCCACTCTAGCACCCATACCACCGTATGTCCGTAGGATATTGTCCAGCGCGCCCTGTCCACAAATTTAGGCATACTTAGCCATAACAAACGATAAACATGCGATTGGTATTTTAACAATTATTATTATGGGTCTATTATATAATATACCGATAAACCCACTATAATTGTCAATATTTCATATTCTCTATACTACAATTTAATTAGTTTTCTGTATTCCGCTTAGAAAGAGGATTTGATCACTGTTTTTATATTTTTCCTGAGATTAATTATTTTATAAATAATTTATCAAAATGAACTAATTCTAAAATGTAGTAACACCAAAACTATGACACAATGGTAAGGTTACTTTAGTCTGGTGTATATTAAAAAAAAAACGAATGACGTTGAGTTTGACATTCTTGACTGTTTATTATTATTCGAGGATAGGTCGAAGACTAGAACTCTATACAGGCATCGCTGTCGTAGATTTCGGTTATTTTATGTATTTTGTCACATTTCTGTACATACAGAAAATAAATAGATTTTTTTTTAGGTTATACACGACGCAAAGCTCTCTCGTACTCTATATTAATTTCAACCTTTTAGAAATATGAAATGTTGTCAATTCGTATGAAATCACACAATGTACAATGTTATTACAGCAAAATAAAATTTATAGTAGTTTATGCAACTGATACATAATGAGAGGCATTAAAACACGAGTGTGGTTTTATGAAACGAGCGTCAGCGAGTTTCATAATAGGATCACACGAGTGTTTTAAGGCCTAATTATGTACAGTTGTATACACTACTTTATCTACACACATATCATAAGTACTCTAAGATGGGTTCAGAAGCCATAAGGAAATGACCGGCACCACTAGTGCTACCTGTAAAATATCTAAAAACGACATATACTAATGCAGTAAGAAATAAATCTGAACAAATACATAAACAGATTATTTATTGTAATAGTTGTAATTTACATTTACATTGAAACAATATTTTCAACTACAATGTGAATTACAATAAACTTATCACAATTATACTTTCGTAACAGCAAAGAACCAACAAACAAATGACAACAATAATGGCGGCAATTCGAACCTCCGTCAAGACGAATGTTTTCTTTTTCTAAATCATATACAAACGAATGTATCCATATTCTCATATCACTCGAGATCAAATGTCGTGCGGTTTTTATAAAAAAATATACTGAATTGACGTTTCGTATCGATAACAATATTAATATCTATGGATACTAGAATAGAGACCTACTTTAGTTTTGACAGCTGTTCCAAATTTAAACTCATAACCTTACAAAAATTGATACTGTTATAACATTACAGTACAGATTTTACCTACTGCCACAGATAAGAAAGTCCTCATAGTAAAATTGGTTGTAGTAATGCTGGTCATTTCCTACGGTTTCTGATCGCATTTTAGAGCACTAATGATATGTGCGTAGATAAAATAAATAATGCAGTAGTTTTCCCACCTGAGGCGCCTTCTCCAACAGCAGCGCGAGCGGCGCGGCGCACACGGCGCGCATGCGCAGCACGTGCGGGTGCCGAATCACGCGCAGCACGCCCAGCTCCTGGCGCAGGCCGCAGTACGCGCGGCAAGCGCCCGCGGTCGGGGAGCGCTCCCAGCGCGCTAGCGCCACCTGGGAGACAACGGCTCACATTTTAATTTGACAAGTGTATTTCAGTTTTGTTATTTGATTTACCCAACGCATCACTAGGAATCCAGCTTTTTGGACTGTATGAGTTTCAACGTATGCCTTTTGGTTTACTCAATGGGTCACTTAGTATCCAGGCTTTTGGACTTTATGAGTTTTAACGTATACTTTTTGAGTGACCGAACGCTTCACTTATAATCCAGCTTTTTGGACTAAATGAATTTCAACGTATACCTTTTGATTTACTCAATGCATCACTTAGAATCCAGGCTTTCGGACTTTTTAAGTTTCAACGCATACCGTCTAATTTACGCAACGCATCACTTACAATTCAGCCTTTAGGACTGTATGAGTTTCAACGTATGCCTTTTGGTTTAAAAAACGCATCACTTAGAATTCCGCCTTTTGGGCTTTTTGCATTTCAACGCATTCCTTTTGATTTACTCAACGCATCACTTGGCATTCAGCATTTTGGGTTGTACGAGTTTCAACGTATACCTTTCGGGTTAAGCAAAGCGGCAGAGGCCTAACGATCCAACCTTACCTTATAGGCATGATGGTGTTGTGCACGGGGCGGTGGCACAGGCTGCAGCGCTTTGACGGCGACCTTCTCAGCCGGTCGTCCTGGTGGTCGCCACACGCCCGCCAACACCGTGCCAAAGGCGCCGCGCCCTGCCACGGACTCCAAGACGATGTGCTCCCAGCGCGCGCGCTGCTTCTCTTCTACATCTAGCAGGAGCTGGAAGTAATTATGTCGGTTTAGCGTCTTCTAAAACTGTTTTAATAGTAACTATTCATCGTCGATTAGCTTATTTTATCTTCGATGAAACACATTGGTAATACTAATCATCAGGGTTCGGAAATTCGGATAGATATTAACCTAAATTTTGGCGGCGGCTTTGTCGTTCAGTTGTAGGTATAGGCGGCTTTGATTGAGGTTTGAGTGAGATAGCAATAGGATTTTGGCAACTTTAGGTAGTAATCTATCCGAATTTCCGTTGTCTGCTAATCATCCTTATTTAAAACATAAACATATACATATTGAGAATGTAAAAAAAAAATCAATTTAAAAATTATTGGAGACAGACTGCGCAAGATAGAGGATGGCGTAGCTTGGTGTCGGAGGCGAAAATCCACTTCCGGTCGCTGAGTCAGCGTAGTAAACTGTGTGTAGTTTACAGTAGGTAAGTAAGCAGTGCACAGTGTGTAGTGTACCGCGTCGGGCGCCACCCTGGAGAGCGGCACGGCGCCGTGCGCGGGGCACGCCACGCTCTGTCCGGAGCACGCGCGCAGCAGGCACTCCTCCACCGTCCAGCCGTGCACGCTCGCGTTCGTCAGAGGGAGCTCGCCGCTCGACAGCGCGCCTTCCACGGACCCGATGCGAGACGAGGCTGAAAAAAGAACAAAAAAAAAGGTTAAGGACAATCCTACACAGATTACCTAAGCTAAGACCTTTAACCCTTAAATGCATGGTGTAAGATGCAGCTTACATAAACAAAAATGAATTACTGGTTGATAACAATAAACATTTATTTGAAATAAAATAATATTTTATAATATCGTGTTTTTTTAATTCATGCATTTAAGGGTTAAATAAAACAATTTAAACGGATTATATCGCTTATATTAATTATTTGAGCCTCCCTGACGTTTCGGTAGCTTTACAGATACCATTGTCAAAGGTTAACTGAGAAAAACACAATTTTTAGTACACACTGGATCGAATATTCAAGTTAATCACACAAACATTTTCCTTGCTAAATTCTAATCCAGGACCGTCTGCTCAGTACGCAGATGCACTACAACCTTCGCCAACCACGTCGTCAACAAGAATAAATACAAAGAAACATATAGGTATTATAACAACACGTGTAGTTCTTATCTCACCACCTACTATTTTCTGTTTAATTTTGTTCCGCTACCCAAAGGTTGTCTGGAAGAGATCGCTCTTTAGCGATAAGACCGCCTATTGTCTACCATTGTTTAATTTAAGATTTCTCATGTAATATTTTTCTTGTTGGTGTGCAATAAAGTGTTGTTGTATTGTATTGTATTGTAGCTGAAACTGACCAGTGGAGTCTGCGCCGACGCCGCTGTCCTGGTCGGAGGCGCGCGACTCCTGCGAGCCCCGCCCCCTCCCTTCGCGCCCGCCCCCCGCCACCCCCGCCACACGCTGGAGCTCCTACAACCAAACAATACTTATTAAATACGACATTTGACAGCTCAAATCAATCACTCTTTTTGAAATGTCAAAAAAGTGTTAGGATGAAGTTTCTCTGAAGATACTGGCTTGCGACGTCATAATAATCCATAGTCACGTCTTATTTTTAGTGTTTATCTAATTAGAATAGTAGTGTCCAAAAGACTAACACTTCATTGTTTGACTATAACACCTACGTTTGACTATAACACTTCTACGTTTGACTATAACACTTCTATGTTTGACTATAACACTTCTGTGTTTGACTATAACACTTCTATATTTGACTATAACACTTCTACGTTTGACTATAACACTTCTACGTTTGACTATAACACATATATTTTACTATAACACTTCTATGTTTGACTATAACATTCTACGTTTGACTATAACATTCTACGTTTGACTATAACATTCTACTTTTGACTATAACACTTCTACGTTTGACTATAAAACTTCTACGTTTGACTATAACACTTCTACGTTTGACTATAACACTTATATATTTTACTATAACACTTCTATGTTTGACTATAACATTCTACGTTTGACTATAACATTCTACGTTTGACAATAACATTCTACTTTTGACTATAACACTTCTACGTTTGACTATAACACTTCTACGTTTGACAATAACATTCTACGTTTGACTATAACACTTCTACGATTGACTATAACATTCTACGTTTGACTATAACATTCTACGTTTGACTATAACATTCTACGATTGACTATAACATTCTACGTTTGACTATAACATTCTACGTTTGACTATAACACTTCTACGTTTGACTATAACATTCTACGATTGACTATAACATTCTACGTTTGACTATAACATTCTACGTTTGACTATAACACTTCTACGTTTGACTATAACACAATCACGTTTGACTATAACACTTCTACGTTTGACTATAACATTCTACGTTTAACTATAACACTTCTACGTTTGACTATAACACTTCTACGTTTGACTATAACACTTCTACGTTTGAATACACTTCTATGTTTGAATATAACACTTGTACGTTTGACTATAACACTTCTACGTTTGACTATAACATTCTAGGTTTGACTATAACATTCTATGTTTGACTATAACACTTCTACGTTTGACTATAACACTTCTACGTTTGAATACACTTCTATGTTTGAATATAACACTTGTACATTTCACTGTAACACTTCTATGTTTGATTATAACACTTCTAAAACGTGACTATAACACATCTTCATTTGAATACACTTCTCTATGTTTGAATATAACACTTCTACGTTTGAATACACTTCTCTATGTTTGATTATAACACTTCTAAAACGTGACTATAACACTTCTTTTGACTACAACACTTCTACGTGTGACTATAACATTCCGATTTAGACTATAACACGTACCTGCGCGAGATGGTCGGCGCGGTCGTCGTCGTCGTACGCGGCGAGGCACAGCGGGCACGGCACCACGCGCGTCACGAGGCAGCGCCCCTCCGACGTGTGCACGAACCGAGTGCCTGAGTACACAAGAGACGCTAATGTACATACCTGTGCTAACTCGGGGCACGTTCTAGGGATAGGATATCGATGCAAGAGATGTCGATATTATTAAATTAATACATGTGCTCATTGATCATTCTTGATAACTATAAAGATTATCTAACACGATTAGATAACACCTTAACCAAAATGTACATGGCCTTACAAGTGAATAAATAAATAAATAAAATAAATAAATCTATATGTATGTACCTAGTATGACTATTTTAATTATATGTAATTATGTTGTTTGATGCACCGCCTACAATTTCTCTGCTTTGCCCTAAGGTTGACTGGTAGAAAATGCCTCATGGCATTAAGTCCGCCTTTTGTACGTTAAGTTTATCTTTTGTGCAATGAAGTAAAAAAAAAAGAGGTTCGAGTCATATCTTATATCGAGCCTCTTAAATTAAGGTCATTGATAAAAGTATGAGGATGTCATTTCAATCAAAATGACAATTTACGAATATTATGAAAATTATTTAAAAATAAACATGTAAATACACGTTTTAATATGTTTATTTGATGTCGATGACATTTAGATGTTGACAGTAACATCGATATATTTTTTGTCGATAAAATATTTTACTACGTCACTTTCGTATAGGTGCCCCGAGTTATCCCAGGTATGCTGATGAATTTCTAATAGCTACCACAAAATAATAATGCTCCATTATATTTTCTTCGGTTTCCGCGACTGTCACATATTTAAATAAAACCATTTAAACGGATTATGTCGCGAATATAAATTATTTGAGCCTCCCTGACTTTTCGGTACCTTTGCAGATACCGTTGTCAAAGGTCAACCTTTGACAACCTTTATAAATTTAAATGTTCCATTATGTATCTCAATTTTTTTTTAAGATTCATGTAATTTTCAATTGATTTCAAAAATTGAGGTTCTCAATTCGACTGTATATTGTTTCTTTGTATTCATTATTATTCTGCTGAATAATAATGAATACAAAGAAACAACATACAGTCGAATTGAGAAGCAAATTATGAATCTATTTTTTGTATCATTCTTCAGATCTTCTTCGTATCTTGAGTATGTAAATATTGTATGCCGTAAGACGGTAGATTGTGACACTCTCCAACTGTTTTGTTCCAACTGCTTTGTATCGCACAATCAAGCAATAAATGATTTCTGATTTCAGAGATGGCCCCTTTTTTTTTTTTTTTTTTTCCTAGCCTATATTTGTGTCCCACTTTGCCCAGCAGAGGCGTGTCTATCGGCTGATATGATGACATAACTTACCAAGCGAAGGGTACCAGTCCTCGAGCAGCAGGTCGACGTGGTCGGAGAGCACCGCCAGCAGGCGCGCCAGCGCCTCCAAGTTCGGTTCCAGGCTGATGCTCTGATACAAAAGTGAACACATTCATTTCAGACAGTAGGTATCAATATCAAGTAATTAATTGAATCAGGCGTTATTTTGCGGAAAGCCATATTAATTAAAATGATAATTCTGATTAGCAAACCAATATGGGTCATTGTCTGATTTAGGTGCGCGTCTTTTCGGTGGACATTCGCGAAATTAAGGATTCCCAGGGCCTAAATTTCTGATTAAATGCCTGTGAGAATAAAGAACGTTCCCTCTTCTATAATCCGATGTAATAGCAACATAGCCCAGATTCATACAAGCTCTTAACTTTTCACCACCCAAGGGACAAATTTTGTTTTTTGAACTGACAATGACCCATATCATCATTTTAATTAGTAGTTATCAAGGCATCGATAGGATCTCTTACATCTTGGGGTGCGGTACGGAATGAGTCGGGATACCTATACTTAAATTAGTTTCTGTCAAAAAAAACATTTTTGTGACAAGCTTTTATAGCCGACTGTACTTTTCTTTGAACTATCCATCCACCAATGCTCACTGACATGATTTCAAAGACCCCTAACTCGGTAGGATTGCTTTATCTATTGCAGTGATTCTGACCTGGTATCCAGCCAGCGGCAAGTTGTCGGTGCGTCGCGCCACGCACACCTGCGCGGGGAGCGTGAGCTCGATGCTGGGAGACCGCGCCACCTCCAGCGTACACCAGCTGCCTTCCTGCTTCACTCGGAACCTGGAGGTATCGTTTCACCCTTTACAATGTATTACATAATTCTGACCTACGTTTTAGTATTAACTTTTGCAACTACTCCCGTACGATTTTGAATAAACTAAGTTTTTGAGATTTTTTTAATTCTCATTTTACCGCATAAAAAAAAACTCACCTTACGTAGACTGACTCTAAAGGCATATCGATTAAGGAACTTATAAGAATGAAGGTGTACAAAATCTTAATCTGAAATATGTACAATGCTACCTCAGGTCCCTGCCAGAGTGTGTCGGCGCGTCCCCCAGCAGTGGATCGTGCGCAGCGCTCCGCTCGCGCGCCTCGCACGCCACTAGCGAGCCCCACACCAGCTGCAGGCCTCCCCGCCATAGCTTCCACGCCCACGCCGGCTCAAGTGCGGCAGCTGTGGCCGCGTCTACCTCCATCTACGTAAAAAACACGTTGTCAAACTACTGCCCGTAACATCATCCCATGCACAACACCATCCTGCGTATTAGATAAGGTTGGATGTTTGGAAGGACTGTGCTGCATTGCTTAACCCGAATAGCATAGGTTGAAACTCATACAGCCAAAAAAGAACACCATCATGCCTATAAGGTAAAGTTGGATCTTTGGAAGGACTGTGCCGCATTGTTTAACCCAAAGAGTATAGGTTGAAACTCATACAGCCCAAAGGGTTGAATTTTAAGTAATTTGTTGGTTAATCAAACAACATTATCTGAAATAGGCGTGTAGACGAACTTTTGAAGGTGTCAATCGATCCTATTTTTTATATCAAAGGTATAATATATGAGACTAAAAATACTTAGAGTGCTGTACTCTAAGAGCTGAAATTGCTGTTAAAGGTCGACATTCCATTGCAGCGCTGTCATACAAATAGCGAGCGGGTCGTGACGTCATCACTCCGGAATAGTAACTATACATATACTCACGTCTGACGGCAGCTTGTACAGCTTGTGCGCGGCGGCGGGCAGCGCGGGGTCGGCGAGCACACGCGAGCACAAGCGCGCCCACAGCCCGCACGGCACGTACGACAGCAGCAGGATGCGGCGCAGCGAGCGGCCCGTCGAGCGCCCGTGGATGCTGATGCCGCCTGGCGAGTCCTCTGTGGAACGGGTAAGGATCAGGAACGGGTCCCAACAGGGCACACTCACAACAAGCTTCTCGAAGGAGCCTTTACGTTGTAATGTCCTGGGAACGAGCACTAATTGTAACATCCTGGTCACGGCACCAATTGTAATATCCTGGTCACGGCACCAATTGTAATCATCGACCAGCTATTCCTAAACGAATATATCCCTGGTCCTTAAACCTCGCAATGAAACATAATAATAACAATAAGACTACGACAGAGCATTCATAGTGCTTTAGCTTGAATTTGAAAAATCCAATAACTCAGGCTGTGAAAGTTCATTAGGCTGGCCATTAAAACGTCTACAATATGCGTTTCGAGTACCGAGTACCTAAAAGTCTAAAATTTTGGATACTTTATTAACTTGATCAGATTCATGAACGACTCGCCTAAATGGCTGTTGTACTCACGTATAAGCGAGGGCGAGTCTGCGCGCGGCGCCAGCGCGGACAGCGCGGGCGCGGCGCGGCGCGGCGTGCCGGGCCACACGCGGCTCTTCAGCGGGAGCTGCGGGTGCTGTGGGAGAGTTCAGTAGGACATTACTGCAGCCGGGAGAGGGCTTGCCGGTAGGTATAGTATAGACGGCCGACTGGAGACCTGATAGTGATACGAAGCCGGCAAGGTTTCACGGCTTAAAACAAACGCAAAGAAATAAAAAAATACACCACTCAAAAAATATATGATTCATGTTTAAAAAATACTTCCCGACTGAGGATGAAATTCCTTTATTATTAACTTTTGGAATGTTATAACACAAACCTAACCTAACCTAATCTATATGTTGACATTTTCAAAATTTCTCAAAAATGTATTACGACCGAGAAAAAAATTATCTATGAAATGAAAATTCTATGAACTGAAGCGTGTGGTGAAGTGTTTTTCTATAAAAGAAGTGGACACCACTTCAACATAATCAGTTTACATCTAAATCACTATTAAATTCAATAGAATATCCAGAATCACTCACGGCCGGTTCCTCAGCAGGCAGCAGCGGCGGCACCAGCAGCGTCCGGGCGTCCCAGCAGAGCGCCAGCTCGAACTTGTTGAGGAGGCTCACGCCCAGCGAGGAGGCCTCGTCTCCTCGCGCCAGGAGGGGCGACGCCTTGAACACGTGCGCTAGGTCCTCGATCTTCATTATACCTGGAAGAGAACTTCTTGACATGTACTTCATACGTTCAACCTCACTGGAGCCTAAGGCTCCTTATACTTTCATTAATGCTGATTGTTTTAGACATGTTTGTCTATGATCAAATATGTTTCTTAACATATAATCAATAGTACTACTTAGAACAGGGCCATTGCGATTTATGTAGTTTCATATATATGTTTAATATATTTGAAACCTACAGTTTACATTTTATAACTGATAATTTTTGTTTCAAAAACTACACGAAATTGACTAATTTACGCAGAAAACTGGTTTTGTCAACTTATTTTTGACTGCACGCAATGAAAGCATGAAATAGCTATGTTACTATCTCAACTCAGGAAAAAGTATTATTCACTTCGATAAGTTGCCTGAAATTATCAATATCTTTGTCATAATATGAAAAAAAAAATTTTTTTTTAAAAGGAATAGGGCCTCCTAAGTGGTCGACAAGTGTGCGGTTATTTTTATTTATTATTAGGAACTTTTAAGTTTTTCTTATGGATTAAAACAATGTCCCATTAAACCAGTGGCTGGGAGACTGTGAGATTTCTCTAGGGAAGCCCTATTTTAGGTACGTAAGTGTATTTCTTACTTTAGGTATATAGGGTATATTAGGGTAGTAGTATAAATAAGTGTTTTTTTAACACGGGTTGCTCTTGATTCGTCTTACTGTTATTAGTTAACGGGTTGCTCTTGATCTGTCTTACCGTTGTTGGCGAACGGGTTGATCTCCCGCACGGTGACCACGTGCGCGAGCACGTCGCACAGCCACTGCGGCCGCAGGAAATACAGCTGCTTCAGAGCTGCGTCGTCGTAATGCACCAGCACGCCTGCGCAGAGATCACACCGTGAATCCATTCAGTAATACCTAACAGTACGACCTATTTATTCTCCAGAAAAAGTGCATACGGATATTGGCGAACATAAAAAATATGGATAGCTGTAAACCGTATTTCGTCGAATACGAAATTCTGACACTGACTTCGATCTATATTCTAGAAATTTGTAAATTTGTTAGAAATAATCCACAATTTTTTCGAAATTGAAAGATCGACCACGGCGTTTTGAAACTAGGTATAAAAACAATTTGGCATCAACCACGAGATCCAGACTTAAACTACACAAAACCAGCCCAAATGCGATGGCAATAAAAAATTATAATAAAATAAGTGAGGATATAAAAGAACAAACAACAGAACAGCAGTTCAATAGACGGTTTAAGGACTTTCTTATAAAAAAAAATTATTACACCCTGCAAGATTTTTTTGATGACGCAAGCTCATAAAATATTTAATTTTTATTTCTAATTAATTAATTAATTTATATGTTATAATTATAAATAAAATCGATAGATAATCAAATTGAATTACACGAATAACTATGTCATAATTGAATTAATTGTTTTTTTTTTGTTGAAAATGTAATGTGTTAAAAATTGTCTATGTAATAATTGAATATTTGAAAATATAATGTGTTATAAATTGTATTATCTTACACTATAGGTATAATGTATAATTGCTACGCCCTATCAGGGCCCATGAGAAACTGTATTCATATGTGATAATATCTTTGTACCATGGATGCAATCAATGAATAAATGAATGAATAATGATTAACCAAGTAATAAAAAAATCTACAGATCACACACTACGCGATAAAATTGTACTGTTTGTTCTTATAATTAAGTAAGATGAAGAACGAATTCTTTAAGTGAGCGTGCTTTAACCGTATCAGCTGTCTGGTGCATTGATTAGGTTAGTTCTATTACACTTAGTTTGTAATCACAGGTAGTTGCGATGTTGTGCATTGTGCGAACACTTTATTTTTGTATAAATGTCACTACCGGTATTAACCTGTAACTGACTTTCCATTAATTATTTAAGAATTATTTCTCCTAATAAATAATAAATAAATAAATTATTAAAGATCAACTCTCGTAAGAAGAGTTTTAGTAACATTATATATGATTTTCCGACCGCCATAAACCTTGTAATAATTCTATTCAATCAGATAAACATAAACCGAAATCTGTGTCTAACTTAATTCTTCTTTTTTACCTATTTTCGACATAGTTTCGAGTTGTTTTAACCTCATTCATCCCATTCATTCGCTTTTTTGGCATCAGTACCTTATGTCTGTCAACCTCAACTCTCGTGGAGGCTACTTTACCGTTCTCATGCAGGAACATAGTGGCGTGATGCAGCTCGGCGGCGTCGCGGAACATGCGGTGTCCTTTCGTCTGCATGTACTGCGTCACCTGTCACACGACACAACAACTGCAGCGTACAAAAGGAGTTCAATTAATTATAAAATCATCAATATCATCATTATCATATCAGCAAATAGACATTTGGGCCGTGAACAAATATAACAATAAACAACATGATAAAAATAAAGCAACCGTAAATTCTCAGTGTTCTAAACATGTACTATTGAGAAAACATAATATCTACAGTCTGTTATGGCGCGACGTGTCACTCAATTTATTGACGTGATAACTGGTTGACTGGTAGAGAATGCCCAATGGCATTAAGTCCGCCTTTTGTATGATGTGTTTTTCATTTGTGCAATAAAGATTAAATAAATAAATAAATAAATAACTTCTTAAATAAAATCGATTAACGCCGGCTGCACGCACGAAAGAGCATAACTCATTGTCACGTTCCGCCTGAGCCGAGCGTGCGAGCGAGAGTGCGGATCAAGCAATAGAGAGGCAAGATCAGCCTAAGCGGTCGGCTTGTGACGATTATCTCTCTTCCACTCCATCGGCCGGCATTCAATAATCATAAAAGTATGATTTTTCATCAATATTTTCGTATCGCGTAAAATTATCGTCCGTAAACGGACTTTACAGACAACTATTTTTTAAAAAATAAACTTGACTTGAACTGTATCAGGGCTTGTTAGACCTCACTACCAGTAGTCGGACTTTGTGGAAGAGTATAAGTTGCTAATCGGATTATCTCCGAGCCACAGGGGTGATTTAAGGGGAGGGTGACGCTGGCGCACTGTGCCGGTCAGCCTGACTTAGGGCAAGAGGAGAGGGGAAAGAGTGAGGCTATGATGCAGAGAAGAACGCATTAATTAAGACTTACCAGTCGTTTATACTCGTCGTGGTTGAGAACAGGCTCTCTCAGTTCCGCGGCCAGTGACGTCACGCACTCCTCTAGAGCGAGATAGGTGGCTGGGATGCGCTGCTCTAGTAGCGGCTCTTTGCTTCCTAAAAACACCTTTTACATTGTACATATTCTTGAGAAAAGTTAACGAACGAAGAGGCAGGTGACGATTGAGAAACTAATTTTAATCAAGTAAATTCGTCAAAATTCGACCGTCGTATAGTGCCATTCCGCTCACTCCGATATACTTTGACAGGAGATCGAGAGGGACGGCACTATTCGAAGTCGTCAAAGTAGACTTTCAGTTTTGTTTACATGACCGATGACGTCACTATCATAAGCGAAAATGGCAGACAGCGTTTGCAGCATTTCAAAATACAGATTAAAGCCATATTTTCAAATTCAATTTTTTCAGCCATCTTTCACTTTTATGAATTGAAAAATATATATTTCGGTTTCCTTTGCTAAATACTATACGGAATAAACATTAGTTTATTACAGTTTGACATGAGTCAACTAGCCTATTGGCTCTGTATTACTAGTTATGTCACTAATAGCGTAAGTTAAGTTGTTGGTTCTCCATGTACAAATAAATAAATAAATAAATGATTGAATGAATGAATTAATGATTGAATAAATAACATCGACACATCGATGTGTTACGTCGGTACATCGATGTGCGCTGTTTACTTAAGTGTATGTTTCATGTACAGCAACTATTTGTGAGTTCCTGTAATTGGCTCTGTATTTCTATTAAGGTTTCTATATTTAGTGTATTAGCTGTTGGTTCTCCTAAAATCAATTGATAAATAAATGAATGAATGGATGGATGAGCAAATGAATGAATGGATGAATGAATGGATGAATGAATGAATGATTAAATAAATAAATGAATAAATAAATAAAGCATTAACGCCAAATGTTTACAAAACATTTGGCTTACGCTAGCAGACGTTATTGCTTTAATAAAAATAATAGTATTGGACATGTCTACTGAAAAACAAAAACCTATTCTATTCAGTATCGACTCACCCGGTGGCTTGACGCTGAACGCGACGGAGTAGATGATGTCTGCGAGGAGCCGTATGTTGTGGCGCGTGCTGCACGACACCTGCGACAATACCACTCATGTATTCAACAATCCACCAACTTGTGATGCTACCGAGTATAAGGGAAAAGAGTTAACCACAATAACCGTACACGCAGTTTGGAATGGAATAGTTATGAATTGTATTTTCATCTCTCCTGTTCGGAAAGTGTCATTTTCATGAGTAGATAGCCGGGTGGAAAATAGCTTTTCCATCCCTAGGGTGGAAAGTAATTTTTTTTTAATTGCCACGGAGTCAAAGATAAGTGCCATCTAGATGCACGTCGTGACCAACTCAATTAGGTACAATCTAGTCGGCCGTGGTAAGTGGCCATTGAAAAAATGTCTCCAAAAGTTAGATATATGCAAGCTTAATTTATTTACATCTAATTATTAAATATAAATATGCATTATATTTGATTATATAAATAATACATACAAATAATTCTGTGCCTGATTTATTGATAGAATCGTACATTTAGATAAAAAACAAAATAGAAACCATTTGTTTTTTTTTAATGTTGGCGGTGTGTATACATTTTTTTTTACTATTAAAAATAATAATAATGAAAGTTTGCAATAGAAAAAGCGGCAATATAAATACCGTGTATTTTACTAATTATTGGTTAAAAATGACATGGACATTAATTTAACACACACTCATGACATGTGCGTGTAGTATTTTATTTTCCTCGCAGTCGAAATGAAAAGTAGAGTGTTTAACTCGGGTGAAATTACCCATTTCACCCTCGAACTATTGGCGCTCTCACGAACTATTTAATGTTAAGATCGGCTCCGTAGCTCTCTAGTCTTATCGTGCTATCAGAAATCCGATGACTCACCACACTTCTCCCGCATCTTTCCGCTATCGTTGTGTGTGCGTGTGCGTGCGTGCGTGCGTGCGTGCGTGTGTGTGTGTGTGTGTGTGTGTGTGTGTGTGTGTGTGTGTGTGTGTGTGTGTGCGTGCGTGCATGCGTGCGTGCATGCGTGCGTGCGTGCGTGCGTGCGTGCGTGCGTGCGTGCGTGCGTGTGTGTGTGTATCTGGAAATGAGGATGGTTAAGACTCTCACCTCGACAGAGTCCATGACGCGCGGCAGCCCCTTCTTGTCAGCATCAGGCACTTGCAGCAGCGCCGACCTGATCAGCCGCTGCAGCGCCGCAGGACTCTCACTCTCCGGGAGTGTGCTCTGGATACAATCATTTATTTATTTATTTAAATTAGTTACACAGCATTACAGTAATAAAACAAAGGTACTGTGAACTACAAAACTACATTTAAAATAAACTTAAAACTATAGTTTTATTTAGGCGACATAACAGCGTGGCTCCATCGTCTGATCTGGCGCAGGATTCGGCAGACTGTCCGGGCGAGCTCTTCACCAGGGACTCGGGGCAACTTTGTCACTTTGTGACACTGTGACAAGTTGCCGCAACAGTGTACGGGTAGCAACCCCTGATGAAGAATTTATCGCGACTTTTTAGTTGCCTCAAATAGCTTAATGGCGTTTTCGGGAGATAAATACACTACCATTTTTAGGGTTCCGTATCCAAAGGGTAAAAACGGGACCCTATTACTGAGACTTCGCTGTCCGTCCGTCCGTCCGTCCGTCCGTCTGTCACCAGGCTGTATCTCAAGAACGGTGATAGCTAGACAGTTGAAATTTTCACAGATGATGTATTTCTATTGCAGCTATAACAACAAATACTAAAAATAAAATAAAATAAATATTTAAGGGGGGCTCCCATACAACAAACGGGTTGGTTGCGTTAACTTTGCACCTCATTTGTATGGGGCGCTATACATACCAGGTGCAAACTTAACTTAACCACTTAAGGATGAAAAGTGTTTGTACGGAACCCTCGGTGCGCGAGTCCGACTCGCACTTGCCCAATTTTTTTTATATACCGCCGGCAATGCAACTCTCAACGCCTCTCTGTACCATCAGATTTCTGATTTGCAGCCACTCCTAGTATCTCTGTTTGGCCCTATCGTTGACTGGTAGAGAATGCCATTTGGCATTTAGCCTCCATTTGTACTGACTTTTGATTTGTGCAATAAAGTTTAAATAAATAAAAGCAAGATTTCAGCTTTGACATATAGTGGCTAATATAATCTGTACTTATTTAGTTTGATTGCACCATTTTTGAGAAGAGTACTATATTAGTCTCAGCCGAAGGGCAATCGGCGTGGGCTGAAAACCAACATTTTTATTTTATTTATTTAAAATAATTACACAGCATTACAGTTAGTACTAATGCACTGTGAATTACAAAAATAATTTAACATAACATGTCACATATTAGGTAGATTCAATTACTGAAAAAATACATCCATCCATCGCCTCACAGTACCTTAAACATTCACGACACACAATTATCCAGCTACTTCCAAAAACGTCCGTGTCGGGCTATAAAAGTACTCACATTGACCACTTGGTCGTAGTGCGTGGCGACGAGGATGACGGGCGAGCCCGGGGCGCGGGCTTGTATGGATCTGCGCACAAACGTCATTGATTATTATAAAATAACTAGCTGCCCCGCGGGAACACTGTCTTTTTCGGGATAAAAAGTAGCCTATGTGTTAATCCGGAGTGTCAGCTACCTTCGAACCAAATTTTATCAAAATTGGTCCAACCGTTTGAGCGTGAAGGAACAAACATACACATAAATACAGTCAGAAACTTTCGCCTTTATAATATTAGAATATTATGAAACTAAAAGTGTAAGTTTATTTATTTATCGTATGGCATTTCAGTCACTGGATATAGGTAAGTACAATTTTTTTTTTTTTTTTTATTAGCCTATATTGGTGTCCCACTGCAGGGCAAAGGCCTCTCCTCTCGATTTCCACAACTCCCTGTTTGATGCTATTACTGGCCAATCATTTAGGAACGCGTCCAGATCGTCCCGCCATCTCCGTCTTGGCCTGCCACGTCGTCGCCGCCCATCATGCGGCACCCACTGCGTTATTTGATTAGCCCATCTGTCTGGGTGCATGCGGCATACGTGGCCTGCCCAGTCCCACTTTAGCCTGGCGGTTTTTTCTCCAACATCAGCGATACGTGTTTTGGAGCGCAACGTAGTGTTCCGGACTCGATCCGTCCTTTTAACACCTAATATGCTGCGCTCCATAGCCCTTTGGCAAACCTTCAATTTGGACTTCTGACCCTCTGTGAGTGACCATGTCTGAGCACCGTAGGTTAGGATGGGCAGAATACACATGTCAACGAGTTTGCGCACAAAAAGTACAATTAATTAAATTAAATTTAAAGTTAGCCTTCTCCAAGTAATCTCTGGCAATTTCAGTGAGGTTTTTGATGTCTTCTATTCCTCCTGTGAATTTGGTGATAGGACAGTCGAATACGATGTGCTTGATCGTCTGGTTCGGGTGCCCACAGTCGCACTCGGGGGACTCAGTCCATCCCCATTTAAAGTGTAAGTAGCAATGGGTAAGAGAAAATGCGACCAGCATTTTTTTAAATCAGTTATACAACGTTGTATAATAGATTTAGATCTGTTTATCATACACTAAGTAAATTGACATGCACTTATACTATGATAGCTGTAGATTTAATATATATAGAATTTAAATAAACCTTTTTGGCGACATTATAACATCATCGCCAGTGAAATTTAAAGCACATAGAGTTGTACGCAATTGCAACAGCTTTTTCCGAAAAGTTCCTTTGTTTTTTTTTTATTTAAGAAACAAACAGTCTTAAAATAATATAACATTGCTGTTGTCATAGGACCAGAAATCACCTTAATTAAAATCACCTTAATTAATTAAAAGTTAGTACGATTGCGCTCTAAAGTATCGATACATCTTTATATTTGAGTTGATAACTATATAAATGGCAAAAAAAGTACTAGAGTAGAAAAAAACTTGTTAGAAACCTCACCTGAGCCAGCTGATGGCCTCAGCGAGTCCCTTCCGTCCGTCCGTGACCTTCCACACGACCAGGTACAGCGAGCGACGAGATAGGAAGTACTGGTGCGTCGCGTAGTACCTGCCGAGTACCGTACACGTCACACACTTGCTTCAAAATTTCAAGTGATATTATTAAATGTCATGATAGGGAAGATCATAACTGGGACTTTTTTAATGCCGGGGCTTCCCCCTCTTCTGTGAGGCTTCATCCCTCCTCCCCCCTTTCCGTCAGTTTTGTGTTATAATTGTTGAAATCCTTCTCCACACTGACCTCTTGGTTGTAGGTTAGGTTAGAACTGTGAACCTACAAATACGAACATCGGCAAGAAAAGTAGGTTAAGTAAGGTTTGAAAGAACTATGACCCCCTCAGACACGAACTGCTGTCAGAAAAGCAGGATAACGTTGAAATAAGAAATATGGAGCTTGATATTTATGGTGTTGAGTATTATGCGCCAATGCACGACATGTATAAAACATTCTGGCGATTAATTATAATGATCCAATTCAGGTTGATATGCCCGAAAATTATATGACATTCCTTACTTATGCGTAAAAGTATTATGGACATAAAATTTATGCGGATCAATTGATGACTACACACCTGCTGCGCAAGGAGTATTATGACAAAAGTGGTTATGCACACCGACATTATGGTTTTAATAAAATTTATGCAAACCATTAATACAAAGATCAAAGCTTAAAGAAAAATTGAAAAAGGAGCTACCTGGTGGAAGGGACCGGGAATCGAACCCGGTACCTCTGGATTACCGGTCCAGCGCGTTAGCCACTTCGCTACCCTCGCTCCACGTAGACCTGCCGAATTTTTCCTTATGCTTTGTGTGTCGATCTTTGCATTGTTTATTTGAAAGGTTTTTACACCTTAGCGACCTCTATGTGTGATTCCCGGTCCCTTCCACCAGGTAGCTCCTTTTTCAATTTTTCTTTAAGCTTTGATCTTTGTATTAATGGTTTAAATAAAAATTGTGGAGTACCCACATTAAAAAAATGAGACATTACATGTTTCATAAATTTATAAAAATGTATGCAACCCAATATGGAACAATCGCTAAGGCTAGGGACAGGACAGAAGGCTCACTCGCGCTGCCCGCCGAAGTCCCAGGTGCGGAAGGTGACGGCGCCGCGCGAGGCGCGCGCGGGCTCGTAGCTCCACGCGCCGATGTCCACGCCCACCGTCGACATGTTGCGCCCGGACGCCTTGTTGCCCATGCGCAGCGCCCAGTGCTATATACAATATCATCTATTCTGAGGACCAGAGTCCAATAGTCCATTGTGTCATAAGCGTGGTAAGGGGACTACCAACGAGGAGGGCTTTTAATGGTTCGAGTTTGTAATTCCCTTACTACCCGTGATACACACAATGTTTTTCATCACATTTGCGAAGAAATAAATATATACATAAGATAAAATTAAACATTAAACGATTGTCAACCAACTTTTTTGTTTGTTTATATCTTATGATCAGCTTAAAACAGAAAGCAAACTTATACGGAATCTTACAATCTATCAACAAACACAAATTAACAATATCATGCAGCAAAAAATAACACAATAATATTATATAACCTTAATAGAAACAGATATTTTGTTACATGGTTTGGTGACACAACAAAAAACCTTGGCTGGATTGAAACCTTCTTAGTCCGAAGTAATATACGAGTGCGTATATTTTTAAAACTCTGAAGTTATTAATTGACGCCGCGGTTGGCGCAGTGGTTAAGCAAATGCCTACTGAGCCGACGGTCCTGGGTTCGAATCCCGGCCAGGGCAAATATTTGTGTGATGAACTCGAATATTTGTGCCTGGGTCATGGATGTCATTTGTATTTAAGTGTGTATTTATCTATATAAGTATGATTATCGTCGTCTAGTGTCCATAACACAAGCCTACTAGAGCTTACTGTGGGACTAGATTGATTAGTGTGAGGTTGTCCGATATTTATTTATTTATTTACTAGCTTTTGCCCGCGACTACGTCCGCGTGGAACTTGGAAGTATGGAAGCAACCTCGTACAACACACACACGTAACAAAAGGGATTGTTAAAAGCGCCTAAGCAAATGTAAGAGCAATTGTGCTTTTGGTCTAATTATTACATTTTCTACAGGGTCATCAATGTCATCATGAATTACTTACTCACTTTTCAATCTTTTTAGGGATAATTTCCAGGATGAAAACTATCCTATGTCCTTCCTCGGATCTTAAACTATCTCCATGCCAAATTTCATCAAAATTGGTTCAGCGGTTGAAGCGTGAAGAGGTAAGAGACAGACAGACAGACACACTGTCGCATTTATAGTATGTATTAGTATGGATTTATTTATTTAATTATAACAATCCATAACTCTGGAATTGGCTGCTGCAAGCTGAAAGGGTGACGCTTCCCTAGCTCGGTCAAAATAACAATTACAAATCAATGACGAAAATCCCATTCGTTCAAAATTGTTCTATATTGATTTAGATTTTAGCTTAAGTAACGTAACTCACGCACTGACACTTAAATGAAAATGGGCAGGGCATATCCAAAGAGTTACAGACAATAGATGGTCAAAAACTGTTACAAATTGGTGTCCCATTTACAAAACCAGAACACGAGGTAGACCACGAAAAAGGTGGAGTGATGACAAGTAGCGGGAGAACTTTAGCCTAGAGTGGCTCGCGACAGAGAAAATGGCGGCTCAATAAGAAAACACTAACACTATTAACAAAAAAATCTGTATGTAAACAAAATATTGATGCATTTTGTAAGAGATAGAGCTTCATTATTAACTATACTCACGTCTGTCCCTTTCCTCCGGTGCTGTATGGGCGACTCTTGCCGCAGACACTCCAGTAAGCTCGTTTTGCCGATACCCTGACAACAAAATAACAAATAGAGCCAATTGCAAAACTTATGTGGCAAATGGGCAGTACTTGAACAACCGACGGCCGCCCGAGACCGACGAATTGTTAAGTCGCGACCACGCACCGGAAAACGCAGCGTGGCTAGACCCCGACAGTGTGGAATTGGTAAAGGTCACTGGGGTCTTTAGGATACGAGCACTGAGCAGACTGGAGAAAGTCGCCTTCTTTCGGGTGGCCCACAGGCCATAAAATGAGGTAGTTTGCATTAATGTAACTTTGACAGAGAAAAAGAAAATTCTCTCACTCCACCTTTAGTTAACTGGAAAGCTGTCAAAGCGTCAGGGAGGCTCAAATAATGAATATACGCGATATCACCCGTTTAAAAATTTCTAATAAGCTCCCATGTGACATTAAAGGTATAAATACCACTACGGACAGGTTTTAACTCCCAATTAAAATTAATACTACTTCGAAAGGCCATTTTCAGTTAATGATTTTTTAGATGAAATTGACCCTACTTAATAAGTTGTATCTCATATAATGTACCTAATTCCTAACTCCAACATGGATGTATATATTTTACTTGTTACATTAAGTTATTATTGCTGAATGTATTACACTTGTTGACAATGTATGTCTAATACTGGATAAATGGATATGAATATATCGTTTTCTTTAAATGTGTGACAGTCGCGGTCTACCATTCTCCTGCAGCCTACCGTTTACTACTATATACCTGCAGTCCCACCAGCATCAGTTTCATCCTGGTGTACGGATGGGCCTCCTGCAGCACGGACTTGAGGTAGCCGATGATGTCCATGCTCTTGTAGCGGCCGCACGCCAGCATGGAGCCCAGCGGCTCCTGGAGCGGGCAGCCCGCCGTGTTCAGGTTCCAGAGGCGGGACAGCAGGCCCATTTGTGGGGGCAGGTCCGTTATTTCTGGTACATACAATACAATTAATAAATGAATGAGTGAGTCAGTGGGTGGCCCATGCATACCTTAAGACTGCGCCGAGCGAAATGTGAAAAAGTAGGCAGTTGCCGTTAAGTAGATAACGTCAACACTTATAGTTGTTTAATCCATTTCTAAACTATATATTTAGCGCTTTGAAGAATGTGTTAACAACTTCTCCGTGGAAAAATTATAAGATTATTAATATTTTTATCTACGCACATATCATTAGTGCTCTAAAATGCGTTCAGAAACCGTAGGAAATGGCCAGCATTACTACAACCAATTTTACTATGAGAACTTTCTTATCTGTGGCAGTAGGTAAAATCTGTACTGTAATGTTATAACAGTATCAATTTTTGTAAGGTTATGAGTTTAAATTTGGAACAGCTGTCAAAACTAAAGTAGGTTCTATTCTAGTATCCATAGATATTAATATTGTTATCGATACGAAACGTCAATTCAGTATGTTTTTTATAAAAACCGCACGACATTTGATCTCGAGTGACATGAGAATATGGATACATTCGTTTGTATATGATTTAGAAAAAAAAACATTCGTCTTGACGGAGGTTCGAATTACCGCCATTATTGTTGTCATTTGTTTGTTGGTTCTTTGCTGTTACGAAAGTATAATTGTGATAAGTTTATTGTAATTCACATTTTAGTTGAAAATATTGTTTCAATGTAAATGTAAATTACAACTATTACAATAAATAATCTGTTTATGTATTTGTTCAGATTTATTTCTTACTGCATTAGTATACATATGTCGTTTTTAGATATTTTACAGGTAGCACTAGTGGTGCCGGTCATTTCCTTATGGCTTCTGAACCCATCTTAGAGTACTTATGATATGTGTGTAGATAAAGTAGTGTATACAACTGTACATAATTAGGCCTTAAAACACTCGTATGATCCTATTATGAAACTCGCTGACGCTCGTTTCATAAAACCACACTCGTGTTTTAAGGCCCCTCATTATGTATCAGTTGCATAAACTACTATAACGAGAACTAAGTAAAGTTGGATGAAAATTGTAAAATCGTAAGCAGGCGTTAAGTGTTTTTTTATACTTTAACAATGGAAATCTATTCTGATTTTCAGTTAAAAAAAAGATGAATGTTTACATTACAATTTGACCGCATCAAATATTTCAATTATTGTTTGGTATTAAAGGTCCAGATTTATCAAAAAGTGCTTTTAATTCTCCATACATTTTTTTTACTATGGCGGCCGCGCGCCGATTTAAATACGCATTCCCCGCGCTCTGTGGTTCAGTCGCTAACGCTCGGCGCCCTCTTAAAACTAACATACATATCCAATACAAAAACATAAGTAACTAAACTAGGTCACATTTTTTAACAGCGACGTGTTACGTGTGTTGAACAATACAATACAATATAATACAACAATACTTTATGCAAATTCTAATTCAAAACATTTATTTCAGAACATGTCCTATTGTTAATTACATAAAATTTGTTGCACACCAATTAAAGTTTACAAAAGGAAACTAGACAAATACAATTTATAAATAACGGTAGACAACAGGCAGTCTTATCGCTAAAAAGCGATCGATCTTAGATTACATTATATAAATAATAATCAATATTAAGGGACAATCTTAAACAAATCGACCTAGTCTCAAATTAAGCAAAGTTTTAATTATGGGTCTAGACGACGATATAGATAACATCCATAACCCAGGAACAAATATTCGAGTACATCGCATAAATTTTCATTTGAACAATTAATTAATTTCATACAATTTGGCAACAAAATAATTATTTAGGTCTAATCGAAACGGGTTTAAGTCAAATATAAACCAGGAGGTCATAACTCTATTGTAAGACTTGAGTTCGTTTGTTCCTAAGTTGAATATCCTAGGTATGAATCGTACTTCAGTAGACTTCACAAAATTGTATCCTGGTCACGGCACCAAACTGTAAATAACACCTCAATTTCTTGCCATGAAAAATGCAATAATAACGTCGTAAGGAGTAAAAGCAACATGCAAACCTTTTCTTCACAAATTTTAGTAAATAAAATAACAATATGATACCAGTTATATGTTGGTTACTTAGAAAAAGCTAGCTGTCTGTCCTATCATGAGTCTCACTGACGTAAAGCAAGGGTCTACTGTGATCCTAAACTTGATCAATTATAGCTTAGCTTAAGGGCAATAATGGTCAGTCCTACCTTTATTCCCACTGATGTTAAGTACAGATAGATTCGTTAGCGCGTGTATGAGAGGCGGCACGCCGCGCAGCAGGTTGCTTGACACGTCCAACATGGAGAGCAGAGGGAACACGAGTCGCGACCGCAAGCCAGCCATCGAATTCTGTCCAAAAAAAATTACTTACTGTTGAGTTTCTTTCGACTCTCTTCTCAACAGCGGTCTCCTCTCGTGAAATGCCGGTAGATTCGGATTCAGACATGTGAAAGTGCCTTTATGGCCTACTTGCAGAATAAACGTTTGGACTTTGATTTTGTTAAGTACATACGCAATTTTTTATTAGGATTCCGTACGTCAAACAAAAACTAGAAACAAGCGCGAGTCTGACTCGCGCACCGAGGGTTCCGTACAAATATTAATCCCGTCTTCACTGACCGGGTTAAGTTTGCACCTGGTATGTATGGCGCCTGATACAAATGAGGTGCAAAGTTAACGCAGCTATCCCTGTACCTAAATCGGTTCAAATTAATGCAGCCGTTTCGGTGTGTGACGAGAGGACAATGGAAATTATAAACAACAGATGGCGCCAGACTCTGCGATGCGCGCCCATACAAAACAAAAGACGATCATGCATCTCGCTATTAAGATTTTTCCTGAAACCATGACCCCTCTCCATAGAAAAGTGATTTGCAAATCTAGAATTTTATAATAGTATGGATGTCTGAGATGTAAGAAAAAACGCTAGATGTTGATTGGTCCTTCTCACCCATTCGTCGTCCTCGTCGATATCTCCCTCTCGCTCCGGCACGTTGCCGTCGTCGTCCGTCGTCAGTTGGATGCGCGTGAGCATGTTGTTTGCTAAGATCTGGACAAACAAGCAAGTGTAGCTTTTATAACCTGAACAGGAAAAAAAATTGTGTTATTAGTACACTTTGAATTTATTTTCGTTGGTCCTTGCTGTAAGTTGGCTGAAGGGATTATGGCCTTAAAAAACTCAAATAAAAAAAAATGTCGATAGTTGGCACTTGTTAATGTCACATGTCAGTGTCAGTCCATTGAAATTGTAACACATCAGTGTCAAAGCATTGAAATTTTGACATTTTATTTCGGAGGCAAATCTCGCGTCTCGCGTCGCCGATAAAAATTATAATTTTAATGGTGTTCCTGAAATTGTACCTACCCTATTGCCAATCCAGTGTGTTATCGTACCCCGGGGTTCCCGGCTAGTAGAAATACTGATGGATATAACGCAAACGTTAACCGAGGGAAAAGCATACGTTAACGTGCACTACGCTCACCAGAGTCCTGAGCGAGTCGAGCCGCAGATGGCTCCTGGCGGCGCACGCGCAGTGCAGCAGCTGCGCGCGCACGCCGCCGGAGCGCGGGCGCGGCCGCGGGCGGCGGGACGCGGGCTCGCGGCCCCGGCAGTAGCACGCACTACACTCACCAGAGTCCTGAGCGAGTCGAGCCGCAGATGGCTCCTGGCGGCGCACGCGCAGTGCAGCAGCTGCGCGCGCACGCCGCCGGAGCGCGGGCGCGGCCGCGGGCGGCGGGACGCGGGCTCGCGGCCCCGGCAGTAGCACGCACTACACTCACCAGAGTCCTGAGCGAGTCGAGCCGCAGATGGCTCCTGGCGGCGCACGCGCAGTGCAGCAGCTGCGCGCGCACGCCGCCGGAGCGCGGGCGCGGCCGCGGGCGGCGGGACGCGGGCTCGCGGCCCCGGCAGTAGCACGCACTACACTCACCAGAGTCCTGAGCGAGTCGAGCCGCAGATGGCTCCTGGCGGCGCACGCGCAGTGCAGCAGCTGCGCGCGCACGCCGCCGGAGCGCGGGCGCGGCCGCGGGCGGCGGGACGCGGGCTCGCGGCCCCGGCAGTAGCACGCACTACACTCACCAGCGTCCTGAGCGAGTCGAGCCGCAGATGGCTCCTGGCGGCGCACGCGCAGTGCAGCAGCTGCGCGCGCACGCCGCCGGAGCGCGGGCGCGGCCGCGGGCGGCGGGACGCGGGCTCGCGGCCCCGGCAGTAGCACGCACTACACTCACCAGAGTCCTGAGCGAGTCGAGCCGCAGATGGCTCCTGGCGGCGCACGCGCAGTGCAGCAGCTGCGCGCGCACGCCGCCGGAGCGCGGGCGCGGCCGCGGGCGGCGGGACGCGGGCTCGCGGCCCCGGCAGTAGCACGCACTACACTCACCAGAGTCCTGAGCGAGTCGAGCCGCAGATGGCTCCTGGCGGCGCACGCGCAGTGCAGCAGCTGCGCGCGCACGCCGCCGGAGCGCGGGCGCGGCCGCGGGCGGCGGGACGCGGGCTCGCGGCCCCGGCAGTAGCACGCACTACACTCACCAGAGTCCTGAGCGAGTCGAGCCGCAGATGGCTCCTGGCGGCGCACGCGCAGTGCAGCAGCTGCGCGCGCACGCCGCCGGAGCGCGGGCGCGGCCGCGGGCGGCGGGACGCGGGCTCGCGGCCCCGGCAGTAGCACGCACTACACTCACCAGCGTCCTGAGCGAGTCGAGCCGCAGATGGCTCCTGGCGGCGCACGCGCAGTGCAGCAGCTGCGCGCGCACGCCGCCGGAGCGCGGGCGCGGCCGCGGGCGGCGGGACGCGGGCTCGCGGCCCCGGCAGTAGCACGCACTACACTCACCAGAGTCCTGAGCGAGTCGAGCCGCAGATGGCTCCTGGCGGCGCACGCGCAGTGCAGCAGCTGCGCGCGCACGCCGCCGGAGCGCGGGCGCGGCCGCGGGCGGCGGGACGCGGGCTCGCGGCCCCGGCAGTAGCACGCACTACACTCACCAGCGTCCTGAGCGAGTCGAGCCGCAGATGGCTCCTGGCGGCGCACGCGCAGTGCAGCAGCTGCGCGCGCACGCCGCCGGAGCGCGGGCGCGGCCGCGGGCGGCGGGACGCGGGCTCGCGGCCCCGGCAGTAGCACGCACTACACTCACCAGCGTCCTGAGCGAGTCGAGCCGCAGATGGCTCCTGGCGGCGCACGCGCAGTGCAGCAGCTGCGCGCGCACGCCGCCGGAGCGCGGGCGCGGCCGCGGGCGGCGGGACGCGGGCTCGCGGCCCCGGCAGTAGCACGCACTACACTCACCAGCGTCCTGAGCGAGTCGAGCCGCAGATGGCTCCTGGCGGCGCACGCGCAGTGCAGCAGCTGCGCGCGCACGCCGCCGGAGCGCGGGCGCGGCCGCGGGCGGCGGGACGCGGGCTCGCGGCCCCGGCAGTAGCACGCACTACACTCACCAGAGTCCTGAGCGAGTCGAGCCGCAGATGGCTCCTGGCGGCGCACGCGCAGTGCAGCAGCTGCGCGCGCACGCCGCCGGAGCGCGGGCGCGGCCGCGGGCGGCGGGACGCGGGCTCGCGGCCCCGGCAGTAGCACGCACTACACTCACCAGAGTCCTGAGCGAGTCGAGCCGCAGATGGCTCCTGGCGGCGCACGCGCAGTGCAGCAGCTGCGCGCGCACGCCGCCGGAGCGCGGGCGCGGCCGCGGGCGGCGGGACGCGGGCTCGCGGCCCCGGCAGTAGCACGCACTACACTCACCAGCGTCCTGAGCGAGTCGAGCCGCAGATGGCTCCTGGCGGCGCACGCGCAGTGCAGCAGCTGCGCGCGCACGCCGCCGGAGCGCGGGCGCGGCCGCGGGCGGCGGGACGCGGGCTCGCGGCCCCGGCAGTAGCACGCACTACACTCACCAGCGTCCTGAGCGAGTCGAGCCGCAGATGGCTCCTGGCGGCGCACGCGCAGTGCAGCAGCTGCGCGCGCACGCCGCCGGAGCGCGGGCGCGGCCGCGGGCGGCGGGACGCGGGCTCGCGGCCCCGGCAGTAGCACGCACTACACTCACCAGCGTCCTGAGCGAGTCGAGCCGCAGATGGCTCCTGGCGGCGCACGCGCAGTGCAGCAGCTGCGCGCGCACGCCGCCGGAGCGCGGGCGCGGCCGCGGGCGGCGGGACGCGGGCTCGCGGCCCCGGCAGTAGCACGCACTACACTCACCAGAGTCCTGAGCGAGTCGAGCCGCAGATGGCTCCTGGCGGCGCACGCGCAGTGCAGCAGCTGCGCGCGCACGCCGCCGGAGCGCGGGCGCGGCCGCGGGCGGCGGGACGCGGGCTCGCGGCCCCGGCAGTAGCACGCACTACACTCACCAGCGTCCTGAGCGAGTCGAGCCGCAGATGGCTCCTGGCGGCGCACGCGCAGTGCAGCAGCTGCGCGCGCACGCCGCCGGAGCGCGGGCGCGGCCGCGGGCGGCGGGACGCGGGCTCGCGGCCCCGGCAGTAGCACGCACTACACTCACCAGCGTCCTGAGCGAGTCGAGCCGCAGATGGCTCCTGGCGGCGCACGCGCAGTGCAGCAGCTGCGCGCGCACGCCGCCGGAGCGCGGGCGCGGCCGCGGGCGGCGGGACGCGGGCTCGCGGCCCCGGCAGTAGCACGCACTACACTCACCAGCGTCCTGAGCGAGTCGAGCCGCAGATGGCTCCTGGCGGCGCACGCGCAGTGCAGCAGCTGCGCGCGCACGCCGCCGGAGCGCGGGCGCGGCCGCGGGCGGCGGGACGCGGGCTCGCGGCCCCGGCAGTAGCACGCCAGCGGGTCGCCCACTGACGTGCCGAAGTTCTCCACCTACAGGCGTGAAGGTCGCAGATTAAGGCTGCGTTTCCACCAGAGATGTGCGAGGATACGTAGCGAGGGATTTGTTTTTGTTAACCAATTGAATAACTTTATTTACTTATCGTCGCTCAGCGCAACTGATTCTATTCGTCAATAAGAACACATCCCTCACTCTCGCTACACATCCTCGCACTGGTGGAAACGCAGCCTAATAGAGTGACTAAATTACATATTTTTCCACCCAGGCAAGTTTCAAGCCATCTTTGGCTTAGGGTGCTGTAGGCGAACAAAAAAAAATCCAGGAATGTTTTGTTACAGAACAGGCGACTGGAATATTCGCGGTGTGGGAGCAAACAAACTGCTGAGAATGGACGAACGTGAGAACAAATGAGATTTCCATATTTTTTTTGTTAGGTACATATATTTAGAAGCCTCACACACAGAGAAGGCTCACAAATCAAAATTCGTCCAACTGATTCCAATCTCTGTCTGTGACGATAATAAACATTCGCATAATAACCATTTATCACCATATTTTCATATCGGGTTTAAAACCCTCTCGAGCTTCCGATTGCGGCGCCCTGGACCTAACCTTGCTTCACATCGCCGATAAATACCCGCTTCGCTATTTCCTTGGCGGCCTAAAGGAACTCCATAAACTATCGCCAGCAGTAATAGACTCAAAAATCTCAAGATTCAAACAGCAGTAAGAATCATGAAGAGCTCCATACGAGTTTATTTATTTATTTATTTATTACAGGAGAACCAACAGCTAATACACTAAATATAGAAACTTAAATAGAAATACAGAGCCAATTACAGGAACTCACAAATAGTTGCTGTACATGAAACATACACTTAAGTAAACAGCGCACATCGAAGTACCGACGCGCACTTGCAGCAAATATATGTAAAAACTATGAACATTCGTTAATCTACAAACTTAAACTTATACAGTTAGGAACATGTCGGGCTGTTCCTGACAATTTGAGTGTAAACCGATTAATACAGTTAGTAGGAAAAGCAATACGACACGACGATGACACTCACCTGTGGCAAGCTCGGCCAGCACGAGATCTCGTTGTGGCTCAGATCCAGCTGGCGGAGGTTCGTCGGGTAGGAAGTTACGTATGACATCGACCTGTGGAAATACATCCCGTGTCATAGAGTGTAGAAGGGGAGGGACGAGCAGCATCATTCATAGGAGAATATTTGAAAAAGTGTCCAGCGTAAGCAGCAGATAATAGTTCCAAAGTACGTTTTTTTTCTGTGACCTTTCTAAGGCATTCGACTGCGTTCATCATGAAACACTCATTTGAAATTAGAGCATTCTGGGCTGTCTTTAAATGCTTTAAGCCTTTTGTCTTCATATCTCAGTGGTGTAAATGTGGTGTCAGGATGTAAATGGAACTCAGTCCAATGGAGCTAGAGTTAAGCTAGGAGTGCCACAAGGGTCTATATTAGGTCCATTTCTATTTTTGGTTTATATAAATGACTTGCCATCTATAGTAAATAATCTTTGTAATATAGTATTTGCTTGCTGTGGAAATTGGTGGAACACTAGATAAAGTACTTAACTGGTTGTGTGTGTGTAGAATGTAGATAGGTATACAGACCTGAGCGAGTTGTATGCCATGTTGAGGCTGACGAGGCGGGGCGCGAGGCAGGCGAGCGGCGGCGGCACGCACGTGAACTGGTTGTGCGCGAGGTTGTGTGTGTAGATATACAGACCTGAGCGAGTTGTACGCCATGTTGAGGCTGACGAGGCGGGGCGCGAGGCAGGCGAGCGGGGGCGGCACGCACGTGAACTGGTTGTGCGCGAGGTTGTGTGTGTAGATATACAGACCTGAGCGAGTTGTACGCCATGTTGAGGCTGACGAGGCGGGGCGCGAGGCAGGCGAGCGGGGGCGGCACGCACGTGAACTGGTTGTGCGCGAGGTTGTGTGTGTAGATATACAGACCTGAGCGAGTTGTACGCCATGTTGAGGCTGACGAGGCGGGGCGCGAGGCAGGCGAGCGGGGGCGGCACGCACGTGAACTGGTTGTGCGCGAGGTTGTGTGTGTAGATATACAGACCTGAGCGAGTTGTACGCCATGTTGAGGCTGACGAGGCGGGGCGCGAGGCAGGCGAGCGGGGGCGGCACGCACGTGAACTGGTTGTGCGCGAGGTTGAGGGACGCGAGGGCGCAGTCCCCGGCCGCCGCGGCGGTGCGCGGCTCGGCGCGCCACGGGTGCGCGCGCACCGCTTCCGAGCAACTGTAGCGACGAGTTTGCTATATATCTTGTATTGTACATCTGTATGTATGTATAGCTCAGCAGGATGTTTTTGAGCCCACGCTATATTGCGGATTTTGGAACACATTACCTGATGTTGAAAGTGAATGTTATTGACGTGAAAACAAAGAAGAAACAGGACTAAATATTCCGCAAATTTCGAGTGGTTTTTTTGTATAATAACACCAAAAACTTGCACAGTGATGAAAGTCAAGTTTTTTTCAATAGGATTCAGTATTTATTTCGTAAAAAGAACGAAGGATTGAGCAGCATTCCGGTAAACAAAGTTTTGAAATTGGTTAATGACAAATCCTTGACAAATCGCTACTGACGTTTAATAATGCAAATACATGACGTACATTTACATAGAAAACTATCGTGAGTCTCAGACATATTAATATACTTAAACGGGTTTACTCACGTCGTAGAAGTCGAATAACGCTCGACATGTTTCGAATCGGTACGCGATTCATCATCAGGAGAGACGACCAGTCGCGGCGGCGGCCAACATGTCGAGCGTTATTCGACTTCTACGACGTGAGTAAACCCGTTTAAGTATATTAATACATGACGTACACTCATTATTCCCATATGAAAACTGTTTGCAGCGCCAGCCACTATCCCTAGGTAGGACCGATACGTCTGTATATTTTAAAAATCTATATTTGTATTGATAATCATGATTTCAGGAAAAAAATTAAAAGCATGATGCAGAATCGTCTTTGTTTAGTATGAAAAATGTTAACCAATTTCGGTACAGGGATAGCTGGACTGCTGAAGATGGTTATAGGATACTTTTTATCCGTCTACGGTAAAAAAAATACGCGGACGAAGTTGCGGGCTAGTGTTAGACTATATGTATGTATGTAAACACTTTCTTGCACATAAAACAATGACAAAAACTCACAAACTACACACGTGTACAAAGGACCTTATCTCTATAAGGGATTAATTGCAGTTGAATTTTGAGCAAATGAGACAGGTACCTATAGTATCTGAACTTGTTATACTGATTTAATTGAACATGCACTCACATGGCGTGTCCGCTGCGGTCCCCGAGCGTGGGCGCTGCGTCGTCGTCGCTCTCCGACACCGACTACAGACAAACACGTTCACATTTGGATTGAACAACCCGTGAAGTAAAAAATAACAACACACTTTAATAATAGTAGATTGTTTCACAAGGGGGCATCGTGACACGAAGTGATTGTTTGACTGAGCGAGCGAAGCGAGCGGGCACAAAGATTTTCAGAATGACACAATGCTCCTAGATATTTTCCGTTCGAAGTCTGCTAGTAAAATAAAATGAATGCTCACCGTTTGCGAGAAGTTGAACGAGGACTGCGAGGAGGCGAGCGAGGGAGACGCGCTCAGCTGCGGGGACGAGTCGGACGGAGACGGCGGCACGGAGTCCTGGGGGACACCAAACAATCGTACATTACTGCAGACGCCGGGAAATATGGGCTTGCCGGCTGAGTAGATATAGACGGCCGACTGTAGGGAAGCCGGATAGTGATACGAAGCCGGCAAGCCCTTTTCATGGCTAGGCATGTATAGTGGTTTTCTCAAACATATGCAATTAAAAATACACCACCCAAAAAAAACATAATCCAGCTGTTTAGCCAGACGCCATGTTTAAAAAAAAGTTACTTCCCGGCCTATTTTGTACCAAATCCCTTTACAGTTCTCTCGGCTTCTTCCGCCCGAAACGTGACACTTCGAAGCCTGTTTTAACGCACGTTATGACGATATTTCATTGCAAGTTTGAAAAAATTAATATACATACGAAACGAGTTTACTCACGTCGTAAAAGTAGAATATAGCTCGACAAGCATGCTATCTCAACACCGCAACATCTATAACGTTTCTCCAAATTTACATTTGGCCGAAATTTAAGTGTTTTTTTTCCAGCAACCCGTTATATTTTCCGGATTTTATAAACATCTTCTTAAAGAACCCATCAGATTAGCTTAGGTTTGTTTTATAATTTTTCTGAAATATTTACAGTTTTGAAAAAAAATATGGATTTCGGTGAAATGAAAATTTGGGGAAACCTTATAGATGGGAAACGCCAATTCTTGTTTCCCAGATATTTCAGATAAGTAACCAGCTCGAAATATGTTTCGAATCGGTTCGCGATTCGTCCATCGTCAAGCGAGCCGGTCAATCGCACGCACTCAGAAATTGGATTGTGATCGGCGGGTCCAATGCAATGTGTGAGATTCAAGAGAGCTTTCTATTCAACAAATTGACCAAAATTTATAACTTTTTATTCATATAAAAAAAAAAAATTGTTTATCACCAAAATTAACACAAGTATTTCAGTACAGTAAATAACACACAAATGTAGGTACAATTTGCAGAAACAAAAAAATAGCACATTTTTAATAGTTAGTGCACATTTTTGGTAATGGTTACCAGTCTCATGTGCTAGGCTAGTAGCCCAGCGCTTATTTTCAAACTGGACCCTTCAACAGTGTTGGCGTAACTGTTCACAGAAAAGGAGCGGAGAAAATGAACCAGGCTGCATCTTTTTGAAGCTCAAAAGTGATTGTCCCATTGTACACATCTCCATCTCCGCTCCGCTTTTGCGGACAGGCAGCCTATTTTTTTTTTTCGAAGTCAGTTTTGGCACTAAGTTTGTAGTGAGAGGATAACGCTTTCGTTTGTATTGACCACGTTCCGGTTTACTGAAGGCACTGACGTCTTGACGGAGCTTCTGTGAGCCGAGTGCATGAAGGCATTAACGTCTAAACAGAGTGACTATTTATTTAGAGGCTCTTCTTTTAAACATCTTCTTCCACTGACGACGGACCTATTTATACAGGGTGGTCTAAAAGTCTTAACTGGTGAATTTCTATACAGGTTGATTTCAACAAGGTGTGTTATTTATATGTGTTAGGATGAGTTTGTAAATAGACTGACTATTTAAACAGGGCGATTGCATATAGGTTATCGCGGGCTGATTTTCCGCAACTCGACGTCTTACAATGCGCCTATTATGCGTGAAGGGTTGTTGGCACTACTCTTGCCAACCCAATTTTACCAGAAAGCCTAGCAGTCCCTTGATGTTGCCGACGACTTCTGGGAGTGACCTCGGAGACCCGAGTATTTGGCCACACCAGGACATTCGAGAATGACGTAGGCGACTGTCTCTTCGGCGAGTGTATAAAAAGGGTTAGTTTTTTAGGGTTCCGTACCCAAAGGGTACAAACGGGACCCTATTACTGAGACTTCGCTGTCCGTCCGTCCGTCCGTCCGTCTGTCACCAGGCTGTATCTCAAGAACGGTGATAGCTAGACAGTTGAAATTTTTACAGATGATGTATTTCTATTGCCGCTATAACAACAAATACTAAAAATAAAATAAAATAAATATTTATTTAATATTTATTTTTTATATATATATATATATATATATATATATATATATATATAATCTATAACAAGTTTGTTGTATGGGAGCCCCCCTTAAATATTTATTTTATTATATAGGTACGGAACCCTTCATGCGCGAGTCAGACTCGCACTTGCCCAATTTTTTATATAAGGTGTGTCTGTATAGATGATTGTCCGGTGGACACCGGCTGATTGTTTATCGATTCAGGCTGAGGCTTGTGCTACGTCCTACCTCGAGCGTGGGCAGGTCGCGCAGATGGTTGAGTGCGGCGTTGAGGTCGCGCAGCGCGGGCGCGAGCCACATGCGCGGCGGCAGCGCGCGCAGCTTGTTGTTGCTCACGTCTAGCGTCGCCAGCGCCGGCAGCGAGAACAGCTCCGGGGGGATGTGCTCTAAGCGGTTATCCTGGGGACAACGGTTATATCATGAAATACTTACGGTTTTAAATAAATAAATAGTACTTAAAATTGTTCGGACTACATTCAGGTTTACTGAAGGCACACTGACCTATACATATAGTAGTAAGACAGGTGTGGTCGTAATGCGACGCCTGCGCCAAGCATATTCTACAACAGGGGCTGGGCCTAGGGGGAGATGCTCTGGCAAGTTCTAGGCACGTTCAGGTTTACTGAAGGCACTGAAGGCACCTGTAGATATAGATCCTGTAAGACATGCGCGCTGTATCCAAGCGTGATCGTGTGCCGGCGCGGGCGTCCTCTTCTTCTAATGGATCTGAGGCTAGAGGGAGGCGTTCTAGCTGGTTCTGGACCACGTTCAGGTTTACTGAAGGTACTGCCACCACACTGACCTGCGCGCTGTACACAGGCGTAGTCATTGTGTGACGCCGGCCACGAAAGTATTCTTTTTTTACAGAGTCTGTAGCGAGGGGAAGGCGCTCTAGTCTGTTCTGATCGTGTCCAGGTTTACTGAAGGCACTGAAAGCACACTGATATTTAGACATACCTCCTATAAAATAGGCGCGCGGTATACAGGCGTTGTCATTGTGCAACGCCATCGACGAACGTCGTCTTCTCATACAGGGTCTGGAGCAAGCGGAAGGCGTTCCAGCCTGTTCTGACCATGATCAGGTTCACTGAAGGCACTGAAGGAGCACTGACCTGCAGATACAGCTCCTGTAAGACAGGCGCGCTGTACACAGGCGTGGTCGTGATGCGGCGCCGGCGCGGGGCGTCCTCTTCTTCCACTGGGTCTGTGGCTAGAGGGAGACGCTCCAACTTATTCTGTGCCACGTTCAGGTACCTATCGAAGACAACGAAGTTCAATACAGATTTTCGTTTTGCTGCTTAGGCTCTTCAATAATCTTTACGTACCCTATACGTAAAGATTATTGAAGACAATTGAACTATTATTTTTACCGATATTTACTTTTTTTTACTTAAATTTTCCTTACCATGGTTTTAACGAAATCAGCTTTAAATCTTTGACATGGCAGTCTGCAATTTTATTGGCTAAAGGGCTCTCTGCCTCAAAATGGCAAACCGTTGATATTTTTGTGTCAAACCACTGAAATATTGACGTAGGCAACTGTGAAACGGTTCCATATTGGGATGCATACATTTTAAAACCATTATCTCGGTGTGCATAACCACTTTTGTCATAATGGTCCTTGCGCATAAGGTGTGTTAGTCATTTAACTGATCCGCATACTTTTAATGGCCATAATATTACTACGCATAAGGAATTTCATATAGTTTTGAGGCATATCAACATAATCATTAATCGCCATAATCTTTTCATGCATATCATGTTTTGGCGCATAATACTGAACAACATAAATATCAAGCTCATCAACGTTATCCTGCTTTTCTGGCCGCAGTTAGTAGCGTAGTGCGTCGTGAAGATACAGATCCTTGTAGATTTGTTCTACCTGTACAGATACCTTTCGTACCTGCTCACTCACCTGAGACTCAGCAGCGAGAAGAGCGCGCTAGGCACCGAGCGAAGCTCATTATGCGCTAGCTCGAGCCTCGTGATAGCGTGTAACGCCAGCGTGCCGCCGGTGACCTGAGGGTTCACTCGCAAAGCTGCCGCGCTCAGCCACGACATGCTATAAACAAAAATGATCACAAATTATAATTTTCCCGGGGAATGTTTCGAAATTCAGAAAAATAGCGACCACGAAAGGCGAAGGTGAAGTCATATCAAGATAAATATGTCATGACAGAACTGTAGTCCATAGAAATAAATTAATACAGCATCACCGAACGGGAAAAGCATGTAAATAGCAAAAAATATTATTTTCCAGGGACTTCGGAATTCAGAAAAACAGCAACCACGAGAGACGTAGATGAAAGTATCATATTCAATATTTCATGTCAGAGCTGTCACCTTCAGGAATAAATTACAGCAATACGGAAAGGGAAACTTTAGCTGTAAAGAATGTAAATATCGAAAATTATTATTTTCCAGGGACTTCGGAATTCAGAAAAACAGCAACCACGAAAGACGCCGATGAAAGTATCATATAAAGACCAATTTTTCATGTCAGAGCTGTCACCTTCAGGAATAAATTACAGCATTACCGAAAGGGAAGCTTTAGCTGTAAAGCATGTAAAGCGGGAGATCTCGAAAATCCATGTTATTCTTATACGAAGTGCATTCAGACGAGCCTAACTGAGACGCGTTGTGGGTCAGCGAGGAGTCCCTCCTGCCCCCAGGACTAGCTGTTCCTCTTGTACTCCAGCACACTCACCGGATGGAGTGCAGCTGGGCGTGCAGCGCGCGCCAGTGCACCATGACAGGGCTGCTGGGCACCAGGGCGTTGTGGGTCAGCGAGGAGTCCCTCCTGCCCCCAGGACTAGCTGTTCCTCTTGTACTCCAGCACACTCACCGGATGGAGTGCAGCTGGGCGTGCAGCGCGCGCCAGTGCACCATGACAGGGCTGCTGGGCACCAGGGCGTTGTGGGTCAGCGAGGAGTCCCTCCTGCCCCCAGGACTAGCTGTTCCTCTTGTACTCCAGCACACTCACCGGATGGAGTGCAGCTGGGCGTGCAGCGCGCGCCAGTGCACCATGACAGGGCTGCTGGGCACCAGGGCGTTGTGGGTCAGCGAGGAGTCCCTCCTGCCCCCAGGACTAGCTGTTCCTCTTGTACTCCAGCACACTCACCGGATGGAGTGCAGCTGGGCGTGCAGCGCGCGCCAGTGCACCATGACAGGGCTGCTGGGCACCAGGGCGTTGTGGGTCAGCGAGGAGTCCCTCCTGCCCCCAGGACTAGCTGTTCCTCTTGTACTCCAGCACACTCACCGGATGGAGTGCAGCTGGGCGTGCAGCGCGCGCCAGTGCACCATGACAGGGCTGCTGGGCACCAGGGCGTTGTGGGTCAGCGAGGAGTCCCTCCTGCCCCCAGGACTAGCTGTTCCTCTTGTACTCCAGCACACTCACCGGATGGAGTGCAGCTGGGCGTGCAGCGCGCGCCAGTGCACCATGACAGGGCTGCTGGGCACCAGGGCGTTGTGGGTCAGCGAGGAGTCCCTCCTGCCCCCAGGACTAGCTGTTCCTCTTGTACTCCAGCACACTCACCGGATGGAGTGCAGCTGGGCGTGCAGCGCGCGCCAGTGCACCATGACAGGGCTGCTGGGCACCAGGGCGTTGTGGGTCAGCGAGGAGTCCCTCCTGCCCCCAGGACTAGCTGTTCCTCTTGTACTCCAGCACACTCACCGGATGGAGTGCAGCTGGGCGTGCAGCGCGCGCCAGTGCACCATGACAGGGCTGCTGGGCACCAGGGCGTTGTGGGTCAGCGAGGAGTCCCTCCTGCCCCCAGGACTAGCTGTTCCTCTTGTACTCCAGCACACTCACCGGATGGAGTGCAGCTGGGCGTGCAGCGCGCGCCAGTGCACCATGACAGGGCTGCTGGGCACCAGGGCGTTGTGGGTCAGCGAGGAGTCCCTCCTGCCCCCAGGACTAGCTGTTCCTCTTGTACTCCAGCACACTCACCGGATGGAGTGCAGCTGGGCGTGCAGCGCGCGCCAGTGCACCATGACAGGGCTGCTGGGCACCAGGGCGTTGTGGGTCAGCGAGGAGTCCCTCCTGCCCCCAGGACTAGCTGTTCCTCTTGTACTCCAGCACACTCACCGGATGGAGTGCAGCTGGGCGTGCAGCGCGCGCCAGTGCACCATGACAGGGCTGCTGGGCACCAGGGCGTTGTGGGTCAGCGAGGAGTCCCTCCTGCCCCCAGGACTAGCTGTTCCTCTTGTACTCCAGCACACTCACCGGATGGAGTGCAGCTGGGCGTGCAGCGCGCGCCAGTGCACCATGACAGGGCTGCTGGGCACCAGGGCGTTGTGGGTCAGCGAGGAGTCCCTCCTGCCCCCAGGACTAGCTGTTCCTCTTGTACTCCAGCACACTCACCGGATGGAGTGCAGCTGGGCGTGCAGCGCGCGCCAGTGCACCATGACAGGGCTGCTGGGCACCAGGGCGTTGTGGGTCAGCGAGGAGTCCCTCCTGGCCCCCAGGACCTTGGCCGATACTGCCGATTTGTTCATCTTGTATTCTGGGTCCGGGTAAGCCTGCAGAAGAATTACATTGATCAACCTTGTTTTCAAATCAAATGTATGGGGCCAAGCTCATACATTTGATCCGGGGCGAAGGACCATTAAATCGATGTTTTAAACTTATTATTAATACGATGTTGTCGTGTCGCCTAAAGTAGGCCGCAAGTAAGTATAAATAACCCCGCTTCGATTGTAGTAGATCGCATTCAATTTTTCTTTCTTAATTTACCTTTGTGTCATTATTTATAAAAATAAAAATGTGGTATTACCACATAAAAATATGAATCGATAAAAAGATTCTATACAAATATTTAGAACAGCGCCATCTCTCTCGCAGTCTTCACACTTGCTGTAAAGCAATGGGGATTGGGGATCGTGCGTGTAAAACGCACATCCTAGGGTATGGCTAATGCGCAATAAGCATTTCAAAAAACATATGACACAGAGGGCGCTCCAGTAGCGTAAAGGATTAAGGGATGAAAGATTTGGTGTGACTGACGTAGCGGTCGAATAGCTCAGTTGGGAGAGCAATGCGCCGGAAACGCAGAGGTCGCGGGTTCATACCCCGCTTCGATTGTAGTAGATCGCATTCAATTTTTCTTTCTTAATTTACCTTTGTGTCATTATTTATAAAAAGAAAAATGTGGTATTACCACATAAAAATATGAATCGATAAAAAGATTCTATACAAATAAGTATAAATAAATGTACGGTAAGGAAACCGTACAGATTAGTTCTAATAGTACATAACGTAACAAAGGTGGTAACACTGGTAACCGAGGAATTACAAACCAGTGTCTATTAGAAGCCTAAAGCCGAAGGGCTTTAATGACACGACTTTGGAATTCCTTTACCACCAGAGTCACGTACGACGTTTTTCATCACACTTTGAAGAAAATGAAACAAAAGTAATAAATAGTAGTCAATACCAAAATTACATACCGCCGTAGGGCGTAATATACGACTTACCGCACAGTTCTCTAGCATATGTACACCCTTAAAGTGTGACAAAAATTACTCACCGCCCTAGGGCGTAATTTACGACGAGCAAGTGTGATGAAACTGGGGGAGGCCTATGTTCAGCAGTGGACGTCCTGTGGCTGAAATGATGATGATGATGATGAAGTGTGATGAAAAGAATACAACAGACCCTGGAGGCCAGCACGGCGCACAGCAGGTCCGCGAAGCCATGCTTGACGCACTCGCGCAGCGCCAGCCCGTGCGCGTCGTCCGCGCCCGCCTTGAGCAGCATGTCCGCCACCTGCACGTGCTTGTTGCGGATGGCCACCGCTAGGGCTGTCCACGGCACGTCGCCTAGGAAATCAAAACAAGCACTTATAACCGCTTCATATTCGTCTATTAATTAAATAGTAGTTTATGTGACTGTATATAATGAAGGGTATTAAACACGAGTGTGGGTTTATGAAACGCGCCGAAGGCAAGTTTCATAATAATATCACACGAGTGTTTTAATGCCTAATTATGTACAGTTACATACACTACTTTGTCTAGCCACATATTATAAGCCTCCATGATTCATTCAGGAGTCGCACATTATGATTATGACAAATATTACCCGGTAATGGCGGTAATGAAATTTTCTGGCAGCTGTCATAGTTGTTTTTATTTCAAAGACAAACTAAAGTCGACCCCAACTATCATATGGTTCGATATCTTACTTACGTGCGACATTTGTCAAATTTGATTGCAAATTGACAATTTATTTCGAACTAAACGTCATCTCGAGTGATATTAGAATAGAGGTCAAATCAAATTTCTTTGTTTTTCAGAGATGTTCGAAATTTGAATAAATAATACTATCGAAGTCGATGTTATAATTTAGCAATAATATCATTTTTACAGATAAGAAATTTGTTCTAACAAAACCGTCTATTTTTATGTTGGTCATAATGTGCGGTTCTTGAACGCATCACGGAGAGTTTATGATATTTGGATAGATAAAATTAATAATTATCATCTTCTTCTTTCGTGTCGAGGTTCCTCAAATATGTGATGCCCAAAAGCCAGCGGCGTCGACAGCCGTGACCGTCGCATCCCTCAAGTCAACGAGCGAACACGAAAGAATAGAAGAATAATTATCATTTAAAATATTTATTTCTTTGTTTCTCTCTTCCTCGCTCTCTCTCTTCCTTCCTTTTTTCTTCAAATTCAAATTCAAATATTTATTGCATATCACATTTTACATTAAAGATGGAACAATAGATATAGGAACATGTGATACCCTGCAAGGGCACAGCAATTAGAGAGGGCTACTATTTAAACATTCCTTCCCTCCCTCCCACTCTCGTTCCTTCCTTCCATTCTGGAGACGACAATTTAGAAGACCTGACACTAACTGAAAATGGGACAAGGCCAGATAAAGAAGTTCATATAATTAAGTACTTTTAATGCTATAATAACAGTAGATTGTTTGACACTAAAATAAGCCATTGTGACACGAACTGATTATTTGAATGACTGAGCGAAGCGAGCGCGGACAAATATATTGCGAGTAACACAATGGCTTTTAAGCACTCTGACCCTTCGTTCTACGAAAAAGCAAGATTAAATACAATTGTTGTGAGTGGATGTTACTCACGGTCGCTGCCGAGTCGTCCCGGAGACGGAGACGGCGAGACGGAGCCGGCGGCGGACGCGCTGCGCGAGCGGCGGCGCGAGTCGCGCGTGCCCAAGCCCTCGCTCTGCATACACAAACATTTGAGCGTTGATGAACTTATAACTAATGAGCTCCAGGCTGCGGTATTTCCGGAGGTTACAGAATGGGGCTTCTTGAAGTAAGTTGCTTAAAGGGTCGACAACGTGTACATATGCGGCGGTAACTGCTTATAGCTGCAGACGGGCCGTATTCTTGTATGTCACTATCGTAGTATTCAAAATATATTCTCATCCGATGCAGTTTTGACTTGCTATTTACATATAAGCAATCATTCCAGTTTGAGCCAGTAGATTAGAGTTAAAACAGCTCCAATCGCTACGTTTGATGCGTCCGTGGTAAGGAAGTAAAGTTGTGGCATTTAGTATCGCAAGGAGCTAGCGTGTCCTACCTCAGGCGGCGCAGCGGACGCGGCCGCAGGAGCGCCGGCCTGCAGCAGGCGGCGCACGGTGCGCACGTGTCCGCCGCGCGCCGCGCACGCCACGCACGAGTCCAGCCCGCGCCCGATGTCCACGCGGACCGGATGCACGCGCTTCTCCTCTATACCTTCCTAGGAAATTGAAAACAAATTGAATGTAAATCGAATATCCGGTTCGAAGGATCAACAAATTTGCCATAATTCTCGTAAGATATCATGATTATCACATTGGGTAACGGAGATATAAGAGAAGACCAGAGGATAAGGAAGGTGATCTTAAAAAAACAGTGATAATGGCACCAATTTCATAGGAGATTAATGATAGAACTGAAAATTTACTAGCGTAATTTACTAGCGTATATTACTTATGCAACGCTTTTCTAACAAAAAACACAATCAGTGATCGTACTTAATAGTTATTTACGATACAAGTGTGGAAGGTAGGTGATTTCAGAAGAGTGTGATTTTTAGTCACGAGCGAGGTACGAGCGAGTGATTAAACAAACACGAGTCGGAAATCATCTTACACACGAGTTCCGTACAAAACTTTACTATGCATGTACGAGAAAATAGAAAATACTTTAATACTCACAAAGACTGTTTACATTGGAAAAAAAGTGTTTTGATTTGATTTATCCAACAAGAAGCCGTCGTTCACACTTTTTACTTCTTCAATAACATTTTACGGGTTTAAATTCATGATTCGCCCCTTTTTCTCGCCATTATTTCAGCAGATTTGCACAAAACAACTTCAAAATAAACTAGACATCAATAAAAAATGGCGGAGTTTTTTGTAAAACGCGCTCGACATATCTACTACTGCGCATGTGCAAAAGTATTTTTTTTTATATTCGTCTTATGTCAAAATGGCACAAGCGCGTGTACATTCAGCCAAATTTATTTAATGAATAACGATTTAAAGTTCGTTTATTAATCAAATTTTATATCTAATGTAATTAATGACGTGTTAAATGAATTAATTAATGAAATATTGGTTTTATTGTACTTTTATACGTGATAATAATCGGTATTTGACTTATTTATCAAACTTTTTGTAAATAATAAAACCTCTTTATGTCAGGCTGTCAGATACGGCTAGAAATTAAAAAAAAATTGAATAGTAAAAAGCACTAGTGTGGAAAAGTAGTACTTTCCGCACAGTTTGAATGCCTAGAATACGCTCTTTTCGAGCACATGCATTGTAAAAAATTAAGCGCAATTAATATGCGCTAAACAGGGTTCTATGTCGCGGTAAACCGCGGTGGAGATGGCGGATCGACCTGGACGTATCTCAAGAAATTGGTCGGTTGTTACCATAAAGAGGGAAAAGTAGATAAACGTAATGAATGCTATTGCCTAAAAGTGGGACAGTACATTGCTGAAACTATCGGATAAACGTTCATAAAAGAATAAAAATTGTACAAATCATTTAAGGCGGAATACCAAATTATATGTTTATTACACTATTAACTGATATTGAATACTTACATGGGCGGTGGAACCCGTGAGTCTGCTGACGATGGCTTGGATCCCGAGCGAGATGCCGCGCTGAGGACTCAGCACCGCCGGCGGCGCTAGCGGCGGGTCCGGCTCCTCCGTCTGCAACAATAACAGGATATACATACACAAGGCATCGTTAAAACAATAAAAGAATACACATCTAGAAAAAAATATGATGGTTGCAAAACGACTACATTGATGTAGGTACACTAGAAACAGAAAGGGGCCAAGGGACGAGCTGTGAGGCACCATAGCAACATGTGAACTAGTTTATTGAGTCCACTTGATGATTAGCCTGCCTGTTCTGCCCGAAAGATACGCCGGGAGTCAGAAACACTTATTTCCTCCATAGTGTTTCAGGTAACATGTTAAGTTCTCGTAATCAACGCGATCAAATGCCTTCGATAAGTCACAACAGTCTTTCCTTTATCAAAATCTGTTATTATGAAATAGATTATTCTGATTGAAATTAGTTATAAGCTAGCTGCTCCTTGATACTATGGCCCGTCGCATGTTGTATATTTATATAGACTAGAAACAGAAAAGGGCCCAGAAGTGAGCCCTGAGGTACTCCCATAACAACCGCTGACCCAGTTGATTGAGACCCTCCAATGACTGCGTTTTACTTTGCCCCTGCGGATGTGACGATACTAGGCCCACTACACCCTTTTTTACTCCATAGTATCTAACTAACGTTTTAAATTATCATCATCAACCCAATCAAATGCCTTCAACAGGTCACAAGGACCTTTAGTGACTCCAAATTAATCACTATTAAATACCTGTTCTTTGACAGGCTGGCACACGGCGGCGTAGGACAAAAGCGCATCAGCGACGGCGGCGCAGCCGAGCGTGCTGGCCACGTACAGTGCGCTCTGTCCGCGCGCGTCCAGGGCGTTCACGTCAAACGCGGCCTGGTATTGCCATTTGCCGGTCACATCTCTGTAAGGAAATTCAGGAATTTACTCCGCAAGTAGGTCACACCGTAGAGAATTAAAGTGATAGATGAACACCCTTGGAAATATCAAAGTACCTGAGCTCTAATTTTTAATGTAGATGACGTAATAATGACGTTATTTTGCGCACATGATGTGAAATAAAATAAATAAAATAAGTTTACAAAACTAGTTACCATTATTATTTTTATAGTGATGCCTCCTGGCTGTAACAAATATGATTTCTTTTCTATACAAAAAAATGTGTATAATGCGGTTGAGGTCAGGTTTGGCTATGACACTAATACTATAAAGGCCGAAGTTTCTTTGTATGTTTGTTACTTCTTCATGTTCTAACAGCTGGACCAATTTTGATAAAATTTGGTATGGAGGTAGCTGACACCTTGAATTAACACATAGGCTACTTTTCATCCTGAAAATTTAATTTGCGGGTAACAACGCCTGGCGCAGCTAGTCTGGGAAAAAACTATACTCACGTGTATGTGGTGAGCAGTTCTGATGGGTACTGGTGCTCCAACAGCTGAGTTACTAGCGCGGCGTGGCCACCGATGCACGCGGCGTGCAGCGGCAACCATTTCTCTACGGTCTCTTGCTGCAACAACATTAGATGACATGTACACAAAGATGCAAGTTATAGTATCTACTTGTTTGTTATTTCTTTTTAATTTTATGTACAAGGCATGTTTGTATTTAGCGACGTGGCGCCTGCGCTGCACCGTAGCTACAGCCGTGTATAGCTTGCAAGCTAGAGTGGACTCGAGCGACAAATATCACCTCATTTGTACTTCTAGCATAACCTGTCACTTTTCATCCAATACTGTGTGAAAAAGACAGGTGATGCCGAGTCCCACGACAAACTAAGTCGCAGCAAGGTATTATAGCCCTGCTGAGCGGTCTTGAAGTCTGTCAGCAGCTGTACACTGTTTATAGTTCCCTCAAGCTCTCACGAAATTGATGCCGTTATCACTATACACACACTAAGCAAGGTCTGTTAGAGACCAAAAACGTGAAAGGCCGTTTATTATTAGCTTAAGCTCCCACAAAATTGATGCCGTTATCACTATACACACACTCGGCATCAGCAAGGTAATCGTAAGTTAGAGACCAAAATCGTGAAAGGTCTAAATATAGGTATCTGTATTCTCTATTTGTATTGTATCTCACCTGGACAGCCTCGGGGAAGTGTTTCAGCAGCAGTGGAACTAGCTCCCGGTGTCCGTGGTAGCACGCTATATAAAGAGGACTGTATTTGGTGACAGGGTGCGCGCGGCCGTCCGCCCCGGCTGCCAGCAACGCCGTGGCTACTGCTGTGTGCCCAGCCTCCACCGCTCTGAGAACAAAATAAAGGGTAAGTTTATTGTAAGTCCTAACATGTTTTTTTCCTCAAAAAGATTAGAGAAGAAAAAATCGAGGGAAAGCGAGTTAGAGAAAGGCCTAGACTAAATTACTTTGAGCGAATAAAAGAAAATTCCTCCGTTTATTATTTGTATATATTTTTTTATTTGTTGACGATCCTTTTTGGGATTTTTCTTTTATTTTTATAATGTTGTTTTTTATGTTTTTTTATTTTATTTTTAATAATTGGAGCGGAGCGAGCGAAGCGAGCGAAGCTCCCATGGATCGACTCGAATGGACTTTGTAACAATGCGCAGATCTCAGCGAGTTCTCAACCGATTTTAGAAATTTTTGTTTTAAAATGTACAAATTAAATTTCGCTAGGTCGTGACGAAGAGAAAATTTCGAAAAAAAAAAAAAAAAAAAACTCCGCTCCAATCTATGGTGCAAGCTTAGCCGGTGGCTGACTCTGCATCGACCTAGTAATTCTATCAATAAATTGCTCTGCTCTCTGTAACTGACGATTCGAAAGTGAAGTGAGTTTGAATAAAGAATATTTCGACTTTGACTTTGAAATGTTAAAGTTATGTCTTACCAAGAAGTGAAGAAGAAAGCCCAAGAAAGAAACGACTAGCGATTGCTGCACCGACAAGAGCGCAGCTCTTAAATTGAAGAAGAAGTTATGCAGCTATAACTCTTTCCTAAATTAGTGGGGCACAAGGACTCACTCCTTCGTATTGCTGCATCCCTCTCGTCAGTGACTAATTTAGGGAAGTAGTAGCCACATTAGATTAGTCCTAACGTTAGCTATCATCTTTCTCACACATATAGCAGAGTGTTGGCTCCTTGAGGAGTCAGGTTTACGCAGAGCGGCGCGCTGGGCCCGAGGGCTGCTAGCTTCGCCTTCAGGCCGGCTGCGTCTCCTCGGAGCACCAGCTCGCGCAGAGCCGCGTGCTGGGAGAGACGCTCGCGCTCCAGGGCATCTGGAACAAAAATTGGAATACATCTATCATCATCATCATTAACACCAGCATCATCATCATCATCATAACCATCACCGTCATAATAATCATCATAATCATCATCATCATCATGCCAGGCAGCAATATTGGACATATGGCTGCCCTAATTATCCTCCATTCCTTCCTGGACGATGTTTCTCTCCTCCACTTCCTTTTTTTTGTCATAGGGGGCAAACGAGCAAACGGATCGCCTGAAGGTGCGCGATTACCGTCGCCCATAGACACCTGCAACATCAAAGTGCGTTGCCGGCCTTTTAGTTGGGAGTACGCTCTTTTCTTGAGGAAGTCTAGTCTTTTCAGGTTATTGCCACAATGTCATCGGACCATCGAGGTTTGGGTGGCCTGATCTACGGCAGCCAGACCGAGGCCTCCACTCCGTTAGTCGTCAGCATTATAACCATTATAAAATTCTAGACTTACATTTAAAATCAATTTTCTATAGAAAGAGGTCATGATTTCAGGGAAAATCTCAATAGCCCGATGCAGGATCGCCATGCAAATCTAGCGCCATCTGCTGATCATAAAAAGCTCTAAAAGTTAAGGTTTAAAAGTTTAAGTTAATAGATTAATGAATGTCCATAGTTTTTACATATATTTGCTGCAAGTGCGCGTCGGTACATCGATGTGCGTTGTTTGCTTAAGTGTATGTTTCATGTACGGCAACTACTCGTATGTGTGAGTTCCTGTAATTGGCTCTAATATTTCTATTTAAGTTTCTATATTTAGTGTATTAGCTGTTGGTTCTCCTAAAATAAATAAATTTTTTTTTTTTTTTGTCCTCACGACATCAATAAAGATTGGCTGAACTCTATGTGCCCACGGAAATCTTCCAGAATTGCGTAACATTCCACCACTCACCTCTCTCCTGCCACGGATCCAGTACATCATCAATGAAGTAGTGGCTGACATCGAAGGCCACATCAGGTTCGTCGGGCGCCTCTTTCACCACTTTTGAAGCTCGCCTCTTGCGGTAACGCCGCAACATTCTCAAGCTTTAATCACTGTAGATTCACTTCACTTGAAGTCATTATGTTATGCCGTTTTTATAACTTTTTATGTTATTGTAAAAGCATATTGATTATTGTTATACCTATAATTTATAGTAGCTACAAGTACTTTAGTTAATGTTTTCTGTAAGTAATAGCATGTCGTATTGTTAAATTCTTTACAGCAGTTCAGACCGGGTTATGTATGAAATTAAGTGAGATTTATAAAAAAAAATGCAGATTTTATTAAATGCGGCTCAAGCCTCCGACTTTACAAAAACACTCTAGGGTGCTCTGTGTCGGCACGCGTCCTAACCACGAGGAGCCCTAGGTTCAGACTTTCGCAGCCATCGTATACATAATTTATAGTAGCTACACTACAAGTACTTTGGTTAATAGTCTGATTTCACATTGATTAATGATATGACGACGCGGTTGGCGCAGTTTGTAGAACATATACCTGCGCCGGCAGTCCTGGGTTCGAATCTCGGCCAGGGCAAATAATTGTGTAATGAGCCCCCTTCTTTCAACCCCCATATCTACGCAATTTAGTAATATTTCAGAAAAATGAAATCGACAAAAAAGCGACTCACATGATTTCATAAGAAAAGCGATCTGCGAACAGCCCGAAATTTGGATATGGGTCAATCAACTTTTTTCTGTCACTCTTTGCCATGGTGATGTCCCCTGGGTCACTTTTTAAAAGTACGATCTACCGTGGTTATTATGTTTAAGCAGTCATAAGCTCATTCTTATGTAGACTATCTCCTGACAATACCAGTAATATAAATAGCATCAAAAACACAAATAAATATATGAAACATGTAATGTTTCCTTACAGTGGTGAACAAGCAAGCGAGAGAGGGCGCTGTTAGTTTTATAAATTTATGAAACATGTAATATCTCATTTTTTTTATGTGGGTACACAACAACTTTTGTTAAAACCATTAATACAATGATCAAAGCTTAAAGAAAAATTGAAAAAGGAGCTACCTGGTGGAAAAGACATAAATTTATACTTTTCTGAGAAGTTTAATCACTATTGTCCCTTGGGTCACGGGACTGAATAACAGCAAGAAAAACTTGATCCATCCATATACGGCTGTTGTCTACCGTTACTAAAATTATTGTTCTGTATTGATTTTGTAAATTTTTTTTTGGTGTGCAATAAAGCATTTTGTATTGTATTGTATTGTATACGGATTTCGGAGGTGCGAGAAATTGTCGGGCCAAGCTGAAGCAGACTCGCTTCGCTCGCTCGGACAAAATGCGGATTCACTGCCATGTAGCATCCACGTGAAAGAGATTCTGATCGCTTAGATAAGTATTGCGGTGAGCGCTCACGCGAGCTGCGGTCGCGTGCGCCGGCGCAGGGCGGGCTGCGCGTACTAGTGTTACACTCAAGGGTACCGGATACAGGGGTGTATATACTAAATTATATTAACTTCAACGCAAAAGTGAGTCCATGAGGTCAAATATTTAGACAACGTATCGTCGGTTTTTTTTAAATTTGAAACACCCCGACTGTAGCTTGTTATCATGAGACCTTTATTCAGTATCGGTCCGGCCCAGGGATGGTGGCGCTACAAACAGCTTTCATATGGCGATAATGTGCTCACGTCATATATTTACATTATTAAACGTTAATAGCGATTTGTCAAGGATTTTTCATTAACCAAATTCAAAACATTGTTTACCGGAATGCTGCTTAATCCTTCGTTCTTCTTGCGAAATAAATACTGAATCCTATTGAAAAAAAAAGCTGTGCGTGTTAACTTAATATTCAATATTACGAGCTACATGTGAGATCCTATAATTGGCGCTGTATAACTAGTAAGTTATGTCACTATTAACATAAGTTAAGCTGTTGGTTCTCCTTGTATAAATAAATAAATAAAAATTTGACTTTCATCACTGTGGATAGTTTCGGCTTTTTTATGCAAAAATTACTTGAAATTTGCGGAATATTTAGTCCTGTTTCCTCTTTGTTTACATCAGTGACATTCACCGACTTTCAACGTCAGTTACCAAATAAATTTCGTTGCCAGTAAAATAAATAACCACCACTGAAAATCCGCAATATGGCGTGGGCAATACTATTACCGATACCTAAACCTATACTAAAACCGTAGCAAATAGCGATTAGCGCACCCGACGAACCGTTTAATGCGATTACGCATCGTTCACAGCGAGTGTCGTCTTACCTGCGAAACGCGCAAGACACATACAGACATTAGGTAACGCGTAATACGAGGTGCTAACTACATTGCCGTGCGTCAAAACTATTTATCCGTTCAAAAATGGTGATTGTTTTAGACATTTTTCTCTCTGATCAAACATGTTATCAGTGTTACTTAGAACAGGGCTATTGCGATTTATTGGTATATATTTGAAACTACCTGTTTGACTAATTAACTGTTTGAATTTTTCATTAATAATTTTAGTTTCAAAACCTACTCAAAATTGACAAAATTCACGCATAAAACAGGTTTTTTTTTTTTCAATTTATTTTCGACTGCCCGCAATGAAAGCATGAAATAGATCCTAGGGTATGGCTCATTGCACCTAACACGTGATTTAGCCTCGAGCGCATAGTCAGCACAAGGCGCATCGATCAGTAATCTAATAAACATAGTCAGTGCATATTTCGGAACTATCGCGACCGGGTGCATTCGAACATAACATTTATAACATTTAACATTTTCCAACATTCTACTAACATTAGTATGTCGGAGACGGTCATGAGTATGGAAGCTCAACGAAACCGGCACGCCATTGGAAGGCGACAGTAGCGCCCCCTTGAACCTGTTATGGCGCGCTAGACAGAGTCTTGGCGGTTCACTCAGCGAACGCCCGCCCACCACACTTCACTCTGGGTCACCGTCGGGTGCACTAACTGCCTTGGAACTGTCCCGTTTCGTTTGAATAGAGTCAGTGTTATAACTCAACAATACAGTGTTAATTTAATAAAGACTATTCTGTTCGAGACTTCGATAACCTAGCTTACAGACCTCTGTTGTCAGAAACTGTTATTTTGTGCTTCATTGTATAAGGAATAAATCAATTTAATTGTATCTGAAGTGTTTCATCTCGCTCGAACTACCTCCTCGTCCACAACTACATCGAATAGATCAACTAATGTGCCACACACCACACCGGTCATCCAGACCCATCCCCGACAAGTATAATTCAGTTTTGTATTACTTAGGAATTTATGACAATATTATAAACAATTGCTACTTTTCTCCGAACTTTCTAAACATGCACGACCAACCCCCGCACCCCACAATGCGCATAAGCATTTCAAACACATATGACGCAGAGGGCGCTCCAGTAGCGTAAAGAATCATGGAAGATTTGGTTTGATTGACGTAGCGATCTAATAGCTCAGTTGGGAGAGCAATGCGCCGGAAACGCAGAGGTCGCAGGTTCGAGTCCTGCTTAGATTGTAGTGGATCGCATTCAATTTTTCTTTCTTAATTTACCTTTGTGTCATTATTTATAAAAATAAAAATGTGGTATTTCCACATAAAAACATAGAATCGATAAAAAAGATTCTATAAAAATATCATGAAATAGCTGTTACTATCTAGAACTCAGGGAAAAGTATTATTTTCTTCAAAAAGTTGGTTGAAATTATCAAAATATTCGTCATAATAAAAAAATTTTTTAAAAGGAATAAGGCCTCTTAGAGTAAATGACCTACATTAAAAACTTCAAACACCGACACAAGCTGGTCATCATGAGACCCTCATTCAATGAGTGATATAGAAAATGCCACTAAAACTGAACATAACTACAAAATTTGGAATTCTTAGCTTCAATATTGGCTGAGATCTTGTCACTTGTTCCAATTAAAGCTGAATATCTTGGAAACTACTGGTCCTATTTCCACCAAACATAGCTTAAAGCCATCTCGACGGACAAGTCTTTCGATCAAAAAAACCGCACTCAATCTAGTCCATCCGTTTGTGAGCTACGATGCCACAGACAGACACACGGATACACATCTTAAACCTATAACACCTCTCTTTTTACATCGGGGGTTAAAAATGTCCAATACTCCGATTTCATCACTGACTCACTGAAAGATCATTAAAATTCTTAGGATACTTCCTAAAGTCCTAGAAAGCTGAAATTTTGTAATTAAACTAGTATTATTACCCAAAAAGCAAAAGAAGTCTTAATCAGTAATCAGTCATTTATTTGGGTCATACATCAGAGAAGAAAAAACAAAATGTGTCTCTCCTGTGGCCAAAAGTTAACAGGTAAATAGCACGCATACAAATTTCTATCTTATAGGATAAATAATAGAAGATTCGTCATTTATGCAGAGGAGCTTAATCAGAAAATTAGGCCCAGAAGTCCTTAATTTTACATTTGTCCACAGGAAAGACGCGAACCTACACCTCTGTATGGTCCATTTGCTTAAACTTGAAACTTTTAGCCCCCAACCCCTAACACTAAGGGATGGAAGTTTGTTTAAGACTTCCGCCAATATTGACGCTAGCTGCCTGAAAATTAATAGTTTTTTATGTAATGTAAATTGAGGATCACTTAACTGCAACCGAGATCGACACATTTGCGCAAATAACGTGACCGAACAAGAGATGCGACTTCATTATCGTGCGTCAAAACTAAATTAAACTTGTATCCAATATTTTCTTACAGTTTTTTCTCATCAAATTTTAAAATCACACTAAAAAACTATTAAGTTACCAAGTAGAGTCACGTTAGACCGTGGCCCTAATTTGTCGAAATCCGTTCAATGTTTTACGCGCTATAAATTCAATTTAACAAGATACATAGATAGGTACCTACATATCTAGTCCTTGGCTAGATAGACAGCCAGATGGCCTATTACGTAAGTACGAATAAGTCGTTTTATCGAGAATTTGCGGGTAGTGAGGCGTAAGACCGAAGCCGCACAACCAGATTATCGTATAATATAATAATACGTCATTTACACTATTACACTTGTTCTAGATAGAGTCTATACTATAAAGAGCGTTGTTTAAATATAACAATGGTTTTCCTTTTTTGTATCCATTGAAATAAGAACAAAGGGTATGTAATAATGAATATAACAACAATAAATAAATAATATAAATAAATATCGGACAACCTCACACAAATCGATCTAGTCCCAAATTAAGCTCAAGAAGGCTTTTGTTATGGGTACTAGACGACGATATACGTACTTACATAGATAAATATATACTTAAATATATAGAACAACCCATGACCCAAGCACAAATATTCGAGTTCATCACACAAATATTTGCCCTGGCCGGGATTTAAACCCGGGACCGCCGGCTCAGTAAGCAGGTGTCTGCAAACCTAGCCAAACGCTCATCACAACGTTTCATATAATTTCACTAGATTGATATAACAACAAGAACATTTGATATAACAATAATAAAGCATAATTTCATTGGGTATAATTTCAAATAAGATATCTCAGGCAGAATGATAAAGAATTGTATAATAAATCATCCATACAAACATTCCTGAAAAATTAAATAAAGTACAACCAAGGCAACATTAAATAAATAAATCACTATTAAGGGACAATCATACACAAATCGACCTAGTCCCAAACTAAGCAAAGCTTGTACTGTGGGTACTACACGACGATATACATAATCGACTATAAACATCCATGACCCAGGAACAAATATCCAAGTTCATCACACAAATATTTGCCCCGGCCGGGATCCGAACCCGGGACCAACGGCTCAGCAGGTGCACAACAAACTGCACCATCCACGTCGTCAATATTGGAGCGGTCAGTCGTCAATTGGCCCATCCGGTTGCGGACAATACGTGATCAATTACTGACATATCATGTCCAAGTAGATTTGAGGACATCACTCTATTTTATGTACATTAACTAGCGATCCGCCCCGGTTTCACACGGGTGAATGCCGATAAATTATGCATGTATTATGCATATAAAGGTTCGTCTTGAATCACTCTATCTATTTAAAAAAAACGCATCAACCTCCGTTGTTTAGTTTTAAAGATCTAAGCATACATAAGGACAGACAGTAGGAAGTGAGTTTGTTTAATACTATGTAGTGATTTGTTTATACCGGAAAAGGGTCTGATAAAAAAGAATGTTGTCAATTGGGTACTCTACTAAAAAAACAAATGGAGAAATTAATACGTTTTATATTATGTTATACTTATAATTGAAGGTGTTCGTTTATCTGGGCCGGTGAACTAAAAATTGAGGTCTCAAACAACATAACACAGACTAGAGATAAGCCTGTATACAAACAAGACTCGATACATAACGATACGGCTCAGAAGGTCACTGTCATTAATTCATTATACAGTTTTTACAAAGACGTGTTATTTGGCTAGATTACGCGGAATTCTAGTCCAATCTAAACTAATAGCAAAAATAATTACTATACGTTTAAGGCCCCTTTTCCGTTCAAAAATGAGGATTGTTTTAGTCATTTTTCCCTATGATCAAACATGTTTCTTAACATATTATCAATGTTACTACTTAGAACAGGGCTATTGAGATTTATTGGTATATATCTGAAACCTACAGTTAGCATTTTTCATTGATGATTTTTGTTTCAATAACTACTCGAAAATGGACAAAATTCACGCCGAAAACTGGATTTTTCAAACTTTTTTCGACGGCAAGCAATAAAAGCATAAAATAGCTATGTTACTTTCTAGTACTCAGTGAAAAGTATTATCCATTTTAAAAACTTGGTTGAATTTATCAATAAGTATATTTGTTATAAGATGAAAAAAAAAAATCAAAGGAATAAAGCCTCTTAATAAATGTTTTCTTCGGTTTCCGCGACTGTCACACATTTAAATAAAACAATTTCAACGGATTATATCGCGTATATTAATTATTTGAGCCTCCCTGTCCTTTCGATAGTTTTACAGATACCGTTGTCAAAGGCACCTTATAAAGTTAAAGCCTCTTAATAAAGTTTTATACAAAAATATTACAAGTAGCTGGTCATCATAAAACTCTCAATTCAATGAGTTATCTAGAAAATTCAGCTAAACCTGAACATAACTACAAAATTAGGAATTCTTGGCTTCAATATTGGCTGAGATCTTGTCACTTGTTTTGACCTATTTCCACCAAACATAGCTAAGAACCACATCGACAGACAAGTATAAAGTATTTCGTTTCGCTACAAAACAAACCGCACTCAAATTGGTCCATCCGTTTAATGACAACGATGCCACAGACAGATACTTATTCTTAAACTTATAACCCTCGTCTTTTTTCGTCGGCAGTTAAAATATTGACACAGGCATACGCAAACTAAATAATAGTAAGATATTATTATTAAGTTTATTTTGATGTATTAATGATGTAAAACGAAAACGAATTCGTATTTCCATTTTTAAATTCAAATGTAGAGTATATTATAAACAAGGCAAGTACTATCACTGCACACGTCACTAAACATTATTTAGTTTATTAAACAAACAGGAAATATATATGATGCAATAAATTACGATTATAGGTAAAAAACAGGCACGATTATACGTTAGTCTTTTTACATATTATGTAATCGCGACGCGTTCGCGGCGAGGCGCGGTGACGACTGGATTAGTGAACAAACATCAACGCATACACGAACATGACATATGTAGGTATAAGCGAGCCCATAAGCATTAGCATTTGCTTTTAACTTTTAGGGTACCGTACTTTTAAAAACGGAACCCTATTACTAAGACCGCTGTATGTCTGTCTGTCTGTCTGTCCGTCTCGTATGCAACTGTACATAATTAGGTCTTAAACACTCGTGTGATCCTATTATGAAACCACACTCGTTTTAAGACCTCTCATTATGTAGCAGTTGCATAAACTAGTATTATGTACAACATGAATCGCAATAAACTGAATTTGAATTTGAACACTTTCGCTCGTGATTGTCTTGTTTGTGGTTTAGGCGCCCGGCGCATACACCTACAGATAGCAATACAAATATACCACATTAATAAAAGTGGCATATTACAAATATAATATGCATCAAACTACAGACGATATTGTGAATCCGTGTATGTGTCTACGTCTATGCTAGTTTATACTTCTTTACCGGAATAAAGGTCACGATTTACAAAAAAAAATACCGACATTACGATAAGCGTGTCAATTTTTTGTGAGTTCGCTCGATTGGCTACGAAAGTCCGGTTACGTACGCGGCCGAAGGGATTCCTCCAGGGTCCCATCATCAGATCCTCACCGCATGACAATGAGAATAATTAGAAAGTATATTCTTCCAAACAAAAATAGTATTTTTCCAAAAAAAAAAAAAATGGCGATAATGCAAGAATTCAGTTTTCACATATAGTAACTATAGATGTAAAATGTCTATTTAATTTTAATTACATATATAGCGTCGCTAGTCTTGCTCGCAATGTATGCTCTGAAATACACCACAAATTGTCGCGTCACAGATGTACTTGCGCCAGATGTGCCGCGGGCGAAGCCGCAAGAAAACACTAGTATGCAAATAAAGATCAGCCCACTAGATGACTCCGTGAAATGCGGGCGGACTGGTTAGTTCGGGGTTACGTCAGAGAGACAGAACAACATACATCTGCATTCGCGGCCAAGGGCACGCTCGGTCGCAGCAGATACCTACAGTTTTATTGGGTAATCCTATTTTAACTCCAAAACATTGATTCCCATCTGTAAACGTTACAGAAGGCCTTTTCATTCCGAATGTATTATTTTCCTGAAACCTGTAATATTTTCAGGATTTTATAAACATGGTTTTAAAGAACCGATTATGTTAGGTTAGGTACCTATGTTTTATAATTATTCTGAAAAAAACCAGCCAAGTGCGAGTCCGACTCGTGCACCGAGGATTCCGTACAAACACTTGCCATTTTAACTGGCCGGGTCACTTAAGTTAAGTTTGAACCTAGTATGTGTGGCGCCGCATAAAAATGAGGTGCAAAGTTAACGCAACCGATCACGTTTTATGTATGGGATGGGAGCCCCACTTTAATATTTATTTTATTCTGTGTTTAGTATTTGTTGTTATAGCGGCAACCGAAATACATCATCTGTGAACATTTCAACTGTCTAGCTATCACTGTTCATGAGATATAGCCTAGTCAAAAATGGCTTGAAATCATGACCCCATTCCATAAAAATTTGATTATCAATACAATTTATATATATTCGTTTTGGTATACCTTCACTTGCCCGAATTTCATATGCCCGAATTTCGTCTGCCATAATATTCAATTGTCCGAATCTTGTTTCTTATAATTATGTTTCCCATAATCATTGTTTGCCATATTAATCCTATGCCCGAATCTTTGTTTCCCATAATATTAATTTCAATAATCACATTTTCCATAATGATTGTAATCCATAATTGTCACATGCTATAATTTCATATGCTATCCAAATGGAACATAGGTCGAAACCGACATCTGTAGGTTAGGTTAGGTTTGTTTTATGACCACGTATAGCGGAGCGTCAAAATACAAACCCAATCTAATCTAGTTTTAGAAGAACTGCTACCAAATAGTACATGGATCTAAAACCGAAAACTATAGGTTAGGTTAGGTTTGTTTTGTGACCCGTATAGCGGAGCGAGCGAAGCGAGCGGAGCGTCAGAATGTTTGCTTCAAAATACAAATTCTAATCTAATTTACAGTTTCCTAATTTACAATCTAACCTAGTTTTTGAAGAACTGCTACCAAATAGTACATGGATCTAAAACTGAAAACTATAGGTTAGGTTAGGTTTGTGTTGTGACCCGTATAGCGGAGCGAGCGAAGCGAGCGGAGCGTCAGAATATTTGCTTCAAAATAAAAATCCTAGCCTAATTTACAGTTTTAGAAGAACTACGGACGTACGACATTCGACCATAACCGAAAACTTTAGGTTAGGTTTGTATTGTGACCATGTAGTACATAGTGTCTATGTACATACGTGGCCACAATATATTTATAGTCAAAATGCTTGCTTGCATGTGTACATTGTAAATAGACGATTATTACATCAAAATGCTAGAAATGACTAGGAAAAAAAACACAATTTTAGACCATGTCAAATGCATAGCCAGGTTGGATTCGCACAGAAACAATATTTAGTATGGCGTTTAAATATTCTATCAAACAATATTATGGCACTTAATACTATGGAAAACAATAATTATGGCATACGTATCATTATGGCATATAATATTCGGGAATACAAGAGTATGTCAAATGACTTTTCTAGGAAACGAAACATTCGGGCAAATGAAATTCGGGTAAGTGAAATTCGAGCAAATCAATATTATTGCATATAAATTTCGGTCAAACAATAGACAACCATTCGTTTTATCTATTTGTATATTTTTTACTAGATTTACTACCTATTTCGTCATAGGAGATGAAAATGCGAGCGTAGCGAACGAAAATATATTCGGGAGGGACAAGTCGATAGCACAACAAATGAAAACGCGAGCGTAACGTACGCGAAAAGTTTTAGGGCACAGGTCCTTAACACAACCAAATGAAACAACGAGCGTAGCCAGACCGAATGTTTTAAGTTTTACACGTTACAAACGAATGCAAGTCTTTCGTTGGCAAGCCAATGATGCGTATTGAGAGGCAATAATTCTGATGCAAATATAGTAAGACTATAGTCTACTAGTTTGTTATATTCTATTGTGTTTTACATCATTATTATTATTTTTTATCACTTCTTTCACACCTCTATGTAATTAATTATGTATTATGGTCACGTCATGAATAAATGTCATCATTAACGATTGATTGCGTGCCTCCAGCGAAGCCCCGGCCTGCAGAGACAGTGTGTGCTCACCCCGCGCGCCTCCAGCGAAGCCCCGGCCTGCAGAGACAGTGTGTGCTGACCCCGCGCGCCTCCAGCGAAGCCCCGGCCTGCAGAGACAGTGTGTGCTCACCCCGCGCGCCTCCAGCGAAGCCCCGGCCTGCAGAGACAGTGTGTGCTCACCCCGCGCGCCTCCAGCGAAGCCCCGGCCTGCAGAGACAGTGTGTGCTGACCCCGCGCGCCTCCAACGAAGCCCCGGCCTGCAGAGACAGTGTGTGCTCACCCCGCGCGCCTCCAGCGAAGCCCCGGCCTGCAGAGACAGTGTGTGCTCACCCCGCGCGCCTCCAGCGAAGCCCCGGCCTGCAGAGACAGTGTGTGCTCACCCCGCGCGTCCCTCAGCCCGCGCGCCGCCTGCCGCTGTCCCGCGCGCTCCGCCAGCTGCAGCGGCGTGGCGCCGGCGGCGTCGCGCGCCTCCAGCGAAGCCCCGGCCTGCAGAGACAGTGTGTGCTGACCCCGCGCGCCTCCAACGAAGCCCCGGCCTGCAGAGACAGTGTGTGCTCACCCCGCGCGCCTCCAGCGAAGCCCCGGCCTGCAGAGACAGTGTGTGCTCACCCCGCGCGCCTCCAGCGTAGCCCCGGCCTGCAGAGACAGTGTGTGCTGACCCCGCGCGCCTCCAACGAAGCCCCGGCCTGCAGAGACAGTGTGTGCTCACCCCGCGCGCCTCCAGCGAAGCCCCGGCCTGCAGAGACAGTGTGTGCTCACCCCGCGCGCCTCCAGCGAAGCCCCGGCCTGCAGAGACAGTGTGTGCTCACCCCGCGCGTCCCTCAGCCCGCGCGCCGCCTGCCGCTGTCCCGCGCGCTCCGCCAGCTGCAGCGGCGTGGCGCCGGCGGCGTCGCGCGCCTCCAGCGAAGCCCCGGCCTGCAGAGACAGTGTGTGCTGACCCCGCGCGCCTCCAACGAAGCCCCGGCCTGCAGAGACAGTGTGTGCTCACCCCGCGCGCCTCCAGCGAAGCCCCGGCCTGCAGAGACAGTGTGTGCTCACCCCGCGCGCCTCCAGCGAAGCCCCGGCCTGCAGAGACAGTGTGTGCTGACCCCGCGCGCCTCCAACGAAGCCCCGGCCTGCAGAGACAGTGTGTGCTCACCCCGCGCGCCTCCAGCGAAGCCCCGGCCTGCAGAGACAGTGTGTGCTCACCCCGCGCGCCTCCAGCGAAGCCCCGGCCTGCAGAGACAGTGTGTGCTCACCCCGCGCGCCTCCAGCGAAGCCCCGGCCTGCAGAGACAGTGTGTGCTGACCCCGCGCGCCTCCAACGAAGCCCCGGCCTGCAGAGACAGTGTGTGCTCACCCCGCGCGCCTCCAGCGAAGCCCCGGCCTGCAGAGACAGTGTGTGCTCACCCCGCGCGTCCCTCAGCCCGCGCGCCGCCTGCCGCTGTCCCGCGCGCTCCGCCAGCTGCAGCGGCGTGGCGCCGGCGGCGTCGCGCGCCTCCAGCGAAGCCCCGGCCGCGAGGAGGGCACGTACGTTCTCCGCGTGCCCGCGCTCCGCCGCTATGTGGAGCGCCGTCTGACGAGAGCGACACGTTGAGGACATGGAACAGTGGAACGGGGTCCTTTCAGTCAGACAAGTCGTTGTTGGAATACACTTTCAGTTTTCAAACAGATGCTCCATAAATTAACAAAAATAAGACATATCGGTTTGTAAGCGCGAGACCGTATTATCGTACGACACTTTATGTGTGCATAAAATATGTTTTCGGACTGCGCAAATACGACCACGTGTCCGCCTTTCGAGCGCAGCTGGGTTGGCTGCCAATACGTCAGCGTAGAGACCTGCATGTCCTGTCATTGCTTTTTAATGTTCTCTACAACCCTGCTTCACCTCCTTACCTCAGTGAAAGGTTTAAATATATGGCCGATGGCAGTGGTCACCGCTTGCGGTCGTCTGCCAATCTCACTCTGGCTGTACCGTCTAACAAGACGCGTACTTACACTAAATCTTTCACAGTAAGCGCTGTGAAGCTGTGGAACGAATTGCCACTGTCCCTTAGGAAGTCTCCATCTGTGGCGTCGCTTAAGACGAATCTTAAGAAGTTATGGCTTTCCAATGACTTGTGAATTGCATCTACAATGTATTTATATTTATGTGTATAATTATTAATAATAATTTAATTTACTTACATTTATATTATATTATATATGTATATAGGTATGTATATATGTATTTATTATTGGTTTATATGTGTAATACTTCTTCATTAGTGTAGGTACCTACTTATTAGTTTTATTATTTTTAATATTTACCTTTTTGTACACGGTGTTAGTTTGTCTATCTTCTTCTCGTACTCACTCAATTGCTCAAAGGTTAACTGGAAGAGATCCCTTATAGGGATAAGTTCGCCTTTGTACCTATATGTTATTTGTAATAGATGTATTTTTAACTGTTTTTGTGTACAATAAAGTGTTTACTTACTTACTTACTTACCTTGCCGCCAGTAGCGTCATCAGAGCGCGCGTCCAAGCTCGCGCCCGCGGCGCACAGCGCGCGCAGACAGCGCGACCTCTCCGCGAGAGCAGCGGCGTGGAGCGCGCAGCGAGAGCGCGCGTCGCGCGCGTCCGGGTCGGCGCCGCCCGCGAGCAGGGACAGGAGGAGCTCCTCGTTGTCCCATAACGCCGCCTGCGCATGAAGAACATCATCAGATCAACCGAGAGACGCCCACTGCTGGACAAAGGCCTCCCCGCGAGTTTATCCACAATGCGCACGAAGAACATCCATCATCAGATCAACCGAGAGACGCCCACTGCTGGACAAAGGCCTCCCCGCGAGTTTATCCACAATGCGCACGAAGAACATCCATCATCAGATCAACCGAGAGACGCCCACTGCTGGACAAAGGCCTCCCCGCGAGTTTATCCACAATGCGCACGAAGAACATCCATCATCAGATCAACCGAAAGACGCCCACTGCTGGACAAAGGAATTCCCCAAGATTATTACTTGAACAGATGAAAGAAAAAAAAAAAAAGAAAAAACGATTAGTGACATAATCCACAATGACCATAATGGGTTCCCGCATCGTCATCTCACATTGGTGGCCGCTGATGCAAATAACCATTCCGGTAGGGCAGGGCGTTTTTTCTTGTAACCGTTTTGAGAAACTGTTTTTGTAAAGAAACGGAAAACCCGTTTGTGACTAGAACTAAAAACTGTTATTCAAAAAACTGTAACCGACGAGACCGCGGATCGGCAAGCGTAGTGTGGGACGCTCTCAGACTAGGTGGAGCGATGATCTTTGCAGGGTGGCTGGCAAGAGCTGGATGAGAGTAGCCGAGGATCATTCTCAATGGCGTGCAGTTGAAGAGGCCTATGTCCAGCAGTAGACAAGAATAGGCTGATGATGATGAGTCATCCATACTAATATTATAAATGCGAAAGTGTGTCTGTCTGTTACCTCTTCACGCTTAAACCGCTGAACCGACTTAGATGAAATTTGGTATGGCGATAGTTTGAGACCCGGGAAAGGACATAGGATATTTTTCATCCCGAATAAATTTAGTGTTCCCGTGGGATGAGCGGGTAACACCGCGGGGCACAGCTAGTCTTTTTATAAAGTTTATTCTGTAAGCAAAACAAGGGCACTTCTACCGTTATTTCACAAGAGAAGACCACTGTTGCGAAGAAACACCGAAAGTAACTCAAGCAGTAGGCCCCATCCACTGTCACATGAGCCTACTCTTTGGACTATTGACACCTGCAGTCAGCTTTGGTCTGAGCGTATGTCGAAAAACATCTACAGGGTTGACTAAGAGTCCTAGTTTGAAATGGTTATAAAATTTAAATTAATTATTATTATACAATGAAGTACTATTCAGGCAACAGGAAATCTCAGATCAATATTGTGACAAACAGGCAATAATATTTAAATTATAGGAGGAAGTATTTGTCAAGGTGGTACATAAAGTTAACTTGTAATTTTTTAATTGATTCTGATTTAATGTGTTAGCTCAGTTGGGTGAGCACTATGCCGGACGCAGAGCACTATGCTGTTTACATTGCAGTGGATCAATTTTTTTTTTTTCATAACCGACCTTTTTGTCAATATTTATAGAAATAAAAATGTGGCATTTCTACATTAAAACAGAATTGATAAAGATTCTATAAAAAATAATTGTTCTGTTTTACGATGATATCATTTTGATATAGAACCCTAAAAAAGGCAAATAAACAATATTGCATTCAACATCTCGTAGATATTTAAGTTTGATTATGTAAACAAACAAGGTATACATTGCTACTCATAAAACATGACTTAACAGCCTAATATGGATTAAAACACAGACCTTGGTCAAAATGTATCGCCAATTTCGTCGCTCCATTTATATACGAGCCGCAACTTCACGATAAAGGTGTTTTGACACTGACGAGCTATTGCGGTGAGTATTCCGCGGATTACAAGCGATTTAGATGCGCTTGGGCTGCTGTTAATCCGATTTGCACACTACACTTTCTAACGTCATTCCTCCTTACCTGGTGCAGCAGGCGGCCTTGGAACTGGTCCTCGTCCGGGGACAGGTCCATTTCAACGTATTTCAACTCAGTCCGGACACCGAGACTAACATTTCCGGCAAAATGAAGCACTGAAGCGTAGCAAGCTATTGACACTCACATAACTGCAGTAAATACGCGATTTTTCAATTAAAATCAATGGGAATGACACGTAATTAACATTTTGTGAACGCTTTAGATACTCTTATATACATTTAATAAGCTGAAATGCACGGTAAAAGGCTTTAATTGAATAGAAAGTGTTTATCGATTTTAAACTGCAATTATTTTGCATAAAACAGCTGTCAGTAGTGTCAATGTTTAGTTGATTGTTCTTATTTACACATTTACCACAATACAAAACTACCGGTTGCTATGATTGGCTAACGGATATTTATCGAAGTGTTTAATTGGCTTGTGCGGTAACAAGAATAATTTGTAAATGAGAACATACCTGTCACATTTTTGCGTCTCATTCGACGCAGCTTACGTCAGTGCTGGAAAATATTTTTAAATCAATATATTTCATTAAAAAAAAGAACAATAAATAAGTTTTCAAGGGTATTTTTAAGTACCAAGCTCAGATTTACACACTACCATTCACTATCTGGATTTCAGTATTCTTCGAACGCTTATATACTTGCTTTGCAGTCGTTTGCGTAAATGCGTGCTCCCGTATCTGATCCCATTTTAATTAGCCCGTTGCTGGGCAAAGGCCTCTTAAATCACAACTCCCTGTCAACCACTGCTTCAGGCCAGTCGACTAGGAATGCATCTAGATCGTCCCTTCATCGGTCTATGTCTTGATGTCGCCGCCCATCTTGAAATTCCCATTGAATACAAACCTAGGCTGCATTTTATCGCAGCTCAAGACTGTTGTTCTGTCAAGAAAATTGTTACTTTCCATGTGTGCTGTCTTCGACGTGCAGTAACTCCATAGGCCCATTGTTTTTAATCTGTGCAGTGATTTGCGCGCTTTAAACTGAGAACCTCCTTTTTTAAGTCGGTTAAAAATCATTAAAACGTCTAAATTAAATTGTTATTTATAATAAAATTTCACATTTTCAATAAATTGGTTTTATTCAAAAATATAACAAATAATTTCACCCCGTCTCATACACTTAAATTACAAAAATAGTTAATATAACGATTAATAATTTGTTTACTAAACAACACAAGTTGGATACGGTATAAGTCCATAACTTACGTATGCCAAAAATATTACGACTCCAAAAATAATCAAAACAGTAAATTAAAAGTTTTTTCTCAAAAAATAAGCTGTCCACTGAAGTAGATGGGAGAAAGTGAACCAACCAGGCTGCGTATTTGTGAAGCCCTAAAGAAGCTAAGATTTAAATCTGAGGAACGTGATTGGTCCATTTACACAACTCCTCTCCAGTGAACAGGCAGTTGATGATTTCAATTGCTAACTTGTTTGGTACGTCGGTCTTGAACACACATGGTCCGAGCACCCACACAACCGTAGCACCAGCGGTTTCCCCACGAAGAAGTTTGACTTGATATGCTCCCAATTCTGATGATCCTGACTCGTTTGTATAGCAATATCTTTTCGCTTCCTTTTTATAGGTTCTTCTTCGGGCTCTGGGTCTAATTTTCTTTTGTTATCTTGAGACGTTTCTGTTAGCAGCTGTTCTATATCAAGCTCCATTGGAGATACAGACCAAATATCATTGATAACATTAGTTTTAAGTACAGGCGGAGTTTGGTATGGACCTTTGCTTGATTCTCTTTCATCGCCTTTTTCGAGTGATGCGTGAATTTCATCTGAATCAGAGGATACTTCTTCCAGTTTATCGGCATCTGAAATCATATCAAACTTTAAAATGTTCTAAATTGACATTTAATTCAAAATAAAATTACTTGCTAGAAAACTAAACTTAAAAATAAAACGAAACTAGAACGGAATAAAGTTAAATTAAGTCAATAAATGGCTCCTGCGGCATAGTGCCGAAGATGCTAGCACATGAAAAAATCTAGGCGTGTCCTGGTGTTGGGGTTGTGGAGAGGTTAACACACGGAGTATATGGAGACGGCATTCAGCGCAGTTTGTTCTAGCACCGCTGTAGCCGACTTTTACACGCACACAATTATATTCGTATAAAAATAAGGTTTTACAACAAACAGAAGTGAGTTGACATTGGCTGAGCTAATGTGTGCGTATTACGTGGTCATACACTACTACGATCAATGTATCGAGAATTTTAGTCCTTATATGCATATCAGACAATGTCTTTATTTTTATTATAACTTAAATAGAAATAAAATAAAAGGCAAATGAGACTTTATGATTCAGTACGACAAAGCCTCGAATTGACAAGAAATTGATTTCTACTTCCGTCAATTCAGTAGTGTCACTTTTGATATTAACGCTGGCTAAATATCGCAAGGTTTTATGTTACAATTTTAAAACATTTAAAATTGAACCCTATCCTTGTAACACGGGGTCTAATTTTAACGACCCAGAAAATGTAATGTAAGCTCTGCCAGCGGTATGCGTCTAATGATTCTAAAGGTTAAGGGCGTGATCAAATCAAAATAGTCGATATCGATAAAATAATAATATGTATAAGCTTATAATATGTATAATGCATGTTGAAAATATTTATTTTGTATGGTCGTAAACGTCGTAAATTAAATTATCAGACCTTTTAATTTCTGGCGACGAAATCAAATGGAAGCGTCATCTCAATCTTTCTATCGTTCAAAATGTTTACATATATAGTGATATATGAAAAATAAAAACATCACCTTACAAAATTTGGAACAGGTAGTAGGTAAATTATAAACGGAGTGGATTTATTTATTTTATCATATAAAATGTAAACAAAATAATTAAGGGACAATCGTACACAACTCGCCCTGACCTTATACTAAGCAATGCTTTTAATATGGGTACTAGACGATGATATAAACAATATATATAAATACATACATATAGATAACATCCATAACCCAGGAACAAAATATTCGAGTTCATCACACAAATATTTGCCCTTGCCGAGATTCGAACGAAGGACCGCCGGCTCAGTAGGCAGGTGCATAAAAACTGCGCCAACCTCGTCGTCAACTGACTAGCACGTTATTATATTGTGGATTAGCAAAACAATAATACTGTTTTAATCTAATGATTTTATCACCCACTGCTATTGATTTCGCTGTAGGTAATAAAATTACTTGTCTGAATTAAAAAAAAACCAGCCTGGTGCGATTCTGACCCGCGCAAACTTCGTTCCGTACAAACTTTCACTTATCCCATCTTAATTGGCCTGGTTGGGTTAAGTTTGCATCTGAAATGTATGGCGCCGCATACAAACGAGGTGCAAATACTTATAAAAATAATGTAATAATTAATGTAATTTAATCTGCAAATTCTGAGTTTTAGTAATTATTTTTGGGTTCCATATTGGGTTGCATAAATTTTAAAGCCATAATGTCGGTGCGCATAACCACTTTTGTCATAATAGTCCTTGCGCATAAGGTGTAGGTATAGTCATTAATTGATCCGCATAAATTTTATGACCATAATGTTTTTACGCATAAGTAAGGAATTTCATATAATTTTGGAGCATATCAACCTGAATCATAATCATTAATCGTCATAATGTTCTTATGCATATCGTGCATTGGCGCATAATACTGAAGAACATAAATATCAAGTTCCTATTTTTTTATTTCAACATCAGCCTGGTTTTCTGGCAGCAGTTAATTTCTGAGGGGGTCGCAGTTCTTTCAAACCTAACCTAACCTACTTTTCTGGCCGATGTTCGTATTTGTAAGTTCACAATTCTAACCTAACCTAACCTACAACAAAGAGGTCAGTGTGGAGAAGGATTTCTTAATGCGGGGGGCTTTGCCCCCCGAGCCCCCCTAGTGGGGGGCTTCGCCCCCCCATCCCCCCTTTTTGTTTTTGTGCTCATGTAACTTTTGTATCATTATTTCAAATGTTATAAAGTATTATGATTGGTACATGTGATATAACTTATACTATATAATTTCTATTGCCATTAATTATGAAAACCATAATTTATGCGTTGCTCTTCTTCGTACTATCAATTATTATGACATTCAATAATATTACTTGAAATTTTGTGCCATACCGTGAAACATGCCAACTTTGCCCGCTTTTTTCGTGAAAACCCGAATTTCTCTCATTTTTTCTATGACGGGATAAAGTTTTTTGTTGTCTAACGCATCCATCGTATTCATATGCATGCGTTTATTACGAGAAACAATTTTTAAATCTAAATTTAACCATTTTTTTTATCAATTTTCACCTCGGGTAAAGTTATCTAAACTTTTGCAAACATTGCCCAAATCGATTATTTTCGTAACTATAGCCCCTACAACGTTAAGATAAGGATCAGTATAAAATCTGGGGTAATAATGGCGTTCTAATTAATATCTTGGTCTTAACTGTACAAACATGTGTGCAATATGGGTGGGCAATGTTACATAGGTATTTTGTTTTTCTCCATACAAGCCGAATCAAGCAGTTTGAAATTGTTAGGGTTGTCACTTTTGGTTGAGTAAACCATCTTTACCAATACCATTATCAAAATGAAAAATGTATGCTTAATATTCGATACTAATCGTTTGGCGGTTATTTTTTTACTTCACGTTAGAATAATCTAAATAAAAATGGTCATAATTGAATATTCAATATTATTTTGTTTTATGGACATGACATGACATGACATGCAGCTAATGCTAAAAGTACAACGGCTTAATAGAAATATAATTTACCTTACCTTAAATACATAACCCTCCTTTATTTACGCAGTCAGGTAAAATTACGACAAGGTGACAACCCTAACCCTATTTTTAGTCTGGGCAATGTTGGCATTCATAGGTTAGCAAGTTACTGGATAACATTGCCCACCATCATAAATCCGGTTTTAATAAGTATTTTTAGTTCAAACTACAATAAAAATGATCTACAGTTCTTATTGTATAACAAGCAATAAGATACATTCACCTGAGGCTTCCCCATTCTGTAAAAAATACACCAGAACTTCACCTAGAATTGGCCCGCCAAATCACGCACCTTATTCGACTAGTCCCAACACGTTACGGAATGAAGTTGCGCGCAAATGTGATTCCCAGTGATACCACAGATATAATCTATTTTCCACAAAAAATAGTAGTGTTGCCATAATCATCTTGAAATTGTCTACAGTAACGTTTCTTTTTTTAAGTAGCGTTTTGGGCAAAGTTCCCTGTGGAGGCAAAGTTGGCGTATTTCACGGTACTAAATTATGCTTATGAAAAGCCTGCCAAACAACAATTATGACATATAAAATGTTATGCAAATAATAATTTATGACAAATAACATGTATGAGGAAAGCCATTATGCGAAATGAGTTATGACGGTCAAATTTGTGACAAGAATTTTTATTCCACTAGAGGTGATCCCTTATTTTTGACATAAGTAACAAATTGAAATATGTAACAATTAAGTATTTAAATACTTTTTTATTTTGTTTGCATGCCTTTTTGGTAGAACATAAGCAACACTGTATATACCTGTATCACCTAATTTATTACTATGTTCTTGCAATAACCGATTTTGAATTTGAATTTGAATCAAACTTAACGCAACCAAGTTCTCCAAATATGATTTACCTATTTATTTATTTAATTAATCTTTATTGCACAAAAGTAAACGTATCGTACAAAAGGTGGACTTGATGTTTGAAAATGACTATATTTTTTAAGATTTTTATTAGTATTTGTAGTAAGTATATGTGGCGATTTCAGATTTTTATAAGTATTTGTAGTGCTTGCCAAATTTCATAGTTCTAGGTCATCGGGAAGTACCCTATCACTTTGATTCCCTTAAGAGTGTCGAAATGTACGTTTTTGCCGACATAAACGGCTGTATCTTTTTTTCACGTTAACGTAAAGCTTTATTTTTTTTCACAGCTTTAAGGGACCCTAGACCTGAGTATATATACATATAGTGTTAATTTCAACTCGATACCTCCACGCGTTCTCGAGATAAAGGGTCTTGACAGACAGACAGACAGACGGACGGACGGACAACAAAGTGATCCTATAAGATTTCCGTTTTTGCCGATTGAGGTATGGAACCCTAAAAAACAAGGTGATAAAGTGTAAATTATATTATTAAAATTGACAAGTTAGTATGAAACACGAGCGGCTCACATTAAAACCTCCATACAGAATATCGACAATTTATGGTTTAGACTTGTTCCCCCGCACTAAATTGTCAGACGGACGTATACATTGCGTGCTCCTAAAGATGTTGCGTGAATAGTTACCATGTCAAGCTAGTAATGTATAATTGTCATAATGCACGGCAATATTTTACGAAATATTACAAAATAACGAATTTTATTACTTCCCAGTGAAATTAAACTGTATCAGGTATCTTTTTGAGTATGCAGATCTCGCCTGTGACGATTATAATGGCACAATTCGGCATATTTCTAATTTTTTGGGACATAATTACTCAAGCACGTTCGGATGGTAACTAAGTGACTGTTGACATCACGTTGACATATCTTTGGGAATTTGGGCTTATGCTCGGTTACGCGTGCCCCGCCCAATACCCAGTCTATAGTATTCTTATGGTCTGTGGGTTAACACGTTGGACCGGTAATTCAGAAGTACCGCCAGCTTAGGTTACGCATTTCAATTCTTTGCGCATAGATCTTTAATGGTTCAACAAAAATCGTAGTGTTTCTAGGTACATAAAAAAAGCAAATATTAAACTTTTATGTTGCACAACTTAATAAACTTACTTGCTTGCGTTTCAAATGCTAACGCAGGGCTGCCTTCAGTATCCGCAGAGACTTTATACAAAGAGTGGCGAATCCCGAACCCTCTCGGTGCCCTTATCTCCTCAACAGGTTCGAAATCTTCATCTGTTGTGTCCATTTCCTCATCCGAGCTTAGAACGCGAGTGTTTCGAACACACTTGCTTTCAAATACCCCTCTTCTTAAAGCCAATTCAAAGGAATTTTCATCAGTTTTATCATTATCCCAATCAGAGATGTCGGTACCTGATCTTTCAGCGATCTTTGTAGAATGAAATTCGTCTAGACCAATACTCTCTTCATCATCCGTTTGAGGTTTGTGACTCACGTTTGTAACTTCGCTAACAGATAGCAGTCTTTGTACTTCTGTGTCTGGTTCTCCGATGTCAGCTTGGTCTTTATTAATTTCGTTGTCGTTGTCAGATGAAGCACGTTCGATAATTTCATCTAGATAAAAAATACATTCTAAATTAATTAACTAGTAGTTCTGTGAGCTCTAGACAAAGTAATGACCGAAATTTGTAAATTTTGACATTTCCAACTCCCACATCTCCGATATTATGAAAAAACGTATAAAAAAATCTGTATACTTTTCAAACCTACTCATAAAATTTCATGAAAATCGGTTGAAAAATGAGATCTCCTGGTGAGAAAGCATCTAGGGGCCTATGATGGTTGCTTTTATCACGCGATAAATAAGTGACAAAGCATCAGTCACGTTTTAACAGAATGTGAGTGTGAGTAACAGATGCTTTGGCCCTTATTTATCACATCCTGGGCATTCAAACATCCGGACGTATTTGGGCCAAGCTGTAACGAAGATGCTTCACTCTCTCAGTCAATTAATATATTTCCTAATGCTTGATTAATGATGAATAGAGAAGCACATCCAACTTTATTGAATGAGCTATTTGTCTATTTAGGGATGATACTTACCAGAGACATCTAGCAAACCACTTGACCACTGGTTTGCGTCTCTCCCATCAGCAGGTACGGAAACGCCTCTGCTAACACGGACCAACTTGGACACCAACACAGGACTCACATCTTCCAACTTTCGCATTACAACTTGTCTACTCTCATGGATTTCGACAACTGTAGACGATATTATGTGACACGGGCCCGATTCATCTGAATCTGATGTAGTTTTGGCCTTAGATACCTCTTCATCTGTTGCTCCCAAACGCTTATTTAAATCTGAACAATCATGAGATTTTATGGTTACATCTTCTTGATTACCGTTAGCTTGAGAATCATCGTGGTCGATATTTTTGTTCACGTCAATATCAGAATCTTTTCTATAATTTGATACCATGAAATATCCTGATCGAGATTCAACCAAGTTGCGATTTTCTACTTCCTCTTCTTCAATACTTGAATATTCTTTTGAATTATCCATAGATAATCGATCTTTTTGAGGTGTTTCTACATGATTGTCGTGTAGATTATCTGTATCTGTAAATTGATTTTCATTTATTGTTGACACAGCTTCAACTACTACTTCGTTAGCTTCAACACTATATTCTTTTGTCACTACTAAATTTTCTTCTGCAATACCTTCCTCTTTATCAGAACTGTAACTCATTTCCCTTCGCACTTCATCTGTCGCTTCATACATATCTAAGTTTTTATCAAAATCAGTTTGAGCTTCTGTTGCTATTATCTCATTTGCTTCTGATTCACTTTCATCTTTATCAGAATCAGTACTATGTTCTTCAGTTACTATATCTTTAGCTTCACCCTGATCTGCATCTTTAACAGAAGAAGTACTTGTTGTTTGTTGATCGTTAGCATCAGATACATCATCTTTATCAGAATCATAATTATCTTGTTCTAGTACTACATAATTTTCTTCAAACTCATCTTCATTTCCATCTAAATCAGCGCTATATTCCTCTGTCATTACGTCTTCTGCGGCGGACATATCTTTATCTGAATCAGGAACTTTATCTTCCGTTACTACATCAATTGCTTCGAGTTCGTCTTTATCAAAATCATATCTTCTTTCCTCTGTTTGTACACCATTCGCTTCAAAATGTTCAAATTCATTGTCAAATTTATCAAAATCAGCACATTGTTCATCTGAAAACAATGTAAATTATAATTCAATGCTAAATTATAATGCTATGTTTTAAACAAATCATTTCAGTCACTTTCAAATCATTCCTTTAAACTGTAAGCCATTTATAGGGTCAAACCACGCCAACTCTTCCAAGCAAATGAACTGTCAAACCATACAAACTAACTCACTTCGTATGGTATGACAGTTCATCTGCTTGAAAAAGTTAGCGTAGTCTGTGTCTAGTTTAAGATAAAAGCCAAAAAGTGTAAAAACATCAAGTTATACCAAATTGACCACGAAATGGGCTATGAACGGTCTAATAGTTAACGTTCGTCAAATTCTAAAACGTTATGAAACTAAACGGAAAAAAGTAATAAAAAATACCCGAAAACAGCTGACGATAGTAACTCCGCATCCGACGCTCAAGTTCATCATAGTACTCCGGGGGGTGGTCGTGCCGGTCCGGCTCGGGCTCCACCAGCAGCTCGGGGAGGCTGTCGGGGCTGCTGCAGCTGCTACTTCGGGCCTCCTCAGGAATCGGGGACAGTTGGAACCCTGGAGACCAGATAATACTATACAATACAAGTTTAGTTAGAACATTGATTTTATAATTAGGCACAAATTAAACTTTCAAAATGTCATTATAGTATAGCAAAAAAAAAATTATGTCCGTGGAATAAAGGTTTTTATTAAAATCTCTAATGAACTGGCTGTTTGTTCGTTTTTTTTCAACAGGCATTAATATCAATAAAAAAAAGTATCCATATTTTTTAATGGTGACCGGTAATTCAGCCAGGCATTTAACCAAATTGGAAGTTTAGAAAATTTTGGTAAGGCTAAAAGGGTTCTTTATTTTTTCTGTGCTTATATTTGTATAGTAGAATTTATTGAATATACAAGAAGCTGGTTGACAAAGTACCTGGGAGGGATGGCAGCAAACGCCATAAAAAGTCACGTTATGAATGCATTTGAAAAAACTCTTACCGGGGTTTACTAGGAAGTTATGCAGTAAAAATCGCCTCGTCCTTTCCCATCTTTCATTGCAAGACATTGTCCTTTATTTTAACAATGAAGCTAATACACTTAACTACTCGGCTGGTCGTCTTTAAATGAAGGCTTCTGTTATTTTAGGATTGCGGGTATATCGGTATTATACCTAAATTAAGTTTTAAAATAGGCAGTTTGTTAGTAAGACAAAGTTCGGAAAGGACCCTGTCACAATACAATTTATTTCAAATTAGGGACCAAGTTTTAATGGTTATATAAATTTACCGCTAGAATGACGGATTTGCAGTTTCGCCAGGCGAAGCAAAATGTATCGGTATAAAGTGTTTCTCGAATGGCTTTCATCGATTAAAAAAAAAACGACTAACTGTCAACAATGGCTGTTTATGTGTGGTTTATGTGTGATGTGTAGAGAAATAATCTTAATAATCTAAGTTTTAGGGAGTTTTAATATTGAAACATTCACAATTCCTTTTATAAAGAAGTCTCTATGAGTAAATCCAACACATCTGCGCGCTTAGAACGCGGTTTCAACAGTAAAACAAGTCGTAAAACGTGAAAATGTTGGCTGTGTTGATGCTGAATAGAATTACGATGAAGCGGAGGAGTTTACTCGCGAAAGAGGTGATCTGTAAGGTGGAAAAGAAGCCGGACACACAGTCGCTGTGTTGCCGGACCTGCCTGAGTCCGGAGGAGCTGGTGCCCATCTTCTACAGCGCGGGGATTGAGGATAAAAGAACCGAGGAGTTGAAACTCGTCACTGGTTTGGAGGTAACTTGAATGGGTCTAGGGATTTAATATAATAGGGAACTAATTTTAACGGATAAAATAACAGTGATATAAACCTTACATGAGATATAAAAATAATATGCCTACCTATTTTATTTATGACGAAAATTGAGAAACTTTTTATTGAAAAATCCATTTTATTCTGTTAGTGAGTACATGGACATAAAATTATAAAATGACATTTGTTTATTTAGTTATTTAATGTTTTTCTGACGATCCCATGGGAGATATGTATATCTATTATAAGTTGTGTAAACTAGTTTTTTACTCATAGTGACATATATTTCTGTTCTATCTGACATTGCATTTTATGTTTCTATTATTATTGTTATAGTTATAATATCAAGATTCATGTAAATTAACTTAGGATAGGTAATTTATAATGTAATTTGTTATTATGAAATAAATCAATCTAAATCTAATCTAAATCTATGTATATCGTTGGAAAGAAAGAAAAATATTTTGGGAACAGAACATAATTTCATAAATAGTGACTAACGAAAAGCTTTGCACAGCTGCAATACAGATAAATTATGCATGTATTACACATATAAACGGTCCTCTTGAATCGCTCTATCTATTAAAAAAAGAGGCATCAAATTCTGTAACATAGTTTTAAAGATCTAAGCATACATAGGGACAGACACCAGGAAGCGTCTCTGTCTTATACTATGTAGTGATGTCTCAAAACTTTTAAGAAGTTTTATACGCATGAGCTTAATCAACTTTATTCATAAATTGAACTCCCTTTGATTATTAATTGACAGATCACACCAAACGACGGTCTCTCTCAAAAAATATGCACCGGCTGCGTCGATAAAATGAACAAAGCTTTACAATTCCGGAGAACCAGCAAAAAAGCTGAGAAGTTCCTATTAAACATGTCTCAGGGGCTTAATTCGAAGAAAAAATCCATATCTAAAACTACTCGCAAACGGACCGTGAAAATTAAAAGTCCGAAGGTGCAGAAGGTTAAAGGAAAAGTGGCGAAAATTGAGCCTGAGTATGATTCCTTGTACGATGACTTCCGGAACTATGAAGATGATGATATTGATGATGGAGCGACAAAAGAGTATGATGTTAGCATTGAGAAAGAAGTGCGTTTGAATGTACCGATTGATTACAAAGCTGGTGCTGCAAAAGAGGCACCCTCGAGTGATTATAATGATGAAGTGGAAGTGAAGCCTAAAATTAAACAGGTATGACTCCTTACCTAAGATAATCACAAAAGTAACTTCATATTCATATTTACAATATCTTTGTGTTATTTTTAAAATGTCTAGTCTAGGTAAATTGTATAGTACAGATATATAACAGCATATATTATTATTATTATTCACTCATTTAATCATGTGTCTTAGGATAGGTATTTTTTACAATAAATTTATATAAAAAGTAAAATATAAAAAATACATTACAAATATAAACACATTATAAAAAAAACCTAACCTAGGGTGCCGCCGGCAACGGGGCAGGGCCCAGGCTACCGGTGGTTAGGGCTGCAGAGACAGGAACCTCCTGACAATGCGCGCCGTGTCCAGGAGTACCGCCTTCTGTATCTGACCCTTGATCCAGCCATCTAGCGAGAGTCTCTTAAGATGTTTGTCGAGACTCTTCGCTATAAGACCGTTCGCCGAAACGACTATCGGGACAATGATCGTCGAGTCAACATCCCACATGGCGGTCACCTCGTGAGCCAAGTCAAGGTACTTGCTGAGTTTGTCCTTCTCGGCTTTCACGAGGTTCTCGTCATGTGGGATGGTGATGTCGACAAGCACTGCCTGGCGCTTGGATCGATCTACCAACACGATATCAGGCTTATTGGCTACAATAGTCCTGTCCGTGATGATAGATCGATCCCAATAGAGCGTGGCACGACCATTCTCGAGAACTGGCATCGGTGCGTACTTATAGTACGGCACCTCAGACCCCACAAGACCGTATCGAAGAGCAAGTTGCTGGTGAATGATCCTGGCTACTTGGTTATGTCTGTGCAAGTACTCGCCGTTAGCAAGATGAGAACAACCGGAGATTATATGCCTGAGTGACTCGCCGGGACGGCGGCATGCCCGACAAATGTCGACCGTACCGTCCTTCAGGATATATCTCCGGTAATTGTTCGTCATCATTACTTCGTCCGCAATTGCACAGACAAAACCTTCGGTTTCCCCGAAGAGATCCCCGAAGCGTAGCCAGTTCACCGACGCAAGCAGATCTACATCGGGCCCCGTAAGGGCCTTGTAGAACCGCCCGTGTAGCTCCTTGCTCTTCCATACAGCCCTGCGGTCATCGGTGCTAAGCACCTTTGGTCTGCGCCAGTTCTCGTTTGCTAAGGAGAGAGAGGTGAGGCCTTTGTCAACTGCTACTACATCGCGATGAATCCCACACTCGTTGTTTAGGAAATACTCCCTAAGACTGCACACCTCGCGGTTATGGAGGTCCTTGGCGTTTAAAAAGCCACGGCCCCCACACTTACGCGGGATGTACATTCTCATAACTGACGAGCGTGGGTGCCTCATGCGATGTGTAGTGAGCAGCTGACGGACCCTCGTATCCAGGGCGTCCAGCTCAGTCTGGATTATTATTATTATTATTATAAGCCTTCTGACAGATATTTCACAGTTGTTAAGGTTCTTTAGTTGTTTCATTGGTTGCAATATCTGTGTGCTTTGTTATAGCAAAGGCCTCCTCCAACTGACTCCACTTTTCTCTTTCTCTAGCTAGTGACGTCCAAGTACCGCCCGCCACTTGCTTAATTTCGTCAACCCATCGCTAAGGCGTTCATAAATATGTGAACATGTACTGTAACGCGCAGTCAATAAGAGTCGTGTTCAGATATTTATGAACACCTTATATGCTGCTATATATCTGATGGCGACTGTATGTGATCATCAAAAGCTGACAAATTGACAATTTTACAACTGGCTTATGTTCAATTGCAAAACTTATTAAAATTGACAGCCACTTGATGTTGACTATATATCTTGAGATCTTAACTTTTTTTGAGATATTTTTAATATAGAATTAAATATATATCACTATCAGTATACATGTCCATTCAGGAAATAATAATAATAATAATAAATTTATTCAAAAAAAAACATATTACAGCTGTGATGACTACGGACTAAACAGACTTATAACTAGACGATAATACTAAGCGCCTGAACTAGGATAATCCTGTGTTTCAGGCTGAGAAAAGGACAAACAATGACAACTTATTCATATGCAAAAATTTAAACACTATTGAATGCTTATGTAAATAAATTAAGAAAATATATACTATGGGTTCCTACGCGAACAACATTTATGCGTCCCTAAAGTAAAAAGTATATAAACTATAATTAAAAATAGTTAAATCACTCACTTAAATACAATTAATAACTTCTCTGTATCGTCATAAGACAGGTTTTGCAGGGCGACCTTAAGTGTTTTCTTACAGATCACGTAAGTAAGCGGGAAAAAATCTAACTTCGCATTAAGTCGGTTATATAGCAGTGGGCCTAGGAATTGAAAAAATCTTGAAGAGAATGCATGTCTGCAATGGATAGTTGGGCAAACAAAGTCTTTACGTCGCTTATTAGTATAGTCAGGGTTGTAAGGGAGTCTGGAATGTTGTTTTAGGACTGTGTTCAAGATATATAGTTGACGAACTGTCAGAATTTCACATGATTTGTATAAGAGGTTAGTAGGAAAACGAAAAGGACGGAAAGTGGAGACCTTGAGAATTGCTCTTTGTGCTCTTTCTAAATTCAGCAGAGTTGTTTTGGCAGTGCCACCCCAGGTAGTAATGCAGTAACTTAGCAGAGATTGACATAGCGCAAAGTACACTTTTTTGATTAATTGTGAGTCCGCGATAGAACGTAGTTTTTTGAAAATAAATATTAATTTACGGACTCTGCTGCATAAAGCTTCAATATGATATCTAAAGGAAAGAGACTCGTCGATTAGAATTCCTAGGTACTTTAATTTATTAGTTATAGCTATAGATGGACATAGACATTGATCGTCAGAGGGATCCTTACAGTTGTGCGCATACAGGGAATGGTCAGACACAGACGCGGTTGATTTGCGCATGGAAAATCTTATGTAATGTGTTTTTTCTGAGTTCAATGTTAGTAAATGATGCTGAAGCCATTTGTTGACCTCGTTAAAACCACGTTGCGCGTGATCATAAACTTCTTCTGAAGATTTTCCAGAAAAAAGAAGGGCAGTGTCGGCAGCGTATGAAATAATTTTACCATTTTTTATTGTCAAATTACAGAGGTCATTTATATAAATCAGAAATAGGGTAGGACCGATTATACTCCCCTGGGGGATCCCAAAAGAGGTATTTTCACGATCAGAACTCACAAAATTGTCTATTTTTGTGCACTGTGAGCGTCCTTGCAGATAATGTGCAAATAGTTTAAGCTGTGTGCCTCTAATGCCTAATGCTTCGAGCTTGTGCAGAAGGATGGAAGTGGAAACCGTGTCAAAAGCTTTAGCAAGGTCCAGGAAGATTCCTATGGTCTGGTTACCCTTATCAAGTTCCTGAACTAAGTGATCAGTCAATTCATGAACAGCGTCGGCAGTTGACAGCTTTGGTCGAAAACCGAACTGGCCTTCTGATAATAACGATTGACTCTCTAAGTATTTTACTAGTCTGTTATTTATAATTTTTTCTAATATTTTGGATGTTGATGGTAATATCGAAATGGGCCTGTAATTGGATACTCGATCTTTATTTCCGGATTTGAAGACGGGAACTACGACGGCTTTTTTGAGGCATTTAGGGAAGATTCCATCAGAAAGACATTTTTGAAAAATAAATGTGAGAGGGGGAACAAATATGTGTCTAAATTGTTTAAGTATTTTGTTTGATATGCCATCCCAGCCAATTGCAGAATCGTTTTTTAGGCCCATAATAATCCGTTCAACCTCTTCCTCATCAGTATTTAGCAACACAAAAGATTTAGATGTATTTTTGTTGGATAAGTAGTTACTGGGCGAAGGTAGTAGCGGCAAGTTGCTCTGGATATTTTCCGCTAGATTTTTTCCTATGTTTACGAAAAATTCATTGGCATGGTTAGCTGATGATAAAGGTGATGTATGTAGTCGTGACAAACTTGAACAAGATTCCCGCTGATTGGTAGTGTACGTAACTTTTTTGATGCACTTCCAGATTTGTTTACTATTTGAACCGGCCCTTTCTAGTTCTTTTTTTCCGTAGTCAGCCTTAACTTTTTTTAGTAAATTGTTGCAGAAATTGCGATATCTTTTGTATGATGTTTGCAATATTAAATTGTCCGGGTTTGATTCAGGAAATAGATCAGCATTGTAATTGTTTTGTTAGGACCTACATTTTCAATGGGCAAAGTTGTCTCTATTGGGCAAAGTTGCACCATTTATTGTATTCATGTATTTTATTTTGCATTATTTCTCGCTGTATGGTTTTTTGCGTATATTCAGTGCGACATGTTCCCTAAACAGCTGAAATGTGTACATTACACACTGTACCGAAAATGGTTATTGGTGGTTGATAAGGAGAGGACAAAGGAAATTATGGACACCAATGGCGCCAGGCTGGAACAGCGCCATTGGTGTTCATACACAACAAATGACGATCCTACATCACGCTATCCTCTTCATAGAAAACAGTTTTTTAATACAAATCCAAAATTTGATAATAGTATCAAGAAGCATAACACTGCTATTATAGATGTTTAAGCCATAACCAAAAATGTACAAAAACAATGAATACATGTCATAAGACCTGCTCATGTAAGTCTTATGAACATATTAAAGATCTCCACAACTTATCTGCTATGCCCGATAGAGAGAATGCCCTGGTAGAGAATGCCCAATGGCATTAAGTCCGCCTTTTGTACGATCTGTTTTTCATTTGTGCTCTAAAGATTAAATAAATAAATAAAGATTAAGTTCTGTTCTATTCACGAAAGCAGTCTCTTCGTCGGATATTTAAATCTCAACTGTAACCTTGTAGCTACTCAAAAAGCCGAGAGCTCGGGGCGCCCAGGGCACTCGGGGTGGTCGCCAGCGCATCACGATCCCCAACGCGGCGTCATACACCTGCGGAACCTGCGGCAAAGAGTTCCGCATGAAAGCGACCTACAAGGCCCATCTGCGGTTCCATACCAACTACTGTGTCTGCGAGGTGAGAAGTCGTTCTTTAAATATCATTCGTCACCACTTTCAATGATTATTTGGATTATTATTTGTTGCAATGTAAATGTAAACTTAAATTACTTACTGTTGAGTCTCCTCTTGGGAAATGCCGGTAGACTCACAATATGACTTGTAAATGTGCCCTTATGGTCTACTTACTGAATAAATTATTTCATTTCATTTAATTGCAAACAGTTATTTCCACATTAAACAAATTACTCAATCTAGCTACCTAACCAATTTTTCAAAAAAAAAAATTCGTTCTTTGTTTGAAAAGGACACCCTTCGGCTGAAAGTCTGGACTTGCGATTCATGGATGTTTACTTGTGTTTAAGGCATGCGGCAAGCGCTGTCGCAACAACAACCAGCTGCAAGAGCACAAGAGGGCGCGGCACGGGCTCGGCCGCATACACAAGTGCGCCTACTGCGAGTACAGCTCCGCGACCAAGGAGGCGCTCACGGTGAGTACTGTAGTGACACACGAGCTAGCTCAACCTTATAGGCATTATTTTGGAATGAACCCTCCTTCAGCACATTAAGTATGATTAAATGTGCATTTGTAGACTTAATGTTGCAACTTTGCCCAATAACGACAACTTTGCCCAAGGGCCGAATCAAGTTTATATGCGATTTTCACAAAATTTTACCTTTAAAACAATATACATGATGATAATGGGCGTCAAATTCAAATAAAATAAGGGATGACAATCAATCCTATTATTTATATTATAACTGTGATTTAAATTAAATTATCTTATTTGGCATCAATTTAACGACGCTGTTGACTTGGTTTGTAGACCTGCCTACCGAGCCGGCTGTCCCGGGTTCGAATCCCGGCCAGGGCAAATATTTGTGTGATGAACTCAAACATTTGTGCTTGGGTCATGGTTGTTCTATGTATTTAAGTATATATTTATCTATATAAGTATGTATATCGTCGTCTAGTACCCATGGCACAAGGCTTCTTCAGCTAAATTGTTGTCCGATATTTATATATTATTATTATAATAGGAAAGCTTATACATTATTTAATTTAAGTATTCATCTATATTACAATAATATTATTGTAGCTTAAATACTAAAATTTACACTAAAGTACTAAATTAAACAAACATTTATTCAACGACAGCTAGTAAGTTCTCTGTATCTTCGCAAGTCATAGTTTGTAGTGACTCACGTAGCGTTTTCTTACATTGCGCGTAGCTATTACTATAACTGTGATTTAAATTAAATTATCTTATTTGGCATCAAATGTGTGAGGTCTGTGTATACTCTTATTTGGCATCAAATGTGTGAGCCTGTGAGGTCTGTGTATACCGCGTAATGGCTTTATTAAATTCAGAAAATAATTAAAATATAATATATTGTCCGTAGATCCACGAGCGGCGGCACACGGGCGAGCGGCCGTACGTGTGCGACCACTGCGGCGCTTCCTTCCACCGCCGCTCCAACCTGGTGCAGCACATCGCCATACACCTGCCCGACAAGAACTTCCAGGTACACTTATTCATTGACAACTCTTCATATTTTTCATTTTTTTCCGATATAATCAAGTAAAGAAAAAAAAATCTAATATAACCTCATTTTCGAAAATATTCCAATTTATGATTAAAAGATCCATTTGAAAAGTTCCTCATTCTCAATGAGCGTAGACACAGAAAGCGTAGACGACAAGTAATGGTAACAGCGTAGTAAAAACAGACGGAGTATCACTAAAGTGGATCTAGTATGGAAATTGTTAAGTTTTCCGCGAGGTGAAGTCATTCGAGTGCTAATTTTTAGACTATGATACTTTTACCTTTTTATATATTTTAAAAACTAGTCCGTATAATCTAATAATAAGTATAATAGTTTTGGGTTCGGTGATATTAAAGTAATCAAATTAGTTTAACCTAACATTATTTGAAAAATTTTCATGTTGTCAATTACTATGAAAACCTTTGTGGTTTCTACCTATTGCTTTCTCGGGATCTATATTTTCCCTTGGGCAAAGTTGCAACATTTATTGTTTTTATGTATTTTTGTTTTTTTTTTTTTTGCTTTCCTTTGCAAGCCACATCCGCGCACATGTACGGAAATTGTAAGAGCTGCCGTTGTAGGATTCGGCGAAGAGGACTATAACTATAATTGTTTTTTGCGTATATTCAGTGCGACATGTGCCCTAAACGGCTGAAATCCCGCAAGTTCCTACAAATCCACAAGCACAACGCTCACACTGGCAAGCGCTACGGATATCTTTGCCCAGTGTGCACGCATCGCTTCGAGAAGCCCAACAAGGTGCGCGCGCATGCGCGCCGCGTGCACGGGCTGCCCGACGCGCAGCAGCCGACCATCGTGCGCGTGCAGCTCTAGCGGGGGTTCACTGACAGTCGACTGGTGAAGTACTGACGGCCTACTACGCTTACAATCGACTGACAATCCACTGAAGGTCACGCCCGTTTTAAGATTGTATATTGATGAGATAGGCTAGTGAAGCACTTTCTAACTGACTGAGGCCCAATTTCACCACGCTCTGACGTTGACTGACATGAATGACGATTCTGGATCATATTTTAACTTTTTATAACATTTTTTTATGATATAATATAATCTTAGCGATCAACTATGACATAATTAATAATAAAATAAAATAATTGTCAGTATTGCTAGAGATAATATAATAAGCATGTCTTTTTACTATTTTTATTAGATATTAATTTATGATTGCAAAATAAGCTTTTATTTATTTTATTCCTTTGAATTTGTACAATTTTATTACCTTACTAATAATAATCAAATGAATGATCATAATCTATTAAATCGAATACCGTTATTATTTAATTATTGAATATATTATTTGTATATTCAAAATTATTATGAATGAAAATGAAATATAATTAAGATTAAGCTTATTATTTTTAATTGTGTTTTAAAATTAAGTTTTCACTACAATTATACCATTGAACCTTACAAATCAATCTGATATTGCTACCTAACGATCTAACACCACTAAAAGATTTATTGAATGTGACATTCAAAATAATAATTAGACCACGACCATGACTATACACTGTACTCGATTATCTTCATCCTATGACGAATGTTATTGTCAATTAAATATTTTATTTCATACTTTAAAGTTGACATTACTAGATTTGGAATTCAGTATGTGTTTTTTTAAGTGACAGATAATATTTTTTCGCTGAATGATAGGAACCCGCTAGAGTTGCGCGGCGGTCGCAGCACGAGTACTGAGGTAAGGTAACGGCACTAGTTTTCTCCCTTGTGCAAAGATGCAAATATTTCTAAAACATTAATTTAACTTTGCCCATCTAGACCTGACTATCCATATTGAGTAACTCATAATATTTACTCACTATCCACGAAAACTTTGCTAAGAACATCTTGGAAGTTAATTCTTACTTATTGAAACATTTATATTTATTTAATTAATAGAGTAATTGAATAATGTATCTGCAATAATTAAAAAAAAATATAATTATAGATCCTGCCTCCTTAAATATCGGAAAATATTCTAAATACAAAATTAAAATATATCCTCATATCAATGTAATAACCACTCTATTTTAAGAAAGTTATTATAAAAAATATCTTTAATGATATAATCTATCTGGGCAAAGTTGAACTCAATCTTAAATGTGAAAATTTCTATTTTAAAAATGGCCACAGTCATCTTCACTCATATTTGTGAGTAATATTTGTATCTTTGGGCTATTTAATTTAAAGATATATTTCCAGTATAGTGCACTAGTGGTTGACATTTGGGACTAAAAACTAGTTGACTGCCACGGGCAAAGTTGTATTAATATATGTACAATATATATTTTAATAAAGTAGTTATATTGTCAACTACTGGTCCTATGACAAACACTAGTGCCCTTACCTTATTTTTCGGCAACACAAATTAATAACATTGAACCAATCAACTTTATGTAGTCCTGGTGTCCAATAGACAATAGGGACCGAGTGTTTTAAAAACCATTTTTTCATAAACATGTCAAAGAAACTTATAACACTAATAAAATGTAACTAAGTGTTCATTCATAGCTACTAATGTGCCTAGCAGATAGTCCGTAAAATAATGGACTTATAACGACAAAAATGTACCTATGATGAATATGAACCACTGAAAATATGAAGAAAATCATAATTTTAAAGAGGGAATTAGAGATTTCTTTTTGGGACGGGTACGGGGTCTCTTGACCGCCCAGCTCGTTGACAGAAAACTGTCTCCCAAACGCCAATCTGACAGCAGATATGGCATTGTATAGCGGCAAATGACGTCGTGGCGTCTGGGGCACAGCTTTCCGTCGACGTGATTTGCCGCCATTGACGCTCAAAAGGTTATTAACCTAAATTAAAAATTTAAAACACACCCGAGACAAGTTGGTGGCCATCATGAGACCCTCATTCAATGAGTCATATAAAAAATGCCACTAAAACTGAATAAAACTACAAAATTTGCTTAGCTTATATTGTTCCAATTAAAGCTGAATATCTTGGAAACTACTGGTCCTATTTCCATCAAACATAGCTAAGAACCATCGCGATGAACAAGTCTTCCGACTAGAATAAACCGCACTCAAATTGGTCCATCCGTTTGGGAGCTACGATGTCACACACATATACACATGTCAAACTTATAAGGGCGCGTGTAGACGGCGCCGCCTCCGCGCCGACACCGCACCGCCGCCGCACGGGCTCGTGTACACGGTGCCGCCTCCGCGCCGACATCGCGCCGCCTCCGCGCCGACACCGCACCGCCGCCGCACGGGCTCGTGTACACGGTGCCGCCTCCGCGCCGACATCGCGCCGCCTCCGCGCCGACACCGCACCGCCGCCGCACGGGCTCGTGTACACGGTGCCGCCTCCGCGCCGACATCGCGCCGCCTCCGCGCCGACACCGCGCCGCCTCCGCGCCGCCTCCGCGCCGACACCGCGCCGCCTCCGCGCCGACACCGCGCCGCCTCCGCGCCGACACCGCACCGCCTCCGCACCGCCTCCGCACCGCCGCCGCATCGCCTCCGAACCGCTGACGCACCTTCGCGCTATTATACGGTCGTTACGTTAGTAAAAGATTGCTAGCCACGAAGATCACGCGTCATGTCCAGTTTAACGAAAAAAAAGAAATTAGTGTTAGCTTACTATATGTATAGAAAGTGGCAGGAAGTGCCTGTTTTATGAAAGTGGATCCTATCTGATTTGAGAAAACCGGCCATGAGCATGTCGGGCCACGCTCAGTGTAGGGTTCCGTAGTTGCTCATCCTTCACAATAAACTGCTGTTTTAAGCCTGAAGTTTACGTTAAAAAAGACTTTAAGCTCTATAAAAAGGCCGTAAACGCCCTAGAAACTGTAATCACTTATTACCTTCTGGAAGTCAACTTACGACCTTTTAAAGAAAAAATATGAAATTTGATGATAACTCAATAACGGCTCGACCGATTTTGTTCAATATAGTTTTCATTGAAAGTACTTATAAGGCCTCATTAACATGAATTTTTCCGATTTTCTTTGACCCGTGGTTGAAAAGTTAGAGGGGGGGGGACACTATTTTTTTTGTTTTTGGATCGAATATTTACAAAACTGCTGACTTTATCAAAACATAATGTTAGAAGACCCCTATTATTTTTACAAGACCTATTCAACGACACCCCAAACACCAGAGTTGAAAAGAAAAAAAAATGACCCCCACTTTAACTAGGTGTTCGAGGTACCCGAAAAAAAAATTTTTTTTTAATTTTATTTTACCGTTCTGTTGGCGTTATACATACACATACTCATACCAAATTTCAGGTTTCTAGTACTAATGATCACGGAGCTAAGCCGCGGACGGACGGACGGACGGACAGACGGACAGACGGACATGGCGAAACTATAAGGGTTCCTAGTTGACTACGGAACCCTAAAAAACTGAAACACATTATCGAAATTACGATTAAGTTTTTCAGTGGTACATATGTTATATTTTTGCCCGATAGTACATGTTATTTGGATTCAGAATCTCAATTAATTTTACCACTTCCGAATTTTAACAAAACTTATGGAAAAGTTACGAAAATTGCCCAGAAATCAAAAGTTACTTACATGTTACGAGAGAGGGTCAAAATTCGAAAAAAGTAACAAATGTAACTATCTGGCAACGCTGAAAATGGCATCGGGGGGCGGCGGGGGGCTAAGCGGCGGCGGCGCGGAGGCGGCGCGGCGGCGGCGCGGCGGCGGTGCGGCGACGGCGGGGGGCTCGCGTCTCGTATACATAGCGCGAAGGTGCGGCGGCGTTGCGGGGGCGGTGCGGCGGCGGCGCGGCGGCGGCGCGGCGGCGGCGCGACGGCGGCGCGGCGGCGGGCTTTACGCGTCTCGTGTACATAGCGCGGCGGCGCGGCGGCGGTGCGGTGTCGGCGCGGAGGCGGCGCCGTCTACACGCGCCCTAACACCCCTCTTTTTTCGTCGGGGTTAAAAATAGGTTTATTTAAAACTAGGCTATACGGTTAAAGTGTGAAGTGTCCCAACAGACTCGGTGATATTGTTGCAGTGCTCGCTGTGCCTCAAACGCGAGAAATCGAAGAAGCTGCTACAGGTGCACGTGTTCAAGGCGCATCGGGAGAAAAGATACAGGTGACTTAACTTATCTGCTTATTGCAGTTTCTGGAACTTTCTCTGATTGTGAAACATAGTTTGAATGTTTGCCTAAGCAGGATACGTGTCAATAAAGGTTCCATATTGAGTTGCATAGAATTTTAAGTCATAATTGTCATTTGGCAAATTTTCGTTAGTAATAATTTTACATTCTCACAAACATCATTTCTGAATCGTTAAACAAAAGTTACACAAAAGAGAATAAATTAAAAAGTGGCAATACTGTAGTGACGTTACAATACAATACAATACAATACAATACAATACAATACAATACAATACAATACAAGTACTCTTTATTGCACACCTCATAAAATATACAGGAGAAATACAATGCAAGAAATTACAATTAGAGGTAAACAACAGGCGGTCTTATCGCTAAAGAGCGATCTCTTCCAGACAACCTTAGGATAGTGGAGAACTTGAAAAAATAAGATTTTGTTATTAGGCGGTGCAAAAATCGGAAAATGATAATAATATATACATAACAAAAACAAATAAATACATAAATATAATAAACAATAAATACATAAATACATACATACATTCAGCCAACAGGTAATAGGACCATTTGAATAAAATACGAATTATGAAAGGGATAGATAATGTTCTTTCAGTTGAGTTTTGAAAGAAACAAGAGATTTAGCGCGCCTTAAGCTCACAGGCAAGGAGTTCCACAAACAGACAGCTTTAAAAGTAAACGAATTATTATAAAATTTTGAGACGGAAGAAGGTACGGCAAGGAGCAAATTTTGGGCAGATCGAGCAGAAGTGAGATAAGTGAAACGCTCCTGGAGATAGCGGGGAGTTGCAGGATGAAAAAGTATATTAAAAAGAAGAGCAAGAATATGAGAGTTACGACGAAAACGGATTGGGAGCCACTTGAGCTGAGAACGGAAACTAGATACATGGTCATATTTGCGTAACCCAAATTTTTCTTAGATTTATTAGAAAGGGACGACACTACATTGTTGCCACTTTTTAATTTGTACTCTTTTCTGTCGTACTGTAACGTGGTTTTCATTCAAAACTCTTGTAGAACTAGTAACTTAAGAATTATGACGAATAACACGTTAGGACTTTTAATATGTAGGCACTAGAAGGTGTCCACAACTTCGTTCGCGTATGTTTTTCTTTACCAAAGTCGTGTAAAGAGTATCTTTGAATGCCCAGCTATCCTTGTTCTTGAAATTTGTCCAGCTGTTTCCGCGTGATGTGAGGACAAAAAAATAAAAGAAAACCGGCTAAGTGCGAGTCGGACTTGCGCACAGAGGGTTCCGTGCAACTAAGTAATGTGATTATGTCCTGTGTACATACGGCGGCATCTGTAATAATACTACCAAGGTATTTAACTCTACTGCCGACTGTATACTTTAAGAATTCTATAGTAGTATAAATAAATAACCTCACACAAATCAATCTAGTCCCACAGTAAGCGCTAGCAGGCTTGTGTTATGGAAACTAGACGACGATAGACATACTTAAATACAAATAACATCATAGACCTAGGCACATCTCTCGCATAAATATTTTCCCTTGCCGGGATTCGAACCCAGGACCGCGTGTTCTGTAACTTGATGCCGTCCTGCAGAATGTAATGAGCAAATTGTTTTCCTCTTTTTATATCAATAGTTTTTACTGTAATATTAAGTTCAAGTTCTTAGTGTATCCAGTTATAAACCTGTGTGTTATTTGTAAACCGACTCGTGAGCGCCAAGATACAGGCTTAGCCTAGTTTCGTACTTACCGGATATTGATACTGTATGTAATAATTTTCTGTTATTAAATAAACTATTCTATTGTATAGATACATCTGCCCGGTGTGCCGCGACACGTTCACGCGGCCCGGCAACGTGCGGCAACACCTCGCGCGCAGCCACGGCGTGCCGCGCGCCGACCAGGGCGGCATCGACCGCTTCCAGGTATCACATACTTGATTCACTAGTCAAAATTTTAAATTTCACTACCCAAAGGTTGTCTGGAAGAGGTGGTTTTTTTTGTGAGTTAAGAGAAAAATTTGTTCCTATAAAACATGTTTATTTTAGCGTAATCTTTACGATAAAACAATAATAAATAGGTGTTATAATGACACCAGCATCCATCGAAATTTTGCTGTCCCAGTTCCCTTGAAAAAAATCAATACTTGAGGGCGAATATCTCGGTCATTTTTGAGTTTAGAGAAAAGTTTTTCTAATAAAATATGCTTATTATAGCGTATTTTCGTCCCTATACGGCCCCCCTTTTGTATACTCGACTCCCAGCCACTTTACGTCTGTTTTGGGTTGTGGATTACTGCTTCCACTCTGTAGTTCCATTTAATGTATGTTTCTTTTTTTTCAACAGATACACATGAACAGCGTGCCCGACGACATCCAGCCGCGGATCCACGCGTACTTATAGATCTCATCCTATATACTATTTATTATTATTTTGTGATTGTTACTTATCAATCCCAATCCGGTGTTGTTCCTTATATAGTGGCGCATGTGAAATGAGCCTTGTTGAGGTCCCCGGGGGCGACAATATGCGGTTCTTCAAGAGGGGAGTAAATAGGTTCTTAAAGGGTCGGCAACGGCAAGCGTCCGTAGGCGGCGGTTACTGTTTAACATCAGACGGGACTCATGCTTGTTTGTCACCGTTGTAGTATAACCAATCATATGTCGCTGCTCGTGCACGAAAACTATGCAAATGTGTGGATCTCATATTATAGTAAAGTGTGAACAAAAGAAATGGTAACAGTCAGGTGAATGTAATGTTCCTACGATCACAAAATGTAATGTGCAATTTTTGTGTTCAAAAATTTGCAGATATTTGGTGGGCAAAGTTGTCATCTATTTTTTAGCCAAGTCAATAATAAATATAGATTTTTATAAAATTTTATTTTTTATCACTGATATAAAGCCTCCTGTGTATATGGCGATTTAACTTGAAATTCTTATTATACTTTGTATTATTTATTCCACTTTATATCGTTCGTAATTCAAACAGTTACCAGTATTTTTCAATCCCTGTTGATTTTTTAGGACTTCATTTTTATGGTATCAGGGGCTCTGTGAATAGCTTCTTAGCATTCGCTTGCTGTTAAAACGCTTAAATAAGCACCCATCGCTGGTGCACATTTTTATTTATAATAGACGTTAAACTTAGTCAATAATATAGGTTACTTTGCCCATAATTGTGACTATGATGTGTATATTCATTTCGTAAGAAAAAAAGAACGTAAAATAAAAATATGAAACAATATTTAATCTTTTTTATTGATTTATTGGATCAATCCTATTTTTACAAGCTTTTGTTCACTATCAACTGGTAGCACCCATCGCTGGTACACATTTTTATTTATGATAGACGTTAAACTTAGTTAATAATATAGGTTACTTTGCCCATAATTGTGATTATGATGTGTATACTATATTAATTTCGTAAGAAAAAAGACCGTGAAATAAAAATATTAAACAATATTTAATCTTTTTTATTAATTTATTGGATCAATCCTATTTTACAAGCTTTTGTTTACTATCAACTGGTCCGGTGAAGTGTGAAGAGTAGAAATTAAAAAGTGGCAATACTGTATAGACGTTCCCGTTTTCTTAGATTGATTAGAAAGGGACGACACGACAGTATTGCCACTTTTTATTTTCTACTCTTTTGTGTCAGTCTGTAATTAAATCTTAACTTGGCGTTACGCAAGGTACTGTTTTGGGCCCCGCGATGTTCCTTGTATAGTGATGTAAAGAAAATAAGGTATGGCACTCTGACTAGGGGATTTTCTACGTCACTGATTAGGTAAATAATTACGAAAAAACCGTACAAAAAAAAATATTTCTCATTACAATTGTCATGTTTGAATAAATGTTATTTTGTCGTAACTAATTGATTTTAAGAGGCCTTATTCCTTTTAAAATTTATTTTTTTCATATTATGACAAATATATTGATAATTTCAACCAACTTTTTGAAGTGAATAGTACTTTTTCCCGAGTTCTAGGTAGTAACATAGCTATTTCATGCTTTCATTGCGTACAGTCGAAAATAAGTTGAAAAAACTAATTTTCCGCGTGAATTTTTGTTCTTGGGTCATGGATGTTATCTATATATGTATTTATATATATCGTCGTCTAGTACCCATAGTACAAGCTTTGCTTAGTTTGGGACTAGGTCGATTTGTGTATGATTGTCCCTTAATATTTATTTATTTATTTGTCAATTTCGAGTAGTTTTTGAAACAAAAATTATCAATGAAAAATTCAAACTGTAGGTTTCAAATATATACCAATAAATCCCAATAGCCCTGTTCTAGGTAGTAACATCAATAATATGTTAAGAAACATGTTTGATCATAGAGAAAAATGTCTAAACAATCAGCATTTTAAAAGGAATAAGGCCTCTTAAACACTCATGATTTTATGAGATTCATACAGGTAACAAGGGAATCGGGGAGTATTATGTTATGATACACCACTGCCACTGGCAACACAGAAGCCAGCCAGCAGTCCAGAAGTCAACAGTAGCGTAGAATTATGGAATCAAAGATTTGGTGTGATTGACGTAACGATGCGATAGCTCAGTTGGTAGAGCACTACGCCGGAAACGTAGGGTCGCAGGTTCGAGTCCTGCTTACATTGCAGAGGATCACATTACATTTTTCTTTCATAATTTACCTCTGTGTCAATATTTATAAAAGTAAAAATGTGGTATTTCCACATTAACACAGAATCGATAAAAAATTATATAAAATATATATATATAATATATATATATATTTTAATATTCATACATTTTGTTCAGGCACTAGTTCTGTATTCGTCGTGGGTCGTGTGGAGTAAAGAAAAGGCATCATTATGAAACGATTTTATTGATCTACGGTATGGCTACGTATCTTACATTAAAGCTGGCTTCACAAACCCTCACGTATTTCTCATTATAAGTATATAATAGTAAATAGTACCTATTTTAGTATGCCATAGCCAGGGATCGGAAATTCGGATAGATATTTACCTAAAGTTGACAAAATCTGTCTCACTCATACCTCAAAAAAACGGCCTATACCTACAATTGAACTACAAAGCCGCTGCCAAAGTTTAGGCAAATATCTATCCGAATTTCCGATCTCTGGCCGCAGACATTGCAAGTTGCCAGAATTTGATTTGCTGTACCTACGTTACTAAACTGATAATCTGTGCTGTTAATCGTAATTTGATTAAGTATAGGAACACAATATACACAAGAATGTTTACAATGAAGCGAAAAATTTAATGGTTCGGACAGGATTCGAACCTGCGTTTCCAACGGCTTTCCGGGCCAACACGGGCGTCCTACCAACTGGACCACCGAACCAGATGTCAGAGCCATTGAATCTTTCAACCAGTTGCTTCAACAGGCAATGGTGCCGACGATAAAGTCTAAATCTTTACGGTAGATGGCGCTACGATGCCACCCTAAGGCATATTGAAGCAAGTGGTTAAAATATTCAATGGCTCTGACATCAGGTTCGGTGGTCCAGTTGCGAGGACGCCCGTGTTAGACCGGAAAGCCGTTGGAAACGAAGGTTCGAATCCTGTCCGAACCATTAAATTTTTTAATTTTTCGCTTCATTGTAAACATTTGGTTTACGTTAGCAGACGTTACTGCTTTAATAAATAAAAAAAACACAAGAATATAAAAAAAAATAACTTTCATAGATAATATAATCATAATCAGCGGGTCTATGTTGATAGCTTTTATCACTCGATAAATAAGTGACAGACCATCCGTCAAGTTTTAAACAAACTGCAAGTGTGAGTGACGGATGCTTTGTCACTGATTACGCCACGTGATAAACGCCACCATCACAAGCCCTCAGATGGATTACAGGTACATTTTAATATAAATAAGGACACAAAGGTAAATTAAGAAAGAAAAATTGAATGCGATCTACTACAATCCAAGCGGGATTTGAACCCGCGACCTCTGCGTTTCCGGCGCATTGCTCTTCTAACTGAGCTATCCGATCGCTACGTCAATCACACCAAATCTTTCATCCCTTAATTCTTTACGCTACTGGAGCGCCCTCTGCGTCATATATGTTTTTGAAATGCTTATGCGCATTAGCCACACCCTAGGACGTGCGCTTTACACGCACATTAAAAAAAAATATGAATCGATACAAAGATTCTATACAAATACATTTTAATAATTAAAAAACATCGTAACAAAAAACAGTAAAAAAAATATAGGGCATTTACAATGAAAAGTTGATATTGCACTTTTAAATACGTGTTCTATTGTAAAGCCTGGCCAGAAATATATGAGGATTGTCATGAGGGCGCTATTTATAAGATTTATATGGCAACAATATTGCAACCAATCGCAACCCACTATAATGATATTAGTTTAAATAAATACCTGTCAGTTCCACTATGTTAACCTCGTAATGTCATTTAATCACTCTTTTCCTGACTGTTTTTCGTGTAGTAAACACGTGTATACTTTATTTATAATCTCACGTTCACGACTGTGAATGGTTTTCGGAATTTTCTTTGGATAATTATATATATTTGTCTTTTAAAGACCACCACGAATGACATTGACATTGTTGACAAACCGTCATTGCCAGTGTAAGAAATTAGTTCCAGTGAAATTCCGCAATATGGCGCATCCTCATATATTTCTGGTCAGGCTTTATATTATATTATTATTATGACATGGTTTGGTTGCCTTATTTTTATATTCTTAATTTTTATGACATGGCAAATGAGAATTCGTCTTCAATCATTGTTATATTTATGTTAGTATCGTTATTATAACTTTGGATATCTCTGTTGCTATTAAATACAAGGATCAACATGCAAATAAAAATTAAAATGCGCTCATGTGTTCCACACCGGGACTCGAACCCGGTATCTTCGGATTACCCTTTCGATCAGAGACGCATTGTACAGTCGCCATCAGATATATCGCAGCATATAAGGCGTTCATAAATATCTGAACACTACTCTTACTGACTGGGCGACACAGTACAATCTACCAATTTGATTTCTAGGCCACTATAGAACCTTGTCATTGTCACAATGACAATGATACGAGATTTCAAGTTTCATATTGACGTTCACTGTGACAAGGTACGAAATGGCCTAGGAATCAAATTGTTTGACAGTACATGTTCAGATATTTATGAACGCCTTATGTTGCGATGTATATGATGGCGACTGTACTGTTATGATCCTTGTACCTATTTTATTTCACTGGCGCATTTAATTTTTATTTACGTGTTGATCTTTGTATCTATATTAATTTAAAAAATGTAGTGTTACTTTCCCCACATTAACCATTTCGAAAAACATAATTGTTGTGAAATAAAATATTTGGATATCTGTTTTTTAACATTTACATCCAAGATATATAAAAAAAAAAAATTAGTAATCTTTACTAGAATCAACATTAATTATATAACCTGTTCCTTTTTAAGTAGGTTAAAAGAATTTTAAAGTGATGATTAAACACATGCATTAAAACAGATATGGCCCGTTCAATAACCTATTTTTACAATTATTTGTGCATTTTTGGTTTCATATCACCCTTTTTTCATATAAATTATATGAAAATTTAGAAAAACTACTTACTTACTAATTACGCATTGTTAATTGCATTTTTAAATAGTAACAGTAATTAAATCACCCTTCGGATTAATTCATAAAAGTATGATTGCAATGTGCTACTGGTACAAAACAAAACAATATAAAAAAGCGGCCAAGTGCGAGTCGGACTCGCGTACTAAGGGTTCCGTACCAATATCGAGCAAAAAACACGTTATTCGCATGGGGCCCATCCTTTAATTTTTATTATTGATTTTATTTTTAGGGTTCCGTACCCAAAGGGTAAAAACGGGACCCTATTACTGAGACTTCTCTGTCCGTCCGTCTGTCACTAGGCTGTATCTCAAGAACGGTGATAGGTAGACAGTTGAAATTTTCACAGATGATGTATTTCTATTGCCGCTTTAACAACAAATACAAAAAAAATAAAAAATTAAGGGGCTCCCATACAACAAACTTGTTATAGATTATGGTACGGAACCCTTCACGCGCGAGTCGGACTCGCACTTGCCCAATTTTTCTTATTTTTGCTATAGCGAAATCAAAAATATATATTCTGTGAAAATTTCAACACCCTTTAATTTTCAATTATTTTATCATGAATTTTGTTGTTATAGCGGCAACAGAAATACATCATCTGTGAAAATTTCAACTGTCTAGCTATCACGGTTCATGAGATACAGCCTGGTGACGGACACACGGACAGACGGACGGACGGCCAGGTGAAATTTCAACGGCTGTGGCATACAAAAGTTTAAAAGAGGTGACTTTAAAAAATAAACGAATTCGTGCCAATTTACTGTCACTAATTAAAAATACAAAAGTATTTAATATCTTCTATCTATGAGTTTGGCGAACTATAGGTACATTAATGCACTGGGATTAAATCTAATGATAGTTTGTGGAACTGAACGCCAAATAATGGCAAAACCTTATACTGTAATTGTGACCGTTCGTATTATAAGCAATTGTCACATAATGACGGGTATTAAAATACGAGCGTGATTTAAAATTGGATTTAATAGGACCACTTGAGTATTCGAATGACAAATTCGTTTCATAAGACTCGTGTTTTAAGACTTATTATTATGAAACAGTTGCATAAACTACTATTATTTACACACTTACCGTAACCCAAAACGACTAAAAATAAAACTTTTTGTATTTTTTCCAATTTGGAATAGTCATATCTATAAAGTAATTTGTTTTGTAAACGATACTGTAATACATTTATTACAGTACAGACACTCATTATTCAACTGATTGTAGTCAGTGCCAATCTTTAGCTGGGATTTACGAGCACGAGTATGAGTGTAGATAATAGTACATTACATACCGCGGTGAATTCATGAACGCCCCAGATCGCAGTTCGTGCCCGAACCGAAAGTGAGGGCTATAAATATGGTACCTGAGACGTTACGAATTACCGTGCTTTGTCAAAGTCAAATACTTTTGACTTTGACTTTGATTTGAAGTGTTACGTATAGCCTTGGCTAGGAAGTGAGAAGATTTCTGCGCGTAGCGGGCGGTAAGTCCCACATAAGACCTATGATGACGTAATAGTAAATTACGTAACAAGAGTGGTACACGAGGAATTACAAACGAGTGTCTATTAGAAGCCCGAAGCCGTAGGCCAGGGCTTTAATGACACGAGTTTGGAATTCCTTTACCACCAGAGTCACGTACGACGTTTTTCATCACAGTTTGGAGGAAATAAAACAAAAGTAATAAATAGTCAATACCAAAATTACTTACCGCCCTAGGGCGTAATATACGACTTACCGCCCGGTGTTCTAGCATGTAAACCCTTGATTTACAAGCAAGTGTGACGAAAACGATGTTACAGTATTGGGGCAGGTGGGAGTGAGTAGAGCGTTAGTGTCATTGAGAACCGAATTTGGGGATGAGTTTCCTGAAGCTGCTTCTGTCTTCGAACAAACTTCTCACGAAGAATACCTGCAAAATGATTAAATATAAAAATAAATAGTAGTTTAAATGTGATTGTACATAATGCAGGGTAGACGATTTTTATAACATGCATGACAGGCATGAATAAATAAATAAATAAATAAATGACAGTTAAAACTATCATAATTCATAAATTTAATAAATACCTATTGTAACATAATACCTACAATAAACAATAATAATGTAATTGTTAAATGTATTAAAATAATCATTTAATAGCTATAAGATTTTGACTTGTAAAACATTGAATTTTTTATCAATAAATGAGTATGAGTATCAAACACGTTTGCGGGTTTATGAGACGAGCCGAAGGCGAGTTTCATAATAACATCACACGGGTGCCTTACCTGTGTGATCCCCACCCCGATCATAAGCACGATCTGCAGCAGCGACCACGTCAGCACCCTGCGACCGCATACATACAACATGAAATATACTTTTATAAAAATTTAGGATATAATACATTATGAGAGAACCAGCGGGTCCAAAACTACGCTGAGCCTGTATCTTGGGACCTTGTGAGTTGGTTAACATTGAGAATAAACCGCATTCAGATAGGATCATACATTTGGGAGCTACGTTGCCACAAACAGACACAGCTACACATGTTAAACTTATAACCGAATTAAATAAAATGGTCGATGCTCTGCACTTGTCAATGTCAAACCGTAGAAACTCTGATACTTGTCAGTGTCAAACCGTAGAAATTCTGATACACGTCAGTGTCAAAGTGTAGAAATTCAGATACATGTCAGTGTCAAACCGTAGAAACTCTGATACATGTCAGTGTCAAACCACAGAAATTCTGATACATGTCAGTGTTAAACCGTAGAAATTCTGACACATGTCAGTGTCAAACCGCAGAAATTTTAACATTCGCAAGTGTCACCCATGAACTATTTTATTTTTATCAAGTGTTTCACTTTTAGAGTTATATTTTAGCGGTAGGTAGGTAGGTTGCTAAAATATAAGACGTTAGTTATTTTTCTCAAACATGCTCGGAAATGTATGCGTTAATGTCCCGACATGAGGCCATGAAGTTTCTCGTTTATGGCTCCCTACATTACTTCTTGGCCTAGGCCACAAAATTAAGTATGAAAATCCATTTTTGTCCGCTGCTCTAACTTTTTAAATTTCCTTACAAAAGTTAAATTGGCAAAGGAAAAAATACATACAGCCAACCACCACCGCACTCTGTAAGCATACTTGCGATATAAAAAAAAAAAAAAAAAAAACAAAATCTATGGTACTATATTTATGTGCGGTTTAACCGGTGCTGAAATAGCTGGATCAAATAACATATTTAAAAAATAAAAAAGGCGGCAAATTGAATTTGGCTTAGCTTATTCGTATTTCGTAGTGATTATAATATAATTTTAACAGAAATAAAAATTACTTTTAGAAACGAGCGACGGGGAACTTATGAACTGTACTCCGCCTCATTTAAAAGAGGACGCAAATTTAGCCATGCAGAATATGCTACGGGAAAGAAGTAAAAACTAATAATAGATCTTACTTTTTTCCCGTAGCATATTTTATTTACTTGATTATCTAGTAGTTATTTTAATATTTGTATAGAATCTTTTTATCGATTCATATTTTTTATGTGGTAATACCACATTTTTATTAGATTGTAGTAGATCGCATTCAATTTTTTTTTCTTTCTTAATTTACCTTTGTGTCATTATTTATAGTTATTTTAATTTTAATATTTCCTCACATTGTTTGAGAAAAGCACTATACAAGCTTCGGCCGGAACAGGGATTGCAGGACTCGTTCTATCTGGCCTCGTCTTCGACTCGGCCATCTACCCCAAACTCGTCCAGCAATCCCTTACTTCACGGCCTCTGCAGTAATGTACTATTATTTTGTACAGTCAACATTCCTAGGTCATTTCGTACCTAGTCACAGTGAATGTCAATATGAAAGCCGTTTGAAATCTTACATCATTGTCATGACAAGGTTCTATAGTGTCCTAGAAATCAAATTGGTCGACTGTACGTTACCTGTCGCACATGTCCTCGGACTCCGATATGTCTCGCCCCTCCATCATGTTACCTGTCGCACATGTCCTCGGCCAGGTTCCTGTCGCGCGCCTCCCTGGCGGAGTGCGCCTCCTGCAGGCGCCGCGCCGCGCTCACGCTGTCCCTGACGCGAGTTATAGACTCCGATATGTCTCGCCCCCTCATCATGTTACCTGTCGCACATGTCCTCGGCCAGGTTCCTGTCGCGCGCCTCCCTGGCGGAGTGCGCCTCCTGCAGGCGCCGCGCCGCGCTCACGCTGTCCCTGACGCGCGTTATGGACTCCGAGATATCTCGGACTTTCATCATGTACGACTCTATCGAGTTGCCTGGGAGACATCGTCAACAGGCAGTTAGGTTAAAATTCATACAATCCAGGCCAAAAATATGGAAACAAGCTTATATTACTATATAAAACACTGATTTTCCTACGGAATAAATTACAAAATTACACAATAAAAATGATTATAAATATTTAAAAGTCAATAACACAAATTCTGCTTATGAAATGCCATTGGAAAATTTTGTAGAAAGGCAATAAAAAAAGACGACATACACTTTGTGCCGGAATCAGGTAAGTAAATGTATATGTTTACGATATGCAGATGTTTTAATAGTGGATCTTCTACATTTCTTTTTCTTTTGGGAGTGGTCTAATGGTTACTAACATTTACAGAAGGAATAATTATTGGAAATTTTAAATAATAAAAGAATAAACTATGTTTCCATACTTTTGGCCTGGGGTGTGTATTGTATGAAATTATATTATCAGTGGGAAGGGAGTCTGTAATTGGCTACGTTAACCGTTAAGGAGATTACTAAAGAAAAGAAGGTTTATTAGAAGGCGGACCCCAAAAGCGGAGGGCTTTTAATGGCATGAGTTTGTAAACCCCTTACTGCCCGACATACACACTATGTTTTACATCACATTTGGGAGGAAATAAAAAATATATAATAACGGGTGATAACAAAAAAATGAGAATAACTTTCTATGGACCTCAAAACAAGACTATTCACTTAGACAAAAAACTTTGTTTATGAAGTTGTTACTACTTCTTTTGAGGTTCTTAAACTTCATTTGATTTTGTTTTTCAAGCATTAATATTTGTCAAAATGGTGTCGAAACAAGAAACGCTGCGAAAACGGTTGAACATTTTTATAATTCAAACTATAACTGGGGGAAAAAGTCTACTGTAGATAATTTTAGTAAAGAATATGTACTTAGTCTCCACTATTTATAGAATTCTTGCATCCTTGACGATAGATCACAAAAGTGGTAGCCGGCGACCAGCGAAGATAATGACCAAGAGAAGGATGAACCTACACCATAGCACTTTTAACGATAATAATCCTATGAGCCAACGAGATGCCGCGAGAAAAAATAAAGTGTTCCCAACCGTGCACTTGTTCGTTCTTGAAAAAGATAGGTCTGAAATGCCGCAAGAAGGTGAGAGCACCGGAATACACTGAACAGCAAAAACTGACTATTATATCACAGTGTCGCTGGATGATCCGAAATTACAAAGGAAAATCATTCATTTTGGACGATAAAAGTTATTTTCCTTTGAGTAAAACACATATACCTGGAAATGACCGATACTACACCAGCAATAATTTTACAACACCAGACGATATAAAACACAAGTATAAGCACAAGTTTGAGCAGAAAGTTATGCTTTATGTGGCTATATCCGACAAAGGTCTTTCGAAACTGTCGTTCTAACCGAGTGGTTTAGCGGTCAACCAAAAAGTGTATGAGAGCGAATGCTTGAAAAAAATACTGATAGCATTTATTCGCAAACATCACTCAGATGGAGAATATGTTCTGGTCGGATAAAGCATCGTCGCATTATGCCAAAAAAACGACGCGTTTCCTAGACGCTAATAATATACCATTTGTACCGAAAATCCGAAACCCCATAAACCTTGCACAATGTCGGCCGATTGAAGATTTCTTAGGTTATTTGAGCAGTTTAGTATACAAAAATAATTGGAGAGCTGAAAATTGTACCCAACTGATATAAATAATTAAAACATGTGTGCGGAAAATGGACAAGAATTCCGTCCAAGAGTCTTGTTCCAACGTCATGTCTATACTGAGTGGAACAGCTGACCACGAGTCCTATTCTAATGTGCATTGATGATTTTGTAAATAGTTTCTATGTACATATTTTCCAATAATATCAAATTGTGCTAAAAAGATACACGAGTATTTTTTTACACCTCTGAACGAATTCTCATTTTTTTGTTATCACCCGTTACAAAAACAAACATTAAACTATTGTCAACCAATTGTTACTGTTTTTTTTATCTATTAACTATAAGCAACACGGCCGTCAGCTTATCAGAAATCAAATATATACAGACTTTTACACCAGCTCCAGTAGGCTTATGTTATGGACACTAGACAACGATAAACATACTTATAAGCATCATATCCATGACCCGGGAACAAATATTCGAGTTCATCACACAATCATTAGCCCTTGTCAGGACTCTAACCCAGTACCACCAGCTCAATAGGTGCACAACAAACTGTGCCAACCGCGCCGTCAACACATTTCGGACTCACCTAGCTCCATTTCCTTGTCGTCATCGTAGTCGCGGTCGGGGGAGTCGTCGCCCGTCGTCATGAGATCGAAAAATACCTAGAGACGACAAAAACATATCTATTGATAGTTCATAATTGTGGTGCACACCACAATTATGAACTATCAATAGATATGAGATCAACATTAAAAAAATGAGACATTACAATTTATAAAAATAACAGCGCCCTCTCTCGCTTGCTCGTTCACTGCTGTAAAGTGGTGCGGTAAGATGTGAATATTAACGTATTCACATAGAGGTCGCTAAGGTGTAAAAACATTAGAAATAAACAATGCAAAGATCGACACACGAAGCATAAGGAAAAATTCGAAAGGTTGGTTGGAGTTCGGGTATATAGTGAAGTGGTTAACGCTCTGGACCGGCAATCCAGAGGTACCGGGTTCGATTCCCGGTCTCGTCTCCCAGGTAACTCATTTCAATTTTTCTTTGAGCTTTGATATCTTTGTATCAATAGTTTAGTTCACAATATTTTAATTATTGCATGAGGAGGCGGTTTGCACTCACGTGAAACTGTCAGGAACGGCCCGACATGTTTCGAACTCGTATGGAGCTCCTCATCAGGGACTGCTACCCGTACAGCGGCGCGGTAACTTCGTGTCACTGATAGAAAAAATATAGTGACGAAGTTGCCGCTGAGCGTTGAGTTCGAAACATGTCGGGCTGTTCCTGACAATTTCACGATCTTACTATGCAGACAATCTTACGAAGGTAACGCATGTAAAAAGAGTTTAAACGACGTTCTATTTTCGCATACGTTGTCCACGTTTCAGCTCCGTACAAGAAAGATTATGCTTATGCCTTGATCACACCTATCGAACACAAACACAAGACAAACGGGCGAGACAGGGCACTGTCCCGCCACTGTACACGTTAGGTGTGCGCGCTCCATTAGAATGGAAGTCTGAAAAATCCTGAAATAATTTATAACATTAAATAAATAACAATTACATGGACAAACTCACGGTCTTGGTGCTGAACGTGCTAAAGCTGTTGTCGAAGCAGAACCGGTAGTCCCCGTCCAGCGCGGCGGTGTGCCGGTGGCTGTTCTCCGACTTCTTGTAGTCCGCCACAAGCACGCGCCCTACCGCGTCCGCTAGTTGGAAAGATATGTCTAGCTCCCCGTGCGACGCGTCTATCACCTGCAATGCATCATGTCATATAATTACCACAGTATAAGAAAATTGAAGGTCGTTGCGTTGTTGAAGGTCGCAAGTTATGCGATGAGACCTGGTTCGCGGCACTCGCTGACAAGAGACAAAGACGTCGACAAGGCGACGCAGTACCACCCGTCGCACACTTCTCTTGTCAGGCCTGCGGTAAAATGTGTCGATCTCGTATCGGTTTAGTTAGCCACCAGAAACGGTGTATCCCAAACACTGCACCATAATTCGTCTGCAATAGACGCAAAGGCCTATAAATACATAAAATAATCGAAATCGATGACAACTATGCCTGAAAGATGTCTTCGACTTATCTACAAACCAAAACAAGCTGTCAATAATGTGAAGCTCATCATTTGTTTTTTAATTAGAGATTGAGTTGCATTTTTTTACCAATTCTTATGTAATTTTGTGAGTAAAGGTGGATAAATATAGAGAATTTATTGTCTATTAAGTTTTTTTAAAAATAAGGCTGAGTTATGAAGAATGAAAATATAAATAGTAAAATTTCTGGAATTTTGAAACATGTCTACAGCTACAAAGTCACTAGTTCACAGTCCCTTTGTCTCTAGGTGCCACTTTAAGGTAAATACACAAAATTAAGCAATAAAAAATAAAACCTAAACAACTAACACATGTCTTATCTACAATTTGTTGACAACAGTACACCATTTGGCTATAAAAAAATGTTGATAAGGCTAGGTAGCAATGAATTTTAATTGTGCTATTAAATTAGTGTAGCTGCTGAATAAAATAGCTTTTTTAAACCTGTAATTTATTTATAAGTACTGTAAAACTACCCAACTATAGTCCAATCACCAAAGTACGGTCCAAAACAAAACTGATTAAGGGTGTACCCCATCTAAATTGCTCTTACTAGCTTGGACTTTTATGATCCTACTAGCTCGTACAATTTTACTGCGTCAAGTATGCAGCATCAGCTCGGTGGTGCCGCTCGTTCTACGTCGAAATGATTAGCAACATCTTACGCATCTTTAGGTCCAAAACAAAACTTATTAATGTCTATTTATTCTATCACTGATTTAATACATTTTGAACAACAAAGAGAGCTATGGCCGACAGCCAAGAATTGCTCGACTGACGCCAATGTCGGTCAAAATTTAAATGATCAAAACTTCGTAATTCTAACTGCTAGAAGAATTTTCAACTCCTGGTGAGCATGGTAATATATTTAGCTGTCGCATCAGGGGTATTGAGCGTTGCATTACTACATTTTATCTGCAATAATTATCGAACATAACAAGTAATTTCATAATAGTTGTGTGGACGGGACTATGGTTGAGTAGTTTTATGGTAGATATTGATTTGTTTACAATCTTAATTTCTATGTTATGGAACAACTAAAATAACAAATGTAACAATCTACTTAATAAATAAATAATAATAAATATCGGACAACCTCACACAAATCGATCTAGTCCCAAATTAAGCTCAAGAAGGCTTGTGTTATGGGTACTAGACGACGATATACGTACTTATATAGATAAATATATACTTAAATACATAGAACAACCATAACCCAAGCACAAATATTCGAGTTTATCACTCAAATATTTGCCCCGGCCGGGATTCGAACCCGGGACCGCCGACTCAGTACTTACACTGTAACAATACAAACACTAGTCATTGAATTAATATACCACTTTTGTACTATGATACAACCTGTTGTTCTCTTTTTGCAAATCAAAAACAAAATAGGTTAAGTTTTATGAGAACTTTGATTAGCAATAATACTGCACCTGGTATTCTATATCTATAACTTCGCCGGGTTTTACATTCTGGAAGAAACAGTCCGTGTGGCCGGGCTGCACAGTAAACGTAACATCTTTTTCAATAGCAAGCACAACACTGAAAATTATTGATAAGAATAAATACCGCATATTGGCCGTTACAAGCCGAAATGTTGTTCTAAAGTACTGAAGATGTAACGCTCAATTAAGCGAGTTATTAATAGAACCGTTCAAAGTGTTTTATGTTTATTTATAGTGTAAAAAAGAAACAAAACGTCCAAAATATTTAGCAAATGTAGGGGCGGGATACGTTCAGATATTTTTAAACATTTATTTGACAGTTGACATTTCGATTAGGGTCTTACCTCACGTTTTAACCAACGTTAAATATATTTATCTTCGTTTTTAGCTTGAGTCTTTTTCAATTATTATGCTTGTGCCAATAACTGAACACAATAAATAGTTGTATTTCCTAAAATAAGTACCTTAAATGTTAATAATTCAATTTGAATCATTTGAATTTAATTAAATTTTTAAGCGTCTTAGCAATCATCAATCATGAGTGCGTGTTTTCGAACGTACATTAGCGAGATTTGACATTTCATCTTTCATCCCTTTTGTCTCATTCGTCGACAAAAACTTGTTTTAATACACTTTTTCCTTCCACGACTCGTTATTATCAGTTTGTGATTAAGTTATTAATTAACTTAGGCCATGGCTGCCAGCGGGCCAGGCCCGCCAGGTGACGGAGTGGTGCAGAACAGCGCGCTGAGCTTTCTTGCGCGCGCGCAGTCGCTAGGCACGGGGGAGTCTTCAAACAGCCAAGATGCTGAACAGGCTGCGAGTCAAGCTGGTAAATATTTTGTATTGCAATTATCTTTAATTAAATAAATTTGACGAAGAAATGTGGGATATACACAGTGTCAGGTATTATCAAAGGATACTTCACCTATCAATATTTTTTTTTCTTTTAGTCATCATTGAGCAAGGCTGTCTCATATTCTGCCACTTGGCCCAATTTACCTGTAACGTCTTCAACTGTAAACATTAAGGGAGAGTAAGTAAATATTGGGTTACTAGTGATAATTAGATAATTGGTACAAGAGAGAAATTATATTTCAGAAGAGCCATTAAAATCATGTTCACCCATAACTCACTCACAGTATTTTGAGAAACCAAGTGTCCTCAAAAAATTAATTTTAGTGCCCAATCTACCCAATGAAGATAATACCATGCAATACAATACAACAATCCTTTAGGTATTGCAATTATTTTTCTTGTTGTTGAACAAGACAAATAATACAATAGAAACCCTAAATTAAACAAAGGACAATAGACGGTCTTATTGCTGAAGAGCTATCTCTACCAGACAACCTTTGGGTAGCAGAGAAAACAGAAAGTAAACAGAGATGAGTAGGTGGTGAATGTTTTTACATTTTTATTGTGTGATGTATGTTGTTACAGCTTGTACCATTATCTTTTTATAGAAATTGTGTCCTTGATATTCTAGCAGACCGACTAGTCCCGGCCGGGCTCAAGGCACTGTGTGATGCATGCTCCGAGTTGTACCCCGACCAGCCCAACCCTCTGCAGGTCACCACACGCCTCAAGTATTGGTAAGTTATGCAGACTGATTCAACCCCAATTCATTTGACACGCTGGCCAGATGATATTGTCCAGTTAGCAGATCCTAACTGGATATGGAGGGCACAGGACAGAAATGTATGGAGATCTCTAGAGGAGGCCTTTACCTTATAGAGGGTTCTAGTGTGGTGTTAAAATTAAAATTAACAGTAATATATCAATTTTATTGTCTAAATTTGTAAATTTGTTTCTCACCTTACTAAGAAATAAAGGCTTTTTATTTTTTATTTTATTTATTTATTATGCAGACTGATTCAATTTTAAAGGTGAGGTTACATCCATGGCAATATTATTAAAACAATTGTCAGACATCTTTAATAATTATAAGAATGGTAAACTCATGCGATTCTAGGCCTACTGCATACTACCACAGATAGCTGCCCCCGATGAAAAGCTCCATATAAATTTGAAACATGTTGAGCTATTCCCGATAATTTTTACATCAATTCAGATACATATAATAGTTAATTATATATAATAATGTGTGGAAATCATGTAAGTTAATATTACCGAATAAATGCTTGTACAAGTGTAAGGTTATTCGAAGTGTTCAACATGATGTCTGCAGGCTGGGTGGCGAAGACCCGTTGGACTACATCAGCATGTACTGGAACCCCGGGGTGCCCGAGGAGCAGGTGCCCCCGCACTGGCACTACATCAGGTAAATATTTTAAAGCAGAAATAAAGGGGTAGTGGAGCGATGTACATTGTACAAGCATGGTGGATTAATATTTATAAAGTTACTACTATTATTAAAATACCTCGATGCGAAACGTGAACTTTGAATAGCACAACTTATGCCCTTCTACCAGCTACACGTACAACGCTGACGGACAGCTTCACTGTTCCCCATGATTGTGTGTTCGTGAACAAGCTGGGATTCACGAGCCACGTGCGCGCACGCCAGAAACTTGACAGGGAGTCGCCGAGGACATCATCATCATCATTAAAAACTGACTTTGGCAAAAGCTACGAACTGCCATTCCCGGAATTATAATAATAAGCCAGAAATCCATACTAATATTATAAACGCGAAAGTGTGTCTGTCTGTCTGTTACCTCTTCACGCTTAAACCGCTGAATCGATTTTGATGAAATTTGGCATAGAGATAGTTTAAGATCCGAGGAAGGACATAGGATAGTTTTCATCCTGGAAATTATACCTAAAAAGATTGAAGAGTGAACATTTCTGTTGGGGTGCAGTGGCCCTGTAGGAAATGTAATTATTAGATCAAAAGCACAATTGCTCTTACGTTTGCTTAGGCGCTTTTAATAAGCTTTCATCAAGTTCCACGCGTACGCAGTCGCGGGCAAAAGCTAGTAAGACATAAATAGATTTACCTATGTTGAATTCAGTGTTGAATTCATAATATTTACCAATGTTCCCAAGTTTCGGTCTGTCGGACCTGCACGGCGACGGGCGCGTGCACCCGCTGCCGGCGCCCGCGCAGCCCTCGGGCTCCGGGCTGGAGCTGACGTTCCGGCTCGCGGCGCCCGCGCACGCGCCGCCGCCGCTGTGGCCCGCCTCGCTGCTGCAGGCGCTCGCCCGGTACATCTTCAGCACAGGTCAGTGGAGACAGTGTCAGCGCCCGGCAGCCCTCGGGCTCCGGGCTGGAGCTGACGTTCCGGCTCGCGGCGCCCGCGCACGCGCCGCCGCCGCTGTGGCCCGCCTCGCTGCTGCAGGCGCTCGCCCGGTACATCTTCAGCACAGGTCAGTGGAGACAGTGTCAGCGCCCGGCAGCCCTCGGGCTCCGGGCTGGAGCTGACGTTCCGGCTCGCGGCGCCCGCGCACGCGCCGCCGCCGCTGTGGCCCGCCTCGCTGCTGCAGGCGCTCGCCCGGTACATCTTCAGCACAGGTCAGTGGAGACAGTGTCAGCGCCCGGCAGCCCTCGGGCTCCGGGCTGGAGCTGACGTTCCGGCTCGCGGCGCCCGCGCACGCGCCGCCGCCGCTGTGGCCCGCCTCGCTGCTGCAGGCGCTCGCCCGGTACATCTTCAGCACAGGTCAGTGGAGACAGTGTCAGCGCCCGGCAGCCCTCGGGCTCCGGGCTGGAGCTGACGTTCCGGCTCGCGGCGCCCGCGCACGCGCCGCCGCCGCTGTGGCCCGCCTCGCTGCTGCAGGCGCTCGCCCGGTACATCTTCAGCACAGGTCAGTGGAGACAGTGTCAGCGCCCGGCAGCCCTCGGGCTCCGGGCTGGAGCTGACGTTCCGGCTCGCGGCGCCCGCGCACGCGCCGCCGCCGCTGTGGCCCGCCTCGCTGCTGCAGGCGCTCGCCCGGTACATCTTCAGCACAGGTCAGTGGAGACAGTGTCAGCGCCCGGCAGCCCTCGGGCTCCGGGCTGGAGCTGACGTTCCGGCTCGCGGCGCCCGCGCACGCGCCGCCGCCGCTGTGGCCCGCCTCGCTGCTGCAGGCGCTCGCCCGGTACATCTTCAGCACAGGTCAGTGGAGACAGTGTCAGCGCCCGGCAGCCCTCGGGCTCCGGGCTGGAGCTGACGTTCCGGCTCGCGGCGCCCGCGCACGCGCCGCCGCCGCTGTGGCCCGCCTCGCTGCTGCAGGCGCTCGCCCGGTACATCTTCAGCACAGGTCAGTGGAGACAGTGTCAGCGCCCGGCAGCCCTCGGGCTCCGGGCTGGAGCTGACGTTCCGGCTCGCGGCGCCCGCGCACGCGCCGCCGCCGCTGTGGCCCGCCTCGCTGCTGCAGGCGCTCGCCCGGTACATCTTCAGCACAGGTCAGTGGAGACAGTGTCAGCGCCCGGCAGCCCTCGGGCTCCGGGCTGGAGCTGACGTTCCGGCTCGCGGCGCCCGCGCACGCGCCGCCGCCGCTGTGGCCCGCCTCGCTGCTGCAGGCGCTCGCCCGGTACATCTTCAGCACAGGTCAGTGGAGACAGTGTCAGCGCCCGGCAGCCCTCGGGCTCCGGGCTGGAGCTGACGTTCCGGCTCGCGGCGCCCGCGCACGCGCCGCCGCCGCTGTGGCCCGCCTCGCTGCTGCAGGCGCTCGCCCGGTACATCTTCAGCACAGGTCAGTGGAGACAGTGTCAGCGCCCGGCAGCCCTCGGGCTCCGGGCTGGAGCTGACGTTCCGGCTCGCGGCGCCCGCGCACGCGCCGCCGCCGCTGTGGCCCGCCTCGCTGCTGCAGGCGCTCGCCCGGTACATCTTCAGCACAGGTCAGTGGAGACAGTGTCAGCGCCCGGCAGCCCTCGGGCTCCGGGCTGGAGCTGACGTTCCGGCTCGCGGCGCCCGCGCACGCGCCGCCGCCGCTGTGGCCCGCCTCGCTGCTGCAGGCGCTCGCCCGGTACATCTTCAGCACAGGTCAGTGGAGACAGTGTCAGCGCCCGGCAGCCCTCGGGCTCCGGGCTGGAGCTGACGTTCCGGCTCGCGGCGCCCGCGCACGCGCCGCCGCCGCTGTGGCCCGCCTCGCTGCTGCAGGCGCTCGCCCGGTACATCTTCAGCACAGGTCAGTGGAGACAGTGTCAGCGCCCGGCAGCCCTCGGGCTCCGGGCTGGAGCTGACGTTCCGGCTCGCGGCGCCCGCGCACGCGCCGCCGCCGCTGTGGCCCGCCTCGCTGCTGCAGGCGCTCGCCCGGTACATCTTCAGCACAGGTCAGTGGAGACAGTGTCAGCGCCCGGCAGCCCTCGGGCTCCGGGCTGGAGCTGACGTTCCGGCTCGCGGCGCCCGCGCACGCGCCGCCGCCGCTGTGGCCCGCCTCGCTGCTGCAGGCGCTCGCCCGGTACATCTTCAGCACAGGTCAGTGGAGACAGTGTCAGCGCCCGGCAGCCCTCGGGCTCCGGGCTGGAGCTGACGTTCCGGCTCGCGGCGCCCGCGCACGCGCCGCCGCCGCTGTGGCCCGCCTCGCTGCTGCAGGCGCTCGCCCGGTACATCTTCAGCACAGGTCAGTGGAGACAGTGTCAGCGCCCGGCAGCCCTCGGGCTCCGGGCTGGAGCTGACGTTCCGGCTCGCGGCGCCCGCGCACGCGCCGCCGCCGCTGTGGCCCGCCTCGCTGCTGCAGGCGCTCGCCCAGTACATCTTCAGCACAGGTCAGTGGCTGACTAAAGATGTCATGTACAGTCAACCAATTTGATTCCTAGGCCATTTCGTACCTTGTCACAGTGAACGTCAATATGAAAGCCGCTTGAAATCTCATATTATAGTCATTGTGACAAGAATCTATAATGGCCTAGAAATCAAATTGGTTGACTGTATGTGTACTGGTGTCATTGTCAGATTTAGGTGCGCGTCTTTCCGGTGGACATTTGCGAAATTAAGGATTCCAGGGCCTAATTTTCTGATTAAATGACTGTGAGAATAAAGAACGTTCCTTATATAATCCGATGTAATAGCAACAAAACCTAGATTCATGTAAGCTCTTAACTTTTGACCATTGGAGGGACAAATTTTGTTTAATGAACTGACAATGACCCAGTGGTGTCCTAAGTACAACAAAAGAAAGCAAGGTGGTCTATAAAACTAACAACGCCTCTTACTCGTTCACCGCCGTAAAGTGGTGCGGTAAGATGTGAATATTACCGTATTCATATAGAGGTCGCTAAGGTGTAAAAACCTTTCAAATAAATAATACAAAGATCGACACACAAAGCATAAGGAAAAATTCGTCAGGTCTACCTAGAGCTAGAGTAGCGAAGTGGTTAACGCGCTGGACCGGTAATCCAGAGGTACCGGGTTCGATTCCCAGTCTCTTCCATCATGTAGCTCCTTTTTTATTTATTTTTTAAGTTTACATTTTTGTATTAATGGTTTAGATAAAGTAGTTTATTTTATTTATTTATTCAAATTAGTTACACAGCATTACAGTAATTAAACTAAGTCACTGTGAACTACAAAATCAGACAAAACAAAATCATACATAAAATAAAATAAAAACTTAAATCTAGTTACATTTAGGCGACGTAACAGCGTGGCTCCGCTGCGTCGTCTGATCTGGCGCAGGATTTGGCTTGGTGCAGGTTGTTTAAATGATTGTATCAACTCGCAGGCAACAAGTTCGTGGCGGGCGACCACGTGTCGTGGCACGCGGCGCTGGACGGTGGAGCCTCGCGCGTGCGCCACCTGCTGGTGGCGGAGGACGCGCGCCTGCGCCCCGCCCCCACGCCGCACGGCAGCGTCACCTTCCTGCAGGTACCGTGTCACACGACAGGGCGCTACACGTGACAGCAGGTACTACTGTCACACATGACAGGCGCGGCGACATGCGACAGCAGGTACCGCTGTCACACATGACAGGCGTGGCGGCGACACGTGTCGTGGCAGGTACTACTGTCACACATGACAGGCGTGCGGCGACATGTGTCATGGCAGGTACTACTGTCACACATGACAGGCGTGGCGGCGACACGTGTCGTGGCAGGTACTACTGTCACACATGACAGGCGTGGTGGCGACACGTGGCAGCAGGTACCGCTGTCACACACGACAGGCGCGGCTACACGTGTCGTGGCAGGTACTACTGTCACACATGACAGGCGTGGCGGCGACACGTGGCAGCAGGTATCGCTGTCACACGGTTTGTTGAGAACAGCGCCACCTCTCGTGGAGATGTGTAATTAGTTCTTATAACAACAATTGGTATAATAAATGTATGAAACATGTTATGTCTAATTTTTTTAATGTGGGTACACAGCACAATTTTTATGTTAAACCATTGATTGCAAATGTATGTTCCAGCTGGTGGGGTGCACGGGGCGCGAGCTGCGCGCGGCGCAGCGCTCCTCGGGCTTCCAGGTGTTGCAGCTGTTGCAGGAGGACCACAGGTAACGTACGATACATTCTGTAGGCTTAGTCTTAGCTTTGTAACTGACAACCTGCCTTTAGTATGATCAGAAATACGTAATCATTTTTTGACGATTTTTGATGGCAAATGGGGGATGGTGACGGTATAAGTGGTGGTTAGCACATCATAATCATTATTGCCACCATCATAATCATCGTAGCACTGTCAACATTAAATAACTAAAGTAACGGAATAAAATTAACGGACGTTAACAAGACCGTTAAATTTCCTTAACGGTTAATTTAAAGTAATCAAGATATATTAACGAGTTATGCCCACCTAGGCAGCGTATACACCAATCTCAAAATTATTTAAATTTTTGTTACGACGTACGTTATACTGCAAGACCTTCTAAGTATACAACAATTTTTTAACAATCTACGCCTGCTAAGTGAGTTAATTCCATTCGGTGCGGGGGTGTGCGTGTCCATTCTATACGTAGTACTATTATGTATTCTGTTCTGTGTTATTTGTCATATATTGTGTCGATTTAGTGTTGTTGTCATGTGAGTTTATCATACAAATATTTGCTCTTGCTCAGTAGCTGTTCTAGCACTGCGGCAACCGCATCGTCAAATAGATCAGGGAAATTTGATGTCGTTACCGATATTATATGTATGTTTGTTACCTGTTACAGTTGCGGCGGCAGTTGGCTGGTAACGCAAGTGTCCAGACGCACGTCCGCCAGGAAGGTGACGGTGGCGCGGCAGCTCCGCGCGCCCGCGCACCTGGCGGGCGTGTCGGCGCGCGTCACCGCGCTGCCGTGGACGCCGGTGAGTCGCTCCAGGGTTACCTATCTGAAAAACTCATTTTTGTTACTTTTTTGTAGGTAAATAATACTTAAACAATCTATTACATTTATCAAAAAAAAAGTCAAAAGTCAAAATAATTTAGTTCAGACAATGGTCCATAATAATTATGTTAGTTACATTTACATTAATTAAAGATAAGTTAGAATGAAACAAAATAAAATTAAACTTATGTTATAATACAAAAAAATTTACAAAGGAGCTGGCCTCTTCACCAGGTAGCTCCTTTTTCAACTTTTCTTTAAGCTTTGATCTTTGTATTAATGGGTCACTTTGACTTTGTTATCGTCTCCAGAGTAAGGAGGGGGCGGAGCCGGGCGCGGCGCTGTCCCCGCGCGTGCAGGAGCAGATCAAGGAGACGCTCAAGCGCGGCCTCAGCTCCATGAGCGCCGACCGCGAGCTGACAGAAGGTAATTAGAGTAGCTATATATCTTAATCTTTATGGGTTTATAATAATAAAAAATCTACATAATATACGAGTATTAATATAAGTTATTTAAAAATGTATGTACGCCTGAAAAGGTAGGGTTTCGTGATTCTATATATTAAGCAATTGTGACTGCAAATGTTGCCCGATTTCCCACATGCATTTAAATAAATCATTTCATTTCATTTCATAATTCTTTATACGTATGAATGTATGATAAGGGTTTTAATTTTAATATAAACAATATGTTTCAGGCTTGGTATAAACTGTAAGTGAAATGTAATAAAAATAATAATAATTATTATTAATCCGTTTATGGCGGCTCGAAGCTTGTGCCAGTATTAGTTTTTTTGGTTTATGAACAATGCATGACTTCCGTGTTAGAAGAAAGAAAGAAATACATTTATTCGTGACGAGACATAAAACATAATTACATAAAAGTTGTGACAGAAATTATAAGACAATAAAATAAAACAATAAGCAATTATTTTTATGGCTGTGCCACGAAAAGGTCCCACCTCAGCAAGATGCTAGCTCGGGAGCCGGCGCTGATCTTACGGTGGGACCATAGGTGGCGCCACGGATTAAATAACTTATCAAAAAAAAAACATGACATGAAATGAACATGAACAAAGATGGCCGATGAATCTAATAAATGAATGAAGCCAAAGACACATAAGAAAAAAAAAATTGGGCAAGTGCGAGCCCGACTCGCGCATGAAGGGTTCCGTACCTATACATATATATATAATCTATAACAAGTTTGTTGTATGGGAGCCCCCCTTAAATATTTATTTTATTTTATTTTTAGTATTTGTTGTTATAGCGGCAATAGAAATACATCCTCTGTGAAAATTTCAACTGTCTAGCTATCACCGTTGTTGAGATACAGCCTGGTGACAGACGGACGGACGGACGGACGGACGGACGGACGGACGGACGGACGGACGGACGGACGGACAGCGAAGTCTCAGTAATAGGGTCCCGTTTTTACCCTTTGGGTACGGAACCCTAAAAAGATCTGTCAACTGTCAAAAACCAAATAGGTTGTATTCAGCGGAAACTCACGTGAAATTGACATTTCAATTAATATCGGTTTCCACGATTGTCACACATTTAAATAAAACAATTTAAAGGGAATATATCAAAAAATATCCAAATAGAGAAGATGGTTTGTCATTACCATCGGCTTGGGATCCTATTGTACATCTTATCAAGGATCAAGCGAGACACAAGACTGGAAACCTTGGGCCTCGAACGGTGTAAAACAAATTAGTGTTAAAAGTAGTATATGTAGAGTATTTGTTTAAACATATATTATTGTAATAAGGCAATCAGGGAGTTTTCTTTCGGCGGTTCTTTCTCCTCAGTAAGCCTTATAGTGAACCGCTGGTATATTTTTTAAATAAAATAATAAATGCCCTTTTGGCACATGTGTAACTGTCTTTACACATTAGGCCCATCTGTCATGTATGTACTTGATTTTTAAGTCATATTTCAAAAATGGATACTTTGTACAAATGTATCTTTGACAGAGAAAAATTGTGTTTATTCTCAGTCAACCTTTGACAACGGTATCTGTAAAGCTACCGAAACGTCAGGGAGGCTCAAATAATTAATATACGCGATATAATCCGTTTAAATTGTATTTAATTATTATTTACCAAGCTTTTTGTCGATATTTTCAAATAAAGGAATGTATATTGTTCATGTTCAGTGACGGGACACATGTCGACGGACAGCTTCGAGATGTCGAGCATCGAGAAGGCGCTGCCGGAGATACCCGAACTCATGCAGGTGGGTGCACACTGTTTAACCAACAACAAAAGGAGGTTCTATGTTTCTCTCTATGTACATGTACAATACAATACAAGTACTCTTTGTTGTACACAAAACACACAGAAGAAACAACACAAGAAATTACAAATAGAGGTAAACAACAGGTGAAGAGCGATCTCCTTCAGACAACCTTATTTTTAAGACTACAATTTTATTACTATTCTGAATTCTGCTTAGAAAGATGAATTAATTTCTGTTTTTCTAAGATAACTATTTATTTTATTATTAATTTATAAAAACTTACTCATTTTAAAATGTGGCAACACCAAAACTATGATTATTAATAAAATTCGATATCCATCTGTCATCTGTCAATGTCAAATAAAAAAAAAAACGAGTTTTTTATTCTCTGTTTGGTCTTTAAGACGACAACCTTATCCAGGCCTTAGAAGAATTGTCTTATTGTTAGAAAACTGCTGTAATTTTATGTATTTTCTTATATTTCTTTAAATACAGAACAATAAATTCAAAGATTTTTTTTGCGCGTACTCGACACAAAGCCCTGTCGATCTCTTTATTAATTTCCACCTCTTAGAAATATGAAAAGTCATTTCTTGCATTGCTGCCGTTCTATTTTTTTTTTTTATAAAAAAGTAAAATTGTATTTTTCTTCCAAAAACGCCATACGCTGTTTGAGGCCACTAAAAAGCCCCGATTAGTCGTAGCTACTAATCTTTAATTTTGGCAGTTGTGGCCTTTTTTTTATATGGCTGTTTTAACTTTTAAAAACTTTGTGCCTCGATAAATAAAGGAATTTCATACATTATTGTCGAAACCGTCGAGGTTTTTTTTTAATTTTTGACTGACCATGAACTTATGCACTTCGCATCCTGATTTTTTATCAATAAAGTCCTGACCATTTTTGAGAAATAGTACATTACTGCAGACGCCGGGAAATAAACAAGTCCTTTTCACGGCTAAGGCATGTATAGTGCTTTTCTCAAACATATGCAATGAAATAAAAAATACACCACTCAAAATACGTAATTCAACTGTTTAGCTCGACGCCATGTTTTAAAAAAAATTACTTTCCGGCCTAGGCCTTCAATTTTGTATGAAATTCCTTTACAGTTCTCTCGAATTGTTCCGCCAGAAACGTGACACTTCGAAGCCTGTTTTAACGCATGTTTCGACGATATTTCAATGCATGTTTGAGAAGTGTTGTATTGTATCATGTGGCAGGGCTCGTGGCGCGGCTCGGAGCGCGTGGAGCACCTGGAGGGGGTGCACCTCATCATGCAGCCCGAGGGGGCCAGCCTGCTGCCGCTCGCCATAGAGTAAGCCTTATTTTATTTTATTTAGTACCTTATTTTATTACTAGCGACCCGCCCCGGCTTCGCACGGGTGAAATGCTAACAAATTATGCATGTATTATACATATAAACCTTCCTCTTGAATCACTCTATCTATTAAAAAAACCGCATCAAAATCCGTTGCGTAGTTTTAAAGATTTAAGCATACAAAGGGACATAGGGACAGAGAAAGCGACTTTGTTTTATACTATGTAGTGAAGATGTCTACTATACACTGCAAGTCGTATTATTATATTTTCATCACACTTGCTCGTGAACAAGGATTTACATGCTGGAAAACCGGGCGGTAAATCGTATATTTAATATTACAGAGGGCTTTAATGACACGAGTTTGGAATTCCTTTACCACCAGAGTCACGTACGACGTTTTTCATCACACTTTTGAGGAAATAAAATAAAAGTAGTAGTAATCCCTAGCCCTAGGGCGGTAAGTCGTATATTATGCCCTAGGGCGGTAAGTAATTTTGGTATTGACTAACTAAGTTTGTGTTGTTTCCTCACAATTGTGATGAAAAACGTAGTACGTGACTTTGGTGGTAAAGGAATTCCAAACTCGTGTCATTAAGCCCTCGACTTCGGTTTCGGGCTTCTAATAGACAGTCGTTTGTAATTCCTTGTTTACCACCCTTGTTACGTAATGTACTATAGGATGTCTATACACTAGTCGTATTTTGGTATTGACTGACTAAGTTTGTGTTATTTCCTCACAATTGTGATGAAAAACGTAGTACGTGACTCTGGCGGCAAAGGAATTCCAAACTCGTGTCATTAAAGCCCTCGCCTTCGGCTTCGGTTTACCTTGTTACGTAATGTATTACTGATTGAGTTTTATTTTTGTATATTAGCGGGCGGGGTAATGTACTATTACTGATTGAGTTTTATTTTTGTGTGTCAGCGGACGGGTGCTGCACTCGCGTCACTTCACGTGGCGCGACGGGGCGCGCGCCGTCACCGTGCTGTCCCCGCGCGTCGCCGGCGCCTTCGCCACAACCAAGCGGCCCTACGCACACAAAGGCGGCTGGCTACAGGTGATACAGTCTGTTACCCGCTCATCCCACAGGAACACTACATTTTTCGGGATAAAAAGTAGCCGATGCGTTAATCCATTATACTTATCAGCTACCTTCATACCAAAATTTATCAAAATTGGTCTAGCCGTTTGAGCGTGAAGTAACAAACAAACGCACTCACAAACATTCACCCTTATCCTTTACTAGCTGTGCCCCGCGGTGTTACCCGCTCATCCCACGGGAACACTCAATTTATTCGGGATGAAAAGTATCCTATGTCCTTCCCCGGGACTGAAACTATCTATATACCAAATTTCATCTAAATCGGTTCAGCGGTTTAAGCGTGAAGAGGTAACAGACAGACAGACAGACACACTTTCGCATTTATAATATTAGTATGGATATATATTAGTGTAATGGCAATAATACGGTATTTGAATACGGCTCAAATCAGCTACTCTTTATGAAATGTCAAAAACGATCTGTTAATATGAATCTTCTATGAAGATACTGGCTTGTGACATCATAAACGTTAGTAGTCAAAACACGTCTTCATTTTAGTTTTTGTCCAATTAAAAATAGTATGATGTCTAAAAATTTGTATTAGTTAATTGGGTTCTGTGTCTTTTGGAACGTGGTTTCAATATTACAGTTTATTTTCACTATTTTCACAATGCGGTTGGAGCAGTCCAAAGATACCTAAAGTCTTTGAATTTAGACCCAAAGATTTATTTATTCATTCATTTATTTATTCATTTATTTATTTATTGAAAAACAGGTTACATAACATTACAGTTTTCACCAATATGTCATGAACCGAACAAATGTTTATTTAACGGCGAAACGGCGTAGATAGCACTTAATCGTGCAGAATGGAAGAAAAGGTCAGGGAAGACCGATCCCAAGTAAATGGGACAAGGTCCAGGAAGAAGAAGGTTGGAGCAGTGGCTAAGCAACTGCCCACTGAGCCGACGGCCCTGGGTTCGAATCCCGGCAAGGGCTAATACTTTTGTGATGAACTCGAATATTTGTGCCTGGGTCGTGGATGTTATTTGTATTTAATTATGTATTTATCGTCGTCTAGTGTCCATAACACAAGCCTACTAGAGGTTGTCCGATATTTATTTATTTATTTAATAGTCAAATACCGTATTAAACCTGTTCCAGACCTTCCGATCCGATTTATCGGAAGAAATTCCCTAACAATTAAACTACACATTATCCGATTTCCTAACAATTACACATTATCCGATTTCATCCGATAAATCGGATCGGATCGGAAGGTGTGGAACGGGTTTAACAATAGAAAATGTCGTCCACAGATAATAATCCCCCCTGAGCTGGCGCGCGAGATGTCGGCCGCAGTGGCGCCGCTCGGGCGCCTCGCCGACGACTCCGAGTCTGACGAGGACTCGGAGGCCCCGCCGCCGACTTTGCCGCTGACTCTCGCCTGGCCGGACCACGGGCTCAAGATATCCGTTGTCTATGATCAGCATTTATAGCGGCGGTTTGGATTAACCTCAAAATACCTATCATTTAACATTTTTTTATAGCGTCCGTATCGAGCATAACCTTAAATGTCAGTTGTCTATGGCCAACATGTTTTTATAGCGTTGGTTTAGAGCATTAACTCAAAATATCAGTTGTCTATGATCAGCATTTTATAGTGACGGTTTAGATTAACCTCAAAATATCGGTTGTCTATTGTCAAAATTTTTATAGCGTCCGTTTCGAGCATAACCTCAAAATATCAGCTGTCTATGGTCAAAATTTATAGTGTCCTATTAGAGAATAACATGAAAATATCGGTCTTGTTTTTAGAGGTTGGTTTAGAACATAACCTCAAAATATCAGCTGTCTATGGTCAAAATTTAAAGCGGTTTTATTCGCTAGAGTCAGTATTGAACTTAACCTTAAAATATGACTTATCTTTGGTTAACATTTCGAGGGCTTCATGCTATAGGGGCGTATGCGCAAAAATGCGATTTTTCGTTTTTAATGGCATCGTAATCATCTAATAACGATACACCGGGTCAATTTTTTTCATAATTTTATCGTAAATATAAGTTATTTAAAATAAATAAAATATGTTTTGGCGTATCATGTAGGTCATATTTTTTTGTCGATCCAAAGAGGCGTACAGAAGGCGTAAGCGCAAGAATGTTATGCAGTCTCGTGATATCATCGGAGTATAAAGGCGTATGTTCATACGTCTATTACTCGATAGTGTGATTCACCAAAAATTGTTGCACAACAGAGGCGTATGTGCATACGACCATACTTACCATACTTTTTTAGTGACAGTCTCAGTCTTCGGCCTCATATACCGTCGCACCATAAGGGCGCATAGTCCTTGAACGTCACACCTTTCTTCGAAAAACATCTCTAACTGGTAGGTTTCTAAGGAACTATCCTGCTCGGATCCCGGGTGGTTTCGATTCAATATCCAGATCATAAATGCTCGATGTCATCCGAAGGACTAACACACTTAACATGAATCGCACTATCGCACTTAATATGCGAGCCGACTAGGTCTAACCTTGTTGAAAACAGAGGTTCCCAAGAAATACGGGGCAGGGGGCGCTGATGAAATAGAGAAACCGGCGTCCTTACATATACCATTATGGATTGCTACCATCATGCATATCCATTTTCTTAGACAGCTGCGGGAACAAAGATAACTAGTGAGGTCAAGCTGGAGAAGTTTAGATTTAGCAGGAAAACGACGAGGAAACTCAATGCGGCAATGAACATTTGATCACGGGGACAAATTAGTCAAGTCTAAACTAACTCTCCGATTCATGTAACATGCAGTAGAGTGCAATATACAAACAGCAACTCCTTACTTGCCTTAAGCTTAGGCACCTTCATAGACATTGAGGGTCGTCGGGGTCAACAGGATTAAATTCACCAGCATAAAAGCGGCACTCGTAGGAGCCGCAATGAAAGAGGTCCATTTGCATCGAAACTGGTGCACACAAAAAGGCAGTGGCAGCAAAAGAAGTAACCTCGAAGCGACGACCGCTCACCACTTCTGTGGAATCATCGCCACACTAAACGACAATCACTATAACACAGAATCATCATGTCCTGCGACATAGTGATACTAACGAGCGGTACTCACACAGGTATGTGAATGTGACCACCCGCTCTACACTGGCTATCGTGGAGCGCTGGTGCATCAGCAACAAACTGACAGTCTATTCGAAAAACTTACAGGTAATGTTCGCTAACAGATGCTATGTGGGTAACTACCCCAAAATGATTATTACAGAGCTCTAAATTCTCGAGCAAGGTAAATAAAAAAAAACGTAGCGTACCCAGCATAACAAGTTTTAATTAAGAACAAACTATTCACCGTTGAAGCTTAACTACAATCACTTCAGAGGTTGCTTGCGAGCCACGTGAATACTGAACCTCAGGGGAGCAGTTAAGGCGCCGAACAAATCTGAGACAACCGCTAAAGAACCGCTGATAGAAGCGCTATACGGGGCACCGGGGGATGTGGTCTCAACGGCATTACGGATGAGCAAAATTAATTCCAATCGATTGTGCTCGAATTGTAAGATCCCTACTTATCAGGAGATATGCTGTCCCTCCTAATCTGTTCTACAAGCCTAAGAGCTTAGGCATTAATTTCAGAGTCGATACACGGATATCACTGGCCACTGTCAGAGCCAGAGTTATGTAAACATAAACAACATAACTCTACAAAGTCCTAAAACTCGTGAAAGCACGAAGTAGCAGACAATATGGTGAGAGGAAGTGAGGAGTGAACCAATCCTACCTAGCACATACAAAAATAAAACATTAGCATTATTGGTCTAACTTAGATAGATGCAGGCAGACCGGATAGGATTTTCGACTATTTATCCCCGGTTGCCACTAGAGCGATAAAAGAAACTGGCATGCTCTAATAAATAAATATTTATTATCTATAGGTGCTACTGATAATCTTTTCTGATGAGCCTGCGTGGAGGCAAAGGAGACAGTTAAATACTTAATTCTCAAATGTCCTCGAGTGAACAAATAGTGGGCACAACACCAACTGATCTCCGTGATCTATTGTTATACTTGTCAGCAACATCAAGGATCTGCTAAAATTGGGCTTTCTGATAGAGTTTGGTTGGCAAAAGTAGTGCCATCAACTGGCCTTGGCGTATGGTTACTGCTTCGTATAGCTCGTTTTTGTAGAATCAACTGTCATGTTATTACGTCATAAACTAGAACCTATTAAGATTTCATAAAATCCGATTTGTCCTGCCAGAGAGTGGACACCTTAACTGCTTGAAGTTCGAAAGTCATCTAACGACCGCTTTAACGACTTTATGACTGCTGTTATAGGCAAATACCGATGGGTAGACGGAGAGAGACTTTATTAAGCACTGGAGTGCTCAGTTAATATTCATTCGAGATGGTTAGCCGACCGGAGATCGACATCTGCCGTCATTGCTTAACCTCCCTGAATGTCGCTGATTCATGAGCGCCGCTGAGTTACAAGTACTTCTAGAAAGTTATAAGCATGGAAACGAATAATTTAACCAATGAAACGCATATTATTTCATTACTAAACGCTTGAATTTGCCTTGGTTCACTACTATACGACCACACACAAAAGCCACTAGCACTGTGTTTTTTTCGGGCAAAATAGGCGTAAAAAAATCTGAAAAAATTGAAGGAGCTTAGTAACAATGTCAAAATTACTGTAAAAAGAAGGTATTTTGATATAAAAAATAGAACTCTGACCAACTGTCATTCAATAATTGATTAGGAAAAGACTTAATTTATACGCCCCTCCATTTCAAGTATTTTTCAAGGAAAATCAATAGTCATTTCGAATATTTCCGCCGCAGTAAAGAGGCGTAAGCGCACAATTAATAGTTTTTAGAATACTTTACGTAAAACTGGTCATATTAGATAAAAACAATGACAATATAAATACTCCATGCAAATTTGCAGAAAGATCCTTCAAAGGGAAGAAAAGTTATTAAGTTTTTTGCCTCCTGAAAAGTAGGGGTTTTGCGCATACGCCCCTATAGCATGAAGCCCTCGATTTATAGCGATGGCGTTATCTCTGATTTACCTAGATGCTCTAGCATTTATAATGGATTTTATTTGTAGTTTTTTAACTTCTATATGACGAGGAAATGAATTTGTACTTAGACTTATAAGTAATTAACTCAATGTAAAAATCTCTAATTAAAATGTCTGTGGTAAATTGGCTTTCATTTCAAGTACAATTTACAAATTTACCATAGGGTGAAGATGTGTAATGAAAGCTTTTATATGATGTTTTGTATATGATCTAACTAATAAATATATAAATAGTTATTAACAATTGTGATTATATTAATAAAGACTGTAATTTTTACACTTAACTGTGTTTTATTATTATACTTATCAGCTGCGACCCGCGGTGTACAACGGGAACACTATTTTTTTCGGGTGAAAAACCTGCGTTAATCCAATGCCAGCTACCTCCATACTAAATGTTATCATGAAAATGAAAATGAAATTTATTCTCTTTGTGTGATTACAGTAATAGAGTCTGTCAAGCGAGTCGCGCGCCTCGGGTATGGCGCTGATTATATATCTATCTCATAATATACCATACGAAAAAAAAGATGGATATAATAAAACAGCCCCCTCCTAGGTGACACGATGCGTTTGACAAACTACCCAATCCCATTATTGATCGTGTTGTATTAAATATAGATGAACTGAACGTGTAATATAGTAGGTTATGCAACTGCTGCATAATGAGAAGTCTTAAAACTTGAGTGTGGTTGGCATAGTACAGTGCAACATAAAAGAGTAGAAAATAAATGAGGGCGCCACTTCCTTCGCAACTGTCACATTTTTGACGTAAAGTGCTTGAATATGGTAACAATTTTGTATGAAAAATTGTGGTTCCTTTATAATCCGTTTTCTACTCTTTTGTGTCGCACTGTAGGATCACACGAGTGTTTTAAGACCTAATTATGTACTGTTGCATATACTACTTTATCTACACTCGTATTCATCATTATTATCATAGATTTTCTTTTATGAAAATATGAAGTACTCAGTCCTGCCAGTCAGTCCGCGAAGCAGGAACACGTGGGGTGACTAGCGCCCCGGCGGGGGCGAGGTCACCATAACAGTAGATATCAAAATTTATACTGTTATGGTGACTTCGCGGTGGCTACAGTACTGTAATGAAATTACATCTCCGATTTTGGTCGCTGCCAAGTAATGTAGGTCCTTACCTATAATATCTGAACTTGTTATAGTAATTTAATAAGATGTGTTTAGATCACAGTTTAAATAAAGATCCCTCTGATTTAAGTGATATTTGAACGCTTCCCGCTGTTTTTATTATCTCATTAGCTATGCAAGTATGCATTAGCTGTGGTCTGTCGCTGTCAAGTGTCAGTCGGCGTTAGTTATCGAATAGATTGCAATGTTTATATCGATTTTGTTTACATAGAAAAACGAACAAATAACTAAGAATTATAAAATTTTCATGATTGTGGACTGAAAAACTATAAGGGAGTTGTATTGAAATGTTTAAATCTGATCCTATTTAAGGTAAGTGAGGTTATGTTATATATTATTGTTTATTATCATTATTCGTATACAATTTCAACATGTCTTTGAAATTTAGGAACTGAATTTCTGCCTGAACAACATGTTATATAGATGTTTTTTAGCTTTAATTGGAACAAGTGACAAGATCTCAACCAGTATTGAAGCTAAGAATTCCAAATTTTGGAGCTAAGTTCAGTTTCAGTAGCATTTTCTATATCACTCATTGAATGAGGGTCTCATGATGACCAGCTACTACGGTTGGGCGTGTTTTATTATTTAATAAGAGATTTAAATACACATGTTAAAGTTAAAACACACCGTAGGAAGGAAAAAATAACAGACTCAAATAAATATTGGATTCATATTTCTAGCTACCCTTGAAGATGACTTGATGTCAACACTCATCGTCGGATAATAGCGAGAATTTGCCGATGACATGAATGCTTCCACTTAACTGACATTGGAGTGGAGGTTGCCGTGTTCGTCTAGTATCCACTGGAGTCTAAACATGGCTGAAAAGGGGAAGAAACCGAGGAAGAAACCCCAAAAAAATCCAGGTAATTATATTTTATTAAGATCATAGGTCTATAAAATACAATTCTGCTTCACATTATAAAAATATCAGAACCCTCACACGAATCGGTCTAGTCCCACAATAAACTAGTGAGAGTTGTGTTATAGGCACTAGACTATAAAAATAAAAATATACGTAAATTCTAAGAAATATTAGAGTTATTTACACATATTTGTCCTTGCCAGGATTCGAACCCAGCTGGCTCAGAACACTGATGAATGTCATCGAGAGCAATCAAAGTACTGTTGACAAAACTGAATTGCTATATCGTCAGGGATAGTGCAATACCATGTAAATAACAAGTGTAGATACGAAATAAAGAAGAAGAAGAAGAACTTTATCGACAGCTGTTACTTATGTGGTATTGCACTATCCCCGACGATATGCAATAGTTTTTTAGATCACCCTAGACAAGGCAAGACGTAAAACTCGAGACAAACCACGGGCAGTAATTTGTAAAGCTCCAGTTCATTATTTATGCCTTGGTCTAAATTCTTAATTTCATTTATGTCTTGTCATAAATTCTGTCCTAGATGAAACGAGATCTGTTTTAAAAATAAAATGATATAAATCAGGGTTAATTTTATTCATTATATTGTAAAGGTTCTAAAAAATTAAATATTTAAGGTCACCTAATAATAATAATATCATTAATGCACAACAGTTAAAGATCACCCATACCCATACCTTTACTGCCTAGAGTGCCAACTATTAATATCAAATAGAGAGCAGTGTTAAATAAATTGTTGCAGTGTTAAGTCGCAATAGCCCCAGGTGACCTTACTCAAAATTACCTTTATTTTAAGGTAGGGATCATTACCGGTATTTATTCAAATTCAAATATTTTTCTAATTTTAGATTTATTTCAAACGCTACTAAATTGAATTTGTGTATTGATAGAGCTTTGAAATTCGCTCACGAAATCCATACTAATATTATAAATGCGAAAGTGTGTCTGTCTGTCTGTCTGTCTGTTACCTCTTCACGCTTAAACCGCTGAACCGATTTAGATGAAATTTGGTATATAGATAGTTTCAGTCCCGGGGAAGGACATAGGATACTTTTCATCCCGAATAAATTTAGTGTTCCCGTGGGATGAGCGGGTAACACCGCGGGGCACAGCTAGTATAGAAATATGCAGTAATAAGCTAGATACCGATATCGAATACCGGTATTCTGTATGGAGCCGAACACGGAACACCGGTATTCGATCCCTGCTTTAAGGTGGTTACAGACAAAGCTGTTTCATAAAAAACGTTGGACCAATACACACACTGTTATGGCTTTAAGTTGGCTTATCATACTATTATAACTCACGATTTAGGAGTCCTAGCACATGTGCTGGGCAGGAATCACGATGACAGAACTGCTTATTCACATCTACCTCACAATATCATATAATCATGATCACTACCCTCATTGTCTATATATAACATACCTCCCCACTAAGAGAGTTCACTACTTCGTAAAGTTCACTTACACTATTTTAACACTACACTAGTAATCACTAACCTAACATGCCTAATTTATATATGTGTCCTTATAGGCCTATTCACTCTCTGACTCTACATCTCTATCGTCAGATAGATCCAGGTCACTGCTACTTTCAGCTAGGGCTATTCGTTTAGACTCGGGTGATTTGGGAGGCGTGTCTGGTCTTGGACGTTTCTGGCTGCTGGTTGTTGCGGCATCTTGTGAGTTTGGATGTATACTAATGTCCTGTGGTCCTGACACTCCAATTATGTCAGCCCAACGCCGAGGAGATGGTATTGACATTCTAGTGTCATCCTCACTATCATAACCAACTGTTATTGTCGTATCTTCTAACACAGTGGGAGTCGCTGGAACCGGTTGCAGTTCCTCTGGAACCGACTGCCGTTCCTCCTCCCCGCAACTAAGCATTTGATTGATGTGTCGCATTAACAATTTGCCATTCCACTTAACCAAATACCTACAGGTGCCCACTCGTTTTTCTATGATTCCTTTCAACCAACGTGGTTCTCCACAATAGTTTTTTACATAAACCGTTTGGCCCACATTAAATTCCCTGCTTTTTATACTACTGTTTTTGTCGATCATTTCATCTTTTTCTGTGAATCTGGAGGAAAGTGGGTTCAGATTATCAAACTTCGTTCTGAAGCGTCTGTTGTTTAGGAGTTCAGCTGGTGTCCTATCGTTGACACTGTTTGGTGTGGTACGTAATCCATATAATATAGCCGGCAATCTTACCTCCCACGGCCCTGACGTAATTTTTTTTAACTTAGACTTCACGGTTTGTACCGTCCTTTCAGCTTGGCCATTGGAGGCCGGGTGATAAGGGGCTGACAATACTTGTCTAATGTCTTCAGAATTTAAATATTTACGAAACTCCTCTGAGATAAAACTTCTTCCATTATCACTCACAATCACATCAGGAAGGCCTTGTTCAGCGAATACATTGCGCAATATCTTAATTAATGTACCACTACTCATATCGGGTACAATTTTGATTTCTGGCCACTTGGAATATGCGTCAATTATTATTAAAAAAGTTTTTCCCTGAAATGGTCCTGCATAATCTATATGGAGTCTGGACCACGGTTTATCCGGCCTTAACCACTGATGTGTCACTTTTGGTGGCATGTTTCGATTTTCTGCACACACGTTACAATTCTTTACCGTGTTTTCAATTTGCTTGTCAATCGCAGGCCACCAGAAATAGCTTCTCGCCAAAGACTTTGTAATTACAATTCCATCATGGTTTCTATGTAACTCTTCTATTACTTTAGCTCTCATCTTCTCTGGTATAACCACTCTATTTCCCCATAAAATGCAATCTTTGTACATAGACAACTCATCCCTTTTCTGCCAAAAAACCTTAAAATCGTCCTCACTTTTAGCTGGCCATCCATTTCGTATCCAGTATAATACTTTACTCAAGCATGTATCTCTTTTAGTCAGGTTTGCGACTTCAGTTGCGGAGAATTCCAACTCTATCGGTGTCTCTTCAATCAGTAGAACACCTGAAAATTCTTCTTCTGATGACTTCTCATGACTAGGCCATCGACTAAGAGCATCCGCATTTCCGATCTTCTTTCCTTCAACATACTGAATTTCATAGTCATAAGAGTTTAACAGAAGTGCCCATCTTAACATCCTGGGCGAAATAATATTCGGTATGGGTCTCTTTGAATCGAATATCCCCAACAACGGTTTATGATCTGTCTTGATAATCACTCTTCGACCACTTATGAACTGGTGAAATTTCTTCAATCCAAAAATAATGGCAGCGGCTTCCTTGTCTATTTGCGCGTAGTTACGCTCATGTGAATTCATAGTCCTGGAGGCAAACATGACTGGTCTAACACTCCCATCGCTCATCTCATGTTCTAATACCGTTCCCAGGCCATACTGTGAAGCGTCGCATGACAATATGAGTTTCTTTTTCACGTCATAATGTACTAAAGTGTCCCTGCTTGATAGCATCTTTCTCAATTTCTCAAATGCGTTTTGATGTGCTTTTTCCCACTTCCATTTAACATCTTTATCTAATAGCCTATATAATGGTTCAGCAATCGAAGCTTTGTGTGCTAAAAATCGATCATAAAAATTTATTAATCCTAAAAAAGCCTGGAGCTCTTTTAAATTCCGTGGTGCTGGAGTCTTTTCAATTGCATGAATTTTCTCTTCACACGGGTGAATACCAAATTCATCAATGACAAATCCCAGGAACTGGACACTCGCTGCCGCAAATTTACATTTGTTTTTATTTACCCGTAGTCCAGCTTCCTGGAGCTTCTGCAGCACTTCCTCCAGTCTCCTATTGTGTTCCCGAACAGTCCCGCCAGTAACGACGATATCATCCAAGAGAACAGCCACACCAGAAATGCCTGCTAATAACGATGACATCAACCGTTGGAAAATTCCCGGGCAAGCCTTTACACCAAAGGGTAATCTTTTCATCCTATACAACCCTTTAGGCGTATTGATTGTCAACAGGTCTGCCGTCTGTTCATCTACTATAACCTGGGTATAGGCTCGCTCCAGATCGATTTTTGTAAATAATACTCCGCCTTGTAGTTCTGCAAACGCTTCACTGAGGGTAGGCAAAGGGTATGTGTCATTATCTGTTACTGCATTAACTGTTGACCTATAATCCCCGCACAACCGGACGCTTCCATCTTGCTTGAGCACTGGGACTATAGGTGTCGCCCATTCTGAGTGTGGAGTAGCCTCTAAAACTCCCTCTGATTCCAATCTATCTAATTCTCGATAAATTCGATCTTTTAACGCAAATGGTACCGGTCTACTCTTGTAAAATACTGGTTTTGAACCTATCTTCGGTACAATACTAACAACAGGTCCAGTATATTTACCTAACCCTTCTTGAAACACTCCATTATACTTCCGTTGTATTTCCTTTAATTCTTTGTCTAACTCATTTTTATCAATTTTTATACTATACACTCCTTGCAGCTGTATATTCAAATCTACAAACCAATTCCGGCCAATCAAGCTGGGTCCATTACCTTCAGCGACATACACGATTAACTCCCGTTTCCTATTTTTATACTGAACTGAAACGGTTGCTTTGCCTAATAAACATAACCTATTATCGGTCCATGTTTTTAATGCTATGTTAACATCATCCAACACAGGTAACTGGCCATTCCATATGCGCCTAGCAGTTTGTTCACTTATAAGAGTGAAAGCACACCCCGAATCCACTTCCATGTCTACCATTGTTCCATTCAGCATAATTTTTATCAAAAATGCAGGTACAGTCATATCTTGTCTCATGTTATTGACAGATATATCTTCATATAAACCATTAAAATCAGACTTTGTAGGATTATTTCCTTTCACCTTCGATGCACAAACCGCTTCAATATGCCCTGTTCTTCCGCAGTGGTTGCACTTGGACCATCGGAATCTGCATGCCCCTCTATGAGTTCTGCCACAGCGAAAACATCTGTCTATCTGTTTATCCATCTTTTTGTTAATAAATTTGTTCACTTCCATTGGTACCTCCAAGTCAAAAGTAGTCTTACTGGAAGATGCACCCACAATAATATTTGAATCAATGCCCGCAGCTTCATGTGACAATGCAATCTCACAAGCTTGATCAAATGTTAATGTACTATGTTGCAATAATCGCTTCTGTACTTCCTTGTCTCTGATACCACACACTAGTCGATCCCTTAATGTACGATCCAAATCACTGAAGTTACAATCAATGCTTAATTTCCGAAGCTGAGCTATGTAATCTCTAATTCTTTCCCCCTCCCCTTGATACTTGGTATGAAATTTATAAGACTGTATTATCTCATTTGGTCTCGGGTGGAAATGATCATTTAATTTAGATAATATAGTTGTAAAGGTAACCTCACTTATTTGCGTCGGAGCCGTCAATGATACTATCAAATCATACAAGTCGGGACCACAAACAGCCAGTAAATTAGCCTTCTTCTTACCATCCTCAACAATTTCATTTGCTTCCAGACCGAATTTAAATCTTTCTATATAGTTTTTCCAACAACCATGTGCCATATCAAACTCTCCAAACTTAATGCCCATTTTGACCAATAACTTTATGTATATGTATTTTTCACTCCGTTTATACACTATATGCACACTTTTGCCGTATTTACGTCGTCGCCACTATTATAACTCACGATTTAGGAGTCCTAGCACATGTGCTGGGCAGGAATCACGATGACAGAACTGCTTATTCACATCTACCTCACAATATCATATAATCATGATCACTACCCTCATTGTCTATATATAACACATACAAATTACATATTTATTAAAGCTTTAAAACCCGTTGAGTTGAGATATTGTCTATCTATGGTACATTGTATTATGTATGTGTGTGCGTTACTTTTACACAACATGCAAAAGCCATTCATGAACAGTGCGTTCTGAAATATAATACTACTTTACTAGCGTAATAAATTAAAATTGGTGTATGGATCTTAATACATAACAATTTATTATTCACATTTCATTAAACGTAGAAAATAATTGGAAATATTTAGTTTTTAAAGATACCTATTGTTTTTATTTCTTCATAAATAGGATAACAAGAAAGTGGAACTGATTTCGAACGTACGAATTTTTTTTTTTGTTTTTTTTTTTTTACTCTTCTCTGTGGCGGTGTTTTGTGATATTGTCAATGGATTGATGGATTGTGTTGTGTTGTGGGAATTCTAATTTTGATGTGCATTTTTACGTTTCTTGATTGGTGTCATGAGTTTATCTCATGAAATAATGAAACGGGCTTATATTAAACACCAGTACTCGGGACGTAAAGTGAACCGTAAACGGTCGCGGGCTGGAATGTTGCGATATCATGGAGTAGCGTCGTAAGTTTTGTTTGAAAAAATTACATCAAATTGCCTGCCCTTAAAATAAGTCTGGTGCTATTTTCTTTTTAGGCGAGGACCGATATGGCGTAATGAGAGTGCAAATAAACAAAACGCTCAACCGCAACCAAAGACAGGTACTTAACGCAATGGTGACCGAGGTTTGAGTGATAATAAAATTATTAAAAAATACAACCCTATTACACTACTCGCGAAGTCGGCCGAAGAATGAGTTTCCGCAGGGAACTGCCCCTCCACACTATCATTATGTATGTAAACACTTTGACGACACGGCTGGCGCAGTGGTTAAGCAACTGCCTACTGAGCCGGCGGTCCTGGGTTCGAATTCCGGCAAGGGCAAATATTTGTGTAATGAGCTCGAATAGTTGTGCCTGGGTCATGGATGTTATTTGTATTTAAGTATGTATTTATCTATATAAGTATGTTTATCGTCATCTAGTGTCCATAACACAAGCCTACTACTAGAGCTTACTGTGGGACTAGATTGATTTGTGTGAGGTTAATAAATAAATAAATAAATATTAAGGGACAATCATACACAAATCGACCTAGTCCCAAACTAAGCAAAGCTTGTACTATGGGTACTAGACGACGATATACATAATATATAAATACATATATAGATAACATCCATGACCCAAGAACAAATATTTGCCCCGGCCGGGATTCGAACCCGGGACTCAGTAGGCAGGTGTCTACAAACCGAGCCAAACACGTCGTCATATGTCTTGGTCTGAGGCTAAAAACACAGGCGCGACAGCGGCCTATCGGTGTAACTCGGGCGTCGGTGACCTTGTAATGTTCGACGAGGCATTCACGTGAATGCCCTTCACCCCCGCGCTCGTCCCGCACTCGCCCCTCGACACGCACACATCCGCGAGTTTTGTTACTGCACACAAGATGTCGCTGTCGTGTCTTTTTACAAGCTTTTATTTAGCTTGCATTGTATGTTTAAAGTATGTTTGTTCGGGTGAAATCTTGCAACTCAATTTTGAAGCAGATATCGTCAACCGATTGAGCTGAAATTTTGCATACTTACTTAACTTTGATGACAATATAATAATATGGTACCATGGGGCTGATCTGATGATGGAGCCGGAAGGTGGCCATAGGAACTCTATAATAGAATGTTTTCATTATTCAATGTTGATTTTAACTTTTTGAACTCTTAGAGACTGTATACATCTCTAAGAAACAGCTTAGTATAGTATGACACTCAGAGACTTTATACATCTCTGAGGAAATTAAATAATTTTAAAATATTTTATTGCATGTTATGACGCCTAGAGACCATATACATCTCAAAGAAATTTAGGTTTAATAATTATTTTCTATTGTAAATTATTCATGTTGACGCCTAGAGACCTTATACATCTCTAAGGAATTTGATTAATTAAGTAATTATATTTTATTGCATGTTGTGACACCCAGAGACTATACATCTCTGGGTATATTTAATATTTTTAATTTATCGTTAAATTTTCATTTTAATGTTCCTAATTAACATTGATTTTGGACACTTTACGTGTATACCAGTGTAATTAGTTATAAGTAACACAAATGTATTATGTAATTGTTTTAAGAATTATTTACGAAAAAATGACTTACTGTTGAGTTTCTTTCGGCTTTCTTCTCAACAGCGGTCTCCTCTTGCGAAATGCCGGTAGATTCACAATCTGACTTGTAAAAGTGCCCCTGTGGCCTACTTACTGAATAAATTATTTCATTTCATTTCATTTCATTTCAGAAAAAGCAATCCTACCGAGCTTGGGCTCTTTAGAATCGTCTCAGTGAGCATTTGATGGATATCCAAAGAAAAGTACAGTCGGCTATAAACGCTTGCCACTAAAATGTCATTTTTGATAGAAACTTATTACGTTAGTATATGTATTTTTTGCTCACGGTAGTTGTCTATGTGCAGAGTACCCGCTGCTGTTGGCGGGGCTGACGGCTGCGCGCGCGCCGCGGCCGCCGCGCGAGGAGTGCGCCGTGTTCGGGTGCCGGAGCTCCAGTCTGGATGAGGGCATCCAGTTCCACCCCTTCCCCGAGGAGCCGGAGAGGTTAGCAAGCATTTTCAAGACTGATGCTATTAACTTTTATTTTATACTACGACGGTGGCAAACAAGCATGCGGCCCGCCTGATGTTAAGCAGTTACCACCGCCTATGGACGCTTGCGACCCTAAAAATTGTGTCGTAATTGCGAAATGTTGATAACATTCCACTTTGAATTACGCAACACGCACAATTAAGAAATTTATTTATTTATTCAAACACAAACACAGTATTACAGTTTACACTAAGGCACTGTGAGTATCAAAAAATAACAGACAAAGAAAAATAAAAATGTAAACATAAAATAACACACATAACATAACAAACAAAATTAACATTGGTAAAAACGTAAACAATTTATTTAAAAACAGAAGATTCTCGAACATCCGTCGCCTCACAGAACTTCAAACACTCCACACAAACAACCGCCCAGCTACACGCAAAAACATCGCAGTCAGGTGCTGATGCGAGGAGAGCATTGAGGCTCTGCAAAGCTCGAACAAGCGGAGAGTTCCGGTACGACACGGTGCGCGCCGCCGGCACAGCCAGCAGGAGGGACTGGCGCGGGCGAAGGTTAGCCTTCTTCTGTATTGAAGGGACATGGAGGCGTACCAGTTGCGCCACCAGGTCCATACAATCCGAGTCTCCTCTTAAAATCTTGCACGCCCCCATCAAAAGCCCAACGTTACGCCTTACCTCTAGAGAATTGAATCCCAGGACACCTAGTAAAAACTGAGATGGGTACAGAAATGGATAGTACCCATAAAGTTTCTTGTAAAAGAACCTCAAAAAGGCTTTCTGTATTTTCTCTAGGAGTAACGCGTAAGTGGTCTCGTGCGGGTTCCACACAATAGAGGCTGCCTCAAGTTTACTCCTGACTAAGGCCGTGTAAACCAACTTGATGGCTCTTGGATTGTCAAACTCACGAGCATTACGGATAACAAATCCCAACTTTCGGTAGCAGTCCAGTGCAAGGTTTTTCATATGCTCATGGAAGTTGAGATGAGTATCAAAAGTTACACCTAAATCCTTAATGGAGTCTACCCGAACTATGGGCTCACCACCTAGCAAATACTTTGCGCACCGGGGATTTCGAGCACGGCTAAAGGTCATTACGGAACATTTTTCAGCATTAAAAAGAAGCCTGTTCTCAACACTCCACTGATAAATCCTATCAATGTCACTCTGAAGAGAATCACAGTCTGAGGATTGCTGTACACCATAAACCAGCTTCAAATCATCGGCGTATAGCAAACACTTGGCATATTGAGGAACTGATGCCAAGTCATTTACCATGATGCCAAACAGAAATGGGCCCAAGATAGAACCCTGGCTAACTCCGGACCGCGTGTGATAAGCTTCCGACACATAGCATCCGTGCTGCACATACTGCTGCCTATCGCGTAGATAACTCGCAAAGAAGCGAAGCAATTTGGGTGTAAAGCCAATATTGCATAACTTGCTCAAAAGTATGTCATTATCTACGCGATCAAAGGCTTTCCTGAAATCGAAGTACAGCACGTCTACTTGTATCCCCTTATCTAAATGTTCGGAGATGGAGTCCACCAGGGTCAGAAGGTTCGTTTCAACTGAACGTCCTGGTCTGAAACCGTGCTGCGCGTCACAGAGGTAGGGTTTAACCTGCGGGGCTAAAAGCTTATTCACAACGGATTCAAATAACTTGGAAATTGAGGAGAGAATGGCTATTGGCCGGTAGTTTTCAACCCTCGTCGTATCGTTAGATTTGGGAATAGGGCGGACTCGAGTAATTTTCCACTGAAGAGGGTACTCTCCGGTATACAAAGCGAGGTTGAAAATATGTATTAATGGCGACAATAGCCATTCACTACAGCCCTTCAGGATAAACGCTGGAAAGCCATCTGGCCCTGGGGAACTATTAGGCTTTAAACGCTTAATGCCAACTTTTACGTCATCGGGCAATATCATGTCGACGTGGATATAATTCGCAGAAGACGAAAGATCATTGCGATTGATTTTCCCATGATCGAGAAGCGGAACAGACGGGAGAAACACACTGGAGAAAAAAATCGAAAATGCCTCTGCCGCAGCAGTACCTTCATGAACCCTCCCTTCGTAGTTCACTGACGTCTCGAATCCACCTTTAGACTTTAAGCTGCTCACATGCTGCCAGAAAGCCCGAGGGTCACGCGTAATTTTAGTTTGGATACAGTGAACATAATTGTCATAGGCGATTGAGGTTTTCACTTTGATTTCAGCCCTTAGCCTAGAGAAATCTGCATATACGGCACGGTTTTCGGTACATTTCCACTCCCGATGCAGCTTGGCCTTTAGCTTGATGCTCTTGATTAAGTCCCCTGTGAACCAGACAGGATACCGTCTACTACACTTACTGGACCTTATTTTCCTGGGTATGCACGCGTCAAATATACCACGCATTATCTGGTAAAAGAGGTCAACAGCAATATTGACATCGACAGTTTCAAAGATTTCTCTCCAGGACACTTCAGACACTAGCTGGTATAAAAGGTCGTAATCGCCCTTAGAAAAATCCCAGTCAAAGTCTGCAAGCACATTACTGGGCTCAGCCTTTCCTAAGTCGCTAGCAGCACGCACAAGTCGTATGCCAATATCTAATGGAGGGTGATAAGCATCAGAATGTGGAACTAAACCATTATCTTCTGCCTTCCTAACACAAACCGACATGCACTTTCGCACCAGCACCACATCTAACACTCCTCCATAAGCATTCAATACCTCATTCGTCTCTTTCAGATCGCAAACTGTACTAAAGTAGGTATAGTAACTTAATATACTAGTTGACGTATGCTTCGGGTTTAAATTTAAGTCCCCGATAATTAGAACAACACCAGTTAATTTGTCAATGAAAGACTCTACTTTTTGAAAAAAGCGCATATACACACCTTCACAAGCATTTGGCGGAATGTATACAACACACAGAAAGTACACGGTATGGTTGACCACAAATGAAGTCCACAAGTCTTCCCCGTCGGAGGTCTCGAGATCGTGTCGCCGTCGTAGAGTAATACCCGGACGAGCCGCCAAAAGCACACCACCTCCCTGACGACCAGAAGCTCGATCACGGCGTGACAGGCTCCATCCTCCTCCCACAAGCTCCGAATCCTCTACAGAATCGGACAACCATGATTCGGTGACAGCAATAACATCACTTTCGTGGGCGAGTACACTTTGTTTGAAACTTTTCAATTTAGTATTGAGGCCTCTAACATTTTGATAAGTAATACAGAGAAAAGGTTGTAGCGATTCACATGTTCATATCATGTGTTCGCCATCATATAATATATCATATCACCATCGTAAAACTCACACCATCATTATCATCATCAAATTCTCATCACATTAGCAATAAGATCATATTACACCATATAATATTAACATCATCATTTTATAGAAGTATTAAAAATGAGCGAATACAAATGTAAGCATCCTGCCAATTTTTGAATAGCAAATTAATATTCACAAAAATTACCAACGGAAAAATTGAACTTTATATAGACTGGATAAGGATCGAAATTCCATATACAGCATTTAGTGGGAGGAGTCTTGGACGTGTCGGGTGTCCCGAGTGGGACGAGGCAGGCGCGCCTGATGAGTGAGACAGAGCGGTTGAGTGGCGCGAGACAGATGACGCTGTTGAGTGAGATGGAGCAGTCGAATAGAACGGGTCAGTCGAGTAGGTCGGCAGCGGCGAATGACTAGAGTTTTGGGTATAAATAGGCAAGGGCTTAGTAGGATGGCATTCATTTTTACTTGCGACTTCGACTGGGTAACATTATTGTCTGGCAATAAGGTATTAAATTTAATTTTAAGGGGAATTTCTGTTGGAATTTAGATTATTTTTCGGGATTATAATTATTCATTAAAATTTATTGGGATTTTGTTGTTTGAAAGCTATTAAGCTTAATTACATGCCAGAAATAGTGTTTTGGTACATGGTTGCCAGGTGAAAGATATTTAACCTTGCGGCTGTTAAACGAATATCTTTCAGACTCTTCTAATTTTATCCGAGCTAGGCATCTCGGACACTAGCCATATATAAGTGCAGTGAATTGCCTACAGATCTGGAGTAACCTATCTGGTGAATGCAAGGTCCACAGGTTGGGCATGTGGGATATCCACACTTGTTGAAATCAGATGGACCTCCAGGTTTGGTCTCATAAACGTATATATTTATATATTTGCAATATCTACACATATTAGGGCGGGTTACTTTGCGTTTCCGGTGTGTTAGCCACGCAAGGGGGACCCATTTACACGGATTTTAGTCCAACCTCGGGTTAATCTCCCGAATTTATAATTTAGCTTACCTAGGTTCCATACACGTTTAAATGTAAATATGAGGTTTAGACCTCTAGTGTTTTTGTGCTAGCTAGGGAACAGGGGTATGGCGATAGGTACACTTCAGTAGGAATATTAGAACGGGGTTATTTTATCTTCCGAGCAATCGGCCATTCATCATTAACTAATATAACATATATTCAATTTATTTTAATCTCGTCTGGTATAATAAATACAAACAGCTGATTTCTTGTATTACTAGTGTCTATGACTCGGGATGTCAGTAGTGAAAACAAAGTCTTGTAGCAGGTTATAAAGAATAAGAATAGAGCAACCTGTTATTTAGACTAAACAAATATTTAGAACCGTTAATTTTACATCGAGATTTGTAGAAACATTTAGTTAATTTTTTTTATCGATTATGATTTAAGATTTGGTAAAGTAATGCTCTTATATTACTTACAGCTGTTGTGTTGAGATGGCAACACTAAAGCGAGAAAAAGTCATTACATTACTGTCACTAGTCAAATCACATGAAAAATGAAATGAATTTCGTTTCTTTTTATCCCTACAATAAACAGAAATGGATTGTAGAAAATATGCTCCAGTGTTGATGAGGAGATTCTATTGTTGATTGTTGCGTAGTATGTCTAGTACGGAAAAACAAAGCATTCCTAAGGCTGGATTTGGAGTATCTGAAGTGTAAATTGCTAAAAGAAGCCGGGGACTTATGGATGACAATAATGAAAGTTATTCGTTCCCGTATTTACATCACAGATCTCAGAACTTAATTAATTAATATCACAAGGGTTGAGAGTAAATTCCCTTATCACAATGAGTCAAGTTCGCGAGTTGAAAGAGACTTCAAATTGACAACAATGAGTTATTATGTTTCAAGGATGAATGCCATTTTTTTTTGAGTATAGTCAAACGAAAACCCAAGTTATACAAATCTATTGTTTGTAATGAATGAAGTGAGAATTCATTTAGTCCACGAGTGAAGAAAATTCGTGTTGTTTAATAACAAATATAGATAGTAAAGATTCATAGATTCTAGATAGATCCGGGAGAGATCTTTACTCTAAAAGAGCCCGAAGGCCAATAAAAGATCAAATCTGGCAATCATACGGCATCCAGAGAACATGGGTTTGGTGATATTTAAAATAACACACCAAACAGATTTAACAGAAATTTGTTTTATTTTCCAAGGAACGATTTTCCCTCAATATGTACACATGAAGTAACCATGTTTTTTACCCGATTGCCCATGTCATTAGACATGTTGGTAGCCGCCATTATTTTAAACAAAACTAAATATTTTTGGGAGAATGAGATGATAACATTACTAGTATAATACCGTCAAATGATAATATTTTGTATGCGGTCAAAGGATTTCAATAAAACTCAGAATTCTATTCACCAACGGAATTACTTCTTGTTTAGGCCTAGAATCTATTTTAGAATATCATACTGGAACTTACTAAAGGTATGAAATCCATACCATTATTCCATATTAATTTATCATACTAAAATCATTTAATTTAGTCGAACATGAAAACTTAAGATTCATTAAATTTGTAATAGAACCTTGTATTGTCAGTAACTTCAATCTATTTATAGAATAGTTATGAAGTGTAATTTCATATTGTACATAATTATTTGTCTAACAAACATTTTTGAACAAGATATACAATTTCAAGAATTAAATAATTTTTCATCTCAGAATTCTAATAAGATTTGGTTTTGATTCATATATTGATCTTTATTGTTACATAGAGTAATCTAATATATCTATAACTTACTTGTGGACTGAATGAGTTTATATTTCATATAGAAATAATATTTGATAAGAGTGGAATATCCCATACTGAATCATGCTATAAGAACTGTAGATATTTTTGAAGGCTAGACTACATAGGAAGGAATAAATTTATAATTTAAGGTTAGATAACATTAAAATTAAGTTAGAAATTTAATTAGTATGAAGAACCAAGATAGCAGTATGATAGGGGAAACAAGCATTAAATAAATAATAGAAAACACATTTATTTAGGTTATTTAACAAAAATACATAATAGTATAGCACAGTATAGGTACAGAGGCATTTAGCAGCACATCTCGGCTGAACATCTCCTAAAAGAATTTGAGTTACTACAACAACGTAGGTTCCTACCAATCTAGACGTTCACAACGGTTATATTGATCACATTTTTGGCCATTAGATTTAAGAAATGTTCAAGCTCAAATTGTTATAAAGATCCTTTCATATTCAGATTTGTTTAGTTGTAGGATATAGAAGACTGGGAGCCGCTGTTAAGATATTCTTAGGTAATTGTTGTAGGGTTTTCTTAGGGCTTCGTTGTAGGAGTAGAGTTTAGTGAGGAGGGTGAAGCAAACGAAGGACCTGTACCTTTAGTTAGGGTTTAGCATACATTACAGTTGGTGCGCGTTCCCAGGATGTATTTAGCAGTTAGTCTTTGTAACCATTACAATTTGGTGGTCCCGTGACTCAGGATAACTTTAGAGTTATAGTAAGCTTCGTCGATAGATTACAATTGCTGCCGATGACCAGGGATTATACCATTTGCGGACATGATGCAGCATTACAAGGTCCTTTATCTGAGTCCTTCCTTGCTCTAGTTTTGCGTATTTGTTCGTCTCCGAAAAAGCCACATTTTAACCCTGGCATTATCAGGCCAAACTTCAGCTGACATGCACTTGTCATAGTCGGCAGCTGGAACGCCCAATTTATAGGACCGATAGTCGCCCTTCGGTTTGAGCTCTTCAACAGTGCATGTTCCGTTCTCACACAGGTTTTGGAGGTAATTACGTACTTCTTCAGCACTCGAAATCATATTCCATAAGTGGATGTGTTTCCGGTCTTCAACCGCTTTCAGAGAAGTAACGTTGGGGCCTGCTGTGCAGCGAACCGAGGTCAGACGTTTCTGCTTGCTAGAACGATTCTCCTTCTGAACACCATCCGAACTGGTTTCACTGTTTCTTGTAGATATGGCAGACTTCTCCATTTCGTTAACCTGCTGCAAACACGTCGAGGTGTTGTTGTTGTTATTAGGAACCGCCACCGTAGAGGCTCCACTAGATAGTTCTGTCACCGAAGCACTAGACTTTGTATTTGCAGGTACTGCCGGCTCCGACTTCTTATTATTAAGATTCGCGCGTGCTTTAAAAACCTTCTTGGACTTTGCAGTATTTCCATTAGGAGCAAGTTGTATATCCGTCGATGTAGGCGGGCAACCGGTCTCGGAAGATGGCTCGAATTCCGGGACGTTGTTCTGAACTTCCGGTGCAGTCCTTGCCACCACAGAAGCATATGAGTGGTGGGACTCCATTGATAGCTCCAGTTCCTTGAGTCTATCCGTAATTACCTCGACCTTATTTACGCACGTAACAAGAGCAGATTGGTATTGCCCCATTGTAGTAAGCACGTCCGCGAGCTGCTCGTTTAAGCAAATAATTTGTTCACGGAGTAACTGGATCTCCAAGTTATTGGGCATAGACATGCTCAAATTTTCTCCGGGAGATCGTGGACACTTGGTGCTTGCTGGAGAGGGGCCTGCGGACAGGACACAGTCCTGTAAAGTAACATTTTTTATACTAGCTGGAGTACCAACCGGAGTTTCGCAATTTCGGCCGCCTCTTTTCGCCGCACAGGTGCATTCGGGACATACCCAAGTGGCTTTTTCATTCGCAGTGAGCGTTTTATTGTGGCATTCATAATGGTACAACTTACCACAAGACCTCGCCATACATTGTAGGTATTCATTTCCCACAGATAATTGTTTCTGGCAGGCGCTGCACGTAAAACTATCGTCTAGATTCTGATGCATTTTGACCGACAGCAGGTTACTACTACTAGATGAAACGAATTACCAGGATAGCAGAAGGCACGAGGCGTTTCCTACGTAGTACAACACGGCGTAGTTGATGCAGCAGTACACACCGTAGTCTTAGTTATAGCAGCGTCGAACTACCAGGGCAACAGAGGCACGGAGCGTTTCGTAGCACTGCGGCACTGCACATCTACGGTGTGTGAGAACTGTCAAAGGTGGACGTGTTTTGATCAGCTGTTCTTTGTATACTTTTTAATAATGTTTAGAATGCGAAACATAACCTAAAGTGACGGCAAAAACTTACGCTAGATAGCGGGTGACATTTTGAAGAACTGGATCATCCTGGTGAGCTATATTCACTTAAATAACATCCAAAGGCAAAATCGAAGAATAACGGCACTTCGAAATCTTCACACACACAGGGATACATTTCAAAATAACAGTGTTCTATGCTCATGTGAATTAAAAACAATCACGGTAATCATACATAACCTCAGTTTGACAACTGCGACAGCGGTCAGCGACACTGTGACACTGACAACTTAAAAGGGTGCGTTCCAAAACCACTGAACACTACTCGCGCGGTCGCTTCTATCAGAGGCCGCTCCAAAACGATTCGCACGGGAAATTGTTTAAATTAACCACTATGTCATCTAAACCCAGCTGTGCTATCTGCAAGAAAAAAATCATAGACAAACATTACCTTGTTTGTTCTATTTGCAAGTTATCGTTCGATTTGACTTGCACAAACAATGAGAAGATTTTTGATCTAATGGACAAATCACGCAAAGCGGCGTGGTCCTGCACAAAATGCAGGAAATCAAAATTGGCACAAAACAATACTAGCACGCCAATTACACAAAAAAGATGTGCCCCATCACCTGTAAATACGATGCCAAGTACTAGTACCCAATTCACAAAAGGTAAAGAAACCACACGTTCCGTGCAACTATCAACCCAAACCACACCCAAAAGTACGGAGCAAATTACGAATACCGAATTAAACAAGGGCAAGGAAATGTCCCCTTCCGGCCAACCGTCACGTACAACCGTAAATACCGAACAAAGTACAAGTATCCAGGATGACAATACCAAGGAAATTTCTCTTCATGTTGTACAGGAACAACCTAAACAACAACACGCGTCACCAGACAATGTCACTGTAAGGAAATATAATGTACGAATTCACAATTCTTTTGAATGTTTGTCAGATATAGAAAGTTTTGACAAACTTATACCCCAAAATGATACTATGAACAGAAGTTGTCCAGACATAACTATAAACTACAAAGAAGAGGTAGACGTACTAAATAATAAGATCTTACAGTTACAAGAAAAGCTCGATACGATAGATAAGTATAACACTAAATTGCTAGTAGAGAACGACAACCTTAAGAAACAGATAGTGGAATGCAGCCTTCAAATAAAAAAATTGAAAATCATTTGTAACTCAACCTCAAAAGTGAACAAAGATACAGAGAGTCTGGAGAAAACATTTAACCCACACTTACAAGTAAAAGAATCTCCATCCATCAAAATTAGTAAGCCAATCAGGGAAGAAGAGCAGACACGACTTAAAGAACAGCAGGACACGAAAAAGGATATTGAAGAAAGCATTAACAAGGAAGCAATTATACAGTCAAATGCATCCATTCCCATATCTGAGTATGAACACAACCAGCTCGCTATGGAAGGAAACAGCAAGATATATATCCTTGGTGCGACTCAATGCAAGGGACTAGCGACTGAATTACGACGAACAAGAGAGAAGACGCCATATGGAAAATACACTGTTAGCTCCATTATTAAACCAAATGCATGTTGTGCAGAGATACTAGAATCATCAGAGGCTAAAATTGTTAACTCTGACGACGTTATTGTCATTAATGTGGGTGAATCTGACAGTAACCCAATAACACTTCTCGCAGAGCTATATTGTTTTCTAAAGCTACACCCCAAGCCACATAAAATTATATTAGGAGTTAAAAAAAGCATACACTTAAACGAGGAAAAATTAAATAACGCTCTAAGATTATACTGTAAAAATTCAGAAAATTCCACATTTATAGACTTGAAGGACTTAGATTATAATGATCCTCGTTTTACATTTAAGTTGTGCTGTAAACTTAATTTCACTGTCGATTTTATCTACTACAGCAGGCGATACCTGACGTTTAATAAATTAAATTGTAAAACGGTCAGCCAATCCTCGGAAACTAAAAGGATAAACCAACAGACTGGAAAAGTAAAAATTCCGGGATCTAATCAAATTATGAAACAAATGTGTATCACTGACTATTTCGCTACAAAAGGTCCGAGTGTTACCACACAAGATCCCAATATTAGTCGTAGTTTATTTCGAGGCCAATAATGATAAAGATTCTTTTTCAGTTTTGCATCAAAATATAGCAGGTTTAATCTCCAAATCAGAATTAATAGAAGTCACGCTTGATCAACTAGCCCGCAAAAAAATCAACTTTGATGTGTTGTGCTTTAGTGAAACTTTTGTAAAATCAGGAAACGAGGGCAATATACGTATACCGGGATACAAAATAGCAGCGGTTTTTTCGAGGAAACTCCAAAAACGGGGTGGAGTCTGTATTTTGTGCGCAAATGGTATCCAAGCTCAAGAAATAGAGTTTCTAAAAGAGTTCTCGGAGGAATGTGTATTCGAGGCTTGTGGTGTGGAAATTCCTTCAGTTAAATGTATAATAATATGTGTGTATAGAACACCAACATATAATTGCACAATGTTTTTGCATAAAATGGAGCAGCTCCTAACTAGGTTAAAAAATAGAACTAAATACAGAACAATTATAGCAGGGGATATAAATATTGACACACTAAAGGCATCTGAGAATGCGAATAGACTTTTAAGAATTACAGTGAATAATAATTTTAATCTACATATTCGTGTTCCTACCCGGCAAAAAGCATGCCTAGATCAGATACTTTCTAACATATCAGATGCCTCTAGTGCTGTTTACAAATTAGGCCTATCCGACCACGAAACAGCACAAAGTATAAAGTTCACTGTATCTAATAATAATAGGACAAAACAACCTTTATTTTGGTATTGCTCGAAAAGAGATTATAGTGCGGAAAATATTTCTAAATTCAGAGCTTGCCTTGGTGCATTATCTTGGTCTGACGTCTACAATGAAACAAATATGGCTATAGCTTTCGATAACTTTTATGTTACTTTTAAGCTTTTCTATGACTTATGTTTCCCTGTTTTAAGAATTAAATTTACGGCAAGATCACAAGAGAAGAAATGGTTCTCACGTGGAATAAGTAAATCCATAGTCACTAAGAGACACTTACGTTTCGCTTACTATAAAACTAATAAAGGTGGAATTCGTAGTCATGCCAAAGCTAAATACCAAAGCTACTCGAAGCTGCTCAGAGGATGCATACATCATGCACAAAAGTTGTCTAACTCTAAGCATATAATGCAGTCCAAAAACATATGCAAAGCATCGTGGGATGTCATCAAAGATGCAGTCAGATATAGTCCTAGCGATGCCAGTATTGATAGGTTATTGTTTAATAATATAGTTTTAACTAATCCAACTGACATTGCAAATGCTTTCAATAATTATTATGTAAATTTAACCATGTTTAATTCTAATAATCACACACCTGACATTTCATTTATAAAATCCCTTAATCATAGTTTATTCTTAGTCCCTACGGATGAGCAAGAAATCATCAAAATCATAAATTCCCTCAGTTTGACTAAATCAACTGGCTATGATGACATACAGACTGACATAATCAAAGCATGCAAGGTTGAAATCGCATTAGTATTGAGTTTTCTAGTTAATCTTTCGTTCAAAGAAGGTACCTTTCCAGAACCTCTAAAGATATCGTTGGTTAAACCTATCTATAAAAGGGGCAGTAGGGATAACTTGGAAAATTATCGACCGATATCGCTCATACCTGTGGTTTCTAAAATATTTGAACGAGCTTTCCAAGCTCGATTGAATTCTTTCCTTAATAAACATAAAATAATAAAGAAGGAGCAATTTGGCTTCCAGAAAGGTAAATCAACCTCTCTAGCTACGTTCTCTTTAACTAACAGTATCCTTAAATGCACGGACAAAAGCAAGCCAGTTACGGCGGTGTTCTTTGATATGAGCAAAGCTTTCGACTTTGTAGCCCATCATATACTGTTAGCAAAATGCGAACAATATGGTTTGAGAGGTTTGGTAAATGACTGGCTTAAAAGCTACCTAAAATCAAGGACGCAAATTGTTGTACTTAACAAAATCGATTCTAACAAAACGATAAACTCTTATAGGTCCTCCACAAAATCAATCATAGCTGGCGTGCCACAGGGGAGTATCTTGGGGCCCCTATTATTTTTATTGTATGTCAATGATCTTCCAGATGTAACAGAATCGGATTGCACACTATTCGCAGATGATTTATCTGTTGTGATCCCATGTAAAAACGTTATGACATATAATAATGATATTAATGACACTATTTCTAAAATAATCAATTGGTTACATAAAAACAGACTACATGTTAATTTAAATAAAACGACATTTATACAATTTATTAACAAAAATGGCAAAAAATGCCCGTTAAATTTGACTTCTGAAGGGCAGTCTATAAAAGAATGTAAACAAACAACGTTTCTTGGGATTACAATAGACGACCAATGCTCTTGGGCTGAACATATTAATAAAATTTGCGGAAAAGTTAATGCATTTGCTTATGCCCTCTGGCGTCTAACAAAAGTAAGCACAAAAGGTGTTGCCATCAAGGCTTATCATGGTTATGTCTGCTCTTTATTTAGGTACGGCATTCTCCTGTGGGGCAACTCCTCCCATGCTCAGAGAGCATTAGTAGCACAAAAACAGTGTATTAGGGCTATTTGTAATGTGCCTGTTGAGACATCATGTAGACCATTGTTTAAAGAACTTGGATTACTCACTGTGCCCTGTCTGTACATTTACGAAATTTGTTTGTTTGTAAAGACTCACCCGCACTTGTTTAAAACTGTCAAGGACACATGCAACTTTAATACAAGGTTTCCTGACAAATTAGTTATGCCGGAAAAAAAAAACTCAGCTATATAGTCATAATTCCTATTGTATGTCAATTAGTATATATAATAGACTACACAAAAATGTCAAAGAACTGCCACTAAGCAGGTTTAAAAATGCACTAAAAAAGTGGTTAATACAGGAGTGTTTTTATTCTGTTCAGGAGTACTTTAGCTATTATAGTGAAAAATAATTCTACGTCTCTTTGTGCAATAAACGTTTTCGTTGGACAGTTATAGGCTGCTTGGCATGTTGCATTTGAAGAGCTACTGTTGTTCAGTTACTTGCCGTTGATTTTGGTATTTTGTTATTGTTCTAACATTTAAAGTTGTAACAATGTTAATTTTGAATTTGTTGATGCATGCCAGATACTGGTAAATTGTGTGAAACTTCTAAATGTATACCACCTATTGTACCACATTTTATGCACAAATAAAGATATTCTATTCTATTCTATTCTATTCTATTCTATTCTATTCTATTCTATTCTATTCTACGCCGCGTAGCCGATGCGACCGCGCCAGTGGGTGAGCCGATGATGACGTATCGCGTAGCACTCGCAGCCGCGGTCCGCTACGCGGATTAAGTGACAACTGCGCGTATTTATGCACTCCTATTATTTTGCGAGATTTAAATGCGCTGTAAATTCGATTTTAATTTATGAAATAAATAACCGCGGACACTAGGCACGTCTACACACCACAGGGGGCGGGGCGGAGGGGGAAATGTTGATAACATTTCACTTTGTTGCTATTTCTAAGACACTATGAAAAAGTTAGTAACAAAATGGACGTAACGTAGGGGAAGTACCTTAAGGGTCAGCTCACACCGAGACGCGACGCGACGCGACGCTGCGCGCACATTTCAATAGAGTGACTTTAAAGAAGAGAACGAGAAAATTATACTTTATTTACTACATTAAAAGGGACACATTTCATCGTGAGAAATCAAAATACGTTGCGCCACGCAGAGCTGCGCCTCGCGGCGTCGGGTTCGGGTTCGAATCCCGGCCAGGGCAAATATTAGTGTGATGAACTCGAATATTTATGCCTGGGTCATGGTTGTTCTATCTATTTAAGTATATATTTATCTGTATAAGTATGTATATCGTCGCCTAGTACCCTTAACACAAGCCTTCTTGAGCTTAATTTGGGACTAGGTGGATTTGTGTGAGGTTGTCTGATATTTATTTATTTATTCACAGATTAAAAAAAAAATACTTGTGTCATCTGGAAATGGAACCGACTTAAAGTGAAAAAAAAAAATCCTGTATTTTATGACGCCAATATGTTAAAATTAAGGTACACCGAAATTTTTATCATTTAAATTGTTATGATATGTTCAAATTTTCCATATTTATTTTAAACTATGAATGCAGTATTAGGTACTTCATTTTTAAAATAAAAGATTTATTATTTATTTAAACTTTATTGCACAAAATACAAAAGTAAAAGTACAAATGGCGGACTTAATGCCATAAGGCATTCTCTACCAGTCAACCATAGGGCCAAACAGAAACTAGCAGTTGGTGCAGGATCATAAAAAGCCGTGTCTAAAAACATAAAACGAGACAAAAGTCTCCATTGAGCAAAATATCCCCTACATGTGGCATAGCCGTGAGACACCCTGTAGAGCTAATTTAAATAAAATAAATAAATATCAGACAACCTCACACAAATCGATCTAGTCCCAAATTAAGCTCAAGAAGGCTTGTGTTATGGGTACTAGACGATATACATACTTATATATATAAATATACGAGTATACTTAAATACATAGAACAACCATGACCCAAGCACAAATATTCGAGTTCATCACACAAATATTTGCCCCGGCCGGGATTCGAACCCGGAACCGCCGGCTCAGTAGGCAGGTGTCTACAAACTGAGCCAACCGCGTCGTCAATAATTTTAATTTTATTCATAACTACAGTATGTTGTATAATAAGTTCTGATTCTGATTCTTCAACTCTTCAGATGGAGCGTTTGGCTAAAGCTGATTAACCGTCGAGACTTGTCGGATAAGCTCCGTTCAGGGCGGTGTACCGCGGGCGTGTGCTCGCTGCACTTCGCCCCCGGAGACCTTACGGCACCCACGCTGCAGCTGCCGACGACCAGCACTGAGATCCTGCATGCCGGTACGTAGCTGAAATATGTAGTCTACTAGCCGTGCCCCGCGGTGTTACCCGCTCATCCCACGGGAACACTAAATTTATTCGGGATGAAAAGTATCCTATGTCCTTTCCCGGGTCTCAAACTATCTCCATACCAAATTTCATCTAAGTCGGTTCAGCGGTTTAAGCGTGAAGAGGTAACAGACAGACAGACACACTTTCGCATTTATAGTATTAGTATGGACTAGCGACCCGCCCCGGCTTCACACGGGTGCAATGTTGATAAATTATGCAAGTGAGTGGATCAACTTTTTCTTGCTTCTCTGTCCCGTGACCCAGGGGACAATAGTGATTAAACTTCTAAGAAAAGTGTTGATAATTGATATAACTGGTATTGTCAGGAGATAGTCTACATAATAATGGGCTTATAACTGCTTAAATTACAAAGCTTTTGCTAAATATAACCACGGAAAATCGTAGTTTTAAAAAGTGACCCAGGGGCATCACCATGGCAAAGAGTGGCAGAAAATAGTTGATTGACCCCATGTATTATACATTATACTCGTACATATAAAACTTCCTCTTGAATCACTCGTATCTATTAAAAAAAATCGCATCGAAATCCGTTACGTAGTTTTAAAGATCTAAGCATACATGGGGACAAACAGACAACAGGAAGCGACTTTGTTTTATACTATGTAGTGATCATCGGATACCCTTGAAATGTGGACAAACGTTTCACCGGATGCTTAATTTCGTCGACAAATTTTTACTCGTAAGTCATAAATTATTCAGACACTAGCTGTGCCCCGCGGTGTAACCCGCTCATCCCACGGGAACACTAAATTTATTCGGGATGAAAAGTATCTTATGTCCTTTCCCTCAAACTATCTCCATACCAAATTTCATCAAAATCGATTCAGCGGTTTAAGCGTGAAGAGGTAACAGACAGACAGACACTTTCGCATTTATAATATTAGTATGGATTTTGTAAATTATAACCTTTAGATTAGGTTAGGTTAGGTTTGTGTTATAACATTCAAAAATATTTTATGGTTTAAAAAAAAAATGCTTTCGGTGAAATGAAAATTCGATGAAACGTTTGTCGACATTTCAAGGGTAAACCAGTGATCATCAATATCATTATAATAAATTTAAGAATCAAACTCCTGTCAGTGTAGCTGATATAGTATGTAGCATCTATCCCTATCCATAGCCAACTCCTAGATTTCCTTATAAGACATGACCTTTACCTTCTCTTTTATTTGTTTTATGTAGCTTATTTTTGGTCTTCCCCTGCCTCGCTTTCCTTTAACTTTTTCTTCGATGATGTTGCTTATAATATAAAAGCGTCATAGCGTATAAGGTGACCAAACAACACGAAGGGACTGTAATGATATTTCAACCAACATTTCAGGCGCCTCACCCGAAAAGCAACCTTTTGTTCCCAGTTCAAGTTCCAGTCTAAAATTCCCTTCACTTTTTACCCTACAAGAAAACCTTTATTGTAATAAAGTTAAAAGCTACTGCAATAAACGTTCGCATCACTAAAATGCACATTAAATCAATTTCAGAATCTCCAGACCTCGGCATAGTGAAGGCAGAATGCGACGAGGTGAAGTTTGAGCCAGAGTACCCGCCTGACGGCACGTTCCTCGACCAACCCAGCCGATTACTGGTCGACTCACCAGCACCAAACGTCGACCAACTGACGCCAAACGTCGACCTACTGGGGTCAAACGTCGACCTACTGGGGTCAAACGTCGACCAACTAACGCCAAACGTCGACCTACTGGGGTCAAACGTCGGCTTACCTGGACCAAACGTCGGCTTACCTGGACCAAACGTCGACCTACTGGGCTCAAACGTCGACCTACTGGGGTCAAACGTCGACCTACTGTGCTCAAACGTTGGCATACCGAGGCCAAACGTCGACCTACTGGTCTCAAACGTTGACCTACGTAGACCAATCGTACTACCAAGGCTAAATGTCGTCCAAACAATATCAAACGTCAACCAACCGAATCCCGAACTCCGAGCAATCGAGACTGAAACCGACTTAACAATTAAATCTGAACCAGACCCAAATTACTTCAACTTCCAAATCAATGTGGAATGTCAGACAGACAGCACAGAAGCACTGAAGAGGATAGGGACATATTCAGCTGTGGAACAGATCAACATACCGCCCACAGCGCGTCGGTTTGGTTCTGTCCAGCAAAGCTCTGTCGAGTCCCAAACCTCTGATGACCTTACAGAGTACTTCACCAGAGGAATAAAGAGGAGGCTCGGAGCGGATCTAGAAGAAGCAGAAAAGAAGCTGAAACTAGCGGAGAACCCTCATATAGAGAAGACTCAGTTCCTCAAAGGATGCGATAAGTATTTGGACGAGAAAATCGCAAATTTCATTCAGTCTCACGCGTATCTGTATGACAAATACGAAGGAGATAATTACCCGGAGGCATTCAAGACGTTTGCATTGAATTTGTACTTGCGGAATCCTACTTCGTACAAGTTTGTTGAGCGATTTTTCCATCTGCCGAGTAAAAACACTATACAGAAGTTTAAAATGCCTGTGAAGACTGGCATTAATGAAAGTTTGATGGATTTCTTCAAAGTTAAAGTTGAACAGATGTCGGTGCTAGCGAAAATGAGTGTTGTGTGTTTCGATGTGATGCCGTTGAGTAGGAACTTGTATTATGATGTGATGAATGACTATCTGTGCGGGATGGAGGAGATCGATCAAGTTTGTGGTTCAGAGCCTGCGGAGTATGCAGCTGTGATCACAGTCCGAGGATTGTATACCCGTTGGAAGCAACCGGTGTCTTTTGCTTTCTTATCGAAGACAAGCCGGTTTCTGGAATTAAAGACATGGCTCGTCAAAACCATAGCAGCGCTGTTAGATATTGGTCTGTTAGTAAAAGCGCTGGTAACTAATTCAGATGACGAATTTGTGGGTATCACCGTAGACGAAGCTGTCCCGTATTTCGAAGTGTACGGACAAAAGGTGTACCACATTTTCGACGTTCCAGATCTTTTGAGGAAGGCTAGAGATCAACTCTTGCAATACGACTTTCATGTAGAGGATGCGGTTGCGAAATGGGAACATTTGGTCAACGTGTATGAGTCAGATAAGCAGCAAGAGTTGAGATTAATGGCTAATATTACTGAGAATCACGTCAGGCCTGATCTGGAGGATAGAAATGATATAAAGTTGGCGACGCAAGTTTTCAGTAATTCTGTAGCAGCCGCGATGCATTTCAACGTTGTGGCGCGTCTACATCCCAAGCAGATTAAAGATACTGTTAAGTTTATAACGAAAATGAGTAATTTATTTGATATTTTGTACTCAAGGACGCTGGCGAATGCTTACAGAGGATCTGCGTCGCAACAACGATTCTTAAAAGATACTATTGAGTATCTAAAAGCCATAGAAGTGAAGGATAATTACGGGAATATTCAGGAAAATAAATTTGTAACAGGATTGATAATCACGATCAAGTCTGTAATGGCTCTAATGATAGATCAAAAGCGTGCCAGTGTGAGATATTTACTAACGAAGAACTTAAGCAAGGATTTTATGCAAGTTTTCTTTGATGACACTAAACGCTTGACGAACTGTGAGCGTCCAACTCCGATCAAGTTTGCTCGGGCATTCAGGAAACTGTTTCTAGTTAATCTATTGAACGACACAAAAAAAGGAGCCACGGGGCGAGATATGAATGTAACTTTGGTTGAAATAACAGAGTTTGTTAAAGTTGATATCGATAAAAAGATTGAACCAGAGCAGATGAAATGTTTAGCTGTCGGTGTCAATGATTACAAAGTCCAATGGCCATCCCATGAGTATATCGCTGGATATCTCCTATGGAAGTGTCTCGAACGACACTCATGTCCGCAGCTAATAGAGAGGTTATGCGATCACTGCAAGTTCGATATGCAAGATAACCCCGAACTTTTGATTCAGACTTACCAGTTCTATAATTCCAAAAATGTAGACAGTACATTCGTGAAGAAGCCTCCTCCGTACTTCACAGAGTATGTCGGGGTGATGGAGAAGATATTCAACGAATACTTAAAAAGATGGGACAGGAAACACTTTAGCTTTGGTTGGAATGTTTATGCAGAAATGGAAAGTGATACCTTCGTGTGTCCGTGTGTGTGTTTCCCGCTGAAGTTTATGAAAATGCTGTATATTCGATTGAAAATATATGATACTGTTAAGAAGTTTAGTAAGATGAATAAGCAAGCGAGTTGAGTACAATAAATACATTAAGTAATTAAATGTGTTACTTCTTTAAACGCCATCGTTATAAATATTAAATAAATAATATCAGACAACCTCACACAAATCAATCTAGTCCCAAATTAAGCTCAAGAAAGCTTGTGTTATGGGTACTAGATGACGATATACGTACTTATATAGACAAATATATACTTAAATACATAGAACAACATGACCCGAGCACAAATATTCGAGTTCATCATCATCACACAAATATTTACCCTGGCCGGGATTCGAACCCGGGACCGCTGGCTCAGTAGTTACAGCGGAACATTACACAAGTAACCTCATACATATACAATTTAGATAACTGTTGAGTCGATAACTAGTTACGAAACCGCAATTTTTTGTTGGTTATGAGATTTTGTTATGAAAACGGAAAAAGCGAAACGGATCTGAATGCGATTAGAGCAAATGTAAAATATCTGTTTTTAGGGTTCCGTAGTCAACTAGGAACCCTCATAGTTTCGCCATGTCCGTCTGTCCGTCTGTCTGTCTGTCCGTCCGCGGCTTAGCTCCGTGATCATTTATTATTGACAGAGCAGCTAGGCTCAAAATTAGTATGGACTGATAGTTTCAGACTGTTCTCGCCTACAGGTCGCATTTCTCGATCGATTCTCATGAAATTTAGTGAACTTTTTTTCGATAAGTAAGTATATAGTAAGTTTATATACGAGTATATATTTAGTCATATTATGTTCATTTATGTATATTTTTATTTTATGTATGTTTATGTATCAATAATATATATTATTATAGGTTTTATTTAGTAGATTTTAATAATTTTTCAGTAGTTTTCTTGATTACTTTTTGCATCGCCTACTCATCTCATTTCATTTATATTTATCCGCTACCCAAAGGTTGTCTGGAAGAGATCGCTTTTTAGCGATAAGATCGCCTATTGTTTGCCTCTATGTAATGTTAAGTGTCATCTGTATTTGTATTTCTTTCTTCTTGAGGTGTGCAATAAAGAGTATTCTATTATCACAATCTATATAGAATACTATATAGATTGTGATTGTGGATTCATGCAAAGGTACGCATATGGGCTTGTATTTTTTTATACGACGTTGGTTAGTTACCGCCGCCTATGGACGCTGCTTATAGTTAATTAGTACAGTCGAGTTCATTTACATCTACACACTTACGAGAACAAAAATATCTGAACACGGCCCTATTCTCAGGAGTCAAAATTGTGTTCAGATATTTTTGCTCTCGTAAGTGTGTAGATTTAAATGAACTCGACTGTACGGATATGGGCTTGTATTTTTTTATACGACGTTGGTAAACAGTTACCGCCGCCTATGTACCCGCGGAGAACAAAATGTGTTAAAAAAAAAAACAGACAACCTCACACAAATCAACCTAGTCCCAAATTAAGCTCAAGAAGGCTTGTGTTATGGGTACTAGGCGACGATATACATACTTATATAGATAAATAAATACTTAAATACATAGAACATCCATGACCCACGCACAAATATTCGTGTTCATCACACAAATATTTGCCCTTGCCGGGATTCGAACCCGGGACCGTCGGCTCAGTAGGCAGTTGCTTAACCACTGCGCCAACCGCGTCGTCAAAATGTTAATTTCTATACTATTACAAAATTCTAGATTTGTATTGAAAATCCGTTTTCTGTGGAGTGGGGTCATGTCCAGTGGCGTAACAATAGGGTGGCAGGGCTGGCAAAATGCCACGGGCCCCCGACCCAAAAGGGCCCCGGCCCAAGAGGCCACGAGCTCAAAAATGTTTTTTTACATTGTATCTGAGTATTTTATTTTATTTGAAAAGTATATTTTTATAAGTTTTGCTTAAAATCCAAAGTGAGACAACTAAAGACCATATACAATTTCAAGTTAATCGTTAAGCATTTCAACCAACCTAAACAATACCCAAAGCAATTTTTTTTGGAACAGTTAAACAAATTTAGAATTTTTTGGGCATACCTACCTAGTATCAAAAGATGGAATATTTTATCAAGTTTTATATCTAATAAAGAAAGTGAGTCTTCAACTTCAATAACATTAAAAACATTAAACCCTAGTAGATGGGCAGGACGTTATGTTATGATGCCGTTTTTGCTTTAAAAGTTCGGTTTGTTGAAGTCCAAAAAGCGCTACTAATACGATAACAGTTCTGTTAAATGGCAAATCAGATGAAAGAAATGAAGCTGTTTCACTCAAAAAGAACATCGAAAACTACAATATTATTATGTTATTGGTTCCGTTGCAAGATCCTACTTACTATCGATGCAGCCTCTATAGCTCTTCAGTCTAAAGCCACCAATCTTTCAAATGCCTTAAAACGTTTGAAAATTTATCTAGAAGAATTGGAAAGATATCGACATGAATTTGAAAATTTAAAAATGGAAGCAAATAGTGTAGCAGAAAAATGGTCCATTACCCCTGAATTTTCAAAAACTCGTCAGAGGAAGGTAAACGCCATTTTGATGAGCTTTGCGAAGATGAGCGTCTCCAAGATCCGGAAAGTTTGTTCAAAGTGAACATATTTTATCGAGTATTGGACATCATAAACCAACTGAAGCGTTTCCTTCCAATGAATGAAATTGTTTCAAATTTCAGTGTTTTGCAGCCTTCCACTTTAAGTTTTAAATGATACTGATCTATTAAAAAAAGCTCTAGAATTTGTTGAGATATATAAAAGAGACATATCTGAATCATTTTCCAGAGAAATTCTCAGTTTTAATTCCACTTTTAGAGACGAAATAGAAAAATCTTTGTGTATTAGAGACCTTGCTGATTTATTAATAATATAAAATCATTTTATGTCCTGCAGCTTTCCTGAAGTATGCGCTGCATTAATGTTATTTCTTACAATTCCTGTGACTACAGCTATTAGTGCTGAACGATCATTTTCAAAACTAAAATTGATAAAACCTATTTAAGAAACTCTATGAGACAAGACAGGTTATGTAACTTGGCTATTCTGTCTATTGAAAATTGTATGGCCCGATCTTTAAACTTTGATGATGTGATAGACACTTTTGCGGAACAGAAAGCTTAAGAAAATTTTTTTTTTAGTAAATATCTTAATGAAATTAAATTGTTATTTCTATTTCATTGCAAATGTATGCAGGCCTCACGATGTTGTTCCTTCACCGAAAAGCTAGCGAATAGATGATGAATGCATTTAGATATTTATGTTCTATGGATGAATGTGAAGTCTCCAATACAAATTGGGCTAGCGTGGGGACTACAGTGGTCATTAGTGGGACATATACAACGTGTAATTGAGTACGCTGAAAATTTCGAAGTTTATTAAAATTAGACTGAGTAGGTGCAACGGGACGATTTTTACTGATAGGGCCCCATCAAAAGAATTTGCCACGGGCCCCAGATGGTATAGTTACGCCACTGGTCATGTCATGATTAATTTCAGGAAAAATCTTAATAGGGTAATGTAGGATCGTGTTTTGTTTTGTATGTACACGGTGCTATGTCAGCCTGGCGCCATCTGTTGTCATAATTTCCTTTGTCCTCGCATCACGCCGAAACGGTTGGACAGATTTTAACCAATTGGACGTCTAGAGATGGTTATAGGACACTTTTAACCCGACTACAGTATAAAAAAATACGCGTACGAAGTTGCGGACCCCTTATAGTATTTTTCATCACACTTGCTCGTAAACAAGGGTTTACACGCTAGAAAAGCGGGTGGTAAGTCGTGAATTACGCCCTAGCGCGGTAAGTAATTTTTATCACACTTTCAGGGTTTACATGCTAGAAAACCGGGCGGTAAATCGTATATTACGCCCTAGGGCGGTACGTCGTATATTACGCCCTAGGGCGGTAAGTAATTTTGGTATTGCCTACTACTACTTTTGTTTTATTTCCTCCAAAGTGTGATGAAAAACTTCGTACGTGACTCTGGTGTAAAGGAATTCCAAACTCGTGTCATTAAAGCCCTCGCCTGCTTCGGGCTTCTAATAGACACTCGTTTGTAATTCCTTGTTTACCACCCTTGTTACGTAATGTACTATTATAAATAAATAATTATAACCAATTATTTATCTGAAATGACAATAATCCCTTCCTTTTAATAACCGTTCTCTGTCCTCACACGTTGAAGAAAATGCTAGCTTCGTATACGATCGTTAAATTTTAATAACGTTAACGATATTCTTTAATATCACACATAGTTTCAATGAAATACGGTGTCATTTCTACGCATGACAGCTTGTACTTATTACGTTTTAAAATTGGCTAGCTCGGTTCGCAAACGCGCGCCGTCAGTACATTCGCCGCCATCTTGGCGTCAACGCGTTTTTACAGATATCGCGTTATTCCACCGTTGAAATAAACAGTTATTTAACGAATAAAGATGAGTGAAAATAATAGAAGCGGTGTTTGGAGTTATTTCGATAAAGTGGACAGAGTGAACAAAGAGGCGGAGTGTCGGTTGTGCCACAATTTATATAGATATAAGGGCACGTCTCATAACCTCAAAATGCATTTGAAGCATAAACACAATGACATATTTTTGAGTATGCCCGATTCGGAGATACCGGAAACGAGAAAGCGCACGAACGGAACTGAAGTATGGTCGTATTTTGAGGTATTACCTATTTACTTGACGTTAACTAAGTATACTGTACTTAAAATCTTATTGGACTTTTACCGATTTTACAATTTATGGAGCGTTCTAGAAAATGTTACTTACAGTCTGAAAAAAGACCCGTCCCTGTTTTCTTAGATTGATTAGAAAGGGCCGACTACAGTATTGCCACTTTTTAATTTAATAAAACAGATTCGTGAATATTCGATATTTTTTATAACGGATTTGTTATAAATGCAAAATTAAAATGCTTAAATGAATGCATGAGTTAAAAATTGAATAAATGTAAAAAAAGAGACACATATATCTCAAATATTAGCAAAGCAAGAATAAAGCAAGTCAATAAGTGTCAGCCAAGTAGTTAGTTCGTTACCAAATTTTCCAATACAATGTGATGGATGAATACTGGCTTGCTCAGCCTACGACCTGCTGAACTTTCTGGCTGGTTTACTTTTAACTTAAACCCTATCCTCTTGAGTATGGCTAAGCAACCATCTTCAAACGGGAAATGAATAGAGTATAGAATGATAGTGTTGTCTTTTAGTATTCCTCTTAGCACAACTATATAAAACTTTAAAAGAGGCATCAAGCACTGTGATGTAGCTGTAATAGAAATAGAATACTCTTTATTGCATGTACACCCCAAAAAGAATGAAATACAAATATAGATAACACTTAGCATTACAATAGAGGTAAACAATACACGATCTTGTCGCTAAACAGTGATCCCTTCCAGACAAATTTTGGGTAGCGAATTAATCAATGAAATGAGTAAATGTTATAAGAATTCGTTTTGTAGTGTAACTAAGTACATTGCACATAGAGCAGGTACATCACGATACAAATGAACCCCAATCCGCAGCCGATCGACACTTCAAAGAAGCTCGCGAGCTGCAATGCGTGCAGGAAGAGCATCTCGTACAAGACGACGACGGCCAACCTGAAGACGCACCTGCGGCTGGTGCACAAGGAGCTGCACGCGGAGATGCTGGGCGAGGAGTGCGAGGAGGTCTACCTCGAGGACGGTAAGTACCTAGAAACCTAAGCACAGCTGCACCTCTAGCACAACTGGGTCATTGTCAGATTTAGGTGCGCGTCTTTCCGGTGGACATTTGCGAAATTAAGGATTCCAGGGCCTAATTTTCTGATTAAATGCCTGTAAGAATAAAGAACGTCCCCTCTTCTATAATCCGATGTAATAGCAACATACCCAACCTAGATTCATACAAGCTCTTAACTTTTGACCACCGAAGGGACAAATTTTGTTTTTTTAACTGACAATGACCCAACTGTGACACGCGACCAGTACCGTATTTCCCACACAGCCCGGGCCTAGGGTCCCAGCTAGTCTTAGGAGCCCGCCAGTCCCAGAAGCAGGACTTGAACTATGCTTATGTTCTCTCAGGAGAGGAAGCCCCAAATCCCAAGTGTTTGGACTGCACGCGACTCTCGCGTGCGAGTACTACCTATCTCTTTCTGTACAACACTGTCAGAGTGACGGGTGACATGAGTCTCGAACCATAGTTGTGCTAGACGGGCTGGGATCACAAGGGTGTTGACTCCCCAAGACCAAGTTTGTGTCGAACACTGGTATTTTTTGCGCACTGACCAGTTAGGGCGCGTCTTCACTGAATCCGAGTGGGGACGCGCGGAATCGACCAATCAGAAAAGTGAAGCGGGAAACGAAATACAGAGCTGAGATTCAGGTGATTGGTCTCTCCGCACATCTCCGCTCCGCCACCCTAATTCCTGGTTGAAACTGGGTCCTTGTTTGGACTGTTTTTGTGATTTGCGCACTGCGTCAATTCTCATTTTATAAATGCGTGAAATACGTTCCAGATTTCGTTCTACGACAAAAAAAAAGTCAGACGTTTGAAGTTAGGTTTTAAAAAACTGTACATCTTTCTAAACTTACCCAGTATAGCGTGGCGTGGACTCAGTGGTCTAATCTAATCGTGGTTGAAATCTTATTAGCGCAGCCCTTCCAGCAGGTATCTATTCTCTCTTGTAGTAGGTATACGTAATGGCGCAGTGGTATTTCGAGTGAGATCCCTATAAAAACGAGGCCATGGGTCAGCCTACTTCGCTTACGCTAGACTTCAAACTGACAGCACTGTGGGAACAACTTGAGAAGTTGAGGTGCCAGACCCTTTGTGATAAATTCGATGCAAAACTTGGTGATCTACAACCAATATGGATGGGAAGCGTCCACCGGGTCTGAAGCAGTGCTACCCTCGTCTTTACTGAGTCAGCAACGCAGGACAAACATCAAAACTACAAATATAGTGCATAATGTCTTACCATCGTATCATGTCGGGAAAACTCGTTTTTCATCTCAATTTTTTCACCGATATTAATAGAGAAAGCATGCTAAAGCGATCTTTACCGACCAAAAACGGTGGAAAAACGTTATGTATATCTAAAGTAGATTTAACGAGTCTATATAAAACCTAATCTTTGGAAAGCAGGTTACTATTGAACAAAGCGCCATCTATACTAAGGTGATAGAACTAAATAGTCTTCTAATTTTTGGACTACTTTGACAAATGTTTTGATTACTTTGATAAATGATGGTTAATTTATACTTCGATTGGAATAGTTGGCATATTAGTGCCGTAGCATAACATAGATTTCGTTAGCTAAGTCAGTTTGAGGTTATAATTTTATTAATAATAGCGGTATTGTATATTAATGGGTTTAACATTATTTGTTCGTTAATTAACCTTATTTGTACCGGCAATTATAACCTAAAAACACTGGAATATTTAATTTATATATTTATTTAATTCCCTAAGGGCTCTGATCAATGTAAATTTCGACGTGACATTTAATCTATTTTTAAATGTACGTGAACAGCTTTCTTTTATTTTCAAGTCTATTTAAAAAAAAAAAAACAGATATTATGGAAAACACCACTTACACTTTTCTTGTTTTATGATGTTAAATGCATTGTGTATTATCTGCATTTCGAGTTAAATTCATTCGAGACCACCCGTTTAAAATTCAGCCTATTTTCGTAACTTTACGTCTCGTATTAGTGTCGTTTTTCTACAAACTTAACTTTGCGTTCCTTCAAATCCCTACCACGTACAAACTTCGCTTATTCTGTAGACAGTGGCGCCCTCGGCAACTGCAAATAAGACACTATTTTTAAGTGTGTTTTCACAATCCCACTAGGATACATCACGCCATTTTTAATACTCGTAACAAACCAATCCAATACTAAACTTTATAACAAAGCTTACAGAAGTCAAAACCCATTGATAAAGTAACTTGTTTACATGCTGCCAACATTCTAGAAAATATTAAACAACGCTTACAGCCAATGATAAATAGACTTTGTTCCTTTACAATAAGGTTGGTTCCGCGAGATGTTAATGTGTGTGTATACGTTAAATATAGTTCTTGTTTTAGTAGAGAGCTGTTTTGAATGGCGAGCTGGCAACGCCGCATGTTTATATTGATCATTCTAAATTTGGAATGGTTTCGTTCGGGAACGCAACGTCTTATTTAATACTAATTTGTAGTGTATTTACGTCTATTCGGTGTGGGAGGGTCCCAGATCTTGAACTAACCTAGGTTGAACCTAGGCTTCGCGTCATTTTATGTTTGGCGATGTAACTAAGCCTACGTGAGTTACGCAAGGCATGACCTATGTCAATAACGTTTAAAACATAGGTTTCTTATATATGCATAAAATTTTGGGATTTATAAAACTGACAGAGTAGGAATTTTTAATAATCCTTTCTTATACTTGGCTTAGGTAGCTGGCTGCTTGGCTCGAATTACTAATTAAACTAATTACTTTAAGTACGTATACGTGGATCTGTTATGAATTTGTAATTTTTACGGTTTTAACACCCACACAGCCCTTTTGAAATATTTCGAAAAACTGAATCGACGAAAACATTCTAAGTCTACAATTATAGAACCTACTCACAAAATTGGATTAGAATCGGTTAAGAAATGCGACCTCTAGGCGAGAACAGACGGAAAGCATCTGGACATGCGAAATAATTTTGGGCCAAGCTGTAACGGAGACGCTTCGCTCGCTCGGGTCGTTTTTGTCGTTAAATGTAATTTGACTTTCTTGATTCTTCATCACTCCTGTGGCGCGGAGATAGGTAGCTGTGTAGGTAGGTACCTATACATATTCCTATTGTCCCTTTGTACATTTATCAGGCCTAAACGGCTGAGCCGATTTCAACTGTTTTAGTAGTACATATACATAATATTAATAATACATAATAATGATAAATATCAGGCAACCTCACAAAATCGATCTAGTCTCAAATTAAGCTCAAGAAGGCTGTGACGATATAAATACTTATGATATAGATAAATATATACTTAAATACATAGAACAACCATGACCCAAGTACAAGCAGTAGGCAGGTCTCTACAAACTGCGCCAACCGCGTCGTCCTGGTATATTTTTTATATGACATGTTTTTTATAAATCTCGATCTTTTATGTACTTTAGGTACGTGTAAACTTCATTTTCCACGAAATTAGACTAGAAGTTATTATTAACACAATTTTGATGAATGCAATGCACGAATCAAATGTAAAATCGTTTTATTTTTATTATTTTGAGTAAAAATAAAAGTGAAGACAGAAGTGAAACGAAATAACAAAATGTTCAAAAATCACTTTATTCCTCATTCATTTCTTTTTCTGCTTCTTCCCCTGGCCCTGCGTCCTCGGCAACCGCTGATACTTCCTGTTCCTGTTGTGGTCCTTCACGCAGAACTCGATCTTCAGCCTGATGAAGAGCATCTTCATGAACTTCAGCGGGAAGCAAGGACACGGCAGATCGAAAGTATCCTGCTCCAAACAGCGGTAGATATTGAAACCGAAATTCAAGGATTTCCGCTCGGGATTCGTGTAGTATTCGTAATACTTTTCGTCCATTCGGTCGACGAAATCTACGAAAGATTGAGGAGGTTTCGGAAGCTCGTCACTATCGACGTTATCAGCGTTGTACTGTTGGAAGAACACTTTAAGTTTCGCCCCACTTTCTTCCACAGGTATATCGTATAGCCGACTAAGGTTGCCAATGAATTCCGGGCATGTGTGATTCTTCAAGCACTTCCAGAGCAGATACCCTGCGATGTACTCTGTCGAAGGCCATTGGATCAGCTTGTAGTCACTGACGCCTGCTAACATTTTCCTTTGATCGAACTCTGATTCAATTCTCGTTCCCGCATCGGCCTTCACGTGTTCTCCTATTTTGGTGAGAGTGGATTTGAGGTCTTGCTCGTATTCGCCGTCTTTGGTGTTGTAGCTGAGGCTCTCAAGGAAGAAGCGGCGGAAGGATCGAGCGAACATGATTGCCGTCGGCCGCTCGCAGCAGTTGCCTCCTAAACGCCTGCAGTTATCGAAAAATTCTTCCAAGCAGTCCTTTCTCAGGATCTTCGTATATAAATACTGGATGTTCTCGGTTTGTAACTCCTCTATTAGCGACAGCATTGTGCTGATGTTCACCATCAGTCCTATCACGGATCGACATTCCATCGCGTCCCCGTGAGTATCCGTCATTTGTAAGCCTTTTAAGTATGCTAAAATATCCAAGAGCATTTGGTTTTGGTCAGCCGTGCCTCTGTAAGCGTTCGAGACCTTGCTAGAACTGAAAATATCGTAGAGTTTGCTCATTTTATCTATAAACTCTACTGTGTCCTTTGTGTTCTGCGGCGCCATGTTGCCTATGACGTGGAAATTCATGGCAGCCGCGACTGAACTGCTGAACACTTGTACTGCCAAGTCGGTGTCGTTGAGCGACTCCTCGGTGGGCCTTACGTGCTCGTTCGTTATCTGTGGCATCAAGCTTAACTCGTGTTTCTTGTCCTTATCGTAAACCTTCAGTATATGCCGCCATTGCACCACTTTAGAACCCACGTGGAAGTCGTATTGCATGAAATCATCTCTTACGTTCTTGAAGAGATATCGTACGTCGTAAAACTGGTAAATCCTCCTCCCGTCTATTTCGAAGTAGTGGGTCTCCGGTCTCGCGAGAGCGTCTATGAACTCGGTCTCCGCATCACACACGAACGTTTTAATGTTGAGCCCGATGTCGAACATTAGTGATATGATCTTGTGTATCCACTCTTTCAGCTCTGGGTAGCATCGCTTCTCCGTGACCAAAGCGAACGAAACAGGCTGCGTCCATTTCGTGAACAACCCTCGTACCATGAGAACGACGGCGTATTCAGCCGGATCCGGCCCCGACACCTGATCTATCTCCTGCATCCCACACAAGAAGTCGTTGTGCACTTCGTACCACAGATTCTTATTGATGAGCATAACGTCAAAACACATCGCGCACACTTTTTCCTTTTCAGTCATGTTATCTACCTTAATTTTTAAGTTTTCTAGTAGATTCCAATTGGTTCCTGTACTGGCCGGCGTCTGTTGACGCTTGATGGTCGTCTTAGATGGTAGATTGAAGATCTGTTCGACGAACTTGTATGACTGCGGATTGCTTAAAGACAAATTGAGAGCGTATTGCTTCAAATGCTCTCCGTATCTGTTCCCTTTAGATTTCTCCTGCAAATGCCAATGAGACTGAACGATGTAGACTATCTTCTTGTCCAAAAACTTCTCACAACAATCCAAGAACGTGTGTTTGTCGATCTTCTTCTTGTGAGCGAATTCTAACGTTTTGATCCTTCTGTTTATGTCTCGGATCTTCGCTTCCAGCGCCTTCCTCACAGGAACGGTGTAGCAATTGAGTAAATTGGCGGTGGTTTGCAGGATAACAGTTCTTTTGACTGTCTCTTTGACGGGCCTCAAAGGAGCCGGCAAATCGATCTGCTCCGCGCCAGTTCTTGAAGCTTTGATGAAGAATAGCTCCTTGCGCGAGAATGTCTGCGTCGCTACGGTATTTCGAGCGTCAGAAGGTTCACTTTTGACTATTGCTAGCGGATCTCTATCCTGAGTTCCCGCGACTATAGGTTCCGCCATGATAACTTCCTCAGCATCATGAAGCTCAGCTTCGGAAGAGTCTTGGTGTTCTATCTCCATTGGCTCATCTATTGGTTCCATTTTCACATGAGTCACTGCAGTAAACCCTGTAGATGCAACAGATGCGTTTGGGTTATTCGGTGCTCGAGATTTATGAGATAGTACTTCATAAGACTGTACCTCCATAGGGTCGTCCGCTGGTTCAGTTTTTACCTGAGCAGCGTGCTCTGTTACGTGCTGAGGTGTTGACCTTCCTAAATCTTTTACTTCGTGGAACTCAATCTCTAGTCTTCCTTCTGTGCGTTTAGTTATTACCTGAGGTTTCTTAGCGAGCCCTAGAGATGTGAGAACGGGGCTTGAGCGATCAGGTGTGCTTTGGGTTTCGCTCGGGCCCTTGGTCCATCGTGGGGGTTTCGGAGCCAGCTTCGCCAGTTTCGGGGGCCCGGGCGACTCTAGAGGTTCCTCGTTCACCGCTTCGCCTGTAGATTGTAATCACTGTTAGTATGATGTACATAAAAGTAGTATTGGGTATAATGAATAGTAATAATAATAAGTGATAGAGAACAGAAGCTTTCGATTTATAAGTTTTTGTATTATTAACAATACAAAAAACCCCTGTTTCAGAATAAATTTAAACAAATGAATGTCTATAATTGATGAAAATATATATCTATAAGCAAATCTGCTGTCCATTGTTACTTCATAGCCATGATACCTTATATGATCTAGCATTCTGTTGCATCTAGCTACAGAAGTATCTATTCAAACGTAAAGCGATTTAATTTCTAAATCGAGAAAGCAGTGGTACTTCTGACTGACGACTTATTTTCACGTGAATACATAGTCAAACCACGCTTACTCTTCCAAGCAAATGAACTGACAAACCATACAAGGTGAGTCAGTTTGTATGGTTTGACAGTTCATTCGCATGGAAGATTTAGCGTGTGACTCTAGCTCAGTTGATAACATAACAAGTGACAGTAGACAGTACATAATGAATGACACTAGACTGACAATCCAAACTGATGAAATGAAATGACGCCAGAAAGCGTGACCGCTGTCATAGACACTTCAGTCACAAAACAGATAGGTACAGAAATCAATCTACATACAAGCGCGCTCGAGCAAACGCACACATAGACATTGCTCACGGACACGATATCTCGGACCAGTTCAGACCAGTGCGAGCGCGAGTGCCATCCGCTTGACGTGTCCGTGAGCAATGTCTGTGTGCGTTTGCTCGAGCGCGCTTGAATGTAGATTGATTTCTGTATCTATCTGTTATGTGCTTCAGTAAGGACCTCACCTGTATCCGGCAATAGTAGAGTAGGTATAGCATCAGGCCGCAGCGCGCCCCGCGCCGTGTACGCTTCATTGGCGAAGTGGTCTGAGCACACCCTCGTGTCGCTGGTGACGTCGGTATCCAACAAGTCTGTGCGGGCGATGAGCTTCAGCCATTTCGTTCGCCTGAAACAAAGGCCTTTTTGATATTTTATAGCACACTAAAAGATGCCCACAAGTTCGTACGCGTATTTTTTTTGTACCGTAGTTTAACTATCCCTGCACCAAAATTGGTTAAAATTCTGTCACTCGGTGTGATAAGAGGACAAAGGAAATGATCCCCAACTGATGGCGCCAGACGGCATGTCAACGCGCGTGGCGGCTAGCGGACAAGATCAACAAAAGTTTGAATTGAGTAGGTGATGTAAAACAACTTTAAGCCACAAAAAAATAAAAAACCGGTCAAGTGCAAGTCGGACTCGCGCACCGAGGGTTTTATTTTTAGTATTTGTTGTTATAGCGGCAATAGAAATACATCATCTGTGAAAATTTCAACTGTCTAGCTATCACCGTTCTTGAGATACAGCCTGGTGACAGACGGACGGACGGACGGACAGCGAAGTCTCAGTAATAGGGTCCCGTTTTTACCCTTTGGGTACGGAACCCTAAACAAATGCCTGTTAGCATGTGTAGTAATTCCAATCATTTCAGAAATAACCAACTTAACCTAATATCCAACTAAATCCGATGTCCCCAGATCACGGCCCTATAAAGTATAAATCCAAAATGTTAGACCATAGAGAAAAATGTCTAAAACAATCGTTTTAAAAGGAATAACGCTTCTTAAATTAGAGAAAATAGCTGTATTCAAGCTTTTTTACAGCTGTTTTGCTACCTGGGTACCTACCGGATCCTAAACTTTTCATAAGTATTGTCCACTTTAGGCGGATTTTTTGCGAACAATATAAGTTTTTATACAAGTAGGTTACTTTAGATAACTCCGCCGAAGGCGTTATTGCGTGATATTGCGCAGGTCCCAAATTCCCAATGTCAGGCTTATAGACTGTAGGTATACGTGTAGGTCCCTCAAGGGCGACCTTGGACGCCTTTCGGGTTCGCAGTGCGACAGGAGCATGCGTTACCGAATATGTTATCACACTGATATTATAAAGGCCAAAGTTTGTAGGTAAGTGTGTTTGTATGTTCCTCAAACTACTGGACCAATTTTGATAAATGTTTTCAATGAAGCGAAAAATTTACAAAATTTAATGGTTCAGACAGGATTCGAACCTGCGTTTCTAACGGCTTTCCGGGCCCACACGGGCGTCCTACCAACTGGACCACCGAACAAGATGTCAGAGCCATTGAATCTTTCAACCAGTTGCTTCAACATGCCTTAGGGTGGCATCGTAGCGCCATCTACCGTAAAGATTTAGACTCTACAATCGGCACCATCGTCTCAAATTTGTTGAGAATCGATAGTAACGATGTGCTACACCCAAATTAATTATTTTTATTAAAGCAGTAACGTATGCTAAGCTAACGTAAACCAAATGTTTACAATGAAGCGAAAAATTTAAAAATTTAATGATTCAGACAGGATTCGAACCAGCGTTTCCAACGGCTTTCCGGGCCAACACGGGCGTCCTACCAACTGGACCACCGAACCAGATGTCAGAGCCATTGAATCTTTCAATCGAATCCTGTCTGAACCATTAAATTTTTAAATTTTTCGCTTTGGTGGTAGCTGACACCATGGATCAACACATAGGCTACCTTACGGTAACACAACGGGTAACTAGTACAGAATAAATACTGACTCAAGGAGTCTTTGTAGCGTTCGATATATTTACTCTGCATGTCTAGCGTAACTGTGACCCACGACTCAATGTCGCGCGACAAATACATCTGTCACTTGTCTTTCAAAACCGTGCGAGCAGGACAAATTTTATCAAAATTGGTGTAGCCGTTTGAACGTGAAGAAATAACAAACATACACATAAACAGCCATCCTCGAGTTGGTGGTGGCTGGTGAACACTGGTGGCTCCCTGGTGACTCACCTGTCTGGCTCGTAGGGCAGCACGTAGAATACCTTCCTCTGGAACTGCTCATTCCTGCAGAGACCCGATATACTCGAGCTGGTGGTGCCTGTTAACTCCCAGGTGGCTCAACCTTCTGGCTCGTAACGCAGCACGTAGAACACCTTCCCCAGGAACTTGCTATGTCACCACAAACCCGCCATCCTCGAGCTGGTGGTGGCTTGGTGAACTACCTTTTTTTATACATGGAGTAATCCTCATAGGATCCCATCTCTACGGGGAAGAGCGTGGGTATGTCGGACTCCACTGAGAAGCAGTGACCTACCGACTAAACCTCCATGGTGTGCCCTCTCGCGGCATTGGTAAGGGTGACACGGGATCGCGAACATGTCACCACGAAGACGGCTGGAGAACTACCTGCTCACATGCTTCATAAGAGTCTATACGGCCCTTATTCAGCTAATTACAGCTGTGTAAGAGCGAACAGCCTGTGTGCTACTGGGATGGTGACGCACCTGTCTGGCTCGTAGGGCAACACGTAGAACACCTTCCCCGGGAACTGCTTCTCGCTGTTCTTGCAGCCGGAGACTGAGCACACGTGGGTCTTGGTCTTGGGTACCCGCGACATCAGCGCTGGGGGCAAGAGTAATCAACTGTACCGTGTACACACCTATAACCCAGCGCACCCATCTCACGAGGATCGTCACTCTCGGCCCGAAAAACGATAGAGGTTCAAGGCCGTCTTAAAGCATGCCGGGGCCCTAGACACTCCATAATTAATTAGGCTAGACAAATGACTGACTGTTGAGTTTTTTCGGCGATTCTTCTCAACAGTGGTCTCCTCTTGAGAAGTGCCGGTAGACTCAGACATGTAAAAGTGCCCTTGTGGCCTACTTGCAGAATAACGTTCATTATTTATTTATAGGGGCCACACCACAACGACTCAAAAAGCGTCTTATAAGGTAAGGTAAGACTAAAATAGTTTATTGTCTAATGAGATTACACTAACAGTAAGTTATTTATTGCACTGTTACTGTCGAAACTGGCGACAAACTGCGCAGGACCGGGACAAGAGGCGTGCTCTCGTTTTGGAGGCCAAGATCCTCTTTGGGTCACTTAGCCAAAAGAGTTAGTAAATGGTAGTCTGATGGCGACGCGTTTGATGCAGTTTGCAGAGACCTTACTGAGCCGGCGGTCCTGGGTTCGAATCCCGGCCGGGGCATGCTTAGTTTGGTTCTGGACTAAGTTGATTTGTGTATGGTTGTCCCTTGATATTTACTTATTTATAGTCTTTACCCGGTCATAGTCTCACCCCACCTTACCTTTAGGCATATTTATTTCGGGAGTTGTTGGGATTCCCCACGTGAGATTGGGGGTGTAACTGGGGGCCCTGAGCACGTGGCCACGTTTACTGTTTCATGTTTTAGCTACTTTCACAAAGTAAGGTACAAATCGGTTGAGAAATGCGATTTGAAGGCGACTACCAGTCGGAAATCTGGACATCCAGACAGTGAATGAGATTGTGAATGAATGAATGAGAATATTTATTTGTCAAAAGTGGTTATACATAAATTATCTTAGCTATGACTAGATTCGGCTCTTCTAGCTCTAGAGTTCTTCAGCGGCGCGGTCACTCGTCACTCTCTGATGACGAGCTCCGTACAAATTCGGAATTTCGGAACATGTCAGGCCGTTCCTGACAATCTCATGTGAGTGTGAACCGCTTAATACATATTAAATATGTCTCATAGAAGTTTTAATAAGATTACCCAGACATTCTAAAGAATTTTTGGCCAAGCCGAACTCGGTCAGCTACAAATACAAATGCTTTTTATCGCACACCTCAAAAATCAAGGAATACAAAATACAACATGAGAATCCTGCACCAGATCAGACGACGCAACGGAGCCACGCTGTTACGTCGCCTAAATCAAGCTAGTTTTTTGTTTAAATGCAATTTTGTAATAGTTCACAGTGCAATAATGTTATTAAAACTATCGTGAGACATCTTTACTAATTATAAAAACGGTATAAACTCACGCGCACACGCACGCGCGTGCGCAGAGGGCGGCAAGAAGAGCGATTAAAAGTGCAGTGGGTCGCGAGTCGCGTAGCAGCACGGATAGCTACCCCTGATGAAGAGCTCCAAATGAGTTCGAAACATGTCGGGCCGTTCCTGACAATTTTTACGTGAGTTTATACCGTTTTTATAATTAGTAATTAGTTCACAGTGCCTTGGTTTAATTACTGTAATACTGTGTAACTAATTTACCCGTACCCGTAATCGGCCCGTACCAATGAGTCTTTCGGAACTTATGTACGGAATGTCATTTGATATTTACTGTAGATAGTCTATGGTCAAGATTGACATATATTAATTAAGAAGAAATAAAGATTGTCTTTGATCTGAACTTGGCGGTGTCTCATTTAACCCGTCCTTTCTCCTATAAAATAAAATAGAAATAGTCTAAAGCCATCTCCCGAAATCCTCCAGAACTACAAGAAATACATGGTGTCAGAAGTGAAAACGAAATAAGAAAAGAAAAACAATGTCAACGACGGAAAAGTCTCAAAATGTAATTTTGGCCAACAGTCTCAAGCCGTTACAGCTCAACGTTCAAAATGGCGGAGGTTCGGAATGTGCAAATGCTGAGAAATGGAGAAGATGGAAGCAGAAATATGAAATATACTGCGAAGCAAACGACCTGGAGAAGCTGCCAGAAAAGAAACAAATCGCTATATTGCTAAACGCGATAGGTGATGAAGGACTTGAAATATATGACTCATTCAACTTGCAACGATCCGAAGAAACCGTTAATTCAATTTTGTCAAAATTTGATGAAAATTTTAAAGCGTGTAGAAGCACAACTGAAGAAAGATCCAAAAGAATAAAAGAACATCAAGAATCGAGTCACATTCAAACAATTTCAAAACAGCATCATAACTCAAGACAAAGAAATTCTTCAACTTCAAGACCGTCAAGACCAACTTCATCAAGACCAAGACAAACGAGCCAGGATCGCAGCAGATCAACGTCAGGAAGTCGCCAAGCGTGCAGAAGATGTGGGCAGGTACACCGTTACAAGTGTCCAGCGCAAGGGAAGACCTGTGCAATCTGTCAGAAGCCCAACCATTTTGCCAAATATTGTCTAAGTCAAAAAGTAAGTGCAGTAATTAGTCACAGTTCGGAAAAAGACCCTAGTTCTAGTCATATTAGTCACATTAGTCATAGTCATAATAATTTTAATCAAGAAAATTTTATAATTGAATCTGTCACAAATAATGTCAAGTCTAGTCAAAATCATAATAATTGGAAAATCAATCTTAAATGTCAAAATCAGCTGTTAACTTGCCGAATTGACACTGGCGCTGAAGTGAGTGTCATCTCAAATCATACTGTCAAAAATTTAGAAAAGGTGAACAACATTAAAATTCCATTCAAAGAATCATTTGATAACATATTTTCATTTTCAGGCCAACAAATAAAAAATTTAGGTAGTGTAATACTGACTTGTACACTTGAAAATGGGACTCAAGCTGACATCAAGTTCATTGTTGTGGATTGTGAATGTTCGACCATACTGAGTGCGAAGACATGTGAAGACTTGGGCATCGTCAAAAGGCTGTTTGAAGTGACAAATCAAAGGTCAGTAACGTCACTGTTGGATAATTATTCTGATACATTTGAAGGTTTAGGTTGTCTGCCTTTCAAGGCACATTTACATGTTGACACAAGTATTGAGCCTAAAATTTGTCCTGTCCGAAGAATTCCGTATGCTTTACATCCAAAACTTAAAAATGAGCTAGATAGAATGGAAGAGTTACAAGTCATAGAAAAAGTCACAACTCCTACCGACTGGGTTAATGCAATAGTTCCCATAGAGAAACCTAATGGTCAATTACGAATATGTTTAGATCCTAGACCACTAAACAAAGCTATTAAGCGACCACATTTTCCTTATCCTACTCTAGACGACTTAAGGTCGAAAGTAGCAGGTGCGTCAGTATTTTCAAAATTAGATGCAAATTCAGGATATTGGATGATCCAATTAGATGAAGAAAGTAGTCAACTATGTACATTCAACACACAATTTGGTAGATATAAATTCCTTAGACTGCCATACGGTATAAACTCTAGTGGAGAAATTTTTCATAAAGTAATGTCAGACTTATTCGGAGAATTACCAGGAGTACTTATTTTTGTCGATGATATTTTAGTATTTGGATCAAGTCAAAAAGAACATGATGAAAGGTTAGAAAATGTTCTCAAAAAAGCCCGTGAAGTCAACTTAAAATTCAATAAAGCCAAATGTATGTTCAACCAGACAGAAATTACTTATATAGGTCATGTTTTCAATAAAAATGGCATTTCAGCAGATAAGTCTAAAGTCGAAGCCATAGTTGATATGCCAAGACCAGAAAATGTTAAAGACTTGCAACGATTTTTAGGAATGGTGAAATATCTAGGTTCATACATACCAAATTTAGCCTATGAAACAAATTTGCTTAGAAGTCTACTCAAAAAACAAAATATCTGGCAATGGACAGATAATCATGAAAAAGAATTCATAAAATTGAAAAATCTTATTAGTCAGTCACCGGTTTTAGTTCATTACGATGTCAATAAACCGATTAGAATGTCAGTAGACTCTTCTAAAGATGCAGTAGGTGCGGTCATATTTCATGGAAAAAACCCAATTGCTTATGCATCAAAGTCGCTAACAAGCACACAGCAAAATTATGCTCAAATTGAAAAAGAATTATATGCTATTTTGTATGGGTGTAAAAAATTCCATCAATATATTTATGGTAAAACTATACAAGTAGAAACTGATCATCAGCCGCTAGTAACATTATTTAAAAAAGCCTTGTCAGATGTGCCAGCTCGTCTGCAGAGAATGATGATTGCATTGCAGTCATATGATCTGATTGTTTCATATACAAAAGGCACTGAAATGTATGTGTCTGATACTCTATCAAGGGCTCCAGTGTCATCAAACACAGTTATAGAAAAATTTGATATTAATGAATTTGAAAATAATGTCATTAGTCAAGTAAAATTTCTAACTTCCAATTTGGCTATAACAAAAAACAAATTACAAAAAATTAGAGATCATACTAAATCAGACATAACTTTATTAAAATTACAAGAATATTTTTTAAATGGATGGCCAAACAATAAAACTCAATGTGATCCTATAACTTTACCCTACTGGAATATTCGGGATGAAATTCATGTCATTGATGATATTTTATTCAAAAGTCAGTCTGTAATTATTCCCAAGTCAATGCGTTCAGAAATATTAAATATCTTACATGAAGGTCATATGGGGGTAGAAAAAACAAAAAACTTAGCTCGAGGTTTGGTATTTTGGCCTAACATATATCATGACATAGAAATGAAAGTTAGGCAATGTGAAACTTGCATGTCATTTAGTCCAAATAAAACAAAAGAAACGTTATTGTCACATGATCAACCTTCCCTACCATGGCAAAGGTTGGCAACTGATTTATTTGATTACAATAGCAAAAAATACCTATTAGTAGTAGATTATTATTCTAATTATATAGAAATTGCACAACTGAATACAGATCATAGGAGTCAAACTGTTATTCAGCATTTGAAGTCAATGTTTTCTCGTCACGGAATCCCATTGCAACTGGTCAGCGATGGAGGTCCACCATATAATAGTCAGGAGTTTCAAAAATTCCTTAGTGATTGGGATATTGAACACATAGTGTCGAGTCCTCACTTTCCAAGGTCCAATGGATTAGCCGAAGTATCTGTAAAAATAATAAAAAATATGTTAAGAAAATGTCAAGATTCAGGTACAGATTTTCACTTAAGTTTGTTACAATATAGGACAACACCTAGAGGAAATCTAAAGTCACCTTCAGAATTACTAATGTCTAGAAAACTCAGAACAAGGTTACCTACCCATTCTGAGAATCTAAAGCCTAAAGTCATTACATTTGCAGAACACTCTCAAAATAAGTCAAAAGTCATTTCAAAAAGAGAAACATACTATAATAAAAGTAGTGTTCCTCCACAGGAATTTCAGCCAAATGATTCAGTCTTTTTCAAGAAAAATCCTAATGATGTGTCATGGACAAAAGGTACAATTGTGTCTAAAACTAATTTTCCTAGGTCATATTTAGTGAAAAATTTAGATGGAACAATTTATAGGCGAAATACTCAACATATCAAGTTATTTAAGTCATGTTTGTCAAAGTCACAGTCAAAACCTAGTAGTGATGTTAAGTCTAACTCCAACAGTGTCAGTCAGTCAAACAGTCTAAGTCAGTCAAACAGTCTAAGTCAAAGTATATCAAACACACAGTCAGAACAGTCAAGTCAAGCATTCACAAACACAAATTGTCAGTCAAAGTCAATGTCTCATAGTCAGAGGTCAAGTCAGTATAACAAATGTAATTTAAATCAGAGTCCAGATGTCGAAAAGGAGGATATTCATACATATTATTACATACCTGAGTATTTACTTCAGAGTCAAATGTCAAGTCGTCAGTCTAGTCTAGATAGTTCAGAAAGTGAAAGCTTTAGATCAAGTATTTCTATTGAAAATGTATCCAGTCCTAATTCTAGTCAAAATAGTCAAAGTAATGAATCAATAATATGTCAGTCAGAATCTAGTGATAATAGTGATAAGAATGTAAACAATGATAACTTACCTTGCATGTCAACATCTATTGTTCAGAACCAGGAACCTCGGTACAGTTCAAGAGGTAGATTGTTAAAGAAAACGAACAAATTCGATTTATAAGTTTATTAAAAAATATGACAATGTATTTATAATTATTTGACGAGGTTTCCACTAATGTTATTCAATTCGCATGTATTGCACGTCACAGATGTTGATATAATGATGTATATAAATGTATTGACTAGAATGTTATTTATTGTATTGTTTAATTTTAATAGCCTGACATATAAATGAAATAATGTAATGAAATTTAAATTAATGTATAATGTAAGCTAATGTTTGCCTGCTGTAAATATAGGTTAGCTGTCAGTGTCAAATTGATAAACGTCATCTGTCATTTTATTTTCTTTTTAAAAAGGGGCATGTAGATAGTCTATGGTCAAGATTGACATATATTAATTAAGAAGAAATAAAGATTGTCTTTGATCTGAACTTGGCGGTGTCTCATTTAACCCGTCCTTTCTCCTATAAAATAAAATAGAAATAGTCTAAAGCCATCTCCCGAAATCCTCCAGAACTACAAGAAATACATTTACCACTCGCTTTTCGGTGAAGGAAAACATCGTGAGGAAACCACCTAAGCCCAATAAGGCCTAGTTTCCCCTCTGGGTTGGAAGGTCAGATGGCAGTCGCTTGCGTAAAAACTAGTAGGTACCTATGCCATCTTGGGATTTAGGTAGCCGACCCCGATTGAGAATTCATTATCTACAAAGATATGGGACAAAGGCTAGGAGGATGATGACTGTGTAACTAATTTGAATAAATAAATAAATAAATTTACCTGTTAATCAGCTACGCTCAAGCCGAGACGTGCACCGCGCTCTCCGGCCGGCAACTTGTTTTGCACGCATTTTCAAATCTACCTCCTAATATTATGATAACTGATGATAGTGATGATTGTTAATAGTTATTTGTGCAACAAGAGAGCAAAGTTGTTTTTTGTTATGAGTGCTGATTTTGAGTCCCGAGCAAGCGAAGGATTCTACGTTTGAATCACGAGCGTAGCGAGTGATTCTATGTTAGAATCCTGAGTGTAGCGAGGGACTCAACAGCACGAGATGCAAAAAACTTTGCTCTCGTGTAGCACACACAACTTTTCACCTCATCAGCGAGAACATATGCGACATTTTGTGTTTTTTCTTCCAACGTATGTTTATAGTCTTTGTTGCTGATTTCAATAATATTATTAATCAGAAAATTGATAAGTGCTGCTTAAAAAGGAATAACAATATAATTTAATTGAAATTATAATCAACCAACCAACACGGTTATTGCCATTATTTGATCAAATTGGAAGATTTAGCAGATACATGACGTGTTTATTTATAAATACATTATTATATTACGAGATTTTGTTTATACATTGATTAATATTTTTACTCCTAAAACACCAAACAAAATATATGCAAAAGAAAATAACAATTACAATATGAACTCGATATTTTTTAAGGTACGTTTCGAATATGCATCTATGATAAATGGCGAAATTATAAAAATATATTTTACAATAAGTAAATATAATTTACAATAAGTAATAAGGTGAAAAATCTTATTATATTTGAGCAATGATCAATTGTTTTATATAAAAAGCACAATCATTTTAATTTTCGGTCGTTAAATAAAAATATAATAAAGAAAAAAAAATACGTTGCAATTAAAACTTTTTCGGGTGTTTTTAATGATTTTTTTGATATAAGTAACGCGTATCCGAACTGTTCTCAATTGAGGTCGGATTCGAAAATCGAATTTCAAATTGATAAGTTTCTATCCCTCTCTTTTATATACATATGAAAGAAACAGAGTGCATCGAGATTCAAATGATTAGAATTTTATAATTAACCTTTGGCTGAAGAATGTCAATTCGTGGTCAGATATTGAAAAAATTAAAAAGCTACTTTCTACTCACGCTCGAAACAAAATCGCATTTTGTTCACTGTTATCTGACAGCAAAATCGCCATGTTTGAGGTGGTGAGGTGAAAAATATTTACTTTGTATATTCGCTCACTAGTTCGGTTTTTGGTCACACATCAAAGGATTCAAAGGACGCAAATATGGCAAATATTTGCGTTCACCGTCTACACATGGCTCGCTCAGTTGTGTGAGCGACGGCAAACATATTTGAGTATTTGATATATTTTCGCATGTGTAGATGTCGTGTTTGTGATATTTGGACTTCATACGAATATTTAGACAAACACGGCGAATACGCTACGCGAACACGCAACGCCAAGTGGAGTGCCACCATTAATAATTATACCACAGATTATATAATACTATACTAGTACAGATTGACGAAGCGGTACAAGGAAATCGAACGACCCTAACTCTGGCTATTCAACTGGCTATTTTCTTTCCCTCGATTATCCAACAGATGGTAGTAGTGAGACTGCGATTTATGCGTCCCGGTCACGCCATCTAATGAAGAAATGGGAACATGATGTGCGTGTTGTCGTGTTCTATAGCCTAACTAGAACATCACATGATCGATAGATGGCGCCTTTTTCTGTTACGCGCGGACGCAAGTCAATGCAGTTCTGCATTCTTGATGTTTTGTGCGCACTGACCTTGAATCGTATCGTCATCTCTTTCAAACGGGCCGTACCTATCTATAAATTATAGTATCTATACCTTTTTTCGTAAGCACAGCAGTCACAAACAAACTACTATTTCTCGGGCGAGATAATTGACTGTATTTTTCTGTGCAGTAATGTGGGAAGTTGAAGGGTTGCGGTATTCGGTCGGAGTCATTATCATCAATAAATGTAACTTTTTTCTAATTTATCCTTACCGGGCCATAACTGTTAAGATCTTAAGCCTTATTTTCGGGTTTATGTTTAAACCTTCAGGGACCTTGTAAAAACTTTATAATGCACAATAATGTTTGGGACCGGTAAAGATAAAGTTAAATTTGACAATAAGAATGACCCTCCACTGCTTTTAATATTAAATAAAAACAAATAGGTACAGGATCATCGTCTGATTTATTTCTTAATAATCATCACATGTCATATTTACACTACTTAACTAAAAAATAGTATTTTATTCTGTCCCTTTGAGCGCCGAGCGGCAAAGCAATTCACCGTGCCACTGACGCCAAACCATAAAAAAAAAAGTGCTCCAAAATCAACAGAGATTAAGAAACACAGATAGTGGTTTGAATTAGCATGTTTTTGACCACTGAAATTTTGACGTCAATAGACGTCGTTGGCGTCAGTGGCACGAATTCCCGATGACGTGATTTGCCGTCTTTGGCGGTCAAAGGGTTAAGTACATGATTGTCGCACAATTAAAACGGATCATGATTATATCGCGTACAATCGTACATTACTTTTCAACATACTTGCTCGTAAATCAAGGGTTTTTACATTTGTGTCCTACCGAAATATGATTTTATTTGCCGAAACCGAAATATGATTTTTTCTACAAATTATTGAAAAATGAAATAAATATCTCGCTGGCTTAATTGACGGCGCGAGCGAAGTCTCCGTTTCAGCTTGGCCTACAATTACTTCGTATGTAAAGATATTTGGATGTCAAAATGCTTTCTGGCTGCTCTCCCCTAAAGGTCGTATTTCTTAATTGATTCTCAACCAATTTTGGGAGTAAGTTTGATAAATATAAATATACATATATTTTTGACGTGACAACGTCTAATAAATTGATGAACGCCGGCCGCACATACGAAAAACATGACGTCATTGTAGTAATACTTTAAGATGACGTCATTGTAGCAATACTTTGTAGCGCCGTGGAAGGGAAGGGGAACCACGTGACTGACACAAGCCTACGTCATCATGCTGTTCACAGATTCTCAAACTTTAAAATGTAGGAAGAGGGAAGAGGGAAGAGGGAGGAGGGAGGAGGGAGGAGGGAGGAGGGAAGAGGGAAGAGGGAAGAGGGAACGGTCGGATACAAAGACTATCTATCTATCAGCCACAGACGTCCACTGCTGAACATAGGCCTCCCCCATGATTCGCCACAAAGTGCGATCCTGTGCAGTGCAGACCGCATCCAATGATTTCCCGCTACCCTCACGAGGTCATCCGTCCATCTAGTCGGGGGCCGACCCACGCTGCGCTTTCCTATACGTGGTCGCCACTCTAGGACTTTGCTGCCCCAACGGCCATCCGTTCTCCGGGAAGAAGAGGGAAGAGGGAACGGTCGGATACAAAGGTATCCGAACCAAAAAAAAATCTAAAGGTACATTTTCCTATTGTGCAATTTAATAATATTCATATCAATAAATATTCTACCGAGAAAGACGTTGTCACGTAAAATCTTCCTTCGCCCGTAAAACCGACTTTACAGGCAACCATTTTTTTGTTGAGTCAGTTTTCCAAGAGTTAAAAACGTAAAAAGAATACAAATGTCAGCAATTCCAAAACTAACTCGCCAGATCTACATCTCAGGGAGGCACTTGTATTACAGGGTTCTTTAATTCAAAGAAATGTTAATAATATCATATTGTTTAAATAAAACTATTAAAACGGATTATATCGCGTATATTACTAACAGAGAATATAGTTGTAAATACTAACAAACCGCTACTATTTAAAAGCTTTTCTACCCTAAAACTAAATTCAAAGTAAAATTAATTGCCTCCATATAAAATAAACCCACTCTATACAGAGCTCCCTAAACTAAATAATTTTGTATTCCAAAATCAATATACAGACATCAGAATAATTTTACGTTCAGTCTATAGCTCGAGACGTTCCCAGAACAGTAGGATAGGTTAGAAGAACTGCGTCCTCAACAAAAATAAGGTGCTCCCAGAACAGTAGGTTAGGTTAGAATTAATTAAATAAATGCGACAGTTTGGATGCGATTATAAGTGACCCCAATATTTGGAATACCAATTTTATGCCTAAAATACATTCGACTAAACAATGTTATTCCATACAAAAGTTAGACTAAACAATTTCCGGCCATAAAAATATATGTAAAACAATATCAGCCAAACAATTTTCGACTTAAAAAACAATAGACCAAAGATTATAAGGCCATAAAATATGTGCCGAGTGAAGTGAATGTATATTTAAGTACTATATCATATATTAATTGAATACATAAAGCGATAAACACGTTACTTGTGTTTGGGGCAAGTAGTAATATGTTTGGTATAACAAAAAAAATCACGGCCAACAGTTAGTTTTTTGCCTCAGCAAAAATGACTAAAATGGAATGGAAGTAATAATATAAAATATTGGTGACATCTATTTAACAATAATATAGATTATATTATATTTTTATAGCATGTAAGAAAAAGAAATATTAGCTTTATTTATACAATAGTTTGTGATACACTATTTGGTGAGCATATTCATCCGTTTTGGCAAGTATTAAGAATTTATTGGAAGTAATTTATTAACATACTAGAGACCCGCCCCGGCTTCGCACGGGTGCAATGCTGATAAATTATACATATATTATAAACCTTCCTCTTGAATCACTCTATCTATTAAAAAAAACCGCATCAAAATCCGTTGCGTAGTTTTAAAGATTTAAGCATACAAAGGGACATAGGGACAGAGAAAGCGACTTTGTTTTATACTATGTACCTAACATATTTGGTAGGCGTTTAAACACAAGCCCTAACAAACTATGGACTTCTCTGTCTGAAAATAAATGATTTATTTATTTATTATTATTTCAGCCCATAAGTGACACTAGGTCTAAATGAAAATACCCAAAAATAATTAAAATATTAGGAACTAAACTACAATATTTTGAGTAAAATCGAAAAACTAAATCAACGTAACAATACTATAAATTTATCGAACCTATTCTACTCAGAAAAGTTCATGAGAATCGGTTTATTAATGCAACACCCAAACATTTGGATATACAAAAGAATTTTGGACCAAGCTGAAACTGAAACGCTTCGTTCCCTCGATCTGTTACTTACAATTATACGGGGAACAAAATACAAGCGTTACTTCACTATTATTATTATTATTATTACTTCACTGATCAGAGTGATTCAGTGGCCGGCGGAGTCGGCGAGCACAGCACGCGAGCGACACCATAATTGCCCCAACGTTAACCGAATGCTGTACGATTCGGCGTTCAGCTATTTTTTGGTGAAACATGATTTTTAGGACGAAATCGAAACTTAGGTTTATACATGCTAGAAGACCGGGCGGCAAGCCATAATTACGCCCTAAGTCATAATTAGCTTAGGTAAGTATTTTTTTATTGGAAATCTTAACGTTTAATTATATGATTAAGACCAAAAAGTTTTGCTTTCAATTTGGATCTCCCATCTAGTGTTTTTTTTGTAATTTTACTAAAATCGTGAATTTTTACTTCTAATAACTTATCATATTAATGCTATTATAAAAAAAAAAAACAAGCATTTGATCAACTAATATTGTACAAAAAATCAGTAAGCCACTGTTTCAAAAAAAAATTATAATAAGTTATAAATCAACAAAAAAATATTTTTATCTGCCAAAAGTGCCAAATCAACTTAATTATTGAGCAAAATACATGTTCATAATTAAAGACCAATCAAATTTCTCTAATCACACTTTGCCCCGCCAGCCCAGAATGCAGAACCGAACAAGCTTCCAGAGCTACGTCTTATGACGAGGTTATGGACTTGGCCTCAGAAGTGTTAGGATATGAAGGAACTCCACTCAATGTTGATGGACCATCAACTGACACTGCAGAAGATGAAGTTGACGGTTGTGTGTTTTGCTCACAAACATTGGCTGACGATGACAAAAAATTATCTTCATCTGATTCACAATTCAAATTGGTCCGATAGCTTCCAGCCATAGCGTCCTCTTCTTTGTAATGTGGGTCCTTTTCCAACATCATTTTGCACTTTATTTTCAAAATGATTGATGCACTGATATCTGTTACGCAGTTCATCATGGCTCAAATGTGCAAATGGTCATGCTTCCTAAAACAGAAAATTGAGTATCTTAACATAAATAAAACACAATAATAATTATTATTAGTAGTTCGTTTTTCTATATGAGCAGGTCTAAATCAACATATGTTATAATGGTTAAAGGCTTTAGGATCACTTTTTTCTCTAAAAGAATTCACAATTCATAAACTTGGGAAAAACAAAAAAAAATAGGTTTCCAATCAGGTACATAATATGTGAATACCTAACAATGAATTTGCTAGGAACACAACTTTTTTGTAGCGCGGTCCTGAGAAATATCAATGTACTTAGATAAAATATTTCACATACAAACACCAATAGACTTAACAATGAAGTTTTAACTTCATTCTTTACAAATTGATAAGGCAGTATTAAGTTATAATATTATGACTTTGACATTATCTCAGTGACTTTGTAATTTGTTTTATTTGAATGATGTTCTACTATCTTACAAATTACAATAATTTTGGACTAGGGACTAATTAATTATTCACTTTGTTTCTATATAGAATAAAGGCTGACTATATAAATGTAATTTCTTTATTTCAAATGTTTAGTTCGTCTTAAGGACAACACTTACAAATATACCTAAGTGGACTCGCCTACCTATATGCTTAAGTGGACCTATATACCCGAGTCCCATCCAGGGGACATAGGACATTAAGTCATATACCTGAGTGTGACAATATATAGAAAATAAAAACTTACCGCAATTAGACATTTCGTTTGTTGGTTTTCACTAGATAAGTCGACGTAGGTATTCAGATGCAAACAATGTCTACGAGCGGTTTTGAAGTCATATCTCTATTAGAATCCGCTTCAAGTCCGTGTTACGTGGCGTTGACCAGTTTAAACAACTTAAAGCAAGGTTGCTAAATAAAATCGCATTCAACTTAAACAATAACAGAACAAATCGAATCGCAAGTCAGTGCTGCAAACTCCGACATGTAATAAACAAAACAAGGTCCTAAAAATCAGGAGCCAGTCATAAATACCAGTAGGGCTAACTCCGATGTTCAAAATTCGACCGTCGTATAGTGCCGTCCCTCTCGATCTTCTGTCGAAGTATATGGGTAAACGGGACAGCACTAATTTTCAAACTAAAAATAACAAAATCCAAAGACAAAATCAGTCGCGTTTCGTTCCACTCACAAATCGGTTGACGATTATCGGATTTCAACGTTGCCAAATGACCGCACACTTATATTAAATATGGTGTATTTACACCACTTTTCAAAAATCAGGAGATTTGCTCGATTCCAAAAAGTAATTCTTCTAAAGTTTCTTAAAAATCATATAAATATATTTATAATCTGACAAATCAGGAGAGTTTGCAGCACTGTCAGAAGTATCGGAACGGTCTGGAAGGAATGGAATGCCCAGTTGACAGATTCATACTGTTGCCAGAACGGATTTACGTTTTCGGAAATTTCGCAAAGTGCATACCTAATCCATAAAGGGACGGTTTTGAACAAAATCGGACGAAATCCAAAAAAATAACAAGATCTAAATGAATACTACCTATGGGATTGGGTACAAGTTATTAATATTGGTTTATTTATCGATATATTCTTTATTTTTCATCTTTTTGAGCGTACATAGCTTAAAATAAACTAGTCCTCCAATCATAATAAGGTCGAGGAGTCTCCATTGCAAAAGTCTTAAAAGAGACGACGATTGTAAACGGGCGCTCAAGGTACGGTTTGGAGTTAAAAAAAGCCGGGAAACTGTAATTGTTTTAGTGGTATGGCCACCCCGTCGTAGGCTGTGTGTGAGCGCAACAATGAGATACACATAAAACGCCATCTAGCGTTACCACTGCAAACAACTACGAATGCTTGGATGCTCAAACATAGCTAACACTTTCGTGTCCTCGGTTGATTATTTATGATTATTGTTTTCTTCTAAATAAGATGATAAATCAGTTTATATTTTACGTTTTGTTTATAAAATATGCTATAGTTTATTTTGATCACGAAAATTCTGCTTAATTTGGCTGATTCATATTTTATTAATTTACAAATGTTAACGGTAGAGCCATCTATTGTTCACTCTCAGTACTAAAAGTAACTTCTTCGGCTTGGGACCCCCTGATTATACTAAACATTTGTTTCTTTCTCATGTAAGTGAATAATTGTAATTCTTATGAGAAAAAAGATCTTTAAACCGAAACCGAATAAATGAGATACATTAAAATAACAGGCAGAGGTAAACAACAGGGCAACAGGATCTGAATAATATTAAGATGTAGAAGACTTACCGTCAGCTTTCGAGGAACGGCCGCCTCGCCGCGGCTTCGGATCTGCCGCCTTCGACATCTACCTGTGGACGAATCCTTAGGTCATACAGCACACAATACGTTAACCAATACATTGTGAACAATTTATACACATAACCATCAATCCTACACCAAAATAATAAAAAGGATATACCAAATTCAAAACATTGTTTACCGGGATGCTTCGTTCTTCTTGCGTAATAAATACCTACTGAAATCCTTTTTAAAAAATTGGGCAAGTGCGAGTCCGACTCGCGCATGAAGGGTTCCGTACCTATATATATATATATATATATATATATATATATATACATAGGTATAACAAGTTTGTTGTATGGGAGCCCCCCTTAAATATTTATTTTATTTTATTTTTAGTATTTGTTGTTATAGCGGCAATAGAAATACATCATCTGTGAAAATTTCAACTGTCTAGCTATCACCGTTCTTGAGATACAGCCTGGTGACAGACGGACGGACGGACGGACGGACGGACGGACGGACAGCGAAGTCTCAGTAATAGGGTCCCGTTTTTACCCTTTGGGTACGGAACCCTAAAAACTTAACTTTCATCACTATGGGTAGTTAATGGCTTTATTATGCAAAAAATACTGGATTCTTGCGGAGTATTAAGTCCTGATACCTCTATGTTTATTATTATCAGTGATCGGGGATTTCTCTGCCACAACGCGGTATTTCAAACAAATATATTTTTCAATTTCATTATAGTTATCATTATCTCATCAAATCTGAATACAATTATTTTTTCGGCCAAGATAGCCGGATTACATAATAACCATGTCCATATAAAATAATATACACGAAATACCGCGTTGTGGCAGAGAAATCCCCGATCACTGATTATTATTAAGACGAGACGGCAGCCCTTTTTGTTTACATATAGTGACATTCACTGACTCAACGTCAGTTACCAAAGTTTGTCGTTGCCAGTACAATAAATTATAACATCAAATCAAACAATATACCGGGTGATCAATCCAAATGGGTCAGTAGGGAGAAAACGAAAACTATAAGAGAGGGAAATCTGTTCTTAGGAACCATGGCTTCGATTTTAGATTTATTAAAAACTGCATTCAAATTTTTTTCGTATATCTCATGCAACATATGTGTCGTCTTTGGAATACACTCCCTCTCTCTATTAGGTAGACAAGCCCCAAGCAAGGTAGTTTTCAAACGCATGCTACGTAAGCACCTGCTCGAACAAGAGCTCGAATAATGTCTCATCCTATGCAGTAGACACTTCATCGTATTTATTATTATATAATATATAATATACATCTTATAGTATGTTAATATATGTATCATTGTATTTATGGTAGTTAAGTTATATAATATACATGTATTCACTTGTATCTTGAATACTCTCCGAACGACTAATTTTCTACTCTGCACCCACTTGAAGCATCTCTGTTTGGCCCTATGGTTGACTGGTAGAGAATGCCATTAGGCATTAAGTTCGCCATTTGTACTGACTTTTGTTTTGTGCAATAAAGTTTAAATAAATAAATAACCCGGAGTCGAACCCGGTCGAAATTGAGTAGAAAAAAAAAAATTAGATGTCAATCGATCCTATTTTTATTGAGAATAAATGTCTGTATGGGACTACATACATTTCGATTGCGCTAAGAATCAGAAATTGCTGTTAAAGAGTGACATTCCTTTAAGGTACTTACGAACATTTTATACCGTAACCGGTTAAAATGTAGCCTATAATATAACCAACTTTGGATGTCCAGCTATCCCTGTACTAAAATTGGTTAAAATCCGTCCAGGCGTTTCGGCGTTATGAGAGGACAAAGAAGATTATGAAAACAGATGGCGCCAGGCTGGCACAGCGCCGCCCGCCCATACAAAACAAATGACGATAATGCATCATGTCATGTTATTCCTGTTTTTTTTTACTTACATGATTTTTCCTGAAAACATGACCTCTCTCCATAGAAAACTAATTTTTGATACAAATTGTATAATAACTAGAATAGTCAAAATTTAGGTATTTAAAGATAACCAAAAAGGAAAACGAAGTGACAGCAAATAAAAAAAATTAACACTACTTACTACTATGTACAAAAAGGAATACTAGAATTGTATAATCGTATAGATGTGACGTAAAACACGCATTATATCAAGTTACCTACTCATTTTATGGCATAAATTAGGTATTTATATGTTAAATGTTTACAAATGAAGCGAAAATTGAAAAATTTAATGATTCGGACACACATTTAGTTTACGTTAGCAGACGTTACTGCTTTAATAAAAAATAAGTATTTATATGTTCTTATCATAGTCATAACTCATGAATTCATAATCATAATACTTACCTTGTTAGTAAACAACATTCTAACCTCAACGTACCTATCTACTTACATCGTTATCTTTTGTTTACAAATGTCACTGGTCTACAATATAATCTGAGCTATTATTATGTACCTACCCATATCTATTAGCAATTTTGTGATAAAATACTTTATGTATTCGCCAAATACGTTCCTATTTTAAGGTTACGAAACTGTTTACTAAACAGAGTAGTAAGGATGGATAGATAAACATAACAAGACTAGTAGTAAGAATATATAAACATAAACATACCTATTCAAGCGTCCTTGGTGTATCAAATTGACTTCATTACCAACTAATAATAAACGAGTAACAGACGCACAGAACAATCACTCCATACTGCGCACCGCGGCAAACTAAACCAAGGCTGTCGGCATTATGTGTGAGTAAAACTACATCCATCCAAACACACACAAACATGCTTCACAAAGACGTACGTCCCCTCACGATTCCATTCTACAGTTTATACTCAACACTAACCTAAAATGCCAACAGAGCGTCACACACATTGATAAAACAAAATGGCTGCCGCTTCGGCGCCATGCCACCGGCACTCGGCGCGAGTGGCGCGTCGTTGCATTTACTGGGAGCGGCTCACCTCAGAGGCGGAATGAACGCGGTTAGAGACAGACCACGCTCACTCTTCCAAGCAAATGCCGTGCCGTGTTTATATGAATTTCATAGTAAGACACGACTTTCTAACGTAGCAAGACAGAAATGAGCTGTCGAACCATACAAACTAACTCACTTTGTAGATAATCACTGACTATAGATAATAGTCCAATACGGGAAGGATATAATTGGCACTCAAAGTAAATTAATTCGCATCGTACGGTTTCTTTCTTAAGTCAGCAACGCGGTCGTGCTAGGGTAAAAAGCCGTATCTTACTATGAAATCCATACAAAGATACGACCTTCTACTATCGCACGGCACAGGTGAGCAGTAAACCTCGTAGTTCGTGAGTTTGTTTCGGAATTGCAGAAATTTGTATTATTTAGCCTTTTCAACCCCTATGTCGCCATTTTGAAAATTGAATCGACATATAATATAAATCTAGTTACAGTGAGCAACAGAATTGCATAGACGATATATGAATGAATTCATTCTTGCAGTCCATAGTACATACTTATCGAACATACTCACAAAATTTCATGCGAAACGGTTGAGAAATGCGACCTCTAGGCGAGGACAGCCGGAAAGCATCTGGATATCGGAACATGAGAAAAAAAAATGAGGCAAACTGAAACGAGAACGGATGTGCTTCCTTAGTCAATTACTTGTTAACAAAAAATGATATTTTTTTTATTTGAGCCTTGGTCCATATGCTGCAAGGACGGGGTTAATTTTTTTCTCTCGAGGGATTCTAATCTAAGATGCGTGGCGACCGATTTTTAACCGACTTCATAAAAGTCTCTAACGGTAGTAAGGAGCGACAATGTTAAAATGTATTCCTTATCAAAATATAAAAACACAAGGAGATTAGTAATGTTTATGTAAGTATATTGTATTGTATTGCATATTGTATGTTTAATTATAAGTTTATTATTATTAAGCCGAGAATGGCAGCTCGAGGCTTTTGCCAATGTCGGTTGTGACAGTAATGTAATAGAGGCGAGTTTTAATTCTGCTTGATGCCAAGTTTTGAAAAAAGCAAGAATATTAATTTATGTAAGTTAACGAAACAAAACGGCCAATAGAATAGGTAAACAAATCAGAATGCTGTTATATACAACGTAATGAATCAATGATATAAAAGATAAATAATTATAAGTTTCTCACTTGGGTATAATGTCGATAGTTGACATGACAGGCCCTGCACCATAAAAATGATTCTGTTTAGCCCAATGGTTGACTGGTAGAGAATTACACCTGTTGTTGTGCAATAAAGTTTAAATAAGCAAATAAAAACACAATTCTTGTATCAATTTTAATAGTAACTTATTTGTCGGTTTCTGGTGCTTTATCGAAATGGAACTGAACGAGAAGGTATGTTACGATTATGAATCACAGTTTACATTTCAGGTAAGTAACTAATATTTTTAATTTTGTGTTCCTTGGCATATAATGCAATTATTATAACCAATCTTCAGATCGAAAGGGTACAACCCGCACATTTGAAAACCATTAGTTATTTCACTATTCAAATGTTTGTTTATGCGATTTTCCAACTCCCTCGCGAGCTCATCCTTCTTCAATTTCTGTATTACACTTTGTTCTTTCTCCCAATATTCTTTTAATGGTCGGAAAACTGTCTCTAATGGCTGTAGACGACTATCAGGCAATGCGACCAAAATTATTTGGTTCTCTTGACAGAAATCAAGCAAATTCAGATTTATATGCGCAGTATAATTTAAAAACAGTATCACAGGAAGTGGTATCTCGTTTTCAGTCAGCCAGGGTTGGAAGACATCGATGATCTGGTCACAGAGCAAGTCTCCCTTAGTCCACGTTAAGTTGAGACCTGTAGCTTTGAAATTGAAGAACACACACGGCGTCTGAATTTTCCCATCTGCAGAAGCCGTTACTACAACTGTCAAATCATTCGCATTAACTTGGATTTCTTTATCAACCTCTTGGTTTTCTACAGGAGTTAAATGAAATGCAGTGTCTGCACAGTTGAATATTCGTTTTGGATCATTTAGAATGTCTTTCAAATCTCTGTCCTTGATATAGTTCTGCACGTGATCAAACCTGCTGTTCAAAGCGTCTTCGGAATTTTCTGTTTCCTGCGTTACTATATTAGCTATTTCAGGATGCCTCTTCAAGAACCCTTTATACAAATGCCTATCTTTACGTTTGAGTGGAACTCTCCCGAAGTTTGTTATCAAATTGTTCACAGCATCAGCTAAATACTTCTCTGTGACCATAAAGCCCGCGTCATTGAGATCTGCAACCCATATGATTAGCTGGTTTTCCAGCTCGAGGCTTAATCTTCGCTCGCATAAATCAGGGCGGGGAGAAATTTCCATATAAGTCAGACCTTTTTTAACAGCAATCATGGCTTGTTTTAGCTCCTGACTGTATTCTTGCGCTTTCGTTTGCTCAGGCTGTGAAAAAAAGGTTTTGGATTATTATAATGAATTACTCCAGTAAGCATTATTAATATAAATTGCGTGAACTATTTCAATATTAGTAGCAACGAAAATTTCGTGGCTACTCTAAATAATAAAATCTACTGTACCGGACTAATAAATAAATATTAAAACAATCTTTCACACGTCGCCCTAATCCCAAACTAAGCAATGGGTACTAGACGACAATATACATAATATAGATAACATTCATGATCGAGAAACAAATATTCGAGTTTATCACACAATTATTTGCCCTAGCCGGGATTCGAACCCAGTACCGCCGGCTCAGTAGGCGGGTGCTCTACCAACCGCGTGGAAATACCTCCAAATGCCTCCTTATTTACTATCCCAACCTAAGCTATAAAAAAAGCAACTTGAAAATACAGTACCAACCTCAAGCATTGATTCCATAACGATTTCAAAGCTTGTTGAAGAATCCTCCGGTTCTATCTTCAGATCCATCTGAAACCCAATATCTTCCTGCATGATTACTTGTTCTGGCTCATCCCTGAGGGAATGATTAATTTTAAACTCCAGAAATTCCTCGTATACGTCCAAACGACTATCAAATTTACTATCACAGACAGCCTCAAAAGGATGCACTCCCGCGCTTCTAAATCCTTCTTCAATTTCTAAAACTTCAAGTTTATCAAACGTGTCAGCGATAACACTCTTGAATTCTATTGGCGATAACGTCTCTGTATCCCATTTCCGTTTCAAAACATTCGTAACAGAGATACCCAAGCCTTCCAAATACGATGGGCTTTTGATCAACGAGATTTTGGCTTTTCTAGCGTCGTTAATGAGATCTAGATCGATATGGGAGCTCTGTCCGTCGTAAATGACAATACATGGGCGTGAATCGTCGATGTAATTGAGGAATATCGCTGTGAAATAGTCCTTGAACACGTGTCTGCACATGCCACGAGGGTGACTGACGACTATCTGCTTCCCCAGCAGCCACTGTTTCCTCTCTTCACCTTTGGAGACTGTCAGAAGCGGCGCCTTTTTCCCTTCAGCACTCAAAGCCGTTACAACTGTAAAATCTTTATTTTTATCCTCCTTATCCACTCTCTTGCCATCACTAAAGCAATGCTCTTCGATATGCCAAATCTGTCCAGGCTTATCCGCTAAATCCAACTCGTTAATCTTCGATTCTATTGTAGAATAGTATTCCTTAACAACAATAACATCTCTTTCTTTCGGTCTGCCGAATTCGACGAGCAGCGACTTGGTTGTAAGTCTGTGTCTTTTCCCGAAAGAGGACCACCAGCATTCGCCTGGTACGTCTCTTTTGAATGGATTCTTCACATTGTTCGATCGCAAGTACAGTCCAACAAGTTCTGATTTCTCCTTCCTGCTAAATTGGAATCCGTTCCTATCGATTTCTAGGAGGTTTGCAGCGAGGATCTTCTCAACGTCGTGGGGCAAGGCCGGAGGCTTGCCGAGGGTGCAGGATTTGCTCCGCTTCCCGACGACGTGGTCGTGCAGGGTTGTCTTCGGGATGTTGTAGCGGGCGGACGCCGAACAGATGTTCAGCTCCTTGGCCCTAATCCTCCCGACGGCCTCGAGGAGGCGGGCCCTCGAGTATCTGAAACCTCTGTCGGTTTTTCGGATGTAGTTTCTCACCATTGTGGCGGACCTGGACAAAAACGATTTATTACACTCTGGCTGGCACAATTTTGGCGAGTCTTAAAATGCTGATGGCTTTAGAATTTTTTCTCTATGGTCAAACATGTTTCTTAACATATTATTAATATCATATAACACAAAGGTAAATTAAGAAAGAAAAATTGAATGCGATCCACTACAATCTAAGCAGGGCTTGAACCTGCGACCTCTGCGTTACCGGCGCATTGCTATCCCAACTGAGCTATTATATCGCTAGTCGCTACGTCAATCACACCAAATCTTTCATTCCATAATTCATACGCTACTGGAGCGCCCTCTGCGTCATATGTGTTTGAAATGCTCATGCGCATTCGCCATACCCTAGGATGTGCGCTTTACACGCACGATCCCCTGTCCCCATTGCTCTACAGCAAGTGCGAAGACTGCGAGAGAGATGGAGATGGCGCTGTTCTAAATATTTTTATAGAATCTTATCTTTCCCGAATCGCTTTATTTTACATTCAAATAAAAAGTGTCCGGGATTTCCCCGGGCACTGTTCGAATTCCTCTGCCCAATAAAACTTTATTTATTTTATTTTAAAGATTCCGCTACGCCCTTTAACTGATTAGCAAATCAGTTAAATAAACGCTCATAAAAATTCATGTCGAAAGTCAACGGAAATACAAACGCCAGAAGGGAATTCCAATCAAAGAGCCTACCTGGAGTTCGAAATTCAAAGTCCGCATCACACTGTCCCGCTTGTTCAAATACGGTTCAATACCAGAGCGAAAGAAATACACGATGTGAAATTAAGATTAACCCCACAGAAGCGGTGAGCCCCAGTGTAACGCGGTGCGGGGTGAAAACGATTTTGAAATTAGAACCAAATTAAAGACTCCGCGTAGACTGTTCGACATCCGGTTAAAATCGACATAAAACTATAAGTACTCAAAAATTTACTGGAAGAGATCCCTTAATAGGGATAAGTTCGACTTGAATCTGTGTTATTCGTAATTTATGAATTTCTAACTATGTTTATGTAGAATAAAGTGTAAACTTACATAATTACAATATATACTATATTATAAATGACAAAATGATCTTTTTATGAATTATTTCATACCACCAACCACAAAATTTCATAACTGATTTTTACTTAGCCTCAGACTAAAGAATTCGAAATCAAAAGAATATTAATATTTTTTACTGGAAGAAAGAAATACAAAATGTATTACTTATATAAGTAACACGTTCTCACTAGTCTAAAAAAAGATTAAAATAAACAAAATTCAATTTTTCAAAGTAGGAATACTTATCTTCTTTTCTACTAAAGCAATTTTTCTCTTTTTAAGTAATTATATCTAATAAAGTCACTATTTCGAAAATCTGTGGCGTAGAGACATTCCCATTAGTAGGTTCGTACTTCCACACAAACGACTCACTAGTAAGGGCTAACCAGCATTGATACAGTTCAAACCATGTCTTAAACAAAACATGCACATTGTTTGTTTTATATGTTAAAATAAAAACAATTTGGAGGTTAGAATCTAATTAGAACAAGTAGACTTTAAGTCTGTTTGTCACCTTGCCCACCTACCTATACCTACTGACAGTTCTTATAAAACACTATAAGTTTTTGTTTTACATCGATAACATAGACATCTTTTAATAAAAGTCCCATTGAAATAACAAACTTGACAAACATTATAAACCTAATAAGGGGCAAGTTCGTCACTAAGATAATCAAGGCAACCTTCCAAATGTCAGTAAGTAATAACCTTACCTTCATCCGTCTTCAGCTTGTTTATTTCAATTATTCTGACGCCGGACGCACTTCCCAGCGAGCACAGACACGGCACGGCCTTACCCTCGCGACTCGTTTGACAACTGAACAAAATGGCGGCCTAGCGTCGTTCGGAATATGACATACGGGTAAAATAAAATGATATTTACAACTTATGTTCATAGTTATTTTACTTTGTATATTCGCGATTAATAAAATTGTATGTGAAATTGTAGATGTACCCAATAACCCCACGAAGTTGTCGGTGCAAAGATCGATATAGCGTACTCGATTGCGAAAAGATAAAATGATCGTTCAGTTCCTATTATTTAGAGGCATATTCCTTTGACGTTAAAATCGTTGTGTTGCTGTATTTTATCAATGGACACTGTTTCTATTGCTTGTAGCGAAAAGGACTTAACTGACCAATTTATGTATATTGGCTTTGTCTTTACTGATATAAGTTTGTTGTTTGTTTCGCGAATATACGTAAAAGTGATCGTGTTATTATCGTTGTGTATGAAAATAAAACAATGTGGCTAATGTTTCCTTTGATAAAGTCTTGCGTAACGTGAAAGATAATATTATATGTATTTACCTATACATACCTACTTACAGAAGTACTACTTAATATAATGATGTTTTTTTTTTATCAATATCATAATATCCAGAATTGAGGTATTATTGCTAATAGTAACAATAGCCCAATGCGCTTCTGTCGCGGTCCGGTCGAAATTATTAGGTAATAGGTATACAAAATGTATAGGTAAGGAAATAGAAGCCAGGAAATTGCTTTGATAAAATACTAACAAAAGTTACAAAAATAATGTGATATGATATTGTACTTTCCGACTATTTCTTTTAAACCTCTTTGAGACACGGGTTAAAACGGAACCACGTTTTCGGGTGACGTGAAGATACGGAGGGCAGAGAGTGTCGTCTCAGTACCTACCTGTAGTAGGTATCTATAATTAATGACACGTAATTAACTTAGCTAACTTGTGTGAGGCCTTGAGGATTCTGTGTTCTTCCTTTAAGTTGTTTATTACCTAAATAACCTAATAAGTATAACTGGTATTACGATTTCGTAAACATATACACAGTTTGGTGCATTTGTGTATGTGCTAATATTAATTATAATAATAAATTTGAACATTGGGCGCACTTATTACTAAGAGTGATCTCTTCCAGGCAACCTTTAAGTAACAGCCTACCTATGTGTCGCTGTCATCTCTCTTACCCCTCCATTTCTAGAACTGCCATGTACTCAGTGAACCAATTTGATTTCTAGGCCACTGTAGAACCTTGTCACAATGACAATGATATGAGATTTCAAGCGGCTTTCATATTGAAATTCACTGTGACAAGGTACGAAATGGCCTAGGAATCAAATTGGTTGACTGTGTTTAGTGGCTCACTTTGATTGCCTCGACAATTTTCTCTTTTATCGTCTAACAAAGGAACGATCTCTTCCAGACAACCTTAAATGCCGGGGCCCCAGGCACCACATAATTAGGGACCTCAAACGTTGTTGGAACCCACGTGAGATTGGGGGCCCTCGTGAGGGACCCTGACACGTTCCGAAAGTGCCTAGTGGGAAAGAGGGGGAGAATGGACGTTGGGCAGCAAAGTCCTGGAGCAGCGACCACGGATAGGAAAGCGCAGCGTAGGACGGACGACCTCGGAGGTAGCAGGCAGTCAATGGATGCGGTCGAGATTGCACTTTGTGGTGAGCTAGCAGAGGCATATGTTCAGCAGTGGACGTCTTTGATGTGGCTGATAGATTTTCACTACAGTCAAACACCGTATTGGTTAACTCAGAGCGAGAAGGGTGCGCGAACTCTCTATAATAGGAAATCCGATGGGAACCGAGCTTTATAAATGCCACGTTAACGTTACCTATACCGCTAAAGGTAGAAATCGGTGTTGTCTATGTCCCCGTGGGCGGAGGAGCGCCGGGCCCGCCCGGGCCGCGCCGGTTCTCCCGTAAGTATGCCGAGTCGGCGGTCGAACACGGGCGGCGCGAACGCCGCGTTTCAAGCTGTAAAGTAAAGACCACGCTTACTCTTCCAAGCAAATGAACTGTCAGGCCATACAAACTGACTTACTAAAAAAGATTTTGCATGCCGAATTATGGCAAAACATGCCTTTATGTAACTTAATCCTACTGACATGTATGTTGTTAGGTATTACCATTTGTAATACTTTTATTTTTCATTTCTTTTGTTATTTTTACTTTTAATTTGTGGTGCACAATAAAGAGTACTATTATTATTATTATTTTTTTCGAAATTTTCTCTTCGTCACGACCTAGCGAAATTTAATTTGTGCATTTTAAAACAAAAAATTCTAAAATCGGTTGAGAACTCGCTGAGATCTGCGCATTGTTACAAAGTCCATTCGAGTATTATTTCGTATATTTATTTTTATTTTCTTAGGTTAAGTTTTTTTACAATAAATTTTTATAAAAAGTAAAATACAACAACGTAATTACAAAATATAGATACATTATAAAAAAACCTAACCTAGGGTGCTGCCGGCAGCGGGGCGGGGCCCAGGCTACCGGTGGTTAGGGCTGCAGAGAGAGGAACCTCCTGACGATGCGCGCCGTGTCCAGGAGTACCGCCTTCTGTATCTGACCCTTGATCCAGCCATCTAGCGAGAGTCTCTTAAGATGTTTGTCGAGACTCTTCGCTATAAGACCGTTCGCCGAAACGACTATCGGGACAATGATCGTCGAGTCAACATCCCACATTGCGGTCACCTCGTGAGCCAAGTCAAGGTACTTGCTGAGTTTGTCCTTCTCGGCTTTCACGAGGTTCTCGTCATGGGGGATGGTGATGTCGACGAGCACTGCCTGGCGCTTGGATCGATCTACCAACACGATATCAGGCTTATTGGCTACAATAGTCCTGTCCGTGATGATAGATCGATCCCAATAGAGCGTGGCACGACCATTTTCGAGAACTGGCATCGGTGCGTACTTATAGTACGGCACCTCAGACCCCACAAGACCGTATCGAAGAGCAAGTTGCTGGTGAATGATCCTGGCTACTTGGTTATGTCTGTGCAAGTACTCGCCGTTAGCAAGATGAGAACAACCGGAGATTATATGCCTGAGTGACTCACCGGGACGGCGGCATGCCCGACAAATGTCGACCGTACCGTCCTTCAAGATATATCTCCGGTAATTGTTCGTCATCATTACTTCGTCCGCAATTGCACAGACAAAACCTTCGGTTTCCCCGAAGAGATCCCCGAAGCGTAGCCAGTTCACCGACGCGAGCAGATCTACATCGGGCCCCGTAAGGGCCTTGTAGAACCGCCCATGTAGCTCCTTGCTCTTCCATACAGCCCTGCGGTCATCGGTGCTAAGCACCTTTGGTCTGCGCCAGTTCTCGTTTGCTAAGGAGAGAGAGGTGAGGCCTTTGTCAACTGCTACTACATCGCGATGAATCCCACACTCGTTGTTTAGGAAATACTCCCTAAGACTGCACACCTCGCGGTTATGGAGGTCCTTGGCGTTTAAAAAGCCACGGCCCCCACACTTACGCGGGATGTACATTCTCATAACTGACGAGCGTGGGTGCCTCATGCGATGTGTAGTGAGCAGCTGACGGACCCTCGTATCCAGGGCGTCCAGCTCAGTCTGAGTCCACCTTAGTATGCCAAAGGAGTAAGTGAGCAGAGGCATCACCCAAGCGTTGAAGGCGCGTGCCTTATTGCCACCGGACAAAAGACTGTTAAGTACTTTTGTCAAACGACAAAAGAAACGCTCCTTCAACGCCTGTCTAATGTCTCCGTCCGCAATACCCAATGACTGTGACATACCAAGGTACTTGTAGGTTTCAACTTCGGAGATAGACCTGAGGGTCATTGTCTCAGAAAGCTGTAAGTTCGCGGAATTTACGACTTTCCCCCGCTGTACATGCATGACCGCACACTTGTCTACGCCAAATTCCATTTTGATGGCACTACTGAAGGTTTCAGTTACTTCCAGTAGTTCCACCAGATCCTGGCGTTTTGGTGCATACAGCTTAAGATCATCCATGTAAAGCAGATGAGAAATGACCTCACCTCCTCTTCGAAGCCGGCAACCTAGTCCTGAATCCTTCAGCAGAGTGCTGAGCGGATTCAGGGCTAGGCAGAACCACAGAGGACTCAAACTGTCACCCTGGAAAATACCTCTCTCAATCCTTATCAAGTCCCGCGGGCCAGGGGGGCCATCCCCGCCTCCTGGTTGACGAAGGACTGTGGTCCACTGCCTCATACACGCGCCTAAGAGGGATCTTAGAGCTGTATCGATTTTATACAGCTCTAAGATCCTCTCCAGCCATGAATGAGGCACCGAATCATAGGCCTTCTTATAGTCAACCCAAGAGGCCGAGAGAGACCCCCTGTTCCGCCGGACTTGTTGGCAAATGGTCGTGTCAATGAGGAGGAGCTCCTTAGTACCACGGGACCCAACCCTACATCCATTCTGAGAAAAGGCCAAAACGTTATTCGCAACAATGTGCGTGGTAATTTTTGTTCTCAGAATGGACGTAAGGAGCTTGTACAAAGTGGGCAAGCACGTGATGGGTCTATAGTTTTTCGCTTCCGTGGTACTACCGGACTTATGGAGCAGGAAGGTAACACCAGTAGTCATGAAAGATGGCAGGGAACCAAGCTCGAGGGCGTCTTGAAATTGTGTTGCCAGACGTTCGTGTGAGGATCGAAACCACTTGATCCAAAAGTTGTGCAACCCGTCTGGCCCAGGACTTTTCCAGTTCTGGGTCGTACGGGCCGCACATCTTACATCATCAGGGCTGATAATCACAGCCCCCATGGCTTCGATCGGCTCACACTCACGTCTGACAACATTCATCCATTCGCCCTCGGTGTGTTCGACTGGCACCGACCAGATACTACGCCAAAAGTTAATCATGGCAGTAGGATCCGGCAGTTGCCCGTCGCTCACACATTGGTCAGTTCCCTCCCACTTTCGGTATACCTTCCTTTGGTCACTTTGGAAGAGACGATTCTGCTGGAATCGATCCACACGCTCTCTGTAGCGGCGAATACGGCTTGCCCATGCATAAACTTTCTGCTTTAAGTAGTCGATGCGCTCTGTGACACATGCCATGTAATCGCAGGGCCTGGTGCCAGTCCCCGCGAAGGCTTGTGTCACGTAGCGCATCACACGGGGGCGGTTGTTGCCCCCCCTAAAGCAGATTAGCTTGGCAATGAGAGTCCTAAACGAGCTGATACGCCGTTCGATCCGTACTTGCCAGGCAGGAACACCCCCGGCGGTCCGCGGTGCACGGTCAGTGTCCGGGAATCTGACACGAGCAACGCGGCACGCCGCGATGGCCCCACAGTACATGATCGAGTGGGTATCAGCTAAATCTTCGCTAGCCCGAAGGTACGGGTCTAGCAAAGCGTCCAGGGCTCCCATCAGCGCTAGGTTACGTTTATGCATTGGCAAGCGTGGTAATCGCGGCCTAGACTCAGGTGTGGATCGATATCGCTCAATCGCCTCCTCCAAAGCCCTCCTCAGCTGCTCATTGGCCTGGGTACTTACGCTACTCGCACAGTCTTCCATATCGGCCTCGGGATCCGTCAGCGGCACCCCCGGCACCAGGTTGGGCGCTGGCGCCGGAACCGGTGACGAAGCAGGCGGATCCCGAGCCGGCACGGAAGCCACGCGAACAGCCAGCACCTCCAGGCGCAATCGATCAAGTGTCGCATCGTCCAGCAGTTTGCGCCGCTGAATGAAACGCACTTGATCGGATAGCCGCTGCGCAGATACGGCGATGGTCGGATCAAACGCCAGAAACAGAGGTAGCATCCTGTCCCGGTACGCGGACAGGTTGATTCCCCCCTCTGTAGCCCCATAATAGGCGCGCATGACGTTCTCATTCATGGCATGAGACCACTTCATGCGACGCACTATACCACCGGTAGCGGGAGCCGATGTTGGAGCAGATTGCCCCGTAGGCCCCAAGCGTGCCGGCAGCGGTGGCCGCCCTCGACGAGCAGGTGGTCGTGTCGGCGGTGGCGGCGGCCCGCGCTCGTCCTCGCTCGACTCGCTGGTGTCGGGCGCTGTGGCGAAGTCGTCGCCCGACGACGATGGCGAGGAGCAGGACGGCGTGGGTGATGGTGGTGGGCGTGCGTTGTTAGTATCCGCTAATTTCCGCTTCGATCTCGTAATCATTTGTATAAATTTTTCGTCTTATTTGTAGATTTCGCCTTGCTGTCACTTCTGTCAATATCTATATATGTTCTGTTTATATGCTTGCAGGCTCCGACAGATGTTATTAAATAATAAAACATGATGCGGCGCTGATAATATTTTTAAATTGACACAGAAAAACGGCAAAAATCATCTAAAAACACATTTTATAAAATACGAGATACAAAAAGCGTCTGTCAATGTCAGCGGTCGTTATATCTATTATTATATTATTATTATATTATTATTATTTCGAGTATTATTATTATTATACCACCTGTGTGTGTGTGTGTGTGTGTGTGTGTGTGTGTGTGTGTGTATGTTTAGCAAAATAAATGATTTGATTTGATTAGACTTTGTATGGTTTGCCAACAACTATAGTCAGACCACGCTTACTCTTCCAAGCAAATGAACTGTCAAACCACACAAACTGACTTACTTTGTATGTACCTATAGTTGGAAAGTTTAGTGAGCAGGTTCAATAAATTTATAGGCGGTATCCGCTGTTAATCCGGACAAACGGACATAAAACATCCGACATACGATTTTTTAACCGACTTCAAAAAAAGGAGGAGGCTCTATTCGAACTATTTTTTTTTTTTTTGTGTATGTTACTCGATATCTCCGAGAACCGTGAACCGATTTTCAATTTTTTTTTTTTATCGAAAGGGTATAACTCCGAGTTGGTCCCGTTGGCACTAAGTCGGGATTTGATGATGGAATCTTGGAGAAATCGAGGGAACTTCAAATGTTATAGGGACATGTACGGCGCTTTCGGTAATTTATTGATAAAAGTCAAGAATTTACGTTCAGTAAATAGGATTTGGTGTAAGGAAACTGATGATGAACACCACAGATGGCCACTAGAACCAATGAAAAGCAAAAAAAAAAAAAAAAATTTAACAAAAAAAAGAACCAACTTCAGTAAAACTAAAAAACCAAAAATAACCTATTCAAGTACAGATTACATGTGACTCACCCTTCGAAGTCGGTGCCAAACCTCGCGTAAACTATAATATAACTATAAATATAAGAACGGAGTGGTTTGGGATCGACTTCGAAGGGTGAGTCACATGTAATCTGTACTTGAATAGGTTATTTTTGGTTTTTTAGTTTTACTGAAGTCGGTTCTTTTTTTTTAAATATATTTTTTTTTCTCATTGATCTTTTTTTTTATTTATCGGCAATATCGCCATGCGCCAGAAAATAACACGGTGTGTATGTGTACAATTATGCCCATTCCATGACTAAGTATGCTGATATTATTAAGGTGGGTATTTACAATTAATAATAGGAAGGTAATACCCTGGAAAAACCCTGTTTACAAGATGTTATCACATCCCATTATTCTAGTAAGTTAAAACAACTAGACTTTTTTGAAGACAATGAATATTTCATTTCCGATAAGCCTTGCTATGAGGAGCTACATACAAATACAAATACTCTAGTTATTTCACACCTCAAACATCAAGGAATACACAACACAGCATGAGATACACTAAAAAAACAGGCAGAGGTAAACAACAGCCATACTGCAAACTCTCTAATATTTTTTCACCATGGTTTCTTCCAAAATCAGCAAAATCATTTATTAAATTTGCTTGACAGTTTGCTATTTTCCTGGCTGAAGAGCAATTCAATACCTTATTTGACAATAGTAAAAATAAATTATATCATTGAAAACACTACACACTCATTCATAAATACACGGAACCAAATAAACTACCACTAACTTTTCGACATTGCACAATTTGTAATTTTAGAAAAACTAAAAAGTAGACGTGTTTTGACTACTGATTTTTATGAAGTCACAAGCCAGTATCTTCATAGAAACTTCATACTAACATCGATCATTTTTAACATTAACTTGAGCAGTCATCAAATACCGTATACTTTTAGGTCGTTCCAAAAACCGCGGCTTCCCAACCGCTAATCCATCACCCGCCTAAACCGACGCGACGTTGCCAGCTCTCTCGTAAACAAGTGACGCAAGCGAGTTGACGGCTGGTCACACACACACTGCCGCATTAGACGCCATCTTGTTTTTGTATTCTTTCAAGCTGTTTTAGACTCAATTTTAAACGCAGCAAGAGAGTTGGCAATTGCAGAAGTATCGAAAGAGTTACACAAATACTACAACCGAGTATGTATATGCAATGCAAGTCAAATCATAACATAACACATTGGCTGTACAATATACCTATTATTGTAAAGGCCTAAAGTGAAAATCGGTACTATCGGTATAGGTACCTATGTATACCACCCTATACGTTCGAGATATATTGAAGAAAATGATTCATATAAGCTCCGTTTAAGCATAGGTGTTTTTAGCTATTGCCACAACACGTATAAACAGCTGGTTGGATTTCAACAGTTTTTTCTACTTAATCAATTTCTGTTTTGTTATAAAGATACGTTTACAATCTATAACGCTTAGTATAAAATAAATTTTGTATTTGGGATAGTTACGGAAACATAAGTAATTCCATAATATCTCAGGTAAAAATGGCTTTCATTTTTGGTACCTAATGGAAATAAAAGTGTTATTTTCGAATTTGCCCCGCAGTCGATATTATCCCAATACTTAAAAGCTTATATTTATAAATAGGTACCTCCAGTTTTACTTTATCACATCAATAGAATTAACATAATCGTACAAGAACTACTTAAGATTGCAAATATGACAATATAATGTAACTTCTTCAGGCTTTAAACGACTAGACCAAATTTTGATAAAATTTGTTATGGAGGTAGCTGACACTGGATTAACACATAGGCTACTTTTTATCCCGAAAAATGTAGTGTTCCCGTGGGATGAGCGGGTAACACGCGCGACGTGTATGTTGTTGTAGCATGTTGAAAAGAAAATCAAACTCTTTAGGTTGCAGGTTGAGCACAGAGTGCGCCAAATAAACAATCCATATCCGTAAAATTATTAAAACGGTTTAAACTCACGTAAAAATGGTCAGGAACAGCCCGACATGTTTCGAACTCGTATGGAGCTCTTCATTAGGGGCAGCTATCCGTGCTGCTACGCGACTACTACTTGTAGGTACTATTATCTATTCTGTGCTACTACTACGACTACTATAGTACGGATAGCTGCCCCTGATGAAGTTCCTTGTGTGGACATCGTACGAAACCTAACCCAATGTATTTTTTTGACTAGCACGTGTTTCTTCTTTTCAAAGCCGTTTTTTTAAGAGAAAAACCAGCGAAGTGCGATTCGGACTCACGCACCGAGGGTCCCGTACAAATACTTATCCCATCTTAACTGGCCGGATACAAATGAGATGCAAAGTTAACGCAACTGATCAAGTGATCTCGTTTGTTGTATGGGAGCAGTATTATGTGATTCTGTTTTTTTAGTATTTGTTGATATAATATGGCGGCTACAGAAATACGACGTCTGAGAAAATTTCAACAGTCAGACAGAAAGACAGACAGACAGACAGACAGACAATGGAGTCTTAGTAATAGGGTATAGGGACCCGCTTTTTACCCTTTGGGTACGGAAACCTAAAAATAGCAAAATAAAGATACTACAGATTGGTAAATAAGTACCATAATATTAGATAACTGTTCGTATGCGATCTGGCTCGCACTTGCCCCGGGTACCGGGTAACTCGGCTGGGAGCTCATTCCACATGCGGAGCGTTCGCAGTTGGACATTCCTCTGGAACTGCTTGCGTGTAGTCTTTACTTCTGTAAACTATAACAATTATAACTATAAATGGCGAGAACAATGCAAATTAATAAGGAAATGCAAACCAAGATGGCGGACGAGGAAGCTGCGCCTTCCGGAGATATAAATAACACAAAGAAATAAACCCGTTCTTGTTCAATGCTTGTCGTGTTTGTTGTGTGGTGTAGGTAATTGTCATCATATTTTTGTATATGTACATTTTTTGGATGATTATGTTTTTTAGGGCTCCGTACCCAAAGGGTAAAAACGGGACCCTATTACTGAGACTTCGCTGTCCGTCCGTCCGTCCGTCTGTCACCAGGCTGTATCTCAAGAACATAGCTAGACAGTTGAAATTTTCACAGATGATGTATTTCTATTGCCGCTATAACAACAAATACTAAAAATTAAATAAAATAAACAATTAAGGGGGGCTCCCATACAAAAACTTGTTATAGATTATGGTACGGAACCCTTCGTGCGCGAGTCGGACTCGCACTTGCCCAATTTTTTTATGCTACGACGACGGTGGCAAATAACCATGCGGCCCGCCTGATGTTAAGCAGTTACCGCGGCCTTTGGACAGTTTGGACGTTTGCGACGCCAGGAATATGTTTATCGTCGTCTAGTGTCCATACCATAACACAAGCCTTTTAGAGCTTACCGTGGGACTAGATTGATTGGTGTGAGGTCGTCCGATATAATTAAAACATATTGAACCGGGTCTATCGCGATTATTTTGATTTACCTTCATTGCCTGACGTTTCAACACGGTTTCACGTGCCGTGGTCTCAGGCGTACTGACGAAACAGCGAGTTGTTACTAAGTTTTAATTATGTGTTCAAACCGCGAGGGTATAAAGTGTTATATTGTCCGATATATTTTTTTTTATGCGTAAAGAAACAAACTCACGAGGTCTACAACTCACAGAGTTACTTTGCTTGTTCGCTGTACTTACTGTACCCCTTTCTCCTTACGCCAGTTGGCAACCGGTCGATTGTCCGACGCCCTTGATCGCGTCGGGCTGGCAACGTGCGGTCAGAAGCTACTGCGATCCGTCGTATAGTTCCGTCCCGCTCACCTAAATATGCTTTGACAGGAGATCGAGAGGGACTATACGACAGTCGGCTTTCCAACATCAGGGTAGCTCTTCTGATCGGGCGTCGGGCACACCCCGCCGGTCGGCCGTGGCGACCCGAAGCGATCGTCCCGACTTTATTGTTTATAATTACTTATCTGTGACCAACTTATCCGTGAATCGGCGAAAGAATCTATGACTGTCGTGCTAACTTGATCGAAGAGGTCAAAATATACAGGAACAGTATAGAGTGAGAAAAGATGCTTATGTCTTGAAATCTGATTATAGTGGTGATAATAGCTCAGCAGTATTTAATTTAACTCATTGATACAAAGATCAAGGTTGTCTGGAAGAGATCGCTCATAAGACCGCCTGTTGTTTACATATATTGAATGTTACGTATAATCTGAATTTGTTTGTATTTATTTCCCATTGATGTGTGCAATAAAAAACCGGTCAAGTGCGAGTCGGACTCGCGCACCGAGGGTTCCGTACAAACACTTTCCATTCTTAAGTGGTTAAGTTAAGTTTGCACCTGGTATGTATAGCGCTCCATACAAATGAGGTACAAAGTTAACGCAACCAATCCCGTTTGTTGTATGGGAGCCCCCCTTAGGGCGCGTGTAGACGGCGCCGCCTCCGCGCCGACACCGCACCGCCGCCGCGCCGCCGCGCTATGTACACGAGACGCGTAAAGCCCGCCGCCGCGCCGCCGTCGCGCCGCCGCCGCGCCGCCGCCGCGCCGCCGCCGCACCGCCCCCGCAACGCCGCCGCACCTTCGCGCTATGTATACGAGACGCGAGTCCCCCGCCGTCGCCGCACCGCCGCCGCGCCGCCGCCGCGCCGCCTCCGCGCCGCCGCCGCTTAGCCCCCCGCCGCCCCCTGATGCCATTTTCAGCGTTGCCAGATAGTTACATTTGTTACTTTTTTCGAACTTTTGACCCTCTCTCGTAACATGTAAGTAACTTTTGATTTCTGGGCAATTTTCGTAACTTTTCAATAAGTTTTGTTAAAAATTCGGAAGTGGTAAAATTAATTGAGATTCTGAATCCAAATAACATGTACTATAGGGCAAAAATATAACATATGTACCACTGAAAAACTTAATCGTAATTTCGATAATGTGTTTCAGTTTTTTAGGGTTCCGTAGTCATCTAGGAACCCTTATAGTTTCGCCATGTCCGTCTGTCCGTCTGTCCGTCTGTCCGTCCGTCCGTCCGTCCGTCCGTCCGCGGCTTAGCTCCGTGATCATTAGTACTAGAAACCTGAAATTTGGTATGAGTATGTGTATGTATAACGCCGACAGAACGGTAAAATAAAATTTAAAAAAAAATTTTTTTTTCGGTTGCCTCGAACACGTAAGTGGGGGTCAATTTTTTTTTCTTTTCAACACTGGTGTTTGGGGTGTCGTTGAATAGGTCTTGTAAAAATAATAGGGGTCTTCTAACATTATGTTTTGATAAAGTCAGCAGTTTTGTAAATATTCGATCCAAAAACAAAAAAAATAGTGTCCCCCCCTCTAACTTTTCAACCACGGGTCAAAGAAAATCGGAAAAATTCATGTTAATGAGGCCTTATAAGTACTTTCAATGAAAACTATATTGAACAAAATCGGTCGAGCCGTTATTGAGTTATCATCAAATTTCATATTTTTTCTTTAAAAGGTCGTAAGTTGACTTCCAGAAGGTAATAAGTGATTACAGTTTCTAGGGCGTTTACGGCCTTTTTATAGAGCTTAAAGTCTTTTTTAACGTAAACTTCAGGCTTAAAACATCAGTTTATTGTGAAGGATGAGCAACTACGGAACCCTACACTGAGCGTGGCCCGACATGCTCTTGGCCGGTTTTCTCAAATCAGATAGGATCCACTTTCATAAAACAGGCACTTCCTGCCACTTTCTGGTATACATATAGTAAGCTAACACTAATTTCTTTTTTTTCGTTAAACTGGACATGACGCGTGATCTTCGTGGCTAGAAATCTTTTACTAACGTAACGACCGTATAATAGCGCGAAGGTGCGTCAGCGGTTCGGAGGCGATGCGGCGGCGGTGCGGAGGCGGTGCGGAGGCGGTGCGGAGGCGGTGCGGTGTCGGCGCGGAGGCGGCGCGGAGGCGGCGCGGTGTCGGCGCGGAGGCGGCGCGGAGGCGGCGCGGTGTCGGCGCGGAGGCGGCGCGGAGGCGGCACCGTGTACACGAGCCCGTGCGGCGGCGGTGCGGTGTCGGCGCGGAGGCGGCGCCGTCTACACGCGCCCTAAGGGACGCCTCCGCGCCGACACCGCACCGCCTCCGCACCGCCTCCGCACCGCCTCCGCACCGCCGCCGCATCGCCTCCGAACCGCTGACGCACCTTCGCGCTATTATACGGTCGTTACGTTAGTAAAAGATTTCTAGCCACGAAGATCACGCGTCATGTCCAGTTTAACGAAAAAAAAGAAATTAGTGTTAGCTTACTATATGTATACCAGAAAGTGGCAGGAAGTGCCTGTTTTATGAAAGTGGATCCTATCTGATTTGAGAAAACCGGCCAAGAGCATGTCGGGCCACGCTCAGTGTAGGGTTCCGTAGTTGCTCATCCTTCACAATAAACTGATGTTTTAAGCCTGAAGTTTACGTTAAAAAAGACTTTAAGCTCTATAAAAAGGCCGTAAACGCCCTAGAAACTGTAATCACTTATTACCTTCTGGAAGTCAACTTACGACCTTTTAAAGAAAAAATATGAAATTTGATGATAACTCAATAACGGCTCGACCGATTTTGTTCAATATAGTTTTCATTGAAAGTACTTATAAGGCCTCATTAACATGAATTTTTCCGATTTTCTTTGACCCGTGGTTGAAAAGTTAGAGGGGGGGACACTATTTTTTTTGTTTTTGGATCGAATATTTACAAAACTGCTGACTTTATCAAAACATAATGTTAGAAGACCCCTATTATTTTTACAAGACCTATTCAACGACACCCCAAACACCAGTGTTGAAAAGAAAAAAAAATTGACCCCCACTTACGTGTTCGAGGCAACCGAAAAAAAAATTTTTTTTTTAATTTTATTTTACCGTTCTGTCGGCGTTATACATACACATACTCATACCAAATTTCAGGTTTCTAGTACTAATGATCACGGAGCTAAGCCGCGGACGGACGGACGGACGGACGGACGGACAGACGGACAGACGGACAGACGGACATGGCGAAACTATAAGGGTTCCTAGATGACTACGGAACCCTAAAAAACTGAAACACATTATCGAAATTACGATTAAGTTTTTCAGTGGTACATATGTTATATTTTTGCCCTATAGTACATGTTATTTGGATTCAGAATCTCAATTAATTTTACCACTTCCGAATTTTTAACAAAACTTATTGAAAAGTTACGAAAATTGCCCAGAAATCAAAAGTTACTTACATGTTACGAGAGAGGGTCAAAAGTTCGAAAAAAGTAACAAATGTAACTATCTGGCAACGCTGAAAATGGCATCAGGGGGCGGCGGGGGGCTAAGCGGCGGCGGCGCGGAGGCGGCGCGGCGGCGGCGCGGCGGCGGTGCGGCGACGGCGGGGGACTCGCGTCTCGTATACATAGCGCGAAGGTGCGGCGGCGTTGCGGGGGCGGTGCGGCGGCGGCGCGGCGGCGGCGCGGCGGCGGCGCGACGGCGGCGCGGCGGCGGGCTTTACGCGTCTCGTGTACATAGCGCGGCGGCGCGGCGGCGGTGCGGTGTCGGCGCGGAGGCGGCGCCGTCTACACGCGCCCTTAAATATTTATTTTATTTTACTTTTAGTATTTGTTGTCATAGCGGCAATAGAAATACATCATCTGTGAAAATTTCAACTGTCTAGCTATAACCGTTCTTGAGATACAGCCTGGTAACAGACGGACGGACAGCGAAGTCTCAGTAATAGGGTGCTGTTTTTATCCTTTGGGTACGGAACCCTAAAAATATTCTATTCTATTCTATCACAGCACTAAGAAAAATTTAAATGTGTAGGTAACCTGGCAGAGGAGACCGGATAATGTTGTAAAGTTGTGCGCTAAGATGTGAATATAAACGTATTCGCATAGAGGTCGCTAAAGTACCTACGCCTTTCAAATAAACAATGCATAAATCGACAGTATCGATACACTAAATATAAGGAAAAATTCGAAAGGTTATCCGGTGTTAGGGTGGTTGAGAGATTGACACGCTGGCCCGGTGATCCAGAGGTACCGGGTTCGATTCCCGGTCTCTTCCACCAGGATTTTTCTTTGTGCTTTGATTGTTGTATCAATGGTTTAATACAAAAATTGTGGTGTATACCGACTTTAAAAAATAATGACACATTAACATGTTTCATAAATTGAGTAAGTATTTCATTTGTTGAATCGGGAAAGTTTTGAGAATACGGACTGCGGATTCTGGACACAGCTCTGTAAATTTGCATGTTTTTATTGAATAAATAACAATGTCCACGGTGCAAGAACGAGAAGTGTTGAAGAAGTTTATCGAGGTAATTATTCTATTTTTATGTTATCTTATAATGTTTCTTAGAAAAATGGCGATTTTCAAAATTTTATTCTCAAAAAGACATGATAATTGTACACGGATGCAAGTTTTTTTCGGAAACAGATTAATTATTTACTTCAAAAAACTTTTATCAATGGGCCTCATAAGAAGGCTCAGAGTTACTCAAAGGGCAATGGAGCGAGCTATGCTCGGAGTGTCCTTGCGGGATTGCGGGACCGAAATGATGAGATACCTACGCAGGAGAACCAAGGTTGTAGATATAGCTCAGACAGTCGCCAAACTTAAGTGGCAGTGGGCGGGGCACATTGCTCGTAGAACCGATGACCGTTGGGGCAGTAAGGTTCTTGAGTGGCGAGTGGCGACCATGGACCGGAGGACGCAGCGTGGGAAGACCCCCAACAAGGTGGACTGATGACCAGGTTAGGATCGCGGGCAAAAATTGGATTAGGGCGGCGCAAGACCGATCCTTGTGGAGAACTTTGGGGGATGCCTTTGTCTAGCAGTGGATGTCTATTCGCTGAAATGATGATGAGGATGACCCTATTGTCAATAAAGAGACGTCAAAATGAATACACGGAAGATACTATTTACATAATATGCATATTTCCGACTATGCGTCGGCGCATTTAGGTGCATTGACCGATTGTAATGGCTGAGTACAGGTCTCGTATAGAGGCGGGAATAGCATTAGCGTCACTGTGAAAAAAATCACAGTGATCGGGTGTCTGAAAATATTTCTTTGACGTGTCATAAAATCATTACACACGTCATTCAGCCTGTTATAGTTATCCTATAGTCAGGCATCGACTTATATTGAGCTGGAAGCTTTGACTCAAAGGCTGAGAGTGACAGATAGCGATTTCCATATCGATAAAATGACTTTTCGATGCTTTATCCCAATTATCCCTAATACTGGTGGTAGCTAACAGTTCTGTTTAAAAATACAATTTTGAAAGTAGAATAATGATACCCTGATTCTTTTTTTCTTTATTTTAGAAGGATCTTTGAAATTTATTTTATAATATATTTATATTATAGGAGCTTAGATTATTTTAATCAGCAATTGAGCATGTCAGCTCCAGAAGGACTAATACCTAACATCAATCTACTTAAAAAAAAACTCACTATACCTAAAACAAATTGTAAACAAACTTTTATCTTTGAAACTTAGGTTATATACATTTTGATGGTTGTAGGTGTACCGCGAGAATGTGTGTCTGTGGGACATGAGCTCCGAGCTGTACAGGAACAAGGAGATGAAGCACGCGGCCTGGGGGCTGCTCACGGAGACGCTGCAGAAGCTGGACCCTGACGCCAACCTCTGCACCACCAAGAAGAAGGTGGAAAACTTGAGAGCGGTCTATTTCAGGGAACTCAAAAAGGTACGTAGGTCTAGCTTTAAATAGACTAACAGACTAACTATAGAAGGTTCGAAAATGTTCTGAATGGCTTCGAGAAAAGATAGTACGGCGTGCCGGCGCGCGTTTGCTCGAATTGGCGGCAGATAGTGCAGAATGAAGCTGATAGTTGTTAGTTTTCGCCTGTGGCTATCCATACTAATATTATAAATGCGAAAGTGTGTCTGTCAGTCTGTTACCTCGTCACGCTTAAACCGCTGAATCGATTTTGATGAAATTTGGCATCGAGATAGTTTAAGATACGAGGAAGGACATAGGACAGCTTTCATCCTGGAAATTATACCTAAAAAGATTGAAAAGTGAGTGAACATTTCTGTTGGGGTGTGGTGACCCTGTAGGAAATGTAATTATTAGACCAAAAGCACAATTGCTGTTACATTTGCTTAGGCGCTTTTAATAATCCCTTTTATCAAGTTCCACGCGTACGTTAGTCGCGGGCAATAGCTAGTCAGGCTATATGTATAACTATGTGCATCACCCAAAAATGAGTAGGTATAACTATAGTATAACTGTAGCTTTGTCTTTTCATAGCCACAGCCCCATCGTAATAATCGTCGTAAGGTATCGCCCCTGCACGCTTGGTAATATTTTTGTAATATTTGTAGGTATTCTGTTTTGTGAAGTGTGTAATTTAATTAAGACACTTGTTTATAGGTGAGACAGTCCCAGCTCTCGGCTACTGACGAGGGCGAGGTGTTCGTCCCGAACCTGTGGTACTTCAAGCTGATCAGCTTCCTAGACCGGCAGGACTGGGGCCCGTGTCGGACGACAGACCCTTTACAGCCCACAGACTGTGATGCTGCCAAGCGAGGAGTGGCTTCAGACCCTCTACAGCGCACAGAGTGTGATCCTGCCAAGCGGGGATCAATAGCTTCAGACCCTCTACAAACTGGAGACGGTGCAGTGAAGGAGGCACCGGAGAGCGATGCAGTAAGTGGGTCTTTTCCGCCCTAGGACAGTTACTTGAGCGGCAGACTCGGTATGGGTAGGATACATAGAGCCAAGGTATTAGATCTGGGCATACTTGGTCATATTTTCATCATCCTACCCACATTTTCTTTGATAAACAATAAAATGGAACTCTTTGCCAGCTCATGTATTTCCTCCTTCTTATAACATGGGATCCTTTAACGAAGCGGGCCAGCATGGCAGTGTCAACTGACATGGCACCGTTGGTTTCTTGTCTGTTGCCATTGCGACTTGGGCTCCCGTTTTTGCTTACCATCAGGCGAAGTATAGCCACTATGTTGAGCTGTAAAAAAAAGACTACATTATAATTGGATATTTATAATTACATCAGATAAGCTCACCAATTTACAATATATTATGTATTGTACTTGTACACTTATTTCTTGAAGTTACTACAACAATTTTGAATGTTACTCAGCTGAAATTCCAATTCATTACAGGAATCGATGGAAAGTACAGAACCAGAGCCAGACATACTAGAACCGGAGATCCCTAAAAGAAAATGGCTTACCAGAGATCAACAAAGCGTTCGAAAGATCAAACGCAAAGAGGAGTCAAGTCCAGACTTTCGTCGAACCCCTACATTTCACAGAACCCCCAGAACTGTTAGCACAGGATAGCAAAAAGACGAACTCTTTCGGCGTCTACGTCGGCGAACAGTTGGAGCAAATCTCGACATTTCAACGACATGTGGCAGAGAAACTGATCTCAGAGGTTCTGTTCCTCGCTAAGACTAATAATCTGAACTATGACTCCAAGATCGAGACGCCCTCGAAGCTGATACATGATTATTCAAGATGTGAACCTCCGGAGTATAATATTGTACTGTCGTCTCCGCGGAAGGTTGAAGTTGAGCCAGATAATGAGGCCAGTGAAGAAGAGGCTCGGCCGCGTTTATTGAAGGAATTGTTGAGTGAAGGCAAACGGAAACAGTGAACCATAGATACAAAGATCGAAGCTTAAAAAAAAAAGGATGGGTTGCACTCCGGGAGTGCCGGCAGAAGTGAAAACTCCGATTTTATTATATCTCACTGACACTTGATTTCTATTTTAATCTCTATTTCTTACTAATGTAAGTTTATGATTACGCTTCACCATCTGTCACTTACAACATTTTGTTGTTCGAAGGCCCCCTTTCTTTGAAACAGACACGGTTGCTAGGTTACCAATTGTTTATACTTTTTCGATCAGGATCTGACGCGCGGATCTGACGCGAGTTTAACATTTTTTACCCATCTAAAAAGTGCCAAGTAAGCGCCGCTAAAGAAGTTTTCACTTCAAAAATTGAAATGAGTTACCTAGTGGAAGAGACCGGGAATCGACCCCGGTACTTCTGGATTGCCGGTCCAGCGCGTTAACCTTTCCGCCACCCTAACGCCCAAGCAACCTTTCGAAATAAGACGTTTCATAAATGTATAGAAACAGTAAATGCAAAATACCTGGTGGAAGCTTCCCGTTCTTCTTATTGAAGATTATAAACTTGGATTTCTCCGAGGCGAGGCAGTGATGCTTTTTCTATTATGTGACAAGCTTCGTGGGCACTATTTACATCAGACAATGTCTTAAATATAAGGGTTTGAAAATTCTGATAGATATTTACCTAAACTTTGGCAGTGGCTCCGTTGTATAGGCGGCTATGTTTGACGGATGAGTGAGATAGCAATAGGATTCTGTCAACTTTAGGTAAATATGTACCCGAATTTCCGATCCCTGGTCTTTACCAAAAAAACACAAATACATTGATTACGCTTAACCTAGTTCGTTTTCTTTACATCCGACTTTCCATTGAACCGACTTTAAAACAGGAAGAGGTTCTCATTTCAATATATCCATACAGCCGGCCATTATGCTTGCATTACAATTATTTATGGTAAACTTCTTATGCAACATTAAAATAGGTATTTTTATGCGTCTTAATAAAGACGCTAAATAAAATCGTCTTGTTTTGAATAGATTTTCTCATTCTTATATTTAGCATACTAGCTGCGCCTCCGTGTTACCCGCTCGTCCCACGGGAACACTACATTGTTCGGGATAAAAAGTAGCCTATGTGTTAATACAGGGTGACAGCTACCTTTATACCAAAATTTATCCAGATTGTTCCAGCCGTTTGAGCGTGAAGAGGTAACAAACATACACATAAATACACACACAAAATTTCGCCTTTATAATATTAGTTTGATGTCATAGCCATCCTTTAGGACGTGAAACCGGTTCAAAGTATCTTAATGCTGAGTTTGTTTATCTTATGAATGCATTCCCCGCATCGCCGCTCCGGCCTAGTTGGCGACCGCGGCGTTCCGGGTTCTATTCCCGGCGTGTTTTCGATGCATTGTAGCTTCCGTACCCTGGAAATTGCAAAAGCTCTTTTTAGAGATTTATAGAAGATATGATAGATAATGAAATGAACAGGGCTGTACTGAGACTAAGTAAAGTACGTGCAGTCAGTTCAGTCGACCGGGGCGGCGGCTCGGGATGCTGGTTCCTAAAGGGCCTTTCTTTAAGGACTAGGGTTCCTAGGATGCCAGATAATTAATATATCGCCCAGGGCGCCTCTATAGCTAAAGCCTGGTCCTGAATACGTGCATTATCTTTTTCATTGAGCTTACTATTCTTTAGGATTTGCACGCCAGTGTATGTTATAAACAGAGTAGTTAAAACTTATTGAACCGGGTCTATCGCGATATTTTGATTTACCTTCATTGCCCGACGTTTCCACACGTTTTCATAGCCGTGGTCTCAGATCAGACGTACAAAATTTGGTGGCAATGAACAAAAAATATCGCGATAGACCCGGTTCAATAAGTTTTAATTATGTGTACAAACCGCGAGAGTATTAAAGTGTTATAAACAGAGTAGGTACAAAACGAGCGAACTAATTCCGATAATCTCCCACACGGCCTATTCCTATCCTCAGCACGCTATTTCGACTCATTATTATTACTTGTTTTGTTTACCACGTTGAAATAAAACCGTAGGAATTCATTATTGTGAAGATTGGCAATGAAAAAGTCACGTTGTGCGCTAATTTTATGCGAAAGATTAATGGCGAAATGAAAAACGAACTTTATTTACGATATTGCTTGTTTCAGTTTACGTAATTTAATTATGATTTGGAACGTACTGCTTTTTTTTTGTTTTGGAACGTGTTTCGAATGCATCTGTCAAAGTTGTTTTAAATAGGGTTTAACGAACGAGTATATTGAAAATACTTGTTAAAATACTGGTAAAATAATTGTGTTTGTTAAATTTGACTGATTAATATTTTTCTTTAAAATTATAGCTGTGATAATAGTAGGTAAATTAGGTCTCAACTCTCAATATTTACATAGTACACTTGTATAAATATAATCCTTTGTTATTTGTCTAAGACAAATTCTAGTTGTCAATATTAATAAATGTTAAGTGCAGTTGTTTTATTACCTATTTCAAAAACATCAAACTAGCTGACTGTATAAAATTTGTCATATGCTTAGGTACTAGCAATTGTCAGCAATTTATATGATGACCGTACTATATTGTTATCTTGTATAGTGGTTTATTATGAGTATATATGTTTACTAATCATCATTGTTAAACCAAAATATCCTCCATTTGACGTCTTTATATCCATTTCATTCATGTATTTCATACAATTAAACTGAAGGTCACAAACACAAAGATAACAGCTCACAACCATACGCATTACCGTTGCAAGTGGCGCCACTGTCTACTAACTCCTATTAACTAATACAACGAACAGTTAGTTCTAAATTAAGCCGCGTACCCTTTAACCTTGTAGTTTCATATGGACGTATGCCTTGAAATTTTTCAAAGCATTCTACACTTGTAGTGTTAGAGGTAAAGTTTAAATTTAGTTGTTTTCGTCTGTTTGCGTATTTGTACGTGCGTAGAAGGTTAAATTGATACGTGATGGGCCTTGCTGTTTATTCGGCGTGTATGTCTGATATAAGACTGGCACTGGCACAGCTAACATGAATGGCTTTGTTAGCTGTAGACCTCATGAGTTGGTTTCAAAATGGTTGAAATTTGTAATTTTTCCATTCCAAACCCCCATATCTCCGTCATTTAGAAAAAATCGAAAATATAACAAAATTTCATGAGAATCGGTCGAGAAATGCGACCTTTATTCGGGAAAAATTGGAAATCACGACAAACGGACATCCAAACTTCCGGACATACGAAAGAATTTTTGGCCAAGCTGAAACGGAGACACTTCGCTCGCTTGATCAACTGAAGCGTTTATCTTACACGATCATTCACTTCCTCCCTAATGACTGGGTATTGCAGTTCAAGCATGTTTGCCTGACTTGATCTTTAACTCCTGGTTAAAGAAAATAACCTACCAGCCTTATAATAATCTCACGAGAAATCGTCAGGAACCGCCCGACATATTTCGAACTCGTATAGAGCTCTTCATCAGGGACTGCTATCCAGCCTCGTGGTAACTTTGTCCCTTGGGTTCAAAAAATGTCCGGGCGTTCCTGAAGATTTCACGTGAGTATAAAACGGTTAACCCATTTGATAAATATGTCTCACGAAAGTTTTAGTAAGATTAAACAAATTGTTTTTATATGTTAAGCTCCACGTTCGTTCGTTTAATTAATAACATCTGGTACGCTAATTCCCTTGTTTTTGCGTATATACGACATACTATGTATTTATTCAAGTGGTTTGAGGACAGCGCTGTCGCGGATCTTTTGTACGAGTATATATTCGTTTCAAAGGTAAATGCGTTATGCAAATATTATCCACTAGGATTAATAATAATGCGAGTTGAAACACAATGCATTGAACACTGCGCGACACTAAGTTAAACTTATGTCTAACCTAGGCCCGAGGCACATAGAAAATACGTAGGTCGAGGACGCGGCGCAGACGCGGTGCCCTGACATTTCACACTAAATGTATCGTAAAATAAGACCGTATATCGTATGGAGCGCGACGGCGACGCGTCCTCGCTCCGTCTTTTCTGTCTGGGGCTCTGGGTTGCATCGCGAATCGTGATGCTTCTATACAACTTGCGTGAAATTTAAAAAAGTCGCGCCCCCTCGCCCCATCCGCTACGCATGCTGCGTGATTCTCTGATTTTTATGAGCGTTTGAATCGCTGTCACAACCATGGTCTCTATATTGACGATATAATAAGCAATAGCCGTTCAAGTTTGATTACAAATAAATAAATAAATATCAGAAAACCTCACACAAATCAACCTAGTCCCAAATGAAGCTCAAGAAGGCTTGTGTTATGGGTACTAGGCGACGATATACATACTTATATAGATAAATAAATACTTAAATACATAGAACAGCCATCACCCAGGCACAAATCGTGTTCATCACACAAATATTTGCCCTTGCCGGGATTCGAACCCGGGACCGTCGGCTCAGTAGGCAGTTGCTTAACCACTGCGCCAACCGCGTCGTCAAAACTTAAACGGATTTTTCTACGAAATATCTGCATATGGAGCGCTGTTCTTCATATACTTATTCAGCATGCAAACTTGTGTCTAAATTTTGTTCATGTTTCTATAAACCAACAAAATAAATAAAAAAATGACGGCATTTCTAGAATTTGGACAAAAATCATGGACAAACCGTTACTTCGTATTCATAAAATTTATTTTAGAATCTCCAATGAAACCGTCAATAGTCATTAGAATCATCTCCTATGCCTTTTCAGTATAGTTTGCGCTGCCGTTCATTCCTGAGAAAAATTCAGTGCAGCTGTTCAGTATCTTTGGTAGTCGCTGCAAATGTAAAACGAGACCCGTAGCAATACTAGTCGAATAGATTGCGAAACTTCTTACAGAAGTTTCTTTGGAAGTGAAAACGCGGCTATATATAGTCGAGTCTTCTAGCGAGATAGAGGGCATCTAAAGGTCGGCAACATGAGGCAGCTGGTCCATAATGTCCATTAGATGATTCTCTATTAGAGGATAATCTAATCCCTATTACAATTAGCAGATATGTGCGCTGTATACCTCGCGAATCTGATTCGAAACAGTTTATCTTGACATGACGATTCTAAATCAACAAGAAAATTCCATATTATTATCATAATTGCTTATATGGCAAATTTGTAATGAAATTTTTATCGTGAAATAAATAATCAAACCTAATCTAATCATAATTTCACAACAGTAGGCCCTCGATCCCATCTACTGGGCAGATGAAAAAGACAATGCACTTAAGTACCTAAGTACATTTAAATTTCCGGCAACCAAAATTAAAGTGTTATTTCAAGTGTATGATATGGGTGTTCTTGATCGATGCAGAAGGCTGAGAAATGGGACCTGTTTAGACGAGGACAACAGGGTAGTAAAGAATATTCAGCAGCGAACTAGTTTGTTTTATTGAGACTGGGAGAAAAATAAATTTCTGTAGGTTCAAGAATCGAGTCCGAATACTTATTCAGTAATACGTCAGACACACGTCATGTCCCAATTATACTTTAAATACTTGTAACGCAACAAAACGTCTGGTAAATTCATTCTACGTCACCCCTCTATTTAAAAACAAAACTTCGTAACTATCAAATAACCACAATCTATTTTACATCTTAAGACACTGACTTAAAGGCCGGAATCCGCTTGTAACGTCTTGACATGCATGTGTGTTTTCGAACGTCTGAATTCAATCTTATAGAGATGGGGTGTAGGTCGATTTCGAGTAACGGTTTTTACCGGTTATACAGTTCTGTATTTATGGATGAATTGTGGTTAAATTATTCAACGCTCGTTGACGCACGCGTTGCGTCACAATTAGGAAACTACGCTATATAGTGAATCAGAAGGAATTCATGAATCGTGCGAAAATAGACTATTTCCTTAAGGTAGTAAGAGTTGTGCGAATAGCTGATAAGTTGGTAGTCATTTGACGCGAGTAGGATACATTTGTTTGTGGAATATACTCTGTGTAATGACTGGTACAATCGATTCTACACAGATTATGTGTTTTACCGCTGTTTAATACCTAATTAATTAACTATGATGTTATTATTGTCGCTATTCTAAGTTTGGGTACTTATTGCGTGATAAAATTCGTATTACATAGGCATTTTGTATCTATACAAATCATAGATGAAAGGATAATCCTATAAATATTATAAAAGGTACAGTTTGTCTGCCTATATTTCAACACGAACGAAGCGGCGGGGGAAAAAGCTAGTGTTTATGTAATGGTAGTTTCTTAATAATTCAGTGAATAAAGGATTTTGACCTTACAAACGGTCCGGTAGTTTTGGATTTTTGATATGTTGTCTAGGATGGTTAGTCAGTGTTTAAAATGCAAAATGCACAATTCCCCCCACTCCGCGCCCGCCGCCATATTGAAAAAACCGGCACTCTCTTCATATTTTTGCTCATATCTTCCTTTAGGAGCATTTTAGCTAGAAGAAAGCTTCGACAATGTTATAGAGAGTTAAATTTACTACATTTTCCATTTTATATTTTGTTTCTAGGACAGATAGTTACGGAGATATGCACATTTAAAAAAACTTAAGAAATTGCAATTTCTAACTCAAAAACAAACTTCTGGATTATATCTTCGTTTAGGAGCATTTTAGCTAGAACAGTGCTTAGGCAATTTTGTAGAGAATTAAATTTACTATAATTTACATTTCAAATTTTGTTTCTAGGACAGATAATTACGGAGATATGTAAAAAATAAAGTCACATTTTCCGAAAATGTATGTAAAAATGGACATGAGTTTTATAAGCAATTATATTTCCTACATGTTTTAATTTGTCCTAGACTAGTCCGTAACTGAATGACAGCGTTCTAAACCAAGAATTTTGAGAAATTTTCGGAAAATTCGACTTTTCCTGTTTTTTAAATGTGCATACCTCCGTAACTAACCGTCCTTGAAACAAAATTTGAAGTGTAAATTATAGTAAATTTAATTCTCTACAACATTGCCCAAGCTTTGTTGTAGCTTAAATGCTCCTAAACGAAGATATAATCCAGAAGTTTGTTTTTCAGTAGGAAATTGCGATTTTTTACGTTTTTTTTAATGTGGATATCTCCGTAATTATCTGTGTTAGAAAAAATATATAAAATGGAGAATGTAGTAAATTTAACTCTTTATGACATTGTTGTGGCTATCTTCTAGCTAAAATGCTCCTAAAGGAAGATATGAGCAAAAATATGAAGAAAGTGCCGGTTTTTTCAATATGGTGGCGGGCGCGGAGGGGGGGGAATTGTGCATTTTGCATTTTAACCACTGACTAACCATCCTAGACAACATATCAAAAATTCAAAACTACCCGACCGTTTGTAAGGTCACACATAGTACTTTAGTCTCTATTCACCGTGTTATAAGAACACAAACGAAAAGTGGAAAGTTATTGGACCCCTAGGGAATATCTGTCACAACTTCAAAAGTTTGAGCTGTTGAATATCGACGAGCTATTAAAGAGTTCGAAAGAGGTTCGAAATGATGGTACGATCTTGTATTTCTAATTGTGACTGAATTAGTAAAAAGAGGTTTGATATAAAGAAACTTTCGTAAAAATCAAACGATATCTAATTAAGATGTATTCTACCGTATCATTTTAGAACTTTCACAGACTGCGAATACAATAAATTATTATGTAGAAACTTGAAACGCCGAATAACGATTATTAGTCTTAATATATGATATGTCATGATCTAGAAAGAAGAAAAACGCATAAGAAATATGCTACATAATATGTATACCTACTGACTGACTGCTGAGTTTCTTTCGTGGTCTCCTCTTGTGAAATGCTGGTAGACTCAGACATGTAAAAGTGCCCTTGTGGCCTACTTGCAGAATAAAGTTCATTATTTCATTATTGTTATTTATTATTATTATTACTGTTTTTATATCCCGCGTATGTAATATAATAATGTAACACTATATGCTAAATGCCAATGATCTTAATGCGTTTGGATTGGACAAACGAGGCCACGGAATTGAAGCTACGGCCGGAAAGAACTAGGTTACAATAATTATGTGTGTCCGTCATGATACGCGAACACACCGTGTGGTGAAGTCGCGTGACTATATTTATACATTGAGACGAATAACTTTTGTACCTATATATATTACTAGCTTTTGCCCGCGACTACGTCCACGTGAAACTTGGAAGTATGGAAGCAACCTCGTACAACACGATAGATATCCACCTAATCACCTTAATTAATAAAAGGGATTATTAAAAGCGCCTAAGCAAATGTAAGAGCAATTGTGCTTTTAGTCTAATCATTACATTTCCTAATTACTCTCTTTTCAATCTTTTTAGGGATAATTTCCAGGATGAAAACTATCCTATGTCCTTCCTCGGATCTTAAACTATCTCCATGCCAAATTTCATCAAAATCAATTCAGCTGTTTAAGCGTGAAGAGGTAACAGAACAGACAGACAGACACACTTTCGCATTTATAATATTAGTATGGATGGATTTTCATTTAGTTGTCACACTAATATTATAAAGGCGAAATTTTGTGAGTGTGTTTGTGTTTGTTTGTACCGGCTCCACATGCTTGGCAAACAACGGCAAACCTACAGGACGCAGTTATATGTTAGAGTGAGCACGACGTAGTTCCGTCTCACTCTAACGTATAACTGCGTCCTGTAGATTTGCCGTTGTTTGCCAAGCATGTGGACGCGGCATAGAATAGAATATCTTTATTGCACACCTCGAGAAGAAAGAAATACAAATACAGATGACACTTAACATTACAATAGAGGCAAACAATAGGCGATCTTATCGCTAAAAAGCGATCTCTTCCAGACAACCACATGCATACTTCTTCGCGCTCTAACGGCTGGACCAATATTGAGAAATTAGATGAAGGTAGCTGATGGATTAACACATAGGCTACTTTTTATCTTGAAAAGCTGTTTTTAGATTTGGCTACAAGGTTTGGGAAGCATTTTCTGAAGACCGAGATGGATGGCGCAAACGCGTTTTCGATGGTCGCAAACCTTGTGACGAAGCCTGGTTTGAGACTTTAGCTGGTAGAAGGTCGGGAAGACAGCAAACCAGTACTAGAGCAACTACAGATATAAGCTATTTTTGTTAGAAGTTGCGCGCAATCGTGCCGGTCTCGCATCGGACTACACAGTCACCAAAAAAGGTGTCTCCATAGCATAGCATAAGATCGTCTGTAACAGACGAAACGGCCTATGATGATTCGATGTCGAGTCTACACTAAACATACTAAATTAAAGTCTGGTGCCAATGTCAATAGTACTCAAGCTACAGTACTAAAGACAGACGAGCCTAGCGCGTGCCAGCAGATTATATTGTATAAAGATTATCGGGCAGCTGTATAAACATGACTAATATTACGCAGGTTATGGTTTATTCCAAATATATCTGTGTGAAATCGCCGGCTTATTCCATTAACGCCGATCCTTGCCAGATAAAGGTTTGGAGCGACTTTCTCCGTCGCCTGCCAAGTTTATAAATAACAGAGGTTATTAATATGTTATATTCAGCTTAGATAAGAGGTGCTTTATAAATGGACTTACGTCACAAACCATTTAACGTGCCGTGGAAAGATACACTATTTCGAAATTTTAACCGTATAATAATACATATTTTGCAAGTCGAGATATGATTATTAATGAGTTGAGATTGCTGTCTGCAGTAGAGAAGTAGGTATTCGGTCGTTTAAAAATGTGAAGCATTTGGAAAAAAGGACACAAGGTGAAAAATATTAAAAAACCATAATCCGATATCTAACATTCACCTAGATATCGAGGGCTTCATACTATAGGGGCGTATGCGCAAAAATGCCATTTTTCTTTTTTAACGGCATCGTATTCATCTAACAACGATACATCTGGTCAATTTTTTTCATAATTTTATCGTAATTATAAGTTATTTAAAATAAATAAAATATGTTCTGGCGTATCATTGTAGTTCATAATTTTTTATCGATCCAAAGAGGCGTACAGTAGGCGTAAGCGCAATAATGTAATGGGATCTCATAATATGATCGGAGTATAAAGGCCTATATGTTCATACGTCTATTACTCGATTGTGTGATTTACCAAAAATTGTCGCACAATAGCGGCGTATGTACATACGACCATATTTACCATACTTTTTAGTGATAGTATCAGTCTTCGGCCTCATATACCGTCGCACCATATGAGCGCAAAGTTCTTGAACGTCACACCTTTCTCCGAAAAACATCTCTAACTGGTAGTTTTCTAAGGATCCATCCTGATCGTATCCCAGGTGGATTCAATTCAATATCCAAATCATAAATGCTCGATGTCATCCGAAGGACGAACCCACTTAGCATGAATCGCACTATCGCACATAATATGCGAGCCGACTAGGTCCAACTTTGTTGAAAACAGAGGTTCCCAAGAAATATGGGGCAGGGGGGCGCTGAAGAAATAGATAAACAGGCGTCCTTACATATACCATTATGGATTGCTACCATCATGCATTATTATCCATCTCAGACAGCTGTGGGGACAAAGCTAACTAGTCAAGCTGGAGAAGTTTAGGATAAGCAGAAAAAAGACGAGGAAACTCAATACAACAATGAACATTTCAGCATGGGCACAAATTAGTCAAGTCCAAACTGAGTCTCCTCTACAAACAGGTAACTGCAGTTTTAGGATCCCTACACAAGCCAGATAATACCTTCACCAGCTCAGCGGTGGAAGAAACAACCCTCGCACAGACTCACTTCTCGGGCTGTGAGTTATAACGTTAGTGAGCTGGGTGGATGAGGAGAATACTCCAACGAAGAGAGAATGGTGACAAAAAATAAAGAGGACTTTCAACTGCTTGACTCATACAAATCACCAGAACCGAACGGAATAGAAAGGAAGAGAGATAATTATCAAGATATTTACTATTGTTTTTGCTGCCTGCGTACTGCGTAGACAAGTCAAAGTAATTGTCATACAAAACCAGGTAGAAACCTTCTACTCAGGCGTTAGATTCTTCAGTGAAAATTAATCAGTTTTTTGCTTAAGCACTTGGAACATAAAGTATTCTGCAAAATACTAAAAACAAGTCTTTGCCTTATACTTAGGCACATTCATAGACATTGAGGGACGTCGACGGCAACGACAGGATAAAATTCACCAGCATAAAAGCGGCACTGGTAGGAGCCGGAATGAAAGAGATTCATCGGCATCGAAACTGGTGAAACCAAAACTGGTGCACTCAAAAAGGCAGTGGTAGCAAAGTAAGAACCCTCGAAGCTACACCGCTCACCACTTTTGTGGAATCATCGCCACACTAAACGAACATCACTATTACAGAGTCATCGTATCCTGCGACATAGTAATACTAACGAGCGGTAATCACAAGGGTATGTGAATGTGACTTCACCCGCTCTACACTGGCTGTCTAACAACAAACTGACAGTTTATTCGAAAACACTTAACTGGTAATGTTCGCTAATAGATGCTTTGTGGTAACTAACCCAAAATGATCAATACAGGGCTCTAATTTGTCGAGCAAGGTAAATAAAAAAAACGTAGCATGCCCGGCATAATAAGTTTTAATTAAGAACAAAACCTATTCACCGTTTAAGCTAAACTACAATCACTTCAGAGGTTGATTTGCTTGACAGCCACGGGAAAACAGAACCTCAGGAGAGCAGCTAAGGTGTCCTCGAGTGAACAAATAGTGGGCACAACATCAACCGATTTCCGTAGTCTATCTTATAACTCGTCAGCAACATCAAGGGTCTCCTAGAATTGGGCTTTCTGATGGAGTTGGGTTGGCAAATGTAGTGTCGTCAACTCGCCACGGCGTACGGTTAATTTTTCGTTTTTGTAGAAGACTGTCATGTTATCACATTACAAACTAATTACTAGAAACTATTAAGATTTCGTAAAATCCGATTTCTGCAGAGAGTGGGCACCTCAACTGCTTGGAGTTCGCAAGAAGTCACCTTTAACGACTTTATGACTGCTGTTCTATAGGCAAAGACTGACGGGTAGACAGAGAGACCTTATTTAACACTGAAGTGCTCAGTTAATAATCGTTCGAGATGGTCAGCCGACTGGAGATCGACATCTGCCGTCATTACTTAACATCCCAGAATCAAGGAAACGAATAATTTAATCGGTGAAATGTATATTCTTTCTTTACTAAACGCTTGAATTTGCCTTAGATCACCACTATACGACCACACTCAAAAGCCACTAGCATTGTTTTTTTGTCGGGCGAAACAGGCGTAAAAAAAATCAGAAAAAATTTAAGGAGATTCGTAACAATGTGAAAATTACTGTAAAAAGAAAGTATTTCGATATAAAAACAGAACTCAGACCAATTGCACAGGTCTACAAAAACAAAATTTTTTTTTGGGTTTCTGTTCTAATGCTTGAATTCTGATTCCAAACATCGAAAAACACTCGGATATCCATTTTTAACTCTTAAAGTTTGCTTTTGTTTAAATAAAATTACAGAGAAAATATAAAAATTAGTATTTTTTTAAACTCCGTAAAATTGCTCTAGTTTCTACAAAAGCAAACTTTGATCGGAACAGATATTTTTTTATTTATTTGTGACATAGGAGAAACCAAAATTTCACATTCAGGAGCCAGACCCAGAAATCGTGTTGACCGGTGTTGTCATTGAATAATTGAATAGGAAAAGATTTAATTTATACGCCCCTCAATTTCAAGTATTTTTCAAGGAAAATCGACAGTCATTTCGAATATTTGCGCAGCAGTAAAGAGGCGTAAGCGCATAATTACTAGTTTTAAGAATACTTTACGTAAAATTGATCATACTAGATAAAAACAGCGACAATATAAATACTCCATGCAAATTTGCAAAAAGATCCGTCGAAGGGACAAAAAGTTATTAAGTTTTTTGCCTCTCCTGAAAAGTAGGGGTTTTGCGCATACGCCCCTATAGCATGAAGCCCTCGATATATACCGATACTGCTCAAATAACCTAAATTATAAATTTAAAACACCCCCGACGTAAAGTGGCTGCTTCATTATGAGACCCATACTTAATAAGTGATATAGAACATGCTACTATGAACAAAATTTGGAACTGCACTCAAATTGGTCCCTCCGTTTGGGAGCTATGAAGCCATAGACAGACACACATATACACATGTTATCAATAAAGATCTCCGTACATATCTATATCAGACATACTTATAACACCTCCCCTTGTGTTCGTGAAAATTTGCCAAAAAACCTTCCATGAATAATATCCTCGATCAACAATTCTGAGTAAATATTTGTACAATCTTTAAATTCTAACCCAATTAAAATTTGTGTGTTAATCTAATAAGATTTACAGCATCAAGTCTTGATCGGATGACTGGACTTGTACTTGACCGTTTTTGAATATTTATCGATCGACCTTCCTCAAGCACTCAGTATATTTAGCTGACATTGAAATTAAAATAGTTACTTGCGTATAATCGTAATCACCGTAACTAGGGGAAGTACGAAAAGGGAGACGGAGGTTTTATTCATAAAAAATTTAAGCAAGTCATATCTACTAGAATGTGCCTGACTCGGAAATGAAATAATATATCTAAAAGTATGCCTTTAGACCTAAAGTAAGAAAGAGTAAATTAAAACATAGATACTTTTTTCATATTATTTTGCCCATACATACCTATGTGCCAAAAATGTCTCAGCAGTGCGATTAGTTAACAGGTAGCTATAGCTGTGGAGGAGATACAAAATCTATGAATATATAGAAATTATGTATACGCTTTAATTGCCTAAATATATGTTAAATACAGACAGACTTACAGCTCTTACATAGGCTACACTATACAGCATATTTACTAATTATCTCAAGGAGGTAAGTTCATCATTTACATTTATAATCATAATACATTATGCCCAGGCTCAACGGCTAAATGTGTTCATGTAAATAACCACGACCAATCTAAATTAAAATACCGGTCAAGTGCGAGTCGGACTCGCGCACCGAGGGTTCCGTACGAACACTTCATCCTTAAGTGGTTAAGTTTGCACCCGCTATGTATAGCGCCCCATACAAATGGGGTGCAAAGTTAACGCAACCAACCCGTTTGTTGTATGGGAGCCCCCCTTAAATATTTATTTTATTTTATTTTTAGTACTTATTTGTTGTTATAGCGGCAATAGAAATACATCATCTGTGAAAATGTCAACTGTCTAGATATCACCGTTCTTGAGATACAGCCTGGTGACAGACGGACGGACGGACAGCGAAGTCTCAGTAATAGAGTCCCGTTTTTACCCTTAGGGTACGGAACCCTAAAAAACCAATAAGCGACACACGCCGATATAATAAATCAGTAATATCGATTGTCTATTAATCGGTATTTACGTGCACTGCTCACCTCTAATTGTTTCCAAACTTCGAGCAATAGATGTCGACATGCGAGACTTTTATATGCTCTTGTTTTGCAATTATGTTTGTATAATTTTAACATCGTATTATTCGTAATGATTAATTAACATAATCGCTATGCTCCATTAATTCAATTACTTACTATAATATTAAGCAAAAAAAAACTACAGGCCTATCTAATATTTGATACGTAACATACGTAAAAGCGTTCGGCTGCCAGCTCGTACTCACGAAACCACGTATTTATTTCTATCTCATTCTTGCCACGCTCTCAGCCGCCTTGCAAGTTGAAACAGCTATATTCCCTTAGCGTACAGAAGTGCAATTTGGACCGCTACAAGTATTGACGTTTGTACCATCCACCAGTGTTGCCATATATACAGATTTACCTGTAAGTATACAGATTTTCACACATGAATACAGATAAAACAAATAAGGATCTTCTTAAAAATTTCCGTTTTATACAGATTTTTAGGACGAAACTTTTGTATGGAACCCAGATTTCTTGCAAGCTTCCATAGAAAATAGCATTTTATACAGATTTTTGACATAGATAACATAGATTTTACAGATTTCGAAAAATATGATCTGGCAAGACTGCCATCCACGTCCGAAGAATTGATATTTGATATTCGCGTACTAACATGGCGTCTCGGTAAGTATTTACTAGGAAAAAATACATAGTTAAATACCTGTTAAAAATACTGTACCATACTTTGTTGTCATATCGTATCGTTTTATGTTATTGTGTGTGATTTGTGGTGTTTTCGTGATTGTAGTGATGGTGATGCGGAGCATACAGACAGAAGGTTACGGAAGACTAGCGTCGCTTGGTCATATTTCACGCTCGTCGACGAAGAGAAACATATTGCAGCATGCAATACTTGCGATGCCCATATGTCGTTTCGCTCGTCGATTTCCAACTTGATGAAGCATATAAAGAGGAAACATGGAGATATTGAGACCAGGATATCTGAGGATGAGAAAGGATCTGAATCAGAGGTGGAGGAAACGAATAAAATGTAAGTTTTAGTTTGTTTACATTGTCATAACCTCAAAGTACTTGAGTGAACTGTGAAGTACAGTATACTTTTAAATTAAAAATACTATAAATAGGTATAGTTTTATATTAGGTTAGCACTTCATTTGTCAAAAATATTTATTCGCATGAAATCACAAATCTTAACAAAAAAATAAAAACTACAAGTTTCTATATAGGTACTGAAACATTAATTTAGAAGGAATATAAATAGGTAACAGGTTTGTATTGTACCTGTTGGTATGCTTTATTTTATTTCACATCAAAATTACAATGAAAACAATACAATTAGAAAAACAACGCAGTCAGGGGTCTTTTTATGAAAAGCATCTGAAGACCACTAATGAGCATTTCTCCAAAAGTTTGTTCAAGTCAATTCTATTTTCAATTATAATTTCCTATTTTGTTACCAATTTTCTAACAATTTCAGATTATATATAGTTAAAAAAGTATAAGCATAACAGCACCTTAATTATCATACAATATCAACATAGCTGTAACATTGATTTAAAGTTTCTAAAATGATTGGTAATGTCTTAAGTTTGCACATACTTTTTGAAAAATGTCACAAAATATTTTGACCATGTAAAAAATTATGTTAATAACAGCAAATTTCCAACCCTCTACTTAAATAAATACTTTTAATAATTCTAGATAATATTGTTACACAAGCACCTTTTATCAGTATTAATTTCTAACAATTTTTTTTTTTTTTAGCAACCTAGACGATGACGATGAAAAGCTCCAATCCAGCACAGCCTGGGTGCACTTCGACGTCACGAGCGCCGAGAAGAAGATCGCCACCTGCTCCATATGCCAAGTACCGCTGTCGTACAAGAACTCGGTGCAGGGCCTGCTGAAGCATCTGAGCCGGAAACATGGGATTGGGGACGAGGTGGAGGCCGTGGAGCAGAGCGATGATGAGGACAAAAAGTGAGTATTCTGTAGCCTATGCACAAACTGAGGTGATAGACGTCCACTGCTGGACAAAGGCCTCCCCCAAAATTCTCCACAACGATTGGTCTTGCGCCGCCCTCATCAAATTTCTGTCTGTGATCCTAACCAGGTTCTCAGTTCACCTTGATGAACTGATGATGATAAATTTTCAATTCTTGAATTGTATTAAAAATCAGTTTTCCAAGGAAAGGGTTTATGATTTCAGGGTCTTAAAGTGAGAGAAGACATAATAATAGAAAAATAAAATGAGTCAGTACATATTCGGGTAAAGTAAACACTCAAAATAAATTACAATGTGTTAGGTGAATCCGATTTTTTGAAACAGTTGTAGGTAAATAATATATAAATGTCGCTGCAGTTAATCGTTTTATATAAATCTATGAAACATGACTAACAGGCTCCAAGCTATTGCATAGGAAACTAGCTTTTGCCCGCGACTACGTCCGCGTGGAACTTGGAAGTATGGAAGCAACCTCGTACAACACGATAGATATCCACCTAATCATCTTAATTAATGAAAGGGATTATTAAAAGCGCCTAAGCAAATGTAAGAGCAATTGTGCTTTTGGTCTAATAATTACATTTTCTACTGCATCAATGTCATCATGAATTACTTACTCACTTTTCAATCTTTTTAGGGATAATTTCCAGGATGAAAACTATCCTATGTCCTTCCTCGGATCTTAAACTATCTCCATGCCAAATTTCATCAAAATCGATTCAGCGGTTTAAGCGTGAAGCGGTAACAGACAGACAGACACACTATCGCATTTATAATATTAGTATGGATATTCCAAAGTGATCCTCTACCCCCGCGTGTTTCCCTTACCCCACCTGTCCTTATACTTTTTTTTAAATCTTTATTCTGATTCATTGTTTATAATATGGATGTACCAAGGGTGGACTCCTCGCCGTCCAACTACCGCTCAGCCATCTGGCCCTACTTCCGCGTGACGGACGCCGCGAACAAGACCGCGCGCTGCCTCGTCTGCAAGAAGCCGCTGTCCTACAACACCGGCACGTCCAACCTGAGGAAGCATCTGCAGCGGAAACATCCCTTGATCAAGATACCTGGCCCCGGAGAGGAGGTGAGCATTTATCACTGTTCAAGAGATCATCTTAATAACAACCGTTGGCGGTGGTCAGATGAGCAGCCACAAGGACCAGACGCAGTCAGCATGACAGGACCCTTGGTGAGAAGTTCTCTCTAAGTTCTCACCAAGGACACCCAAGCAATGGTAGTGTAAGGCGACGCAATCTTTACAGTTGAGCAAAGTCCGGCAGCCTTCTCTCTAGGAAGCCGGTGTCCTCGCAGTTCTTCATAATCATTTGTATTTAACAACCAATGTCGGTGGTCAGACACTAGGACCAGACGCAGTCAGCATGAAATGGACACTAGGTGAGAAGGGAATTCTTTCATCGTCTCTCTCTAAGTTCTCACCAAGGACATCATCAGGATCTGTAGTATGTAGCAGAAACTTTCCAGTTATTTTGAGCAAGCCTGGCTGTTGCCATAAAGGAAGCCGCTGTCCTACAACACCGGCACTTCCAGCCTGAGGAAGCATCTGCAGCGGAAACATCCCTTGATCAAGATACCTGGACCCGGAGAGGTGAGTCTTTACTGGACTTAGGGTTGAAGGTTATAAAATCATTGTCCAGGGAATTTTCTAGAGCCAAATGAGTTTAAGTAGAGGTGTACTGCAGGGGTCAGTTCATTTCATGAAGCGACAAATTATAAATTACAAGCAGTACTGCCTTTTCAACTTCTTATATTATAGAGACTTCTGCTTGTAATTTGTAACTCATTGATCTGTGAAATGGTGATCAGGTGTCACTTGATCTGTTGGAGAGTCTGTGACTGAAATGAGTTGCAATACCCGAATATGAACATGGCGGGAATAGTCAGGTAATTAATTTGCCTGTCTCTAAACAATGGAAGCTTGAGGCTAGTTGAGTTATAATTTTTCAATGGCAAAGGTTCTCTTCTCCTTCAAACTACTGGTCCCCCAACTGCCCTACCTCGTCGTTTAAATTTAAGTCACCGCTCTAAAAACTACACTAGAGACCACGAATGGTCTCGCAAACAACGAAATCAACGGATGTATGTTTGTTGTAGAGGAAGACCATAATCCTGTCGTCGGGCGACCAGCTGTACGAGTTCGAGACCACGAAGGGCGAACACGACGAGGAGGATGACGACGCTCAGGTATTCATGTCACCTCTTAATAAGGTTTAAGACATTTATTTTCTCAACAGAAAGAATATTCACTTGACATTGAGAAAAACATATTCACGAAATCTTAATCACCAATGCACTTTTTACCACATCGATTTAGAATCGACTTAAAAAGCTACCCTCCAAAGGAACGCACTTTATTTTTGGCTTCTCTATTCTTTAAAACTGAGCAGCCACTTTTTTTTCTTTTTATCTAATCAAATAAATATTATTAGAGCATTCCTGAGACATAACTATACTCGGGATTTCGGTCTTTGTCCAGAAGCCGAGTACACCTTGCCGTTGTATACATTTTTTAAAGTTGAGCATCTGTTATATACTACACTAGCATTAACCCGCGGCTTCGCCCGCGTGCCTTTATAATATACATCATCCTACGGGAACAAATGCTCTTTTTTTCAGGATTAAAAGTAGGCTATTTGTTAAGTTAGGGTATAATCTGCAATCTGCATTTCCCTCATGCATATCCGTCCAGCCGTTTTAGCGTGAAGAAGTAACAAACATACACAGACTTTCGCTTTTCTAATATCACTGGGAAATACTTTTTATGTTATCACAACTCCACTTTAACAAATCAAACCGAAAACTCAAGCACTCAAATCAAGCGATCTCTGCTTTTACTGTATCCAAATAAAGTTCACTTCAAAATTCATAACTCGAAGTGAAGCTAAGACACCGGGATATGTGTGCATTTTATTTGTATAAAGCTTTTATAATGTCCCGAGCCTTTCGCTTATCGACTTGGGATATTCGAGATATTGGTTTAATGATTCTAAGCCATGTTCTAAGTTACGTCATGTTCTATTGTAAGATATTGAGGTTCTCATCGTTGATGAATGAAAAATGTATTATTTTGAGCCAGATAAACGTAATTCAGAATTCTTGACTTAACATAATTATTGAAAAGCTTGAATGTATTTATTACGGATGCAGGAAGTTTGCCGATCATTCCTCCTCCCGTCCCAACGCGCCGCCCGCCTAGGTACCGATTGCCGACGATCGAGATGCCACCAAATACTATTTTTTAATCTATTAGGATAACGCGGGTCTCTATCCATACCTCAAAAGCAAAAATATAACCCCCTTATAGGATCACGTGTAGCTGTCTGTCAGTCCGTCTGTTACAACCGATTTGCTGCAAAACTACTGGACCGATTAAATTGCAATTTGGCGCAAATGCTTTCAAGAATTTTCATGTCCACAATGTAAAATTTCAAAATCGGTGGCATTTTGTAATTAACGTCCCAAGAAACCATAAAAATTACACCCATACTCATATTTAGTCATTTCAACCCCATCGCACCCCAACAGGCGAGACGGTATTTCACGTCCAACACGTTTGTTTTTAAAATAGTTGTTGTTTTGGTAATCAGCGACCCGATAAACCATAGAACCATTACCCTAGTTAATTTTCAGACTTTGTCACCATATTCTCCTCCTTTAGGGGTTGAATTATCAAAAAACATGAAACACGTGCTTACTCATTTATCGTTAGAAATACTCCTTGGAAGATTTGAATAAAATAGTCTAACTAATCATTTTTCCCCATACAAACTTACGACCCCCATTTCACCCCTTTGGGGGGTGACTTTTAACAAATGCTTCTTTTATTGCACCCCTTACTGACTTTATAAGGACACGTAGGTTCCAAATATGGACTCTCTAGAACCAGCGGTTTAGTATTTAGATATTTCAACCCCATTTCACCCCTTTAGGGGGTGAGTTTTGAAAAATCCTTTCTTAGTGCACCCCTACACCTTATAAGGAACCTACGTGCCAAATTTGAACTCTCTAGAACCAGCGGTTTGGGCTGTGCGTTGATATGTCAGTCAGTCAGTCAGTCAGTTTCTTCTTTTATATATTTAGATTTTTCAGTTTAGCATTCGTTATTTAGTAACGAACACACTATTTTGTAAAGTTGATCATCCGTTATCTACTATTTTAAAGTATAGCATCCGGTATATATTTTTTAACTTGAGCATTCGTTATATTACTGATATATGTAAATGAATGTGTTATTCCAGCATTTACGTTGCCGTGAATTGAGCCTTTCGGGGCATTATGTCCTTTTGCGGCTTAACGGATTTCAACCATATAAGGGATTGTTTATAGGATTGATTTGACTCGACTACGGATAAAGGTCTTCGCACATTATGACAACTCAACGGCGACTCGATTCTATGCCAAATATTGAAATTTAAGCCCTATGTCATATTTACTAGGTTTAATTTCAAAAAATGATATTAGTAGTGGACGACGAGTGGACGACGCGTCGTACATTTTTTGTTTTTTTTTTTTTCGTTCATTTTTTGTCGCATATTTTTTGTATTCATAGTACAGATATTCGAGTTCATCACACAAATATTTGCCCTGGCCGGGATTCGAACCCGGGACCGCCGGCTCACTAGGCAGGTCTACAAACCGAGCCAACCGCGTCGTCTGTGCTCACCTACAAACAGAATTCATTTTAGAATAACGTGTTAATTACTGGCCACCTTTCAATAACTGGCCACGTTATACTAAAATGTATTTACCCTACTCGGAAACGAACGAATTTTTTTTTTTACACTCATGATATATTGATCTATTTTCATTCATATAATAACTGTTTGTTGTAAAATCCAACATCAGTCACCATCCTTATTGTAGCTGTGCTGATAGGTATCCTAAATCGTATATTTTGTCCCCAGAACGAACCAATAGCCATCGACGAGGTATTCCTGGACGAATTCAACGGCAGCATCAACCGAATAGAGTCAGACAAGAAATACAAATCCAAAAAAAGAAAACACAAGACTCAGAAAAAGGAGATCGTCCTCGACCCGCCGTCGGACAGCGACGACGAACTCATATTCAAGAAGAAATACGCGAAGAAAGAGCAGGACAGCATCGATTTGTTCGCTAAATATATAGCTTCGTTATTAAAAGAGTTACCAAGGCAAACAGCGAATCGTTTGCAGAAGGATATTGTGCAGCAGATAATGAATGCTCAGTGCGCTCAGGTTGAGCATCAGGCTAGTAATAACGCGTACTCAATAACTATCGCTGAGGCGCCTGAGGATGTGAGGTTTGAGGTTGTGACGAAGGCGGAGGCTGCTAATAAAGTTTAAAACTATTTTGTCTTTTTTATTTGGTTCCCTTGTTCTACAGTGTTTTTTTGAATTTTCATAACTTGACCCTTTAGTAGTTAGTGGCAATATATTTGCCGTCATAATTTATTTAATTCACTGAATATACCTAGAGATTATTTGGGCAATTTATTACATAATGCCAGAACATAAACAAAAAAAAATCCACAGCTCGTAAAACATGTTCTTTCCATTCATAATAGAGTTCTTCGAGAAAATTTGTAGGATATATTAATTGATGTAACTGAAGAAAAAAGCTAGAAAATAAGGTTCGTGTCGTCTGATTTTGTTACTAGTCATAATATTAGGCTTTCGGAGATAATGGTGGTGGTGAAATATTTTGTTTTTAAAATAAATTACATGATCACTATGTGCCTATAAATAATGTATGGCTGAACTACGAATTGTCAGTCGCTTCACGGACAGCGGCAAATATGGCCGTCTTAGCTCTCGTTAATATCAAGGAAAATGAAAAAATCTTTTCGGTAAAATGCATTCAAAAATCAATAGAACCGTACCTACATAATGCCAGTTTGAATTACCACCGTTGAAAAAAAAATAAGGGTTAAAATGTAAATAGGTTAATAATTAATAATTATAAAAAGGTTAAAACTCGCGTAAAAGTTGTCAGGAACGGCCCGACATGTTTCGAACTCATGGAGCCTATCATCAGGGGCAGCTATCCGTACACCCGTTGTGACAAAGTTACCGCGCCGCAGGGTAGCAGTCCCTGGTGAAGAGCTCCATACGAGTTCGAAACCATTTATTAGCATTTTATTATTTATGTACTTTCTCATTTGGTATACACTTTTTAAATACCGTTAAACTACCGAAATATAGTCCAATCCACACAACTACGGTCCAAATTAATCCGAACATTACTCGTTAAAAATTACAATTATTACGAATAAACTCTAAAGTGAACAACATAATTAAACAAACTTAAATAAAAACGTATAAAACCACCGACAGAATATGGATTTTGATAAAAATAAACGAGTTTTGTTTTGGACCATAGTTGGACGATATTGGACTATAGTTGGGTATGTTTTACGGTACTTAACATCCAATAGCAAATTAGTAAGTAATGTACGCCGCCTTATATTTATTCGCACAATTTCTTTATATTTATGTCTGGCCGTTCCTGACAAATTCACGTGAGTGTAAACCGCTTAGATATGTCTCACGAAAGTTTGAATAAGATTAACGTTCGAGAACTTTTCGGAAAGTTCCCACATCTGTAACCCGCTTGATAACCCCGTATGACCGGTTTTTAAAACCGTGATAAACACATGTTTACGAAGATTTGATGACTTGTGGATATTATATACCAGTTTAGTCTCGTAAACAGCGATATCAGTTGCGCCATCCGCTGACGATACTGATAGTAGTGATAGTAATAAAATGATAACCGCGGAACGATAATTCGTGCTCTCGGATATACCCTATCGGTACAAATATTACTTCTGGTTGGTAAAACTTGAGTCATGGTGAAATTATAACTATTGCTTATTATGAGTTACTGACAAATTTTAAGAGGCCTTATTCCTTTTAAAATTTATTTTTTCATATTATGACAAATATATTGAAAATTTCAACCAACTTTTTGAAGTGAATAATACTTTTCCCCGAGTTCTAGGTAGTAACATAGCTATTTCATTGCGTGCAGTCGAAAATATTTAAGTTGTAAAAACTAATTTTCCGCGTGAAAATTGTCAATTTCGAGTAGTTTTTGAAACAAAAATTATCAATTAAAAATTCAAATTGTAGGTTTCAATTGTAGGTAGTAACATCAATAATATGTTAAGAAACATGCTTGATCATGAGAAAAATTACTAAAACAATCAGCATTATAAAAGGAATAGGCCTCTTAACGTTTCTCAAACTGCTTATCTAATTTCCCAACTCTTTCAAACTTCGACTTAGTTTCTCTGAAACCATGTATGTATTATCACTACATAGTATAAAACAAAGTCGCTTCCTGCTGTCTGTGTCCCTATGTATGCTTATATCTTTAAAACTACGTGATTTTGTTGAGGTTTTTTTAATAGATAGAGTGTCTAGAGTGATTCAAGAGGAAGGTATATGTAGTAAACATACATAATATATCATTGCACCCGTGCGATGCCGGGGCGGGTCGCTAGTTTTTAATAAAACCAACCACACTTGAGTTCTACTCAATAAGCCTTTAAACGCAATTGAACTTTTCTGAATTAGGATGCTAAGTCATTTAGGATGCTAAATTTAGCCAAGTGCAGCGTTTTACTACTGTAGGTAAAAGAGTTGCGATTAGTTGTGAAAATTAGCATCTTCGCATAAAGGTCGCTTAGGTTAGTACCTATACCTTTCAAATAAACAGTTACAAAGATCAAGATACAAAATTCGAGATCTCCTGGCGTTGGGGTGGTGGAGTGATTGACACGTTAGACCGGAAATATGGAAGTACCGGGTTCGACTCTGATCTGATCTCTTCCATCAGGTTACACATTATATTTTCCCTTTGTACCACACTAAAAAATATGAATCATTAAATGTTTCACAGATTGTTTGTTATTTTATAGTTCCCAAAAAAATAAAAAAAACGGTTTCAGAGAAATGTGTCAACAATACACAGAAAATTAAATCAATCATGTGAAAACTACCTGCTTGTACTTTAGCGAGACGAATAGAATAGAATAATAATTTATTCGTTAACATACACAAAGTGGACAACTAATATCCATACTAATATTATAAATGCGAAAGTGTGTCTGTCTGTCTGTCTGTCTGTTACCTCTTCACGCTTAAACCGCTGAACCGATTTAGATGAAATTTGGTATATAGATATTGTCAGTCCCGGGGAAGGACATAGGATACTTTTCATCCCGAATAAATTTAGTGTTCCCTTGGGATGAGCGGGAATCACCGCGGGGCACAGCTAGTAAGAAATAAAACAAACAATAGATATAAAACGCCATCATAGAATGCGTTATTTTGCGGATATTAATTAAAACAAATTATGTTTTTATTTTATTTATCCGCTATATAAGCAGTAAAAACGTGCTAGTTGATAAATGCTAGCGCGTTGTACTTAAATTCAATATTCCCTCAAAAATAAAATAATAATAATATAATTAATTAGTTGTGAACATCTTTGTATTTTACTTTTTATATAAATTTATTGTAAAAAAACTTAACGTAAGAAATTAAATGAATATACGATATAATTAAAAATTATTGTAGGTACAAATACAAATACTCTTTATTGCACACCTCCAACATAAAGGAATATACAACACAACATGAGATACATTAAAATAACAGGCAGAGGTAAACAACAGGCGGTCTTATCGCTAAATAGCGATCTCTTCCAGACAACCTTCGGGTAGCGGAGTAGTACCGGTACCGGGTCTATCGCGATATTTTGATTAACCTTCATTGCATTGTTATGCGTAGGGATGTTACGAATATTCACATTCGCATTCGCATATGCGAAGCGAATAATTCGCATCATTTTAAACATTCGCATTCGCATCAAAGGATGCGAATGTTTTGCGAAAGCGAATGTATGAAAGTCGTGAGTCACGATTCGAAGTTCGAAATCGCCTTATGGGTGAAAAGGCGGCGAAACTACTACTTTTGAAATATAAGTAATTTGCCTCTTTTAAAATTCGATTACTAATTTTATGTACTTGAAATTTGAATAACAGTAAGTAATTTTGTAATTACAGTACCTACGGGTTCTCGATTTTACTTTTAATTGCAAGATTGTAAAGAAAAAAATTAAAATGATGACTTAAATTGAGTGTTTTAATGAATTCGCATCCGAAATATTCGCATTCGCGAATGTGAACAAATTGACATTCGTGACATCCCTAAGTAGTTATGTGTTCAAACCGCGAGAGTATAAAGTGTTATAAAATAATAATAAGCAAACAAATATAACAAACCACCCCCGAAGTTATGAAACTCGAAACGTATTGTTATTATATCGCGCGTTAGAAGCTGAATTAGCTTTTTCTATATCAAATACCAAACTTTCTACTTTTAGAGATTTCTGATAAACTTGTACGGCTAATTGTAGTTGCCACGGGTGTAAGTAAAATGCGGGTGAAGGTTGGAGGAGGGTTAACCGATGAATTTGACGTCATTACTGGTCTCAAGCAGGGAGATGCGCTGTCTCCTGTGCTGTTCAATTTAGCTCTAGAATACGTCATCAGGAAAGTGCAAATATTGGACGGTGGAGTGAGGTTGAACGGGCAGCATAAAATAATTGGATAAGCAGAGGACCTAGCCGTACTGGGAGGAAATAGCGTAACTCTTTGTGAGAAAGCGAAGGTGTTGGATGAAGAAGGCTCTAGGGTTGGTCTCAGGATCAGCAAAGAAAAGACCGAATTTCTACACATGCGGAGATATAGAGACGTTTTGGAGCCGAGAGAAAGTCTGGATGTAGAAGGAGTTACCTACAAAGGAGTGGAAAAATTCAAATACCTAGGATGCCTGATAAATGATAACAACAGTAGGGAACAGGAAATTGACTTTCGCATTCAGAATGCTCTACGGTGTAGGTACGGCGGCTTTGCATAAGGTCTTGGTGTCCAAGCTGATGCGTCGGAAGACTAAGATCAGAGTCTATAAAACAGTCATAAGACCTATCTTAATGTACGGATGTGAGGCATGGACACTCACCCTAAAAGAGGAAAATAAGCTTCTTGTCACAGAGAGAAAGATATTCCGCAAGATCCTGGGACCGACACGGAGGGAAGATGGTAGCTGGAGGGTCCGTAAAAACCAAGAACTGGAAGACCTAGTGTCTGAGCCAAATATTATTGGGGAGATAAAAGCAGCAAGACTCCGGTGGCTCGGGCATCTAGAGAGAATGCCGGACGATAGGGCGGTAAAAAGGGCGTATGTTGGACAGCCTGTAGGTCGTCGACCGGTCGGCCGACCGAGGTACCGATGGAAGGACGAAGTCATGAAGGACCTACGCGCTCTACAAGCAGGGAACTGGGAGGAGGTTGCTCAAGACAGAGCGCGCTGGCGTCATTTCGTATCGGAGGCCAAGATCCACTTCGGGTCGCTGCGCCAGCGGAGTAAGTAAGTAAGGTATTAATTTCTCTTTGAGAATTAATCTACCCATAGTTATAATATTTATATCGACGCGTGTGGCTCGGTTTGTAGACACCTGCCTACTGCGCCGGCGGTCCTGGGTTCGAATCCCGGCCGGGGCAAATATTTGTGTGATGAACTCGAATATTTGTGCTTGGGTCATGGTTGTTCTATGTATTTAAGTACATATTGATCTTTATAAGTATGTATATCGTCGTCTAGTACCCATAACACTAGCATTCTTGAGCTTAATTTGGGACTAGATCGATTTGTGTGAGGTTGTCTAATATTTATTATTTATTTATATGTAATTTGTAATACTTTTTTTATTTCTTTTGTTATTTTTACTTTTACTTTGTGGTGCACAATAAAGAGTACTATTATTATTATTATTATTCCTTTATTTATTTCGTATCTTAGGTTAGGTTTTTACAATATATGTATATAAAAAGTAAAATACAATAAATAAATTACAAAATATATAAACACATTATAAAAAACCTAACCTAGGGTGGCGCCGGCAGCGGGGCAGGGCCCAGGCTACCGGTGGTTAGGGCTGCAGAGAGAGGAACCTCCTGACGATGCGCGCCGTGTCCAGGAGTACCGCCTTCTGTATCTGGCCCTTGATCCAGCCATCTAGCGAGAGTCTCTTAAGATGTTTGTCGAGACTCTTCGCTATAAGACCGTTCGCCGAAACGACTATCGGGACAATGATCGTCGAGTCAACATCCCACATGGCGGTCACCTCGTGAGCCAAGTCAAGGTACTTGCTGAGTTTGTCCTTCTCGGCTTTCACGAGGTTCTCGTCATGTGGGATGGTGATGTCGACGAGCACTGCCTGGCGCTTGGATCGATCTACCAACACGATATCAGGCTTATTGGCTACAATAGTCCTGTCCGTGATGATAGATCGATCCCAATAGAGCGTGGCACGACCATTCTCAAGAACTGGCATCGGTGCGTACTTATAGTACGGCACCTCAGACCCCACAAGACCGTATCGAAGAGCAAGTTGCTGGTGAATGATCCTGGCTACTTGGTTATGTCTGTGCAAGTACTCGCCGTTAGCAAGATGAGAACAACCGGAGATTATATGCCTGAGTGACTCGCCGGGACGGCGGCATGCCCGACAAATGTCGACCGTACCGTCCTTCAGGATATATCTCCGGTAATTGTTCGTCATCATTACTTCGTCCGCAATTGCACAGACAAAACCTTCGGTTTCCCCGAAGAGATCCCCGAAGCGTAGCCAGTTCACCGACGCAAGCAGATCTACATCGGGCCCCGTAAGGGCCTTGCAGAACCGTCCGTGTAGCTCCTTGCTCTTCCATACAGACCTGCGGTCATCGGTGCTAAGCACCTTTGGTCTGCGCCAGTTCTCGTTCGCTAAGGAGAGAGAGGTGAGGCCTTTGTCAACTGCTTCTACATCGCGATGAATCCCACACTCGTTGTTTAGGAAATACTCCCTAAGACTGCACACCTCGCGGTTATGGAGGTCCTTGGCGTTTTAAAGCCACGGCCCCCACACTTACGCGGGATGTACATTCTCATAAATGACGAGCGTGGGTGCCTCATGCAATGTGTAGTGAGCAGCTGACGGACCCTCGTATCCAGGGCGTCCAGCTCAGTCTGAGTCCACCTTAGTATGCCAAAGGAGTAAGTGAGCAGAGGCATCACCCAAGCGTTGAAGGCGCGCGCCTTATTGCCACCGGACAAAAGACTGTTAAGTACTTTTGTCAAACGACAAAAGAAACGCTCCTTCAACGCCTGTCTAATGTCTCCGTCCGCAATGCCCAATGACTGTGACATACCAAGGTACTTGTAGGTTTCAACTTCGGAGATAGACCTGAGGGACATTGTCTCAGAAAGCTGTAAGTTCGCGGAATTTACGACTTTCCCCCGCTGTACATGCATGACCGCACACTTGTCTACACCAAACTCCATTTTGATGGCGCTACTGAAGGTTTCTGTTACTTCCAGTAGTTCCACCAGATCCTGGCGTTTTGGTGCATACAGCTTAAGATCATCCATGTACAGAAGATGAGAAATGACCTCACCTCCTCTTCGAAGCCGGCAACCTAGTCCTGAATCCTTCAGCAGCGTGCTGAGTGGATTCAGGGCTAGGCAGAACCACAGAGGACTCAAACTGTCACCCTGGAAAATACCTCTCTCAATCCTTATCAAGTCCTGCGGGCCAAGGGGGCCATCTCCGCCACCTGGTTGACGAAGGACTGTGGTCCACTGCCTCATACACGCGTCTAAGAGGGATCTTAGAGCTGTATCGATTTTATACAGCTCTAAAACCCTCTCCAGCCATGAATGAGGCACCGAATCATAGGCCTTCTTATAGTCAATCCAGGCGGCCGAGAGAGATTATTATTATTATTATTATATCAAAAATAACAAACTTTCTACTTTTAGAAATTTCAGTAACTACAAATTTCTCTTTGAGAATTAATCTACCGATAGTTATAATATATCTTCTTGGGCACCCTGGGCGAGTGTTTAGACCTGATTGTAAAATCACCCTTTAGTAGCCAGCGCCCCGGGCGGCTACCCGGGTCGATCCGTTCTAAAACCGCCACTCACTCCTCGATTCTAGATACCACTGCAGAGACTAGGGTTCTATTAATAGGAAAGGGCTTCGCTAATATCATTTCACCCACGTTCAGATTATAATATATAATCCACGCCACAAATACATAAAATATAAAAATGCCACGAAGACAAAACTGGCCTGGACTGCTCGTCCCACCAGCTGCAGAAGAAGAAATTTAGGTACTCTATATTTAATATAAATACACCAAGAAAGCCATGGCTCGTGCCATTCTGTATAAGATATGACGTGTGACGTTCAGTCAAAAAGGTGAATGAAACGATACAGTATATCCTTCTGTCAGCCCCCGACTAAACATATAGTAATGTATATAATATAATTTGACAGAGGACTCCGACTCGCAAGGCGACGCGTGGAGCTTCTTCGAGCGATGCGGCGCCGACGCGCGCTGCGCTGTGTGCCGCGCTGTCGTGCCCAAGGATCAGCTGCGCGAGCATCTGCGCACCAGGCACCCCAAGCTGATGGACGCGGTAAATACCCATATTAGACTTACACGCTTCTTAGAGCGATGCGGCGCCGACGCGCGCTGTTGTGCCCAAGGATCAGCTGCGCGAGCATCTCCGCACCAGGCACCCCAAGCTGATGGACGCGGTAAATACCCATAGTAAACTCACACGCTTCTTCGAGCGATGCGGCGCCGACGCGCGCTGCGCCGTCTGCCGCGCTGTCGTGCCCAAGGATCAGCTGCGCGAGCATCTGCGCACCAGGCACCCCAAGCTGATGGACGCGGTAAATACCCATATTAGACTTACACGCTTCTTAGAGCGATGCGGCGCCGACGCGCGCTGTTGTGCCCAAGGATCAGCTGCGCGAGCATCTCCGCACCAGGCACCCCAAGCTGATGGACGCGGTAAATACCCATAGTAAACTCACACGCTTCTTCGAGCGATGCGGCGCCGACGCGCGCTGCGCCGTCTGCCGCGCTGTCGTGCCCAAGGATCAGCTACGCGACCATCTCCGCACCAGGCACCCCAAGCTGATGGACGCGGTAAATACCCATAGTAGACTTACACGCTTCTTAGAGCGATGCGGCGCCGACTGCCGCGCTGTCGTGCCCAAGGATCAGCTGCGCGAGCATCTCCGCACCAGGCACCCCAAGCTGATGGACGCGGTAAATACCCATAGTAGACTTAGACGCTTCTTAGAATTATGCGGCGCCGACGCGCGCTGCGCCGTCTGCCGCGCTGTCGTGCCCAAAGATCAGCTGCGCGAGCATCTCCGCACCAGGCACCCCAAGCTGATGGACGCGGTAAATACCCATAGTAGACTCACACGCTTCTTCGAGCGATGCGGCACCGACGCGCGCTGCGCTGTCTGCCGCGCTGTCGTGCCCATGCCCAAGGATCAGCTGTGCGAGCATCTCCGCACCAGGCACCCAAAGCTGATGGACGCGGTAAATACCCATAGTAGACTTAGACGCTTCTTAGAATTATGCGGCGCCGACGCGCGCTGCGCCGTCTGCCGCGCTGTCGTGCCCAAGGATCAGCTGCGCGAGCATCTCCGCACCAGGCACCCCAAGTTGATGGACGTGGTAATTACCCATAGTGGACTTGAAAGATCCTTAAATCCCCAAGCTTTTGGGAGCGGTAACTATCTATAGTAGACTCACGAAGATCTTATAACCACAAGCTGTTGGATGGAACTATCCATAGTACTCACAAGGTTCTTCAAGCCCCATGACTGTTGGATGGAAACTATCCATAGTAGACTCGAAAGCTCCTTAAAGCCTCAAGCTGGCAGACTCACAAGGTTCTTCAAGTCCCATGGGTGTTGAGGTCTCCACTTATGCATTGTAGACTCACGAGTTTAGTGCAAGCACCAAGCTTTCGGAGTAGAAGTCGAGTACCCATAGGAGAATCACACGCTTCTTCGAGTGATTTCTAGCGCTGAGGCCAGGGTCTGTTCTGTCAGTCGTACCCAATACAAGGATCACCTGCGCAACCATCTGCGCACGAGGTAATCCAAGCTGTTGGACACGGTAGTAAACAAACTAACTATATTTTGGTTTAGTGATCCAAACATGATCTTAGCCTCCGAAAGCAGAGTACGCCACTCACTTGTCCCGATCCTGCGCAGTTTATCGCCAGTTTTCGGCTTGAAGCTTACGGAGATCCACCTCCACCACGTCTCCCCAGCGGTACTTGAGACGACCGACCGGTCTATAGTAGACTCACAAACATTTTCTAGTGCTGCAGCGAACCGCTGCGATGTAAATAAGTCGTACCCAAGGGTCCCCAGCGTGACTAGTAGACTCACAAGGTTCTTATAACCACAAAAGCTATTGTAAGTGGAATCTATAATAGACTCACAAGCTTAGCTACAAGCACCAAGCTGTTGGAGTCGGTAACTAATATCCATAGTAGATTTACAATCACAATCCTTGGCAACCCGGACCCAAAAGGAGCATTTCTTGGTGGTCGTCGGGTCCCAATTTTCTTAAACCATGTGAACTAGTAATTTCTGATTAATGTATTTTCCCCCAGGAATCGGAAGAGGAGACGAACAACTCCCAAGAGGACGTCTACACCGAAATAGTGTTCCTCGAAAACGAGGAAAATACAAAGAAAACCCCAAAAGCTGAAAAAGTTAAAAAACCTAGAAAATCGGCCAAAATTGAGGCCTTGAAACGAAGACTAAGTTCCTCTTCAGACGAAGAGCCGCTGAAATTTAAGAAGAAGGAAAACGACGATGAAATTGAGCAATTCGGGAAATATATAACGTGCTTACTAAAGAAAGTACCGCAAGAAGTGTCTATGGAACTTCAAATGGATATTGTCAACTTGATAATGAAGAAACAGCTAGAATTAAAAAGAAAGGAAACGCCAATTTTGGTGGCAACACTGGCGACCGAAAACAAAATGGCGGAGGTGCGAACAGCTGACACCTGTCAATCCGTCGACCATAGTTTTGAGGGGACCGACGATACCAGTTTTAGTAATGGCTATATTTTAAATGTGGAAAATGACGCTAATGAAGGAAACGTTAAAAACTAATTCGTTAGATGGCGCTACTAATGAGTTTTGCGTGTCAATATTATCTCGAAGATTTTTTTTTGGAGCCTTTGAAAATATCTGAAATGTAAAAATATCACCAATTTCGATATTTTGGAAACGTTTGTCAGCACAGCAGTAGTTTTCATATAAATACAAAATAGCTGTTACACTAAATTCATTCCAGCAGATGTGCCATTACAGCCCCAAAAATTGCGAAGTACGAGTACCTAAAATTATAAATTTTAAAATAAATCTGATTTCGACTATACATGAGTTTTTTTGTGTAGTACACATTTTTTTAAGGCGACATGTCATGGCGATGTCGATCTACTCATTCAGGGTGAGTCTCCACTGGAATGGAGCGGAGCGGAGACTTGCGGAATGCAAAATGTGCTTCAATGGAGCCGTGCCCTCATACCTTCAATCCACGGGAGTTACTGGTACCTACTAGTACTGAAGTACTTCACATCTACAAAACTGCTCATGAACACAAACGCCATGTGTTGTAAGTTGTAAAACCATGTGGTGTAAATTATGAAGGGAAAAACTGAAAAATTTAATGGTTCAGGCAGGGTTCGAACCTGCTTCTCCAAACGGCTTTCCGGGCCAACACGTAAACATTGTAAACGTTTGGTTTACGTTAGCAGAAGTTACTGCTTTAGTAATAGTACATTACGTAACAAGGGTGGTAAACGAGGAATTACAAACGAGTGTCTATCCACTAGATTGCTTTTGGTAACTACGGCTTCCTGTCACCGCTCTTATTTTATTATACAATTTTATCAATATTGTATAAATAGAGTCCAACTCAAAATTCGAAGCAATTGAGTGGCTATTAGAAGAATTAGTAGTAGTAGTCAATATCAAAATTACTTACCGACCTAGGGCGTAATATACGACTTACCGCCCTAGGGCGTAATATATTTACCACCCGATTTTCTAGCATGTAAACCCTGAAAGTGTGATAAAAATTACTTACGGCCCTAGGGCGTAATTTACGATTTACCGCCCGCTTTTCTAGCGTGTAAACCCTTGTTTACAAGCAAGTGTGATGAAAAAATAATTACAGACGCCATGTTTAAAAAAGATACTTCCCGGTCCCGGCCTAGACCTTCAGTTTTGTATGAAATACCTACAGTTCTCTCGAGTTGTTTCAGCCAGAACGTGATACTTCGAAGCCTGTTATAACGCACGTTATGAGGACATTTCATTGCATGTTCGAGAATACTACTATTATTTAAGTTTTATTTTTATATTGAATGCTGAATTGAAACAGTAACTGGAATACATGCCACGCGATAAGACCGCCTGATAACAGAGGTCAGAGTTGTTTTTCAGACCCATTTATAATATAAACCGTCATTTATCCTGCTTATGTCCGGTTTGTTAATTTATTGTACATTTTATATTATACTCGACTGAAGGTAGAAAAAATGTTGTATTTATTACCTACTTTACTAACGCGAAATGTTAGTATAGAACATTTTATTGCTAAATCTTACTAGCGACGTACCTAGAATTCCCGATATAGCTAGGTATACGGTGATCAAATTGATGAAGCCAAATGGGTCAGTAGTCACAAACTATAAGAGATAGGGAAATTTGTTCTTGGGAACCATGGCGTCGATTTTAGATTTAATAAAAACTGCATTTTTTTTTATTAAACTAATACACTGGAACGGTACCGAAACGTCAGGGTGGCTCAATAATTAATATACGCGATATAATCCGTTTAAATTGTTTTATTTGAACACATTTTTCATACTTTGGGCCCGGGGTCCTTTCAGTTATTTCGACCAGAGATAGGTAAATCGATTAATTTTTAATCGATTAAAAAAAGTCAAAATTAATCGCTATTAATTTAAATTTACCACAGACCATAAGAATACTATAGACTGGGTATTGGGCGGGGCAGGCGTAACCGAGCTTAAGCCCAAATTGCCAAATACATGTCAACGTGATGTCAACAGTCACTTAGTTACCATCCGAACGTGCTTGAGTAATTATGTCCCAAAAAATTAGAAATATGCCGAATTGTGCCATTATAATCGTCACAGGCGAGATCTGCATACTCAAAAAGATACCTGATACAGTTTAATTTCACTGGGAAGTAATAAAATTCGTTATTTTGTAATATTTCGTAAAATATTGCCGTGCATTATGACAATTATACATTACTAGCTTGACATGGCAACTATTCACGCAACATCTTTAGGAGCACGCAATGTATACGTCCGTCTGACAATTTAGTGCGGGGGAACAAGTCTAAACCATAAATTGTCGATATTCTGTATGGAGGTTTTAATGTGAGCCGCTCGTGTTTCATACTAACTTGTCCATTTTAATAATATAATTTACACTTTATCACCTTGTTTTTTAGGGTTCCATACCTCAATCGGCAAAAACGGAAATCTTATAGGATCACTGTTGTCCGTCCGTCCGTCTGTCTGTCTGTCTGTCAAGACCCTTTATCTCGAGAACGCGTGGAGGTATCGAGTTGAAATTAACACTATATGTACATATACTCAGGTCTAGGGTCCCTTAAAGCTGTGAAAAAAAATAAAGCTTCTACGTTAACGTGAAAAAAGATACGGCCGTTTATGTCGGCAAAAACGTACATTTCGACACTCTTAAGGGAATCAAAGTGATAGGGTACTTCCCGATGACCTAGAACTATGAAATTTGGCAAGCACTACAAATACTTATAAAAATCTGAAATCGCCACATATACTTACTACAAATACTAATAAAAATCTTAAAAAATATAGTCATTTTCAAACATCAAGTCCACCTTTTGTACGATACGTTTACTTTTGTGCAATAAAGATTAATTCAATAAATAAATAGGTAAATCATATTTGGAGAACTTGGTTGCGTTAAGTTTGATTCAAATTCAAATTCGGTTATTGCAAGAACATAGTAATAATTTAGGTGATACAGGTATATACAGTGTTGCTTTATGTTCTACCAAAAAGGCATGCAAACAAAATAAAAAGTATTTAAATACTTAATTGTTACATATTTCAATTTGTTACTTATGTCAAAAATAAGGGATCACCTCTAGTGGAATAAAAATTCTTGTCATAAATTTGACCGTCATAACTCATTTCGCATAATGGCTTTCCTCATACATGTTATTTGTCATAAATTATTATTTGCATAACATTTTATATGTCATAATTGTTGTTTGGCAGGCTTTTCATAAGCATAATTTAGTATGGCACAAAATTTCAAGTAATATTATTGAATGTCATAATAATTGATAGTACAAAGAAGAGCAACGCATAAATTATGGTTTTCATAATTAATGGCAATAGAAATTATATAGTATAAGTTATATCACATGTACCAATCATAATACTTTATAACATTTGAAATAATGATACAAAAGTTACATGAGCACAAAAACAAAAAGGGGGGACGGGGGGGCGAAGCCCCCCACAAGGGGGGCTCGGGGGGCAAAGCCCCCCGCATTAAGAAATCCTTCTCCACACTGACCTCTTTGTTGTAGGTTAGGTTAGGTAAGAATTGTGAACCTACAAATACGAACATCGGCCAGAAAAGTAGGTTAGGTTAGGTTTGAAAGAACTGCGACCCACTCAGAAATGAACTGCTGCCAGAAAACCAGGCTGATGTTGAAATAAAAAATTAGGAACTTGATATTTATGTTCTTCAGTATTATGCGCCAATGCACGCTATGCATAAGAACATTATGACGATTAATGATTATGATTCAGGTTGATATGCTCCAAAATTATATGAAATTCCTTACTTATGCGTAAAAACATTATGGTCATAAAATTTATGCGGATCAATTAATGACTATACCTACACCTTATGCGCAAGGACTATTATGACAAAAGTGGTTATGCGCACCGACATTATGGCTTTAAAATTTATGCAACCCAATATGGAACCCAAAAATAATGACTAAAACTCAGAATTTGCAGATTAAATTAAATTACATTAATTATTACATTATTTTTATAAGTATTTGCACCTCGTTTGTATGCGGCGCCATACATTTCAGATGCAAACTTAACCCAACCAGGCCAATTAAGATGGGATAAGTGAAAGTTTGTACGGAACGAAGTTTGCGCGAGTCAGTTTTTTTTTTTTTTAATTCAGACTAGTAATTTTATTACCTACAGCGAAATCAATAGCAGTGGGTGACAAAATCATTAGATTAAAACAGTATTATTGTTTTGCTAATCTACAATATAATAACGTGCTAGTCAGTTGACGACGAGGTTGGCGCAGTTTTTATGCACCTGCCTACTGAGCCGGCGGTCCTTCGTTCGAATCTCGGCAAGGGCAAATATTTGTGTGATGAACTCGAATATTTTGTTCCTGGGTTATGGATGTTATCTATATGTATGTATTTATATATATTGTTTATATCATCGTCTAGTACCCATATTAAAAGCATTGCTTAGTATAAGGTCAGGGCGAGTTGTGTACGATTGTCCCTTAATTATTTTGTTTACATTTTATATGATAAAATAAATAAATCCACTCCGTTTATAATTTACCTACTACCTGTTCCAAATTTTGTAAGGTGATGTTTTTATTTTTCATATATCACTATATATGTAAACATTTTGAACGATAGAAAGATTGAGATGACGCTTCCATTTGATTTCGTCGCCAAAAATTAAAAGGTCTCATAATTTAATTTACGACCATACAAAATAAATATTTTCAACATGCATTATATTATAAACCTATACATATTATTATTTTATCGATATCGACTATTTTGATTTGATCATGCCCTTAACCTTTAGAATCAGTAGATGCATACCGCTGACTGAGCTTACATTACATTTTCTGGGTCGTTAAAATTAAACCTCGTGTTACGAGGATAAGGTTCAATTTTAAATGTTAGGGAATTGTAACATAAAACCTTGTGATTTATTGCCAGCGTTAATATCAAAAGTGACACTACTGAATTGACGGAAGTAGAAATCAATTTCTTGTCAATTCGAGACTTTGTCGTACTGAATCATAAAGTTTCATTTGCCTTTTATTTTATTTCTATTTAAGTTATAATAAAAATAAATTCATTGTCTGATATGCATATAAGGGCTAAAATTCTCGATACTTTGCTCGTAGTAGTGTATGACCACGAAAATCGCACACATTAGCTCTGCCAATGTCAACTCACTTCTGTTTGTTGTAAAACCTTATTTTAATACGAATATAATTGTGTGCGTGTAAAAGTCGGCTACAGCGGTGCTAGAACAAACTGCGCTGAATGCCATCTCCATATACTCCGTGAAATTTACAGTCTTCGATTGATGATTAACTAATCGTCATTTTCACGTTTAAAAATTATTATTTTTTGTATTTATTATCCCTATTTTGTAACTTATCTTGCTATTGCTATTATTATTGGTGGCCAATCATTTGTCCCGGCGGGCCATGACGCATCACGCAAAAAGCAAAATGGAATTTTTTGCGCACGCGACTGAGCGCTACGCAGATAATTCCGGAAACTTCCGAACACGAGGCGAAAGAGGTTATGTTGTCTTAGCTCTGACGAATATGTATTTATCTAAGTAAATATATAAAAAAAAAACTATATTTAGGGACAATCTTACACAAATCGACCTAGTCCCAAACTAAGCAAAACCAATACCGTCTTCACCATAAGGGCACACGGGGCCCGTGCCCAGGGCCCCCATTCTCAGGTTGCCCCGAAGGACCGACAATTTCTCTCACACAATAAATGGTCATACTTAGTATTTTTTTTAAATTATAATTCGCTTTTTTTACTTTCCAAAAGGGCCCCAAATTCTTGTGTGCCCAAGGGCCCCAGCCTAGTTTAATACGGCCCTGAGCAAAACTTTTAGTATGGGTACTAGACGACGATATACCTACCTATAGATAACATCCATGAACCAAGCACAAATATTCGAATAATATTTGAATATTTGCCCTGGCCGGGATTCGAACCCAGGACCGCCGGCTCAGTAGGCAAGTGCTTACAAACTCAGCCAACCGCGTCGTCAAAGTAGGTATCACTATATTACAGTGTAGTATAAAACAAATTCGCTTCTTACCGTCTGTCCCTATGTATGCTCAGATCTTTAAACGTATCTATTGAAAGTTCTTTTAAGTTAGTTGCACTGCCCACTATTTAACTGCTTAGCCCTATTAATCCTATTATGGTTGACTGGTAGAGAATTCCTCGTGGCATTAAGTCCGCCTTTTGTACGATAAGTTGTTTATTTTGTGCAATAAAGATTAAATAAATAAAACGTGGCTCCGGGAACTATTAGATCTCACTAAATCGCTAACGTTTTAAAAAAAAACAAATAAAGTCATATTTAAATGTTTTTTTTTTCAATCCCTATATTTATACGCATTTTGAAAAAAAAATAAACGAAAACTGAATCTATAAAAAATTCGACGTACATATCGCGATTTTTCTTGAGAATCGGTTGAGAAATGCGACCTGTAAACGAGAACAACCGAATGTGATGTATGTACGATGAGCTGCACAAATGCATGGCCCTGTTATGAATGAACTGCGCCCCTCGGTGATCTCCGCTCATCCGACGGGAACACTACATTGTTCGGGATAAAGAGTAACCTATGTGTTAAGCTACCACCATAACAAAGTTTATCAAAAATGGTCCAGCCGTTTAAGCGTGAAGAAGAAACAAACAAACACACTCACAAACTTTCGCTTTCATAATATCATAGATCAATGATAATGTGCGATTCATTCATAAATGGGCCGTGTATTTGTGAAGCCCAGAGTACATACCTGGGTATATGCAACGTAAGTAGACTCGTAAATATCAGTCACTTGACTCAGTCCGGAACACCCAAAAATTTTGAAGTTTCATTTTTACGAATCTATCATAATTCCGATTTTTCATAATACCGAAAGCGCTATCACGCCAAACCATGATTGACGACACGATTGGCTCGGTTTGTAGACACCTGCCTACTGAGCCGGCGGTCCTGGGTTCGAATCCCGGCCAGGGCAAATATTTGTGTGATGAACTCGATTATTTGTGCTTGGGTCATGGTTGTTCTATGTATGTATTTAAGTATATATTTACCTATATAAGTACGTATATCGTCGTCTAGTACCCATAACACAAGCCTTCTTGAGCTTAATTTGGGACTAGATCGATTTGTGTGAGGTTGTCCGATATTTATTATTTTTTATTATGATATTAGCTTTGGATGGTATGTGACACAATTAAATTAGGTTAGGTCAGGGTTATATGTTATCCCAAAAAATGTCAAAATATTTCACCAGAAAATGGTTTTCGGAATTATGAAAATTCGGTTAGTATAGTGATGCATTCGGACAATTAATAAAAGGTCGGAGTTTTGTTTTGTAGTGTACCCGACACAGTCTTTTTTAGGGTTCCGTACCCAAAGGGTAAAAACGGGACCCTATTACTGAGACTTCGCTGTCCGTCCGTCCGTCACCAGGCTGTATCTCAAGAACGGTGATAGCTAGACAGTTGAAATTTTCACAGATGAATACTAAAAATAAATATTTAAAGGGGGCTCCCATACAACAAACTTGGTATAGATTATGGTACGGAACCCTTCATGCGCGAGTCGGACTCGCACTTGCCCAATTTTTTTAAATAAATATCGGACAACCTCACACAGATCGATCTAGTCCCAAATTAAGCTCAAGAAGGCTTGTGTTATGGGTACTAGACGACGATATACATACGACGATAGATATGTACTTAACCTATTGACCGCCAAGCGGTCTAGCAATTTACCGTGCCACTGACGCCAGAGTAAAAAAAAAAGATGTGCCCCAAAATCAACAGGGATTGAAAAATACTTGTAGCGGTTAGAATTACAAAGTTTTTGATCATTGAAATTTGGACGGCTGTGGCCGACGTGGCGTCAGGGGCACGATTTTTTGTTGACGGCCACAGCCGACTGTGGCGGTCAAAAGGTAAAATACATAGAACAACCATGACCCAAGCACAAATATTCGAGTTCATCACGCAAATATTTGCCCCGGCCGGGATTCAAACCCGGGATCGCCGGCTTAGTATGCAGGTCTCTACAAACTGCGACAACCAGCGTACCGCGTATATTTATGTATTGAATATTATTGTATTGTCATCAAAGTTAAGTAAGTATGCAAAATTTCAGCTCAATCGGTTGACGATATCTGCTTCAAAATTGAGTTGCAAGATTCCACCCGAACAAACATACTTACATACATACATACAATGCAAGTTAAATAAAAGCTTGTAAAATACTTATGGCGGGGTGATCAGGGAAGGTCTTGTTGCATGCATCTCGTTTGAATTATCCCCTAACTCCTAACCTTTAAGGAGTTATACCTTCCATCATCAGCTCAGCATAGGAAGATGACTATCAGACCCAAATTAAAAAGTTGTTCAAGATTAGTCAAACTGTGAAACCCTCTTTTTGAAGTCAGTTAAAATACTAAAACAACAAAGTGACAAAGTTTTCTGAAAACCGCATCAAAATTATAAATTACAGGTTAAACTGAGAACCTACTTTTTTGAAGTCTGTTGAAAATGCTACTAAACCTGACCATGACAAAATTTGGAATAAAAAGCTTCAATATTGGCCGAGATCCTGTCACTTTTTCCAATCAAAGCTGAACCATCTTGGAAACAGTTGCAGGTTTGTACCAAACATAGCTAGGTATAAAAGTACCATCTCAACAGAGTGCTTCGGATTATTAAACCCAAGTACTGTAAAAAAAACTGGCCGAGTGCGAGTCGGACTTGCGCACCGAAGGTTTTGTACAACTAAATAATTAAGAACTTATTTTTGTTTTCTGCATTTGTTGTTGTAGTGGAAACAGAAATACATAATTTGAGAAAAATTACATCTACCTATAACAGTTCATGGCATACAGCCTGGTGACAGACAGACAGACAGACGGACAGCAGTCTTAGGAATAGGGCCCCGCGTTTTTTACCCTTGGATACGGAACCCTACAAACCTAACTAAAAATGTTATACAAATGTCTCACCCATAGATCCATGGAAATCCTGTTATGTAGCACTCGAGTACCATTACTGGCTGTTCTCTCTAAACTTGACTCGTTGTCTTCTTTCTTCCGCTAAAAAAAATGCTCTATTGAGCGGTTGATTGACGTCTGAGAGAAACTCAGAACTATTTGGCGGGCTCCGAAGAGCCCTGGGACTAGGATAAAGGATGGGGAATTTGGACGGGGACACTGGCTTCAGCCCGAGCTAGGACAACTCGGGCTGCGGTGATATGTACGCCGGTTTACAAATTTCTTGTTAATCTTATGACTTATGAAATTTCAGTTCATGAGGTTCTTCTTATGATAGTTTCTTCGGTTCCAATTTGCTTTGCTTCTTGAGCTTCTTCATTCAAGTTTCTGAGTTTTCAGGGCTTCTTTCTTCTGACATTCTTCTTTGGGTTATCGTTTCCGGGATGAAGATCGAAGCTTCTTGAGCGAGAAGGTTTATAGCGAGGAACCTCCGGCTCCGAAGAGCACCAGGGTAGGGGAAAAGGGAGAGGAAAAGGGAAAAGGACGCTGCGGCTGGCTATAGGCGACGTAGGTCGCACAACCATCTTCACTTACACAATTATACTACAACTAATTATAAAAAACTTGTAAAATTCCAAATATACTCGTTTTTTGTACATCACAGAGACTCCAACGGCCGAGCGCCGCAGCTGAGATCATGTCAACTCTGCACTTCACAAACATATATATCTCCAATCCATAACAGACGTAGCGTAATCCTTCAATTTGTAATCTACTACTAGAATTAGGACGGCGGGGCGCAGTTTTTTTAAAGCTCTGAGGGTGCGGGGTGCGCGCCGGTCTCTTTTGCGCTGCCTGTTCTTTTTTCCCGCGCGCCCCGCCGCTTACAAATAAACTTGGTCTCGAGATAAATAAACAATACGGGCCTCGCGCCCTACACTCGTTCAAAATATAAAATCAACGCCTCATTTATAAAAGAAATGCAACGTTCCAGTGCTCCGCGCGGCGCCGGCCGCGCGCCAGTCTAATAGGGCGGCGCTGTCGCCCGCAGGGCTCCAGCCGCGGCCGGGGCCCCCGGTGAGGACCGGGGGCTCCGACAGCAGCCGCGAGCTCGGAGGGAGGCGCCGGGCCGCGCGGGGCGCGAGGCCGCGCCGGGGCGCTCCGTCACCCGCCCGAGCGCGACGCGGTCTCTATTTTTTTGTGTTTTTCTCAAGTTTTATGGAAGAGACTCGCGCCGCGGGCGGACGGGCGGCGAGGCGCGCCGGCGCCGCACTTAACTACTAAAATTTTTTTCACAAAATAATACCTAACGCCGGAATTTAGTGGACGCCGTCGCCGCGGCTCCGCGCGGGGCCCGGCGCCGCGGCGGCGCGCGCCGGCGGTCGCTTCACGAAATAAAAACTTAGCACGAGCGGCGGCCGTGGCCGTCGCCCCTTAACACTAGCGTTAGAGTCCGTAGGCCTACGCCACGTTGAGGAGCAGCTTGAGCGGCAGCGCGCGGTCGGGCTCCGGGCGGCAGCGCTCGCCGGCGCGGCGCCAGTGCGTGGGCGGCGGAGGTAGTGCTGCCGCGGCGGGCGCGGAGCCCCACTTGCTGTTGGCGTAGCGCTCCTCGCGTGTGTAGCGCTCGTCGCGGGTGTCGCGCGCCTCGCGGCCCTCGCGCCGCTCGCGCCGCGCCGCCAGCGCCAGCCCGCCGCCCGGCAGGGGCGTGCGGCTCGCCCGCCTCCGACCCTTCTGAGCCTGGCAGTTCATCTCGGCCCACGGTTCTCGTGTTCTCCTGAATCTTACTCGCGGAATGACTAACGGACAGTTCACTTATCACTTTAGGGTAGCGACGTGTCGGAGCTGAGCGTCGTTCACAAAATGGTCGCCTCGCGCGCGGTGGTTTGACTACGCCGTGTCGGCCTCGAACCTGTCGTCTACGCGGATGACACGTCGAAACACACTGTACTGGTTCACTTTCACGAGCGCGTCGGCGGTCTCGCTGCTAGCTCCGGTGATAATCGATTTTTACTTTTACAAATAAACATGGATGCCACCTCTCCATTATTCGCACCTTCACCTCTCGATTTCGACTACGTCACGGCGGCGGCGCTCGCGGTATATATACCGTAATGGCGGCTGCGCGATCGAGCTGCGCAGTGGGGAGGTAAAGCATGCTAGACATGGGGCAACAATAATAATAGCTGATCAGTCAAAATTTTAAATGAGTATGTATGCGTTTGCAATAGATCTAATTAAATCTATTTAGAATAACTTATTTTTCTTTGTTAGTGCTTCTGTGTTTGTGTTGTGAAACTTTTAAACTTTTCTAATTCTCCTAAAATCTTCCTGATATTTTTCGTAAGAAAGGTAAAAAAAATAGAAAAAAGGATCCTACTTCGTTACTCAATATGTGTACTCAAATTAATATTTTTTTAATTCTTCGAATTGGTTGTGTCCGGGTCAACCCTGTTCCATTCAAGGTCAAACATTTAAGCCACATCACTCATATCAGTACCATACTATTGTTTTTTTTTTTATATTATTTCATAGAATTATTCGTAGGTATACAATGTGTAGGTTTTAATTGTGTCCGATTTACGTAAGAATGAAAAAAAAATCTCTAATTGCTAAATACTCGGTAAAATAAACAAAACAATTTTATATCTGTACTAGACCGGTTGCCATCTTTTTAAAAATAGAATAGAATATATTTTGTACTATGTTAGCGACCATCACTATCGATTCTCTAACACAAAAAATTATTTTTGTTCCTGGAAAATAAATCTGCTTTAGCTAGAAGTAAGAAATGAAATGAAATGAAATGAAATAATTTATTCAGTAAGTAGGCCACAAGGGCACTTTTACAAGTCAGATTATGAATCTACCGGCATTTCGCAAGGTGGAGACCGCTGTTGAGAAGAAATATTACACAAATATATGTGTATAAATTAAATAAATACTGCTAATGAAAGCCTTTTTTGCTACAAAATGTATATTTGAATACTATCAAATATAAAAACATTAATTTAGGGGTCTTTAAAGTTAACTTAAACTTATATGTATTTTCAACAATAAGTGCAGTGAAATTTTACAGAGTGACTGTGTATGACAGACCTACTATGGCTACTCAAATTAAATTATATTTAAAAATAGATACCAACAATTTAACTTATTCAATAGTTTTATACAAATCCATCATAGTTTCGCATAGCGTATTATTATTATTTGAGACTTTGCATCTAAACAGAACAGCAATCAGACAATCATAAAAATACACACTATCAAAGGTCAGAGAGAGTTATTTAGTGTAATGGTGGGCAATTTGTTAAATCATTAAATATCCTGTCGTGGTAATTTTGCGATCACCAGACGCGATAAGAATAGTAAAGGTTTTAAAGTTGGATCATTAACAAAACATCAGTGGTAATTGCTAAATCTCGATGTCAAATCTAACAAAATCCTATTTAATTACTTTTTTATAAAATATTTCACGTGCAAATAAATATAAAAGTGTTATTGAAAATTGTTAAATATTCGTGACTGATCAGTGAAACGTTCCATGCATGCAGCGCTTTACATCGAGTCCCCGTGACTCCATTCGGCCAGCTCTAACTGCAACAACACACAGCAAAGCAGTAGTGAAATTATTATCAAACAAATCGCAAAAGTTCCTTCAAAATTAGCATAGTTGAAACAATTCATTGCAGAAATCATATGTACATACGATGATACTTAATTTCAATAAGTTTTATAAGATGTGAACGCTTTATTTGAGTCATAAAAACAAGACTACTTTGTATGGGATGCGTTTACTGTTTTCTCTAATACTGTATCGAGTTAGCAACGATCGAAAAAAAAAAGTTTATTCAACAAAACGAGGAGGTTACGTGCGACTGAATTCGGTATAACCCTACCAAATAAGAAAGTGCACGTAACAAAGACGCTGGGTATATTGAAAGTAGCTTTGAATTAATCCGTATTATTCGAAAATGGACGCCTGTTTTGAAACAAGTTATCATTTTACGATAAATCCCTTGTTTGTTTACGTCGATTTATTGTATGTTATTTCAGATATCGCGTTACTATAGTTCATTGTTATTTTGACACCAATGTCTACACTGTTTCGTAATACGACCTAATTACCTATGTAAATTAACTCCGAGCTCTTCTAAATGGAAAATAACAAAGTAGATATTTGTGCTTTCGCTGTAAAATTTCTCATTTCTATTTATCTAAGAGGCCTTTGGTTTTTTCACTGAAAATTGATACTACATTCACAATCTTTTGTAAAAAAAAACTATTTTTGGAGGTTGGTCTGTGGTCGGTCACTTCGTCAGCAAATTAATTGAGAGGTCAGAAAAATTATTAATAGGTAGATCAGCAAACGAAATCGTTACTTCCTATGTATGTCTTTATTTTTTAAACGCGGTACCTAATTGAGATTTCTAAGAAACAATTATCCAAGATAATTATTTTTATTTTTTATTTAATATACTTTTTTATTGGTGACCAACAGCAATGTACGGTAACAATTGCCAGATTATTCTGTTAAAATGATTTGATTGACACTGATAGAGCCCATATAGCATACAGGTAAGGAAGAAGTAAGTTGAAGTGAAATTCCGTTTTCTCTGACAAAACAAACTTCTTGGTAACTAGGTATATTGATTTAAACCTGATTTAAACTCGTAGAATTTTATTTTAACATATTATTTTTATTACTTATAATTATAACAAAACTAAACTCAATCGCGTTTAAAATTTCTTCTTGGTCCAGATATTGTAGTGTACCTATACGAGTACCCATATTATTGAAATATATATGCACGTACAAGTAGGCATCTAGAAGTTTATCGTATATTTGTTTACCAATGAATAAAAAGTTATCAAATTATTTTTCATCTCTGTGAGAATTATCTAGAAGATATGACCTTGTTTGCTGATACACTGTTAAGCACACCTAAATAGCACATTTGTTATTATTATAAGTATGCATGCACCTACCACAAGTACCTTCCTACACTGGCGTTACTCCTGTGGCGCCGAGACATTCAGTCTGTCTGTACCCCAACAGTTCATGACATGCTAAAAAACTGGCCAAGTGCGAGTTAGTCTCGCGCACCGAGGGTTCCGTACAAACACTTCCCATCTTAACTGGCCGGGTTAAGTTTGCACCTGGTATGTATCGCACCGCATGCAAATGCGGCACCTTAACACAACCGATCACGTTTGTTGTATGGGGGCTCCCACTTAAATATTTATTTTATTCTGTTTTTAATATTTGTTGTTTTAGCGATACATCTGTGTGATAATTGAAACTGTCGAATTATCACGGTTCATGAGATACAACCTGGTGACAGACGGACGGATAGCGGAGTCTTAGTACAGTCCGACCAAAAAGAGTAGAAATTAAAAAGTGGCAATACTGTAGTGTCGTCCCCGTTTTCGTATATTGATTAGAAAGGGAGGACCCTACTGTAATTGGGTCCCGTTTTTTATCCTTTGTGTACGGAACCAAACCCTAAACACAAAAACTAGCCTTACTAAAACCTACCTAATTGTACATTCTTGTAATAAAATTTTGGGAAACCATTGCGAAACAAAATTTCCAAAACGACAACATTTAGGCATCTTAAGCGTTCATTAAACCAATCTTTGTATGTGAAGTCTGGCCATTGTGATAAGTATGATTCCATCATTTATTTTAAGTGAGAGATCGAAGGGTGGTATTGAAATCGTCATTAGCACCTTCGAAGGGGAGAAAGAAAAAGGAATAAACTTTTGATTCTAATGTCGGCTTTACACAACTTCCAAAGTTGACAGAGATCAGTCAGAGAGAGATCCCATTAACCGAAGTATTACTTGCTCAACCGAAGTGCCTATCCACACTATCATATTTAGTACTCAACTTCGCCAGTAGTGTCTATACTTGTATAAGTCCTATAGACTACACTACTCGCCAATTAGACTAAATGTTGAGCGAATACTGTCGTATTCGTCTAATATCTACACTGTCGTATTCGCTTAATGTTCTACGCGCTCAAAATATCCATTTCATATACATATACCAGTTAGTTAATAGGCATATTTAAAGCCACTGTTTTCTCATGATATAAGTATTCCAGTCAGCTCCAACGACGTGAGAACGGGTAAACAACATCGCGTGTCTACAGTCACGTACCACTGCAGCCCAGTCGCGTTAAGAGTACGCCTTGTTTGTATGCAAGGCTTTAGACATCAGGCTCAAACTTAACTTGGCCGGGTTATACATACTACTAACCAAACTGCGTTGTTAAACTCGACGCGTCTCATATCAAGTTGGCAGGAAATGTGAGGATGTCGTTAAATATAATATAAACATTATGTCATTGTTATTTATACAAAACTCCCTGTCTTATTTGGTAAACAATTGACTTTCTAACCGCGAAATGTAATATTTCATACTCATTTTCAAAACTATGTTGATAACAAAGATAATCATGAATTCATGACTGACTTCTGATAAACTTAAATAATGAACAGATGTAGTGAATAATAGTTTTCAATAGTAATTTGTCGGAAAAATTAGTTTTAGCATGTTTTTTCTATCAGCTACGGTGAAAAAGTTGAGATGGAAATATTAAAACGAGCTTACTCGACAAAATACGATGAAAAACACATCACTCATACACTACATCTGTACGTGATATAATCAGTTAAAACTGTTTCGTACTTTGACAGTATAAGTGGCCTTATCACAAAAGAGCGATCTCTATTAGACAAACTTTAGACTTAGGTTTAAAGAACTTTTTCTCAAAATAAATTTTCCATTTCACTTAATGCAAAATTACTGTGTAAAAAAATATTGTAAGATATCATTAAGAACACTCGAAACAAAATGAGTTATTTGTATTTAAGTATGTATTTATCTATATACATATGTTTATCGTCGTCTAGTGTCCAATACAAGCCTGCTAGAGCTTAATTTGGGACTATATGTTGGAGGAAATATATATTTGCATGCTAGTATTAATAGTACATATAGCAGAATAAGCCGCCTAATGTCTATGTTCACCTGTCGACAATTCACTGTACCCACTTATTCTATGCAAATAAATTATTCTTAATTATTCTTATTCTAGATTGATTTGTGTGAGGTTGTCCGATATTTATTTATTTTATTTATTTATTACACCATGACGCCACTTACGTAGAAAATACCACCTTAAAAAACCTTCCTTTCCAACATACTTATCCACCTGCTTACTTTGAGATCTAAAAATAAACACCCTGATTTTTCCCTCTTGATAAACCACGCTTCATCCTTTTCCGAACCCTTTCTGTCATTAAAGACCCTATTAAGACGATTTTGAACAATCGCTTATTCTTGCATTGTGTGAATACTTGCTTAATCTTTAGGGTGATTCAATGACAAAATCCCATTAGTAATAATGAGGCGTTATCATTTGTATGATTTTCGTGGTAAGTATCAAAGATAGTGGCCATTAGTGTGGTAAATTTCAATCGAAATTATTAATAGCGCTAATATTAACAAAAATTAGCAAGTAAATGACAATGCCTTATAATGAGAATGGTCACTTATTAACTCTTAATCGTTTAATTAAACTTAAAATGATACTTACACTTTTCGCCGTAGACCGTGGTGATGGTGATGGTATTTAAAACAAAAAAAAATTACAATGAAGCTGCAGCATTGCATGGCCCATTTATGAACGAATTACATAGTTCATAAATGGGCCATGCATTTGTGCAGCTCATAGTACAACATTTTTTTTTTGAGAGTAATGCCTTAATCACACGTACCGAGACAGTGGGCGAGACAGTGCTCTCGTCCCTGTCACACACAACACAAGACAAACGGGCGAGACAGAGCACTGTCTCGCCCGTTTACTCAGTACGTGTGATCAAGGCATTAGATATGTTCAGGTAAAGTACAGTACAGGGATCGGATACCGTTATTCGTCTCCATTCAAAATACCGTTATTAAATTTTGGTTTTTCGCTTACATCTTTATATATAGTGGGCTGATTTCAAAGATGTATATATTTATAACTAAATGTTATTTAATAAAAATCGATAAAAAAAACGCGAAATTAGAAAGATATTTACATTTTAATGAACCGGTATCGATCCATGGACTACGATATTTTATGTTCAAATTCAGAAGTATTTTAAGGGTAACCATTTTTAAGTGCTATGTATAATAGCATTTCATGCTCGGGTGCTGCTACCCAGGGGCACCACGGGTTTCCAAGTTCTGCGCCGCGGCACCCTGGTGCGCCGTGGAGAGTGAAAAAAAATCGACCAAGTGCGAGTCTGACTCGTGCACCGAGGGTTTCGTACAAACTTTCATTCATACTATCTTAATTGGTCTGGTTGAGTTAAGTTTGCATACAAACCAGGTGCAAACTTAAAGCAACCGAGTTCTCCAAATATGATGTTTGTAAAGGACTATATTTTTATGATTTTATTACAAATGTAGAGTTTTCAGATTTTTATAAGTATTTGTAGTATGTGACGATATTACTTGCCAAATTTCATAGTTCTAGGTCATCGGGAAACTTGTACCAAATCATTTTGATTCCCTTGAGAGTGTCTAAATGTACGTTTTTGCGACATAAACAGCCGTATCTTTTTTTTAACGTAGAAGTTTGATTTTTTCACAGCTTCAACGGACCGTAGACGAGTATATGGTTTAAATTTCAACTCGATACCTCCACGCGTTCTCGAGGTAAAGGGTCTTGACAGACAGGCAGACGGACGGACAACAAAGTGATCCTATAAGGGTTCCGTTTTTTCCCATTGAGGTACGGAACCCTTAAAATTGGCCAAGTGCGAGTGGAATCGCCCGAAGGGTTAAGTTTGCACCTGTGTATGGTGCCAGATACAAATGAGGTGCAAAGTTAATGCAACCGATCATGTTTGTCGTATGGGAGCCCACTTAAATATTTATTTTATTCTGTTTTTAGTATTTATTGTTATACCGGCTACAGAAATACATCGGTGAAAATTTAAATTGTCTAGTTATACGGTTCATGAGGTACAGAATGGTGACCGACAGGCAGACAGACGGACGGATAGTAGTCTTACTGTAATAGGGTCCCGTTTACCCTTTGTGTACGGAACCCTAAAAAGGGACGCCGTGAAGGGCTTTTGGTTCACTCCTTTCTGGAAATAAAACTTCACTATTTAACTAGCCATTGCAAATTATCGTACAATACAATACAAAAATTCTTTATCGCACACACAATTTAATACTTGAAACCGTAATTTAAAAATGGTTGGTAATAAGCGGTCTTATCGCTAAAGAGCGATCTCTGCTATACAATACCAAAATACTATAAAGTTAAAACCGTACGCCGTGCAAGGAACCCTTGCTAAGCCCTAGCCCTGGGGTAACATAAGACACGTCATTGTATTTTATTTGTGCATGGAGTACTTCTTCGCTTTGTAAGTGACGGTGTAGTTTATGAATACGATCACGTGACAAACAAGGATGCAATCCACTTGTTTGTACCTGCAGGGCCAATTTAAGTTTGCACTTTCGTCAGACAATGATCGTAAAGTTCGACGAACTCATCTTCAATTCAATTCAAAATGGTCTCCAGGGCACTTTATAAAAGGTTAATAATAATAGTAAGTTAGTAACAGAGGGGTTAGTTGGTTAGGTCGTCAGTTGTATGTTGTATTGTAGCTACCCCACCCAGGGTGATGTCGGAGCGCGACGAGTCATGCGGGTATTATTATTGCTTCCATTATTGCATAAACGAGAATGCTTCAGTCAATATTATTATTTCATTGACAAAAGCTAGGAGCCAATGTATACGTATTATTTTTTTTTACGTTTAATTGATTGCATATTTAAAAGAATTTTTTCAAGGTTGTTTATAGTTGACTACTTTTATGTAGTTCATTAATAACAAAATAATTATTTGGTCAGCAAAACAACAAGGTACATTAATAAATATTTGTTAACGAAACTGTACTGTGTCTAGTACTTGTAGTCTGGCAAATAAACAAATTGATTGATAAATCCCGGTCTGGAAAATAAAAAAAGATCCATCTTTGGTCAGCAGAATTATAACTTAGTACTTATATAATATAACCAAATCTATGCTGACATTGCTGACTGAATAATAAATCCGCTAATTAGAACCTTAACTAGCGTAATATATTTAAATACTGTACTATTATATTGTTTGCGTTTTGGGTGCTGGATTATTGGATTTATTGGAATGTTCGGATTACTGGATTGTAAACAAAAGTTCATAAATAATAAAATAATAGCGCCACGTAGGAAGTCAAATGATTATTGCCGGATTAATGGACGTATCGGACTATTTAGTGCCGGATTAGTGAGACTACACTACGGTACTGGGTCGGCCATTCTAACCGGTTTTCTCTTAAATCAATCGCACTTACGGAACATACGGACTTCTACTTCTACTAGGTAAGGTATCTAGGCACTGTCGATAAATATGTCGGATATGCAGCTCATGTATTGTGTACGTGTGTGTGTGTGTGTGTGTGTGTGTGTGTGTGTGTGTGTGTGTGTGTGTGTGTGTGATTTTATTAACACATACGCAACATTTTATCACGAGAAAAAATATTTTACGCTAACGAAGCCGCGGACAAAAGCTAGTAAGTACCTAATAAATACTATTTGTTTAATAAACTATTTGATGTTTTTTTCATTTATCCTTCCGGACAGGCTCAGACCATAGCCCATACCGCCTCTTCATTAGTTTATTTCATCTTCCTTTTATTGGATGATAATTTATTTATTTATTTATTGAAAAACAGGTTACATAACATTACAGTAATATCGTTAAATACCGCGTCCTTTTATTAAACTTCAAAATTTTAAAACTACTCCCCATACCTATACTGTTAAATTAAAAATACTTTCAAAACAAAGTCAGCTGTAACGCTGTTAATCCAAGAAAATTAGATTGCAATATATGGAAAATTTGGCAAAATGAAAGGACAACTTTTATCTATCAGGATATGTAGGTTATAGAGCCAAGTTTAATTTTATCTACTCTCCCCCCCTCTCAGGGGTGAGCGTCACCCCCCCGCGCCCTCGAATGTGTCCCGGAGCGCGGTATTTTCCACTTTAGAAGAAAACCGTGTACGATACATACAAAGTGTATAGGAACGAAATAATTCTGAATAAATTTACTATAAACCTTTCATACATACAAAAGCAATAGCACTTATAGAATCGGCGCAATCTGTTACCAAATACTAACGTTTTTAATTATTGATCTTTTTTTTCTGCTAAAAGGTTAGTTATCTCAAAAACTGCACACTTCTCGGCCAAAATTTGTATGACAAAAGTAAAGAATGGAAAATGTTCTTTCTAAAAATGTATAATTTATTTCTGTTTCTCTTTCATTTACCGTTGCAATGCTATTTTTAAAATTTAAGTCATTTGGCCATTATGCGAAATATAAATATTCGTACTAGTTAAACGGTGTTACTTGCAATACCATAGACTTCTTATGTTTTTCTGTAATCTACAAGTATTGAACTATATTCTGTATTTTTTTTTTTTTTTAGCCTCACTATTTTAGGAAATAAGGGGTGTGTGGGGAAATCGTCAAGTTTTGCTCATTTTCGTAAATAACTTCAAAACCGTTTAACTTAGAATTATATAATACATATATTTGAGATGTTCATAATGTACCCTTTCATTTGATATGTCACACGATATACTATGCCATTTTTTTTTCTATTTTGCCCCCTAAACTGGCCCTCATGTCAAAATGTATTTATTTGCGTCACGTCCATGTTTGGGTCATCAATTTACATACGTGTACAAAATTTCAACTCAATCGGTCCAGTAGTTTCGGAGCAAATTGGCTATGACCGACGGACGGACTGACACAGACACACGAGGGATCCTACTATAATCATAGCAAATTTTCTCCGAAACTACTGGACCGATTGAGTTGAAATTTAGTACACGTATGTAAATTGATGACCCAAATATGGAAATGTAACGTAACGTAAAGTAAATCAAGTAATTTGAAACATGGGGGCCAGATTTGAGGGGTAAATTAGAAAAAAAAATAGCAAAGTATATCGTGTGACATATCAAATGAAAGAGTACATTATAAATATCTCGAATATATATATTTAATAATTCAAAATTAAACGGTTTTGAAGTTATTTACGAAAACGAGCAAAACTTGACGATTTCCCCACACACCCCTTATTTCCTTAAATAGTAAGTCTAAAAAAAACAAAAAATACAGGATATAGTTCAATATTTGTAAATTACAGAAAAACATATAAGAAGTCTATGGTATTGCAAATAACACCGTTTAACTAGTACGAATATTTATATTTCGCATAATGGCCAAATGACTTAAATTTTAAAAATAGCATTGCAACGGTAAATGAAAGAAAAACAGAAAGAAATTATACATTTTTAGAAAGAACCTTTTCCATTCTTTACTTTTGTCACACAAATTTTGGCCGAGAAGTGTGCAGTTTTTGAGATAACTAACCTTTTAGCAGAAAAAAAAGATCAATAATTAAAAACGTTAGTATTTGGTAACAGATTGCGCTGATTGTATAAGTGCTATCGCTTTTGTATGTATGAAAGGTTTATAGTAAATTTATTCAGAATTATTTCGTTCCTATACACTTTGTATGTATCGTACACGGTTTTCTTCTAAAGTGGAAAATACCGCGCTCCGGGACACATTCGAGGGCGCGGGGGGGTGACGCTCACCCCTGAGAGGGGGGGAGAGTAGATAAAATTAAACTTGGCTCTATGACCTACATATCCTGATAGATAAAAGTTGTCCTTTCATTTTGCCAAATTTTCAGCTAATCTTACTGAATTATGTAACACATCTGCGTCCTATAAAAGAACCTGTTCCAAAACTGGGCTGACAAAAACACCCACCTCGGGAACAGCTGATACGTTCCATAGGCTTGTTTTTTATATTGTCGGCTCTTTCTCGCTTGAGTTTAATTTGGTAAGCGTGTGAAAGAGAGGTCGGAGGGAGATTTTTTCGAGGCAAAGGGAATTTGCGTGGGATGGAAGCCATGTTTGTTTACAATACAAACTTATGTTTGCATTTGGATACGAGCAACGGCTCAAAATAGACAAGGGAATAGTATGCAAGTTTTGAAATTCGAATTTTTGCCGCTAAGCGGAGTAAAGTTGTTGATTTTTTGTACGAAAGTTGGGATTGGAATGGACACCAATAAGAACTTTTCGGGGTTTCAATCAAAAATAGATCTCAGTTAGGGGTATTCTTGTTTCATTTTAGACATAATAGTTTAGGTAGGTATACGTATTTAAGTATTTCTTTTTCATAATTTGTCTCAAAGTTCATATAAAAATGCCCTGCTACATATAGATGTTTTCTGTTTAGTCCAATTCATTGGTAGCGATAGAGAATGCCTAACGGCATTAAGTCGATACATGAACATGTCAGCGACATTTATCGTAAACGATTAAAAGTTTCGAATCACATAGGTATCATTTTTATCGACGCTTAACTTATTCAGATTCCACAAAATAAGAAGTAATAGCAATCAGAAACCGAAAAGCAACTACTACATTAACCTACGTCACAACAAGTGTTCCTTTTGTTCAAGATGAACTTACAAACAATTTAGCTCTGAACAACTAGACTTTGAACGTGTAAAACAAGGGGATGGCAACTTAATACACAAGTTACGTTAAAACAAGTGTTTTCTTTGTTTAAGTCAAATATTGCGACGTCATTTGTTTTTTTCGATTAAGGAAGATATATTATCATTGCAATATGATTAGATTAGAATTATCAGTGAGTTTGTGAATCAATTTTATGATAATGTTTCCTGTTACTATAGTTTGTTCACACCGTTTATGCACGTTGTTATTTTATTTATGAAGGTACTAGCGGCAGCGTCTTGTGCGCTGCAGTGGAAGACCTCACTAGTTTATTTCTGAATTGCTTAAATTTGTATTTTATTTTACGTTTCCAACATCCCCTTAATTAGACAAAATAACCGAAGGTCGCTAGTTCAAGCCTCGTTAAGGTTGAATAGAACAAACAATTCTCGTTCGAAAAAAAATAGAAAAAGATGGTCAAAGAGTTCATCCTGGCGAACATTGTCAAATTAAAGGTTACTCCGCCATTTTTGAAAAAATCGAAAATCTGACAAAACAAATTTCTTCAATATACCTAATTAACTATTTAACGCGCCCACAAAATTTCACGAGAATCGGTTGAGAAATGCAACCTATAGGCGAGAACAGCTGGAATTCCGAATACGGTCCTGTTGACGTCTGTCATAGTAATGGCGGCAGCGGGCAGGTCGTGGTCCACAGTAAACCCGTTTACATTGTTTTATTGAATCTATTCCCGCCCTGAAACCCTGGATGTCACGCCGGACCCCTTCCCATGTTGTTGTCAGGGCACTCCGCTAGCCATATACATGTCTGGTTTCCTGTACACGAACGAAAACAAAACAGACTGAAACACCTGTTCCAATAACCTAACAGGCAACAGAACAGATCTCTGCAAACAGACGTCTATACCTATCACACAGATACAATATCAATTTGTTTACAAGCTTTGTTTAATGTCATTTGTTGACAGTTTGTCCAAAAATTATTTCGTATGTTTGGGTATCCAGGCGTTTTCTGGCTGTTCTCGCCTACAGGTCGTACTTCACTTGAAAATTTGTGAGTACGATAAGTATTTTTTTGTCATTTCAGTTATATGATTTTTTTTTTAATATTAATTTCTGCCTTTCGGAAAGTAACTAATAATGATAATGACTAATTTCAGACATCATTCTTAGTTGATATTGATATTAACTCGAAATACTCGATCGCGAGTTTATCACTTTAAAAAAAATATAACATTAGAGTTTGTCAAACGCGTCGTGTCACCTAGGAGGGGGCTGATTTATTATATTCATCTCTTTTTTTCGTATGGTATATTATGAGATATATATATAATCAGCCCTATACCCGAGGGGCGCGACTCGCTTGACAGACTCTAGCAGCATTTTGAATAAAACAAGTTCTGAACGAAACTTTCTAGTTACTATATTACGAACGAAATTTTACTGTCAATAAACGTAAATATAGGGGTGACGCTAGTATACGTTACAGATCTATGATACATTTTCTAAAGTTGCTCTAAAATAGATCATATAAAGCTGTATTAAGGATTAATTTAATATTGTCATTTTCTGACAGTTCAAATTTTAGTGGTAAATTTGTATCTATTAGAATGTTGTCTCAAAATAGTACCGCACAGAGCGTAATTTTACAAATTATCTGTATTTCCTTCAGAAATGCGACGTGAATTTATACTCGTGTTATTAGGAATAATATGTATATCAACAATATCCTCGCTTTTATCAGGATATGTGCAAACAGAGTCGGATAAAGTACTTTTAGACACGGTGGTCGGATCAGTGGGTGCGGGCAACTTTTCATACTGGCAATTAGGCCACGTTGGGCCTCTGCTGGTGGAATTAACATCTTTAACGGGCGACGCGGACCTCTACGTTGCTGATACAGTCAGGTTTGTAACCTTGACGTTCATATAAATATGGAAAATCTTTGGTTTTATGTTGTGATGATTTCACTGTATTTACTTACGTTTTGTTGATATACTAAAGTTTTTTACTATGTATCATTATTACATTCAATCTAAAAAAACAAATGATAAATATGACTTATCACCACAATATTACAGGAGTTTCATGAAAAGTAAGATCAGGAGAATTAGTCCTCCCCTCTAGGGTTAAGTCTGGGTCAAATACAGTGTTGTGCTTTGATGACTGAATTAGCCATTGCAAACATTTAGGCAACACTTTATTGTACACAAAAATGGTTAACAATACATCAATTATAAATAGCATAGGTACAAAGGCGTACTTATCTGTATAAGGCTCTTCTAGACAACCTTTGAGCAAGTGAGTTAGTACGAGAAGACGATGGACTAACACCGTGTACATAAAGAAATATCTTCTTCTTCTCAGCATATATGCGTCCACTGCTGGACATATGCCTCTTGCATGGATTTCCAAACCGATCTTGATGCGGCGATCCTACTCCAGGTCGGCCCTGCCGTCTTTTTAATGTCGTCCGACCATCTGGCTTGCGGTCTTACAACGCTTCTGCCACCCGTTCGCTGCCTCCAGTTTAGCGCTCGCTGACTCCATCTGTCATCGTCTCTGCGACATATATGACCAGCCCATTGCCACTTCAATTGCGCAACTCTTTTTCCGATGTCGGTCACTTTCGTGCGTTGGCGAATGTCCTCGTTTCGTATTCTATCTCGCAGAGAGATTCCGAGCATTGAGCGCTCCATAGCTCGCTGTGCCACCTTTAGACGGTGGATTCTTCCAGCGGTTAGCGTCCACGTTTCGCATGCGTATGTCATTACTGGGAGTACACACTGGTTGTAGACCCTCGTTTTCAGTGTTTGTGGGATTTTTGAGCTGAAGACGTCTTTGAGCTTTCCGAATGCACCCCATCCAAGCTGGATGCGTCTCCTAATTTCAGAGTCTAATGGATCTCTCTTTAATGTTATTTTCTGACCCAGGTATATGTAGTCGTTCACTTCCTCAATCGTTTTGCCGTTCAATGATATGTTTGCGCTGACGGAGGTGCTCATCCATTTCGTCTTCTCCATATTCATTTTCAGGCCAACCCGCATCGATGCCTGACTTAGATCGTTGAGCATTCTTCCAATATCTTCAGGTGTTTCTGCAAGTAGAACGATGTCGTCTGCGAAGCGTAGATGATTGAGATATTCTCCATCAATATTTATACCTGTGCCGTCCCAGTTGAGTGTCTTAAAGAAATATATGTATAATTATTTATTGTCCAGACCGGGCTACGAGGTGGACCAGAACAACTTCAGCTCGGTGACGTGCGGTCCCGACCTTGTCAACATCCCTGCTGACTTCCCGCGCCCCGTCGGTGAGTTTTACGTTACCCGAGGCCATAAGTAGGATTTAATGCCCAGCACGTCTAGCGTGACCGTGACACGCGACTTTTGGTCGCGCGACAAATACTACCTGTCGCTAAGCTCGTCAGTTGAAACCCTCTTGGAATGTAAAGCCTGACCAGAAATATATATATTTCTATGAGGATGCGCCATATTGCGGAATTTTACTGGAACTAATTTCTGATTTTTGATGGTTTGTCAACAATGTCAATGTCATTCGTGGATATACGTATACGCAGCGGGACCCCATGTAATTATGGTTTAAGTCCTATATAATCGAGTTGGTATATATTTCTACCTCTCGATTTATGTACTTTTAAATTTCTACCTTTGCAAATGAATGAAAAAAAAAATGATTCTGTGCCAGCGGGGCCCTTTGCTAATTGTAAGTTTACAGACTAAATGAATTACTATTCATGGAGCCTCTTATTTCTACCTTCCAAATAACTTTTCACTACACCCTAGATATAAATAGTTTTTGAGAAATACGCGTTCAAAGATTTTGTCCTTCTAGCAGGGCCCTTTGGTATTTAGTGACTTACATGACCCCAGGTAATTTAAAAAAACAGCCAGTTATTTCTACTTACTGAATCAATTATTACCAACTTGCTAGTGACAGGTTTAGTGATAATATAATACAATATTTTTTTTTTATTTTTTTTTTCTTGAAGACCTGTCACTAGCAAGTTGGTCACAATTGATTCAGTAGGTAGAAATAACCATCTGTTTTTTTAAATTACCTGGGGTCATGTAAGTCACTAAATACCAAAGGGCCCTGCTAGAAGGTCAAAATCTTCGAACGCGTATTTCCTAAAAACTATTTATATGTAGGGTGTAGTGAAAAGTTATTTGGAAGGTAGAAATAAGAGTCTCCATGAATAGTAATTCATTTAGCCTGTAAACTTACAATTAACAAAGGGCCCCGCTGGCACAGAATCGTTTTTTTTTTCATTAATTTGCAAAGGTAGAAATTTAAAACTACATAAATCGAGAGGTAGAAATATATACCAACTCGATTATATAGGACTTAAACCATAATTACATGGGGTCCCGCTGCGTATACGTATATCATTCGTGGTGGTTTTAAGGACAAATATTAAAAAATATCTAAAGAAAATGCCGAAAACCATTCACAGTCGTGAACGTAAGATTATAAATAAAGTGTACACGTGTTTACTACACGAAAAACAGTTAGGAAAACAGTGCATTCCATTAAATGATATTACGAGGATTTAAACTAATGTAGAAACTAATGTAAATTGTAGTAGGTTGCGATTGGTTGCAAAATTGTTGCTATATAAATCTTATAAAAGGCGCCCTCTTGACAATCCTCATATATTTCTGGTCAGGCTTTATAATCTAATCAAGATAGGTACGAAGAAATTAAGTTAAGTTCATATTACTGTAATGACTAGGTTTTTTATCGGCGTTTCTTCTCAACTGTGGTCTCCTCTTGTGAAAGTGCCCTTGTGGCCTACTTGCAGAATAGAGTTGATTATTTAATTGTGACCATCGCCAGGTATCGGCGTGTTCGGTCACTGGTCGCACGACCAGTCGCAGTACAGCATCCAGGTGTTCCAGCGCTCGCGCCCCGCGCACGCGCACCACGCCGAGTCGCGCGTCTCCTACGACAAGACAGGTAATATCCATATCCATTTATTCAGTACTAGTCATACATTGTCAACAAGTGTAACACAATCAGCAATAGTAACGTAATTTAACAAGTAAAAATATCATCATCCTCCTAGCCTTCGTCCCATTTTTTGAGAATGAATTCTCAATCGGGGTCGGCTACCTAAATCCCAAGATGTGGCGTAGGCACTAGTTTTTACGCAAGCGACTGCCATCTGACCTTCCAACCCAGAGGGGAAACTAGATTATTGGGCTTAGGTGGTTTCCTCACGATGTTTTCCTTCACCGAAAAGCGAGTGGTAAATATCAAATGACATTCCGTACATAAGTTCCGAAAAACTCATTGGTACGGGCCGGGTTCGAACCCGCGACCTCCGGATTGAAAGTCGCATGCCCTAACTACTAGGCTACCACCGCTTCTTTAACAAGTAAAAATATATTAATTTAAATTGGAGTTAGGGCCTTATCACACTTGCGATTTGCGAGCGTATTTTCTATACAAATAAGCGACGCGGCGTAGACGCTGCGCGATCGCCTTCATACAAAATACGCTCGCAAATCGCAAGTGTGATAAGGCTCTTAGGGATTAGGTACATTATAAAATGAGATACAAGTTATTGATTAGGGTCAAGTTCATCTAAAAATTCATTAACTAAATAATAGGCCTTTTGAAGTAGCATTAATTTTAATTTGGAGTTAAAATCCGTAGTGTATTTTATACCTTTAATGTGACATGGGAGTCCTCCCTAACCGATGAGTGGGCAGTTCTAAGTCTAATATTACAGTTGTAAAACTTATGTAACGTGCGTTATAACATGCTTCGAAGTATCACGTTTCGGGTGGAACAACTTGAGAGAACTGTAAAGGAATTTCATGCACAAGTGAAGGCCTAAGCCGGGAATTCTTTTATCTCAAACATGCAATCGTCATAACGTACGTTAAAACAGGCTTCAAAGTGGCACGTTTCGGGCGGAACAACTCGAGAGAACTGTATAGAGATTTCATACAAAATTGAAGCCCTAGGCCGGGAAGTATTTTTTTTAAACATGGCGAAACTTCACTACATGTTTGAGAAAAATATTTTGATTTTGAAGACAATTCTGATTTTCAACTTTGACTTCTGACTGTACTCAATCTGTACCTAGCCTATTATTATTAAAATTCGAAACGGGATTACTTACGTCGTAGAATTCGAATATCGCTCGACTGGCCCGCGACTGATCGGCTCTCCTGAGGATGAATCGCGAACCGATTCGAAACATATCGAGCGATATTCGACTTCGACGACGTGAGTAAACCCGTTTCGTATTTTAACCTTTTGACCGCTCAGCTCGTTGACGGAAATCTTTGTCCCCAATAGCTGACAGTATATAGTATGATGTTGTATTGCGGCAAATGACGTCGTGGCGTCTGGGGCACAGCTTTCCATCGACGTGATTTGCCGTCTTTGGCGCTCAAAAGGGCCCGAAACGCCTGAGACTTACGGTAGTTTGGTTTTCTATGCAAGTCCTGACCAGAAATATATGAGGATGCGCCATATTGCGGAATTTCACTGGAACTAATTCCTTACACTGGCAATGATTTTATGATGGTTTGTCAACAATGTCAATGTCATTCGTGGTGGTTTCTTTAAAAGACGATCGACGAAGCACCTTTATGAAAAAATTACTGACTGTTGAGTTTCTTTCGGCGTTTCTTCTCGACAGTGGTCTCCTCTTGAGAAATGCCGGTAGACTCAGACATTTAAAAGTGCCCTTGTGGCCTACTTGCAGAATAAAGTTCATTATTTCATTATTTAGACAAATATTCTGTGTAACCATTCACAGTCGTGAACGTAATACTATAAATAAAGTGTACACGTGTTTACTACACGAAAAACAGTCAGGAAAAGGAAGAGTGCATTCCATTAAATGTTATTACAAGGTTAACATAGTGGAACTGACAGGTATTTAAAGTAATGTCATTATAGTGCGGTTGCGATTGGTTGTAAAATTGTTGCCATATCAATCTTATAAAGAGCACCCTCTTGACAATCCTCATATATTTCTGGTCAGGCTTTAATAAATTATCTTAGTGTCTAAAAAATAATAAGGATTTTACTAATATTTTAGGTAACATTGTGGTAGTTTTTTTGGTCTTGAATTAGAAATCGTAGTATATATTTATCTGTGTGTCTCAGACCCGGACAGGCGGCGCGAGCGCAAGGGGGAGGAACCGAAGCCACGCTTCCTCAAGCTGCTCAACATCCTCGACATGATCTTCGAGATGTTCGTGCTCTGAGCACCGGTACCATGTGCCTTCCCTTCCCCAGCACACTGCCTACATAAGAATAGGAATAATTTACACCATTGATACAAAGATAAAAGAAAAAATTTAAATGGATTATTTTTATTAAAGCAGTAACGTCTGCTAACGTAAATCGCTCTTTTACGATAAGACCGCCTGTTGTTTACCTCTAATTGTAATTTCTTGCATTGTATTTCTCCTGTATATTTTATGAGGTGTGCAATAAAGAGTACTTGTATTTGTAAATCAAATGTTTACAATGAAGCGAAAAATTAAAAAGAAATGGTTCAGACAGGATTCGAGCCTGCGTTTCCAACGGCTTTACGGGCCAACAGGGGCCCCCTACCAACTGGACCACCGAACCAGATGCCAGAGCCGTTGATTTTTCTACCAGTTGCTTCTACATGCCTTAGGGTGGCATCGTAGCGCCATCTACCGTAGATTCAGACTTTATAATCGGCAAAATCGTCTCAAATTATGTTGAGAATCGATAGTAACGATGTGCTACATCCAAATTAATTATTTTTATTAAAGCAGTAACGTCTGCTAACGTAAACCAAATGTTTGCAAAAAAATCCAAATGTTTGCAGGTTCGAATCCTCCCTGAACCGTTAAATTTTTCAATATTTCGCTTCATTGTAAACATTTAAATTTAAATGGTTTCGATTCCCGATCTCTTCCGCCAGATAGATAGATAAACACTTTATTCATATCCGCAACTTACATTTAGACACAATAAAAAAATATAATACAGTCGAAACATGCTACTTAAAACTAAAAGTATAAAACAATTATAGCACATTTAAAAAACCATGTGTCGTGGCAGAGAAAAGGCGCTGACTCAGCATAATGAGGCAGCGAGCCACTTCGCTGGCACATGCGCGACAGCGGCCTATCGGTGTAACTCGGGCGTCGGTGACCTTGTAATGCCTTCGACAAGGCATTCGCGTGAATGCCCTTCACCCCCGCACTCGCCCCTCGACACGCACACATGGCCGCGAGTTTTGCTTCGCCGTTGCAACGCTTACGGATGGGAGTGCTTGTGTGTGTGTGATTGTGGTGGTTAGTTAAAATTGCCAGGTACTTAACTCATTATTTTTTTTCTTTGAACTTTGCATCAATGGTTTAATGTAAAAATTGTGGCGTGTACCCACATAAAAAAAAGACATTACATGTTTCATAAATTTATAAGAATAATTATTATTTACCAAACATTTACTTCATCACTACATAGTATAAAATAAAACAAAGTCGCTTCCTGTCTGTCCCTATGTATGCTTAGATCTTTAAAACTACGCAACGGAGTATGATGCGTTTTTTTAATAGATAGAATGTTTCAAGAGGAAGGTTTTTATGTACAATACGTGCATAATTTATCTGCATTGCACCCGTGCGAAGCCGGGGCGGGTCGTTAGTTTATCATTATGGCAGTATGAGATCTTATAAAGCCTGTTTTCTATTTCTGTTGTTTACGCATAAGTTGTCATACATTTCTGTCGCATACGCTACGACTAGTAGTTTTGAAATATATTTGAAATGGTTAATAATTATATTACTATCACTAAGAAAAACTGTATTTATTTTTTTATTAAACTACAAAATTATTTTTTATTGATTTCAAACAAAAACTTCATGAACAGACAAAAACGCCGTCCGCCATTTTTGTCTTTAGCTTATCTGTGGCGTGACCTAGGCGATCCCGTACAGTCCGACCAAAAAGAGTAGAAATTAAAAAGTGGCCATACTGTAGTGTCGTCCCTATCTAATCGATCTAAGAAAACGGGGACGACACTACAGTATTGCCACTTTTTAATTTCTACTCCTTTTGGTCGGACTGTAATTAAAGACCAGTAGTACTCTTATTTATAATGCGAATGACGTTAATAGTTTTAAAAACATTTTACTGTATTAGTGACGTCACTATCAAGGGCGAAAATGGCGGACAGCATTTCAAAATCCATACTAATATTATAAATGCGTAAGTGTGTCTGTCTGTCTGTTACCTCTTCACGCTTAAACCGCTGAACCGACTTAGATGAAATTTGGTATGGAGATTGTTTGACACCCGGGAAAGGACATAGGATACTTTTCATCCCGAATAAATTTAGTGTTCCCGTGGGATGAGCGGGTAACACCGCGGGGCACAGCTAGTACAGAATAAAAATCATATTTTAATTTCTACTTTTATGAACTGAAAACTATATATTTAGGTTTCCTCAAATGTTATACGAAATAAATATTAGTTTAATACAATTTAACTTGGGTCAACTAGCCTAAAGGTATCGTAAGGTGGTGGAAGACTATCACCGGAAACACTGCCACAGTCCAATATAGTTTTTTGTGAAAAATGATTCTATTATAATAATAACATGTTTGTACATATTTAGCTCAGTGCATGGTGTTGGTGTCAGTGGTGTCTTTCTAGTCATTAAATGATTAAAAAAAATTGCAGTTTTATTATTAACAAAACCCAACCCAACCCAAGTGCGTTATAGTTGGAAATACCCGCACGACAAGAACAAAATGACGCATCTCATTAGATAACCAAGTTCACATTTTGTACTTGTTTTTCTCCTTTCAGTAAAGCAACTTTAATAATATTCTAATCCTTAAGTTTGTACAACTGTTCCACTTTTGACAACCTAACCTATTTAAGAGTAACCCGTGGATAATGCTGTTGGCTATGCATATTGTAATACTTACTGAATGTAACTCTGATTGTAATACATATTGTATGGTTGTTTGTTATCCCTAAAATAAATAAAATAAAATAAAATCTCGGCTTTAACCCTTTGACCGCCAAAGACGGCAAATCACGTCATCGGGAATTCGTGCCACTGACGCCAACGACGCCTATTGACGTCCAAAATTTCAATGGTCAAAAACATGCTAATTCAAACCACTATCTGTGTTTTTCTATCTCTGTTGATTTTGGAGCAACTTTTTTTTTTGTTCGGCGTCAGTGGCACGGTGATTTGCTTTGCCGCTTGGCGCTCGAAAGGTTAAAATAATTTAGTACCACTGAAAATCCGCAATTTGGCGTGAGTTGTAAAACCCCTTGCAGGGCATTAAGTCTCGTTTATTTTGTGTGCATTTCTTTTGTAAAGCCTGACCAGAAATATATGAGGATGCGCCATATTGCGGAATTTTACTGGAACTAATTTCTTACACCGGCAATGATTTTATGATGGTTGTCAACAATATGTCAATGTCATTCGAGGTGGTTTCTTTAAAAGGCAAATACAAAGAAAATGCCGAAAACCATTCACAGTCATGAACGTTATATTATACATAAAGTGTACACGTGTGTAAACACGAAAAACAGCCAGGAAAAGAGTGCATTCCATTAAATGATATTACGAGGTTACCATAGGAACTGACAGGTATTTAAATTAATGTAATTTTAGTGCGATTGCGATCAATTGCGATTAGTTGCAAAATTGTTGCCATATAAATCTTATCTTATAAATAGCGCCCTGTTGACAATCCTCATATATATCTGGTCAGTCTTTAAGTATTATTTTTGACACAATGATAAAGTTGGGAAGAATGTGTCGTATTGAAAAAGAGACGCACAATTTCGTCGACCTTTTAAGTATATATTATTAATAATATATTAATTACGACCTTTTTATAGAGCTTGAAATCTTTCTCGTAATTTAAAGTCTATTGTGAAGGATACTACGGAACCCTACACTGAGCGTGGCCCGACATGCGCTACGCCAGTTTATTGCACCTTGAGAGTGGGTGCTGCAGAGGATGCCGTGGATTCTTACCAACTCTGGGGCAGGGAAGCGATATGTAGGCGGAGAAATGAAAAGACGAGTCCTCGTGATATACGCAGCTTTATATATCATATATAAAGTACATAATCAATAGTCATGAGATTAAAATATGTATTACGATTATAATTAACACACGAGGACGGTACAAACTTAGGTTAGAATAGATGAGTTTCCTGAGAGAGCAAATATCGGAATGAAAGAACAGATAACGATAATAACTGTAATATGTGCACACACTGTGTTCTAATCTAATTATTTGATAATATAAACACGAAAACACGTAGATATTATTGCAAAACGAACACAGATTTCGAATTTATAACCTATAACGGTCAAAAATCCGAAGTATTGCGAGACACTTGTAAACGTTACTAAAACACTTCACTTGTTATGTATATATTAAGATGACGACTAAAACTATTGAATGCACACCTAACGGGCTAAATATTACACGAAATACTATTAAATTAGCAATAAATAAGTGGGACCTAGCGAAATCAGCTCTTATTCTTTGACAGCCAGTGTTGCCGTTCACGTTCGAGAGTGAATAAGTTCGTGTCTCTTTAAATTACTCGATCCCGTAAACTTCTTGTTACATGTTCTACAGGAAAACGGCTTTTCTCCCGAGTGAATTCGTTCATGTATCTTTAAAGAACACAGGTGCGTAAACTTCTTCTTACATACAGGGTGTCCCAGAAGTACCACGTCACAGTGACACTGGAGGTAAGTCAGCTCAAGAGAAATCCAACCAACCTAACATGACCTCAGTAAAAGTTGTACGGTTTTCGAGTTATTACCGAAATAAAAACTTTGAGAATTTTCCCCTTTTCTTTTACATTTTTAGTACCAGCATCGATACGGAAAGCTCTTAATGACAGTTTTTTGTGTGTATCAAATCATGAATAGCTAATTCAGAAGTGTAAAGTGTTATTTTGTCAGTAACTATTGTAAAATGCTGAAGAAAACTTGATTAATCTTGATTTAATTTGTCACTTAAACACGGACTTCAACTTTGACCATCTGCCATGTTTTTTTTTTATTAGAAACGAAACAAACAAATAACGTCAATAAATTAGGCATGTTATGCAAATTTTAAAATGGTATAACACATGTATCTTACTGCGATAACATTAGGTATTCTTATCACTTTAGCGATGCCCTATCGAGCCAACTTTAAACTTAAACTCCGAAAGCAGTCACTGTTATGTCCTACAAAGATGCTGTGTACAGCGATGACTCTTCTGTTATCTGATCCGATTATTTTTCCAAATGCACGAGGGCTAAAAACTAATGTTTTTTCTCCCTTTTGGAGGCTAGCTTATTCTAAAGGACTGGATAAAATCATAAAATGTCAATGACAATAAAAAACAGGTTTATTTTTGATACATTTATTGGAATAAATTTAGGTCACAATAAATGTTCGAATTGTCTCCCGTGGACTAATGCACAAAAAACATCGTTCAATAAAATTTCGGCTCAATTTTCTTAAACTGACTTCCGATATGGTACGGGCTGCCTCGAATACTCGTTGCCGCAATTCTGCTTATTGGTTTCGCGTAAACTTAGTCTTTTAAATATCCCTGATAAAAAAATCTAGTGGGTTTACAATTCGAACATTTATTGTGACCTAAATTTATTCCAATAAATGTATCAAAAATAAACCTGTTTTTTATTGTTATTGACATTTTATGATTTTATCCAGTCCTTTAGAATAAGCTAGCCTCCAAAAGGGAGAAAAAACATTAGTTTTTAGCCCTCGTGCATTTGGAAAAATAATCGGATCAGATAACAGAAGAGTCATCGCTGTACACAGCATCTTTGTAGCACATAACAGTGACTGCTTTCGGAGTTTAAGTTTTAAGTTGGCTCGATAAGGCATCGGTAAAGTGAAAAGAATACCTAATGTTATCACTGGCAAAATAATCGGATCAGATAACAGAAGAGTCATCGCTGTACACAGCATCTTTGTAGCACATAACAGTGACTGCTTTCGGAGTTTAAGTTTAAAGTTGGCTCGATAGGGCATCGCTAAAGTGATAAGAATACCTAATGTTATCGCAGTAAGATACAGGTGTTATACCATTTTAGAATTTGCATAACATGCCTAATTTATTGACGTTATTTGTTTGTTTTGTTTCTAATAAAAAAAAAACATAGCAGATGGTCAAAGTTGAAGTCCGTGTTTAAGTGACAAATTAAATCAAGATTAATCAAGTTTTCTTTAGCATTTTACAATAGTTACTGACAAAATAACACTTTACACTTCTGAATTAGCTATTCATGATTTGATAAACACAAAAAACTGTCATTAAAAGCTTTCCGTGTCGATGCTGGTACTAAAAATGTAAAAGAAAAGAGGAAAATTCTCAAAGTTTTTATTTCGGTAATAACTCGAAAACCGTGCAACTTTTACTGAGGTCATGTTAGGTTAGTTGGGTTCCTCTTGAGCTGACCTACCTCCAGTGTCACTGTGACGTGGTACTTCTGGGACATCCTGTATATCACAGGAATAACATCTTTCCCCAGTGTGAATTCGTTTATGTTCTTTTAAATGGCCGGATTGTATAAACTCCTTTTTACATATATCACAAGAATACGGCCTTACTCCCGTGTGGGTTAGTTCGTGTTTCTTCAAATTACTCGATCCCGTAAACTTCTTGTTACATGTTCTACAGGAAAACGGCTTTACTCCCGAGTGAATTCGTTCATGTATCTTTAAATTACGGGACTGCGTGAATCTACTTCCAAATCGTCCCACTTTCTTACCCATTCCCTAATCCAGTTACTATCTTGTCTACATTCTTATTTTATACAAAATACAAATACTAAAAAAATGCCGTGCTAAATATGCCAGCGCCGACGGACTACTACTGGTTTAATGCCTCTTTGACGTAATATTTAGTACCTACAGTAGATAAAGTTCTGACGATGGATATAAGCTCCATTTTCATCTCAGAATATAAGACAGAACAGTTTCAGAGAGAACAGCTGTGAAGCGAACGGAGGGCGGGAGGCAATATGTAAGTAGATATTATGTCAATTATATTTATAAGTTGGTAAAGTGGATGAGTGACAACGTGGTCGTCGACAAAGAGGAATGTAGACTAAAATACCTTCACAAAATTACTATTATTTAATTACTATTCCGTTATATTCAATATGCCACAAATTATTAGTAAAAAGGTCTTCGCACATTATAACAACTCAACGGCGACTCGATTCTATGCCAAATGTTGAAATTTAAGCCCTATGTCATATTTACTAGGTTTAATTTCAAAAAATGATATTAGTAGTGGGCGACGAGTGGACGACGCGTCGTACATTTTTGAAATTAAACCTAGTAAATATGATATAGGGCTTAAATTTCAATATTTGGCATGGAATAGAGTCGCCGTTGAGTTGTTATAATGTGCGAAGACATTAAACAAGACTAAACTAACGACTCAATATGATGTCGTCATCCGCGGGAACGGGTCGCGCGCTACAAGGCCGCCTTGTATATAAATATAACATGAGCCGGTGTTCTGTTTGGTTACAGTCCACTACTCTTCACACTCGACCACTGGTTCATCTCCCAGCACAGTGGAGGGAGAGAGACGACAGAAGGAGACAGGACTATCGTTGGACGCCTCCTCGTTTTCCTCGATCCTCATAAAGACAAGGCACCGGAGTCGGTGCATGTGAACTACATTCTCGAGTAAATCTTTCTTACACTCGTCGCAGCATGGTATAGGTTTTCTTCCGTGCGAGGAGTTCATGTTCGAGAGTGAATTCGTTCATGTCTCTTTAAATTACTCGAGTCCGTAAACTTCTTGTTACATGTTCTACAGGAAAACGGCTTTTCTCCCGAGTGAATTCGTTCGTGTCTCTTTAAACAACTCAGGTGCCTAAACTTCTTCTTACATATATCACAGGAATAACATCTTTCCCCAGTGTGAATTCGTTTATGTTCTTTTAAATGGCCGGATTGTATAAACTCCTTTTTACATATATCACAAGAATACGGCCTTACTCCCGTGTGGGTTAGTTCGTGTTTCTTCAAATAACTCGATCCTGTAAACTTCTTGTTACATGTTCTACAGTAAAACGGCTTTTCTCCCGAGTGAATTCGTTCATGTCTCTTCAAACAACTCAGGTGCGTAAACTTCTTCTTACATATATCACAGGAATAACATCTTTCCCCAGTGTGAATTCGTTTATGTTCTTTTAAATGGCTGGATTGCATAAACTCCTTTTTACATATATCACAAGAATACGGCCTTACTCCCGTGTGGGTTAGTTCGTGTTTCTTCAAATTACTCGATCCCGTAAACTTCTTGTTACATGTTCTACAGGAAAACGGCTTTACTCCCGAGTGAATTCGTTCATGTATCTTTAAATTACGGGACTGCGTGAATCTACTTCCAAATCGTCCCACTTTCTTACCCATTCCCTAATCCAGTTACTATCTTGTCTACATTCTTATTTTATACAAAATACAAATACTAAAAAAATGCCGTGCTAAATATGCCAGCGCCGACGGACTACTACTGGTTTAATGCCTCTTTGACGTAATATACAGTAGATAAAGTTCTGACGATGGATATAAGCTCCATTTTCATCTCAGAATATAAGACAGAACAGTTTCAGAGAGAACAGCTGTGAAGCGAACGGAGGGCGGGAGGCAATATGTAAGTAGATATTATGTCAATTATATTTATAAGTTGGTAAAGTGGATGAGTGACAACGTGGTCGTCGACAAAGAGGAATGTAGACTAAAATACCTTCACAAAATTACTATTTAATTAATTACTATTCCGTTATATTCAATATGCCACAAATTATTAGTAAAAAGGTCTTCGCACATTATAACAACTCAACGGCGACTCGATTCTATGCCAAATGTTGAAATTTAAGCCCTATGTCATATTTACTAGGTTTAATTTCAAAAAATGATATTAGTAGTGGACGACGAGTGGACGACGCGTCGTACATTTTTGAAATTAAACCTAGTAAATATGATATAGGGCTTAAATTTCAATATTTGGCATGGAATAGAGTCGCCGTTGAGTTGTTATAATGTGCGAAGACATTAAACAAGACTAAACTAACGACTCAATATGATGTCGTCATCCGCGGGAACGGGTCGCGCGCTACAAGGCCGCCTTGTATATAAATATAACATGAGCCGGTGTTCTGTTTGGTTACAGTCCACTACTCTTCACACTCGACCACTGGTTCATCTCCCAGCACAGTGGAGGGAGAGAGACGACAGAAGGAGACAGGACTATCGTTGGACGCCTCCTCGTTTTCCTCGATGCTCATAAAGACAAGGCACCGGAGTCGGTGCATGTGAACTACATTCTCGAGTAAATCTTTCTTACACTCGTCGCAGCATGGTATAGGTTTTCTTCCGTGCGAGGAGTTCATGTTCGAGAGTGAATTCGTTCATGTTTCTTTAAATTACTCGAGTCCGTAAACTTCTTGTTACATGTTCTACAGGAAAACGGCTTTTCTCCCGAGTGAATTCGTTCATGTCTCTTTAAACAACTCAGGTGCGTAAACTTCTTCTTACATATATCACAGGAATAACATCTTTCCCCAGTGTGAATTCGTTTATGTTCTTTTAAATGGCCGGATTGTATAAACTCCTTTTTACATATATCACAAGAATACGGCCTTACTCCCGTGTGGGTTAGTTCGTGTTTCTTCAAATTACTCGATCCCGTAAACTTCTTGTTACATGTTCTACAGTAAAACGGCTTTTCTCCCGAGTGAATTCGTTCATGTCTCTTCAAACAACTCAGGTGCGTAAACTTCTTCTTACATATATCACAGGAATAACATCTTTCCCCAGTGTGAATTCGTTTATGTTCTTTTAAATGGCCGGATTGCATAAACTCCTTTTTACATATATCACAAGAATACGGCCTTACTCCCGTGTGGGTTAGTTCGTGTTTCTTCAAATTACTCAATCCGGTAAACTTCTTGTTACATGTTCTACAGGAAAACGGCTTTTCTCCCGAGTGAATTCGTTCATGTATCTTTAAATTACGGGACTGCGTGAACTTCTTGTTACATATCTGGCAGCAGTACCGTCGTTCCCCAGTGCTCATTCGCCCCCGTCCCTCCTCCCGCCCGCCTGCCGCCGACGGAGCTGCAATATAGAATGTCGTCTATTATTGAACACTTCAGTATTAGTAATTATAAAAACGGATTAAACTCGCGTAAAAATTGTTAGGAACGGCCCGACATGTTTCGAACTCATTTGGACCCCTTAATCAGGGGCAGCTCCTGTCACTATTGGACTATCTGCGCGTGCGCTGCGGGCGGCGAGAAGAGCGATAAACAGTGCAGTGGGTCGCGAGACGCGCAGCAGGGCGGATAGCCGCCCCTGATGAAGAGCTCCAAATGAGTTCGAAACATGTCCACCCGTTCCTGACAACTTTTACGTGAGTTTAAACCGTTTTTATAATTATTAAGGATGTCACACGATAGTTTTATTAATATTACTTCAGTACCAGTATTACACAAACAGGAAACAGGAGAAGGGGGAGGCAGAGAATAAGATGGGAAGACGAGATAGTAAGGAATGCCGGACGGCTATGGACCAGACTGGCAAGAAATAAAAAAGAATGGAGAAAGTTAGAGGAGGCCTTTGCCAAGTGGCAGACAGATACATCAATGTAAAATAAAAAAAAAAATATATATATATATATATATATATAAAAATAAGCTGTAAACTATCTGAATAAAAGGCTTATATTATTATTATTATTGTATGTCGCACCCGCTTACGGGACAATAGTGTCCCGGACCTTTGGGAGGCGTGCGCGGAGCCGAAGCCAACGCGTAGAGGCCCTTTCGAGAATTTAATGAAATGTAAGGTGTACATTATTATTATTACCAGTATTATGCAACAGTTGTATAAGGGACGTCAATACTCGCAAGTGCCCTGGGTAGCATCGTAAAGAAGGAAAGGTGGTATATATACTCGCCGATAAGCTCACTGACCAAACACTTTACCAATAAAAACGCCGAACTCACCATTATCGGGGACGCTTATCTCTTGCTCAGTGTTTTGGTGGATATGAATCATAACATGTTCCATCAGCTGGGTCTTCAAATCAAACCTCTTCTTACAAATATCACATACATAGGTTTCTTTTTCAGTGCCAATGTTAGAATTACTGGGTGTTTCGTGTCCCACATCAGCTTTGTTTTCAACACGTCTCTTGGCCCGGCGCGTGTTGGTGCCGAGCGGCGCCTCGAGGTCGTCAATGCGCTCGAGCCGCACCACACAGTCCTTCAGTTTGGGCTGTGCTCTAACGGCTAACGCCTGAGTTGCTACAAATGCACATGAAATAGATTAAAGGCTAGTAATTGAACTTAAAAGAAAATCAAATATTAAAAAGATATTTATAAACAAACAAAATAAGATTTAAAAAATTGTAAAGAATTTATTCTGGCATACCAGAAGACAAACCAGACAGACAGATAAATTCAAACTTGGTGAAAATAATACTAAACAAGAGTTTTAAAAATTAAGTAAACGGTTATGCCTTTGTAAATTATGAAAGTTTTGCCTTAAACTTCTTTACAATATGAGCAATTTACCAAAGAGTGTGAAGGCTATGTCGCGTGGCTGCAGGCCCTCCGGCCCCAGCACGAGCTCATCCTTCACCTCGTGTCCAGCGTATAAAGAGGCCACATCAGCAGCACTATCTTCCCACTCCGCCTCCTCTTTCAGGCACTCTACAACTTCGTCCTTGACATGCACTGTGAACACAGACACCATTATTAACAGAATTCAGAGCTTTCATGGCCCAGACAGTTGGGAACATAAAATTTTACAAAGGTTTTGTTATTATATTTTTTTCATGTTTTTTTCCGACAAAATACGCTATTTGGGTCCGGAATCTACTAATTTTTAAGTGATATAGTTATTCAGATGTCATTTTTAAAATCTTGATTTCATATTAAAAAAAATGAACTGTCAATTTTACAAATACTTCTTAATTTTCTTTACTGATTCCTTTTAGACCAAGGTAATGTTGAATACATTTAGACTGTAATGAAATCAGAAGCTCATGCAACACACTTATGGCATAACAAAGCTTTGCGACTTGTTGCCTTCTCTTCCCGCACCTGCACCAACCTTCCAGTAGCCGAGGTATCTAGACCATGGTAAGCAGCACAAGACAAGTAATCATCACACAACAATAACACGGTCATTGTTGAGAGTACTCCTGTGTTGACCAACACATGACTAACATAATCTACCATTGCGAGTAAGGCTTTTATAATTTAAATAAAGTAAGCATGTTTATGTTAACATTCAAAAGGTTTACTCGCTAACGCTAACCGCTGGAAGAATCCACCGTCTAAAGGTGGCACAGCGAGCTATGGAGCGCTCAATGCTCGGAATCTCTCTGCGAGATAGAATACGAAACGAGGACATTCGCCAACGTACGAAAGTGACCGACATCGGAAAAAGAGTTGCGCAATTGAAGTGGCAATGGGCTGGTCATATATGTCGCAGAGACGATGACAGATGGAGTCAGCGAGCGCTAAACTGGAGGCCGCGAACGGGTGGCAGAAGCGTTGGAAGACCGCAAGCCAGATGGTCGGACGACATTAAAAAGACGGCAGGGCCGACCTGGAGTAGGATCGCCGCATCAAGATCGGTTTGGAAATCCATGCAAGAGGCATATGTCCAGCAGTGGACGCATATATGCTGAGAAAAAGAAAGAAGAAGAAGACTCGCTATGAAATAGTATAACCTCAATGCAGTTATCACTTTTAAAATCACACCAAATGTGGTATTATCGCACTTAAAGTCTTTACAAGACAGCATTTTATATAGGATTCAACAAGGGAACCATCACATTGCAAATTCTACCACAGTTTCATAAATGAGAGCATAATAGTCAGAGTAGCATAACTCACCTTGTTCGTTAAATACACACTCCGGCTCAACCTTAAAGTTTATTGCATGCAAGGAACTGCTGCAACTGTTTTGTTCCATCACTTTTCAGAAAATCAATTAAACTTATTAATAAAACGTGACCCAGTAATAATAACAGAACATAAATGAATAAAACAATTAACAAAGTCACTGTAAACCTTACTCCTAACCTAACTTTCACGAGTCCACGAACAAAGCATGATAATTAAGTGAATAAAGGATTTTGACCTTACAAACGGTCCGGTAGTTTTGAATTTTTGATATGTTGTCTAGGATGGTTAGTCAGTGTTTAAAATGCAAAATGCACAATTCCCCCCCCTCCGCGCCCGCCGCCATATTGAAAAAACCGGCACTTTCTTCATATTTTTGCTCATATCTTCCTTTAGGAGCATTTTAGCTAGAAGAAAGCTTCGACAATGTTATAGAGAGTTAAATTTACTACATTTTCCATTTTATATTTTGTTTCTAGGACAGATAGTTACGGAGATATGCACATTTAAAAAAACTTAAGAAATTGCAATTTTCAACTCAAAAACAAACTTCTGGATTATATCTTCGTTTAGGAGCATTTTAGCTAGAACAGTGCTTGAGCAATTTTGTAGAGAATTAAATTTACTATAATTTACATTTCAAATTTTGTTTCTAGGACAGATAATTACGGAGATATGTAAAAAATAAAGTTACATTTTCCGAAAATGTATGTAAAAATGGACATGAGTTTTATAAGCAATTATATTTCCTACATGTTTTAATTTGTCCTAGACAAGTCCCTAACTGAATGACAGCGTTCTAAACCAAGAATTTTCAGAAATTTTCGGAAAATTCGACTTTTCCTGTTTTTTAAATGTGCATATCTCCGTAACTAACCGTCCTTGAAACAAAATTTGAAGTGTAAATTATAGTAAATTTAATTCTCTACAACATTGCCCAAGCTTTGTTGTAGCTAAAATGCTTCTAAACGAAGATATAATCCAGAAGTTTGTTTTTCAGTAGGAAATTGGGATTTTTTACGTTTTTTTAAATGTAGATATCTCCGTAACTATCTGTCCTAGAAAAACAATATAAAATGGAAAATGTAGTAAATTTAACTCTCTATAACATTGTGGAAGCTTTCTTCTAGCTAAAATGCTCCTAAAGGAAGATATGAGCAAAAATATGAAGAAAGTGCCGGTTTTTTCAATATGGCGGCGGGCGCGGAGGGGGGGGAATTGTGCATTTTGCATTTTAAACACTGACTAACCATCCTAGACAACATATCAAAAATTCAAAACTACCGGACCGTTTGTAAGGTCACACATAGTACTTTAGTCTCTATTCACCGTATTATGAACAAAGTCAAACAACAAACAATACATATATGTAGATATGGATAGTGAATGTAAATATATAGTATCCGAGCATGATCTGAGCTTACATTACACCGTCGACGCCATTTTGTATCTTGCTTGACAATTGACAATATTGACATCTGCCAGCTGTGTTGTCACATCTACTAACTTTTCAGTAGACCTACCTGTTTTACCTCCGTTCTACCTATCTACCACCCTCAGCATCAAATCTACCCAATTTTACGATCGTAAATAATTCTCAACGAGTAGAACGAAATGTTACTCACTTACTAATTAATTAATTAATTAAATCCAGGAATGGCAGCTCGAGGCTTTTGCCAATGTCAGTTTATAATAATATTCACTTTATAAAGAATAAAACCATGAATAAAAACAAAAATTAAATTATTAAAACATGAGATGAAATGAAATGAACATGAACAAAGATGGCTAAACAAACTAAATTTCATTCATCGCTTAAAACGGAACTTGACAGTTGACACTGACAGCCGACAGTATATTTCGCGGCAATTTTTTTGGCAAATGACAGCTGATCGTGTATTTGACGGCAATTTCTTAGGCAAAGCAAAAAAAAATGCCCCGATTTTCAACACTTAAAAACTGTTTACACATTGTTAATCATTAAAAACTTACCGAACCAGAGTGGTGAAAGGTCTACCTATTTTGCATTTCAAATTCTACCAATTTCTACTAATTTCTGCGTCCTGTTCTACCGTTTTGACAAAATTGTATGTGACAACACTGTCTGCCACGTGTTCATAAATCTGGAATTCTACGGAATCAGATTTTTTAAATATCCTTGCCGTGTTATTGCTAATCGTATTTATATTACAGGTATACATTAATGAGTTTGAAGTCAATTTCTAACCAACTAAATGAAACACAATTTCAGCAGTTATTCTATTATTCGGACTGGAAAAACAAATGTGCTGTTGCCTCACATACAGCATGGAGGGAAATGTTTCAGCAGTTAGCAGTATGGCGTCAGACTATACAGTGACTGTGAAAGAGGAACCGGTGTGGGAGCAAGTGACCGGCTCGCACAGTGTGAGCGAGGCGGCCGCACTCGCGGGCTTGTATACTGATCACGAGGTGAAGGAGGAGCTGGTGATCGGGCCGGAGGTGCTGCAGCCCCCTGATGCCGTGTTTACAGCAGGTGGTTAATATTATTATTTTTAATGCCCTATAGCTGAATTCCGCATATCTATTAGTTTCCTTTAGTTGTTGTGATATCAGAACGTAATACCTATAAAAAAAATAGTGTAGGTCTCATACAATCTGATATGGAAAATGCCCTTGAGATCTACTTGCAAACCCCACAGAACTTCCTTAAGCAGTTCTACCTCTTCAGCATGTCTTATAGTGAACCGCTTGTACATAATTTTTTAAAAATGTAAGAAAATATTGACCACCTGGCTAGCATTGCCAGGAGTTCGGATAAAACGGACATAGTTAGGTTTTTTGATTGTGTGTGATGTAAACGGGGTCTGGCTTGTCTGGTTTTTGTTCGGCTTTTTACATTTCAGACTGAGCAAGATTTAACACACAATTTATTTTACGTACCTTCCAATATTGAGTCATCAATAATATAGGGTGTCTGGCCTTTTTGCCCAAATATCCGATCAAACAGGCTGGTCTGTCTGGCTACTAGGTTTGAGGACCAGGCAACTCTGTAGGTATACCTGTCACATGTGTTCTATCTGGTCACTAGGGCCCACATGGGTGTATTATTTAAAAAAAAATAACTTGGATTAACTTGGATTTCTTAAATTAAAAAATGTTAAAGATTAATCCCTATATTATGTCAAAAGTTCGTCAGTTAAATTGAAGCTCAATGAGATATTTAAATAGGCTTCAAAAGCTGCACCTATCAGTGCTTTGACTTTTTCCATTTGAAACTTGATAACAAAAATAACAACAGGGTAATTGTTTACTTAAATACATTTTTTTATTCTATAGGTCCCACTTAGTGTCATCCCATTCTTTTCTTGTAAAACATACTGTACATACAAAACAAGTAGACAATACATACAATATGTTTATCTTGGCAATCCTGTATTTTGAACGAAAAATAATTACTTGAAATGTCATCTTGTAGCTGACTATTGGAGGATATATTGCTTGCACGCCGCTTAGCTAGTAGCGCTGCTTGGTTGTAGTGGCGACCAACCTTAGTATTGCTAGTTATACTGTGCTTAAAGTTTAGTTCACTGATTAATTCTTAAGTGCAATTAGACCAATAAACATTTCTTTAGGAAATAAAACAGAATAACTGTAGGAGATCCCTAATAGGGATAAGTTCGCCTTTGTACATGTTTTAATTGTTTTGAATGTATTTATAACCAGTTTTTATGTACAATAAAATGTTTACATACATGAATAATAGAATAATGTATTTACACTCTTGCAGAAAGTCGCGAGAACTCGGAGCCCTCCCGTGGCGGCTCTCACCAGGACCACACATATGCACAAACGGAAAGTCCAAACGCAGAAGGTGAGTACAGGGCAGTCAGCTTCTATCACGTAAGAATGGGAATGGTCAAATACTTAAGTTTTTAATTTTTTAAGCATTGAAAAAACTTTGCCTTAACAACCAAGTGCAGTTATATTAAACGCGGCCCCTCTGAGCTGGATTAGGGTTCCGATTCTCCTCTCACTAACTTAAAATTGAAATGGGATATATCGAAAATGAAAGCCACTAGCCTGTTCAAATAAGTTAAATTGAACTAAAGTTAATTTCTTCTTAATTTAGTACTGTGATTGAAGCACTTAGATGTGTTAAAATGATGACTCTAAAATAATGCCATGATATGACTGAAAAGTGGCGTTAATTCATGTACAAAATAAATAATGAAATTTTAATAAAATATAGCGGCTTCAATGAAGATTCACGTCAATAAAAGATGCTTTCCTAGAGTAACTGTAAGCGGAAAGCTCGGATCTCGATTAGTGTGCCTCGAAGATCCTGGTCGTATGACAGTGGTTCCATAAAAAAAGTGTGCCCTTTCAAACAAAAATAAATAAGGAACCGTTTTAAGGAAATCGGCCACCTTACTCTTCATCATAATTTGAATTACTAGCAGGTCCACTCAATCTTATCTTTAGCCTGACATTTCCGGTTTATATTCCAACTCGGGGTTATATTTATTCATTTACATATGGATTGCTTCAAAGTCACACCGCTTTATGAACATTCCTCTAACTTTATAGTAACAACAATCCCACCAAAAAGATTTTCATGTAAAATGATGCCAAGACGAAGCCATACTAATGACTCGCACTGGCAAATGGTTGTCAGATCTTATTTAGAGCCAAGCTTCTGACTCGCCCTAAGGCCAAACTTCACAAACTCTACACCTTAGTCACAATACGTGCCTTGGCCCTTTCGCTATATAGATATGGGATCCGGCTACGGGTACACGAAACACGGACACGACCGCGAGCCCTAGTATAAATATTAGGCAACTGAGGGTCGAACAGTTAGTCTCGTCACAATGTGGACTTCGCGTCATGTGTGGTGAGGGCGCCTCTATCGAGTTGTCCACCTTCCTGCACGAGGACTTCCGGCCGAAAGGTGTGCTCCGGCGATTATTTAATCTGGCGATTCCGCGGGCGGTTACCCGACACTCAGAAGACACGCACGTCGCCAAACTAACCTGTTTATGATTATGTTATATACTTGATTATATTTGATATGTATGTTAGTTTTAAGGTATTTATCTATGGGCCACAGTTGCCTGAAAATAAATGATATTGATTGATTATATTTCCTGTGTCATTAAAAATAATTCGTGCGTTGTTGTAATAATTATCAAGCGTTAATTCTTGTATAGATGAAGAACGTGGAGTGAAATCGGAGGCAGCGGACGAGGATGGGGCGAGCGACAACTCGCTAGGTCAGTACCGACTGCACTTACTGCAGTTACTTAATGTTGATCCGCTGTCTTAACAGTAGTGTTATTGCTTCAGTCGAGCAGCGCCGCGCAGCCGGCGAGCCGGAGACGGCGCGCGACGCGGCGAGTGACGAGGACCCGATATCACGTGAGTGACGTCACTTACTCTCATACACATTACTCAGGACACGGCTCTTCGGCCGGCACAGAATAATACACTATGTTGGCGTGGCATATGTATACTGTTGCTATTGCTAAAATTCCTATAAATAATACATTTATGGTCGTAGGGGGAACTGATGATAGATATTTTTTAGCCTGTTTAGGTGTCCTGCTGCGGGCGGCGGGGCAAAGGCCTCACCTTCTTTTGTCCACTCGACCCTATTGCCAGTGCGCTTCTGTCATTCTTTGCAGAACGCGTCCAGATTGTCCCGCCACATCCTTTTATTCAACAATTATATTATAGCTATTAAACGATTAATAGTAGTTTATGCAACTGATACATAATGAGAGGCCTTAAAACACAAGTGTGGTTTTATGAAACGAGCGTCAGCGAGTTTCATAATAGGATCACACGAGTGTTTTAAGGCCTAATTATGTACAGTTGTATACACTACTTTATCTACACACATATCATAAGTACTCAAAGATGGGTTCAGAAGCCATAAGGAAATGACCGGCACCACTAGTGCTACCTGTAAAATATCTAAAAACGACATATACTCATGCAGTAAGAAATAAATCTGAACAAATACATAAACAGATTATTTATTATAATAGTTGTAATTTACATTTACATTGAAACAATATTTTCAACTAAAATGTGAATTACAATAAACTTCACAATTCTAATTTCGTAACAGCAAAGAACCAACAAACAAATGACAACAATAATGGCGGCAATTCGAACCTCCGTCAAGACGAATGTTTTTTTTTCTAAATCATATACAAACGAATGTATCCATATTCTCATGTCACTCGAGATCAAATGTCGTGCGGTTTTTATAAAAAAAACATACTGAATTGACGGTTCGTATCGATAACAATATTAATATCTATGGATACTAGAATAGAGACCAACTTGTGTTTTGACAGCTGTTCCTAATTTAAACTCGTAACCTTACAAAAATCGGTACTGCAATAACATTACAGTACAGATTTTACCTACTACCACAGACAAAAAAATTTCATAGTAAAATTGGTTGTAATAATGCTGGTCATTTCCTACGATTTCTGAACGCATTTTAGAGCACTAATGATATGTGCGTAGATAAAAAATATTATATCGTTAAATAACAATATTTTATTTGAATTATTTTATCAATTACTTAAATTTTGAGCTGGAATTGACAAGTAGCCGAACAGAGTTGTCGTTTGACAACGTTGACTGTTATAGTTACTGACGTCAGGAACACTCAAATAATACGCGATATATAATCCGTTAAAAGGGATTTATTTTATTCTTGGGTTATTTGGTCTGTGGTATATGTATATGTACACACGGATTTCAAACCTATTGACGCATCGTTTCTTAGCTACTGTTTCTTAAGAATAAGTACTGAGCTGTGAGCTTAGAATTTCCTTTATCTTAGACGGCCAACGTTTTCGGACTTGCCGTAATTTTAGTTTGTTTGTTCCAGTGGCATGGCGGGGCGCGGGAAACGTGGAGGCCCTCTTGGCGCGCTCTGTGTCCGCCCGCGCACGCGCTAAGCTCGCGATGACTTGTTCCGTGAGGCTCGAGCGCCTCCGCGGCTATGAGGCGCATGAATCGAGTCTCGCGAGGCACATGGACAGCTTCGAGGCTCACGCCGAGGAACAAGCGTACACGTGCGACACTTGCGGCCAACAGTTCACGAGGAAGCCTAGTCTAGTGAGACACGTGCAGGGACACACAGCCACTGCTTATTCCTGTCTGATATCAGACAGAAGTACCTTCATTACACATGGCAGAATACATACTGGACAGAAACCATACAGCTGTAATATTTGTGACAAGAAATTCTCACTAAAAGGTAGTATGAATAGACACGTCAGAATACATACCGGACTGAAACCATTCTGCTGTAACATATGTAACAAGCAATTCACAACCAAAAGTGCCTTGATTACACATAGCGGAACACATACCGGACTGAAACCATTCTGCTGTGACATATGTAACAGGCAATTCGCACGAAAAGATAATTTGAATGAACACGTCAGAATGCATACCGGACAAAAACCATTCTGCTGTGACATATGTAATAAGCAATTCACAACCAAACGTACCTTGATTACACATGGCAGAATACACACCGGACTGAGGCCTTATAGTTGTGATATATGTAACAAGCAATTCTCACAAAAAAGTTCTTTGATAAGACACTTCATTATACATACTGGGCAGAAACTATTCAGCTGTTACATATGTAACAAGGAATTCACACGAAGAGGTAATTTGAATGAACACGTCAGAATACATACTGGGCAGAAACCGTATAGTTGTAATGTGTGTAACAAGCAATTCTCACAAAATGCTAGTTTGAATAAACACGTCAGAATACATACCAGACTGAAACCTTATTTTTGTGATGTATGTAACAAACAATTTACAGACAAAGGTAATTTGATAAAACACGTCAGAAGACATACCGAACTGAAACCATTCTGCTGCGACATATGTAACAAGCAATTCACAACCAAAAGTGCCTTGATTACACATGGCAGAATACATACCGGACTGAAACCATTCTGCTGTGACATATGTAACAAGCAATTCGCACGAAAAGATAATTTGAATGAACACGTCAGAATGCATACCGGACAGAAACCATTCTGCTGTGACATATGTAACAAGCAATTCACAACCAAACGTACCTTGATTACACATGGCAGAATACACACCGGACTGAGGCCTTATAGTTGTGATATATGTAACAAGCAATTCTCACAAAAAAGTTCTTTGATAAGACACTTCATTATACATACTGGGCAGAAACTATTCAGCTGTAACATATGTAACAAGGAATTCACACGAAGAGGTAATTTGAATGAACACGTCAGAATACATACTGGGCAGAAACCGTATAGTTGTAATGTGTGTAACAAGCAATTCTCACAAAATGCTAGTTTGAATAAACACGTCAGAATACATACCAGACTGAAACCTTATTTTTGTGATGTATGTAACAAACAATTTACAGACAAAGGTAATTTGATAAAACACGTCAGAAGACATACCGAACTGAGAACATACAGCGTGACATATGTAACAAGAAATTCAAACGAAGCGGGCATTTGAATAGACACGTCAGAATACATTCCAGACACACCTTAGCGTAGAGCAATGAGATTTGTAACAACTGTTACCTACTAGTAATTAATACGATGACGGCACGATTATTCACTTAACTATTTTAAAAGGAAAAAAGCTAGCGTATTGAAATAAATTTAACCTAATTTTATGACGATTCGATTTTAACCCTTAAATGCATGAATTAAAAAAACACAATATTATAAAATATTATTTCATTTCAAATAAATGTTTTTTGTTTTCATCCAGTAATTGATTTTTGTTTATGTAAGCTGCATCTTACACCATGCATTTAAGGGTTAAATAAAATGCATTACATGTTTTACTAATCGTTCGTTTTATTTTATTTAAAACAATAAATTAATACCTAATGGCGTCAATTTGCTTTCAAAATCAAAATTGAAAATGATGTTTTTAGGGTTCCGTACCTCAAAAGGAAAAAACGGAACCCTTATAGGATCACTTTGTTGTCCGTCTGTCTGTCCGTCCGTCCGTCCGTCTGTCAAGACCCTTTTTCTCAGGAACGCGTGGAGGTATGAAGCTGAAATTTATATCAATTACTCAGGTCTACTGTCCCTTGAAGCTGTGAAAAAATCAAACTTCTAAGCCAACGCAATCAAAAGATACAGCCGTTTATGCCGCAAATTTTCGACACTTGCAAGGGAATCAAAACCTACAGGGTGCTTCCCGTGAACTCAGAATCTTGAAATTTGGTACGAAGCAACGTCTTATAGCATAGATAAAGGAATAATTACGAAAACCATAAAAAAAATTTTTAATACCTAACTTTGCACCTAATTTATATGGGGCGCTATACATACCAGGTGCAAACTTAACTTAACCACTTAGGGATGGAAAGTGTTTGTACGGAACCCTCGGTGCGCGAATCCGACTCGCACTTGGCCGGTTTTTTTATATATTTACATACAAAGGTGGCCCATTTAGATCGGTCTGTATGGGAAAGTCTGAAACTATAAGACATACGAAGATCTCTCCTGAGGAGCCATGTCATCGATTTTAATAACAAGAAAAAGTGCATTCATACAATTGACAAACTCGGGATACGAACCCGGACGTTTTGAAAAATAAAACTAACATTACTTCTTCTTCCCAATAAAATTGTGTAGGTCTTATATGAATGAATAAAATGCATGGTTTTCATATTCTTTAATTTATTTTAGTAAGTGTTCGATGACCAACGCCTTTTACAATACAATATTCAACACGTTTAGGTAACGATCATACAATTGCATTTTTATCTTCAAAACTGTGGTGAATTTGCTTTAAAAATTACTCTATGGCTGCTTTTAGGTCTTCAACGGTATCGCAGCTTGTTTTGTACGCTTCATCATGTTCATGTAACAAGTTGCGACACCAGAAAAGAGCTACAAACAACCATAGAGACAATTGTTTGCACCTAAATATGCTGAAAATTGTGTTTAAAAAAAAAACGGTCAAGTGCGAGTCGGACTCGCGCACCGAGGGTTCCGTACAAACACTTTCCATCCTTAAGTGGTTAAGTTAAGTTTGCACCTGGTATGTATAGCGCTCCATACAAATGAGGTGCAAAGTTAAGGCAACCAATCCCGTTTGTTGTATGGGACGCAACTAAACGGTGGCCGCTGTGTTGATACTTTAATGTTCTACCGTACCATATCGTTGGTGCGCGCGCGTCGCCTTACATGCTCCGTCTAGTGGGGGTTGTCTGTGATCTGATGACTCTGAGTACGTTATGTTTGCTGACGACACGTGCATAGGTAATAACATCCGCTGAAAATTTCACTAATTTAAAAACAAAGTTGGAAAGCACAATAGTCCGAATTTATACTGGTTTACAGCGAACGGTGTGCTCCTCAACGTAGAAAAAACAAATGTAATGTACTTTCGATTAAAAACGAACAGAACTGCACAGTTTAATATAACAATGAACGAAACTCCGGTGCCTCAAGTGTACGAGCGAGACCAAGTACTTAGGATTCGTGATTGATTCCGGTCTCACATGGGCGGCTCACATAGACATGGCATGCAAGCGGCTGTCGTCCGCGTGCTACGCTTTGTCCAGGCTAACTCATAGTTTATCTGAGGATAACTTAAAAAAGCTTACAATGGATATTTCCATTCAATCCTAATTTACGGAGTTGATCTATGGGGTACCGCCGCAGTGTGCGTGTGGATTGAGTGAGCACCCTTCAAAAATGAAAAAAAATGTGCTGATCATTTAGTAAAAGTTCTAAAACAATTGTAAAACTAATCGATGAATTTGTAAAACGATTAAATAAAAAGAATACATTCATTAACGTATGCTCACTCAGTTCTCACAAGCAACCAACGAAATCTGTGAATGTGTTTATTTAACATATAATATTTATATCCTAATTTTTAGTAAAAATTATGCGTAAGGTAGGTAATAATTTGTAGATCACCTGGTTACGTATTTAAAGTTTTACAAATTATTTCGTATGCTCACTCAATCCGCACACTTTTGAAAACCCAATTTCTGATAGAAAAACTGCAGATTGAAACTTCTATATATGTGTATAATTTAGTAAAACTCATAAGGGAATTTGTAAAATACAAAACAAACCGCTAACGTGACAGATTTTTGGATAATAAATGTTTGTAAGTGCTCACTCAGTCCACACATTATTCGTAAGTTAAAAATGTAAATATCTTAAGATTTTTAGTATCTAGGAAAGTACAAAGTAGTTCAACTTTTAGTAAAAAAAATTACTAAATATCCACCATCTAAAATGTCATATTCGTTGTCTGCTTTTAAAGATATTCAAATTTCATTTTAAAATACAATCTAAGATACAGTCCACATTTTAGATCACACTCCACTTCTTAAAATACAATCTAAAATGTGGACTGTATCTTAGATTGTATTTTAAAATGAAATTTTAATATATTTAAAAGCAGACAAGGAATATGACATTTTAGATGGTGGATATTTAGTAATTTTTTTTACTAAAAGTTGAACTACTTTGTACTTTCCTAGATACTAAAAATCTTAAGATATTTACATTTTTAACTTACGAATAATGTGTGGACTGAGTGAGCACTTACAAACATTTATTATCCAAAAATCTGTCACGTTAGCGGTTTGTTTTGTATTTTACAAATTCCCTTATGAGTTTTACTAAATTATACACATATATAGAAGTTTCAATCTGCAATTTTTCTATCAGAAATTGGGTTTTCAAAAGTGTGCGGATTGAGTGAGCATACGAAATAATTTGTAAAACTTTAAATACGTAACCAGGTGATCTACAAATTATTACCTACCTTACGCATAATTTTTACTAAAAATTAGGATATAAATATTATATGTTAAATAAACACATTCACAGATTTCGTTGGTTGTTTGTGAGAACTGAGTGAGCATACGTTAATGAATGTATTCTATTTATTTATCGTTTTACAAATTCATCAATTAGTTTTACAATTGTTTTAGAACTTTTACTAAATGATCAGCACATTTTTTTTCATTTTTGAAGGGTGCTCACTCAATCCACACGCACACCCGCCGCAGACCGTGATAAAAATTTTAGACTACAGAAACGCGCAGTTCGCTTTAGAGCAAAAAAACCTTGGGACCATCCTGCGAAAGAACTCTTCGTTCAACTCAAAATCCCTACGTTACCAAGTGTATATATACTCGAAGCGTGCAGGTATGTAAGACGTAATCTGGATAGACTTCCCACCAACGCCCAACTACACCGCAGCGCCACGCGCAGACAGCACCTGCTGCGCGTGCCCGCGTGCCGTCTGTCGAAGACGAGGAGGCCTGTCCAGTTTATGGGAATAAGGCTGTACAATATACTGAGTGAGGATCTAAAGAATTCCTCGAGTGACACAGTGTTTGTCAGCAAATTGAAGTCACTACTGTTAACAATGGCTTGTTACTTACAGTATAGATGAGTTTTTAGACAGGCATAAGTCATTGGCTCAATCACAAGTCAAATGAAATATTGACTATCTAATATTAATATCTATAATTTTAATTTTAATTTTAAGTGACTTGTAAATGTGAATGTTTACCAATAAATGCTATGAACTATAGAAATATATGAGGATGCGCCATATTGCGGAATTTTATTGGAACTAATTTCTTACACTGGCAATGATTTTATGATGGTTGTCAACAATGTAAATGTCATTCGAGGTGGTTTTTTTAAGACAAATATTCAAAAATATCCAAAGAAAATGCCGAAAACTATTCACAGTCATGAATGTTATATTATAAATAAAGTGTACACGTGTTTACTACACGAAAAACAGCCAGAATAACTATAATTTTTAACAAAAAAAAGAACCGACTTCAGTAAAACTAAAAAACTAGATCTGTGGTGTTCATCATCAGTTTCCTGACACCAAATCCTATTTACTGAATGTAAATTCTTGACTTTATCAATAAATTACCGAAAGCGCCGTACATGTCCCTATAACATTTGAAGAGTTCCCTCGATTTCTCCAAGATTCCATCATCAGATCCCGACTTAGTGCCAACGGGACCAACTCGGAGTTATACACTTTCGATTAAAAAAAAAAATTAAAATCGGTTCACGGTTGTCGGAGATATCGAGTAACAAACATACAAAAAAAAAAATTAGTTCGAATAGAGAACCTCCTCCTTTTTTTGAAGTCGGTTAAAAAGAGTGAATTCCATTAAATGATATTACGAGGGTACCATAGGAACTGACATGTATTTAAATTAATGTCATATTAGTGCGATTGCGATTGGTTGCAAAATTGTTGCCATATAATCTATCTTATAAATATCGCCCTGTTAAGGCGAAGGGATGGCTGAATGACATTGCTCGATTGAGATCCTCCCGCGCGCCATCTAGGCGGGACCAAGTTTAGTTGATGAGCGAATACGCTTAATCATTCATTGACCTGTTGCACACTTGACGGTCTAGATGTCGCTGTGACGGCTCGGCATTGATTGCCAACGAATTTTTCGTTGGCTTTCAATGTGTCTATTTACAGCAACTGTCTATTTACAATATACTTTGAAAATTACTCGATAGAATGAAATAACTTCAATCGTACCATGTTGATGAAATCTATGTATATCGAAGCAGGCTGAAACATAATAGCTACGATACGAGGAGTAGTAGTAGTCATGGAAACACTTGAAACAAACTTCAAATCAAAACAGCCTGACTGACACCAGACCAAGGAATAGATTCATTCATTCGCTCACAGAATTCGTGGGTTCAAAATTTTTCAAATTAATATTTTATGTATTTTAAATCCCCTTCAAAAGTGCTTTTTGTAATGTTTTCGGTTTTTTCTACTATCTTCCAATACTTCTTTATTTTTTATAATTCGTAGTTTTCAATTTCACAAAAAAAAACATTTCTGTTTACGATCAATTGCCTGGTCAAAGTTGCGAGCAAATTCATTTATTGTTAAAACAGTAGGCGTTAAAGGTTAAATCTATAATAAACCAGCCTTTGGGATAAATAGAACTGGATAAAATAGGTAAAAGATATATAAGTACCCACTCCAAGTTTGGTTTAAAACGGTTTTGAATTTCCGGAGAAAAACGAGCCCAAACAAGATAAAAACTGTTACTTCAAAACGTATCTGAAGGAAAACCGTACAAAAAAGTAATGTTTTTCGAACTGGAAGAAAACCTCGAGGATATGCTTGTTACGATAGGTATAAGTATCGAAACTCAAAATGATGCGTTATAGCCACAATTCATGACCAAACGCAGCATGTTTTTGGGGTTTCACTATACCCTTCGCCTTAACAATCCTCATATATTTCTGGTCAGGCTTTAAGTATTATTTTTGACACAATGATAAAGTTGGGAAGAATGTGTCGTATTGATAAAGAGACGCACAATTTGGTCGACCTTTTAATAGAGCTTGAAATCTTTCTCGTAATTTAAAGTCTATTGTGAAGGATGGGTAACTACGGAACCCTACACTGAGCGTGGCCCGACATGCACTAGGCCAGTTAATCAACAAGCAACCAGATAAAACAAACCTAACCTAACCCAACCCAATGGGTTCTTTAAAACGATATTATATAAAATCCTGAAAATATTACGAGTTTTAGGAAAAAAATACTTTCGGACCCATTAAAATTCGGCGAAACGTTAGACACAGATTGACAAACAAAAATTAGTGTTTCAGATAGATAACCATCAGCTATCTACAGGCACGCCAGCAGGAATGTAAATAAACCACCATCTTCTTAACACAAATTTAATAATATATAACTAATTATAACAAAACCTTACAGATCCACTGCATTTACTAAGTTATTGTAACCACGAGTGATGATCAAAACCGTCTTACGATTAAGCTATCAACAACTAAACATGTATACCTACTGATGTGCTGACGAAGTTTCCAAATTTGCGAAACTTTGCACATGGAAATTTCTTAAAATGTCCTATACTAAATTTCCAGTTTGTTTTTTTTATCTTGCCACATACACATTTTATATTTACATTTACTTGCGAAGTCATACAGTGAAAAATTAAAGATAATTGCTTATTATTCCAAACATTATTTATTTACACAACCACTTAGGGCTTGTGCACAAATCACGTGAGGTTCAAGAGGGTCACGAAAAAATCACGATAGATCACGTTGGGGGAGGGAGGGGTATAAGGAGACCTCACGTGTATTTTTCTACAGTGAACGAACTAAGAAAAAATCGATACTTTTTCTCGGTTTCGTTAAAAAAAAATCTTCACTTGTTAAATACTTCAAAACAGTGAGTCTATTTTACGAAATTCTGGCGGAAAAAAATACACGTGAGGTAGTGAGGGGGAGGGGGGGTTAGCAAAGAACCTCACCAAATATCACCAGGGGGAAGGGGGGTCAAAAAGTAGCCGAAGAAACCTCACGTGATTTGTGCACAAGCCCTTAAAATAGAGATCTCAGCGGGTCGAGGCAGCCCCAAAAATGGGATCGAAAATGTTCTGAGGTCGCACCACCTTATTATGGTATACGAATGAGAGAGAAACACCACATAACTCCGATAGTTTCATTTGTACAGTCGCCATCAGATATATCGCAGCATATAAGGCATTCATAAATATCTGAACACGACTCTTATTGACTGGGCGTTACAGTACATGTTCAGATAGTTACGAACGCCTTATATGCTGCGATATATCTGATGGCGATTGTACGAAAAATTATGTCTTTTCGATACTTTAAAAAATAAATTTCGATAAAAGAATGTTAACTTCTTGGAACATTATATAACCTATAACTTAACTTTATTACTTAAGGCCGTTCCCTGAGCCAGATTTGCAAAAATACCCCAAAAATTATCCTATTTTTCTACGAAACGTTGATATTAGTAAACGAGGGAAAAATATATATCATTCTTGATTATATTATCTTTAATAACACAGCATTCGATACACGATTCATAACACTTCGCTCGATACAATTAATTCCCAAAGTAACCTCCAATTCGAATTTTTACTCCAACTTTACTTGTTTTTTTTTCTACGTGACACTATGAAACAAAAAAAGGAGAAAAATCAATCATAACTAAAATAGTAATTTTACAGCTTCCGAATTTCAATAATTGAAGCCAATATTTTTAAAATAAATAATCATCGACAAATTCTTACGAAAAAAGATATCGCCTTACGACCCGCAAGCTCTGTCTCCGTCACTCTTTTGAAATGTGACTGTGATGTGACAGGGACGGGTGGCCTGAGGAGGGGCTCGGGGTTCTGGCTCAGGGAACGGCCTTATATTGTGAAAATAATATAAGATCGCATATTTATGGCCTTCACCTTCGGTTCGGGCCGCTCACCTGCGATCTGGGACAATCACTCACACATCGCCCTCGGTATGTGATGTACACTCAAGGGAATTGAAACACGTACCTTTGTTCGCTCCTGTCCTGTCACTATGACAATAAGGGCCGTACGGAATGACGTTAGAAAGTGTATCTGTCTCTGTCTGTCATATGGCGATGTCTCGCTTGCTGACGTCATTGTAACCGAACGTCTGTGGCCAAGTGCAAGTCGGACTCGTGTATCGAGGGTTTCCGTACAAACACTTATCCCAACTTAACTGGCCGGGTTAAGTTAAAGTTTGCACCTGATGGTATGTATGACGCCTGACGCCGCATACAACTAAACTGCAAAATTAACGCAACCGATCACGTTTGTTGTATAGCCCTTAAATATTTATTTTATTCTTTATTTTAGTATTTGTTGTTATAGCAGCAACAGAAATATCATCTGTGAAAATGACAATTATCACGGTTATATACAGTTTGGTGACAGACGGACAGACAGACGGACGGTAAGTGGAGTCTTAGTAATACCTAGGGTCCCGTTTTTTACCCTTTGGGTACGGCCCCTAAAAAGGTACGCGTTTCATTTTCCTTTGCTGTACGATCAGTTCAGCTAAGGACCTTCAGCCTAGCCCCTTCAGCCAAGGACCTTCAGCTAAGGACCTCAGAAGCGGTCGTCGTCAGCGACAGTAGCAGTAGGGGTTCAGGTGCGGGTGCGTCGCGCTCACGCACGCCGGCTCCTTCGCGTACCTGTTCACAACGGTTACATACAAATACAAAGGAAAAATAAGAAGACATAACCTAAATTAAAAAAATTAAACACCGCCGACAAGCTGGTATTCATGAGACCATTGGCGTATATAGGGGGGTGGCCGGGCGCCCCCAGTATGCTCTAGTGCCCACCCCAGGATTTTGGGTTACAGATAGAAATTCATGGTTTCATCTCATAGGCCGTGGCCAGCATGTGCATCTATTAAGCTAAAAAACATTGTTAAAAACGCAAGGGTTTTGAAGATCCAACTGAAAATAAAAAAAAAAGGGTTATGTTTGAGAGATAAAAGTATCGAGAAAATTATTACCAATCGTGTTTTCACGTTGACAAGATTGAAGAAAAACTGTTTAAGTTTCTTATTTCCAAGGGACAGATTTTTAATCACTAGGGATGTTGAGATCTAGGATCATTCACCTGACGAATTGTGCAGGGGTGGGCTCTTAATAAACACAACATTGATTCTGTTCACTATTAGAAATAGCGCCATCTCTGTCGCTGTTCTAACATTTGCTGGATCGCGGTGGGACAGGGGACGTACGTGAATGCTTTCAAAATGCGCTTAGCATTTTAAGGCGCTGTAAATAGTGAAAACTACAATTTTAGAAAATATTAATACAATACTTGCACATAACTTAAGTGCAACTTTTTTATATGTAAATTTTCATTATATGCCCTAGTTTTTTACTTCATCAGAAACACGATTACTGAAAAAATCCTCGATAGTTTTTATTGTTGAAAAGTACCCCTTTTTTACACCTTAAGCCAAATATTTCGATAACTATTATGAATATCAACACAAAATTTGCTTTATTTAATAGTTTTTTAGTATATTTCGATTTGTGCTTCATAGATTTTTAATAGGTTGAGTACATCAATCATACCAATTCATTTCGTTATTGGCAAAATAAAATGGTTCAGCGCGCGGCGGCGGCCGACTATTGCCTAGTCGCCAGTACGCTCGTGACAACGGTCGACGCCGGACCTGTGCACATTTTTCTAACGCGGTAATACGACTTTAGACAGCAAGCAATATGGGTAATCACAGTGTAAATAAAGTTAAGCGAAAGAGGAAACGCTTAAGTGAACTAAGAGAACATATTTATGTAGTACCTATACCAGACCAATCGACCGGCCGCATCGTAGCGGATTTCACATTCGTTTTTACGTAGTTGGTTTTCAGTTCGGGTGCAGTTTTACTAATTGTGTGTTGTACAGTTCTATTCTATTCTAGTTCTCTTAAAGTGAGTTACAAACGTTATTTCCTTAATGAGTGTTAGTATGTCTTACTATTATTTAAATCCGGTTTGTAATTAACCTACACGTGAATTAACTATCATTATGTTAAGGTGTTGGATTAACACCATTTAGTACATTGTAATTTTATGTATTTTAACCCTTAACTACCTAACTGCTTATTTAGTCACAGAAACACCTACCTCCCGTCCCCAGGACGGATACATAATGTCGGCCTTTTTTTTTTTTTTTTTTATTAGCCTATATTGGTGTCCCACTGCAGGGCAAAGGCCTCTCCTCTCGATTTCCACAACTCCCTGTTTGATGCTATTACTGACCAATCATTTAGGAACGCGTCCAGATCGTCCCGCCATCTCCGTCTTGGCCTGCCACGTCGTCGCCGCCCATCATGCGGCACCCACTGCGTTATTTGATTAGCCCATCTGTCTGGGTGCATGCGGCATACGTGGCCTGCCCAGTCCCACTTTAGTCTGGCGGTTTTTTCTCCAACATCAGTAATACGTGTTTTGGAGCGCAACGTAGTGTTCCGGACTCGATCCGTCCTTTTAACACCTAATATGCTGCGCTCCATAGCCCTTTGGCAAACCTTCAATTTGGACTTCTGACCCTCTGTGAGTGACCATGTCTGAGCACCGTAGGTTAGGATGGGCAGAATACACATGTCAACGAGTTTGCGCTTGAGTGCTAGCGGGAGGGTTCCCTTCATAAGGTCCTTCATGGACCAGTAGCTCTTCCAGGCGTTTGCGATTCGTCTTTCGACTTCCTTATCCTGCCTGTTGCTGAAAGAGACTATCTGGCCCAAGTATATGTACTCGTCGACATAGTGTATCACGTGCCCATCTACCTCGACCCTACGTTTCGTGCTATTTGTCATGATCTGAGTCTTAGTTCGATTCATTTTTAGTCCAACTTGAAGGCTTGCTACGTAATGTCGGCCTTATAGATTAAATTTTATCGGATCGGACATTTTAAATAATAATGGCAATATAGACATATTAAAATATTTGTTAAACTAATAATCATTCTGGAAACATTAAAAGATTTTTTTTTTACTGTTAACATATGGCAACAGTCCTTATTTCACTTTAGAAACTATAATATCCTTTGGAAGGTGAGATCAACAAAAATTTTGACTTTATATAAAGATCCAAGTCATTATTTCTCAATAATTAACAATGCTAAATCAATAAGTTTAGTTAAAATGAAGGTAATATTTTTATAAAATTGCAGACCACTAATTTGATCAATTTGTTTGCGGCAGTGAATGTAAGTTTGTTTGCACATTCTAGGCAAATAGATTTTTTACATTAGAAACATACGTACTGGGTCCCGTTTTTTATTCGGGTCAAAAGTTGAACAGGTTTTCCGCACTTCCAATCACTACCAACGTGACTTAGCGGTCGGCTAAGTAAAGAAAAAAATATCTATAGTCACGTAACCACCTACCACCCGTCTCCGAGACCCTTAAGAAAAATACGTATCCACCTACCACCCGTCTCACAGACGGTCGGAGACAGTAATATGCTCACCAAAATTAGATGCGTGCACGACCGACCTTGTCGAGCGACGACGCGGCACTCACTGAGGAGAAGGTATACAAGGACACAAACGTTTGTAGGATGCTCGCCCATAGGTATGTTGGGTCATTCTACTTTTTACTGCAGGTTTTTGACACTAGTAGTAACGGGTTTGAAAAAAATATTGTGTAAAGATAAATAAAGTTATGTCATTGTATGTATGCAGAATTATATCTAAACAATTGCAATACTTACACTGCCAGCACAGCCAGTCACTCATTACAACAAAGAAAAAATACAATACGTTTTCAAGGACGTAATCTTTTTTTTTTCATAATTTTAATTAGAAATTATAATTTATTTAGTCTTATAAATCACATTCAAAAGACAACTGTGTTACTGTTGTGCACTTTTGGTTCAAACTATTTGTCATAACCGTATACATGGTTATGACAAATAGTTTGAAACAAAAGTGCGTAAAAATATCTTAGCAAAGTATTTAACATTGATAAATATTTATGTTAGCTTGCATCTGATATATTTGTAATATAATTTAGAAACCAATCGTACAACTGAAATCGAAAAACTTCAATATAGAAATAGGGACATAATGGTAAGACAGTTGTTCAATAGTAACAAAGTTGTTTCATTAGAACATTCTCTTTTACAAAAAAATGCTTAATTGGTCTCTTAGTTACATTACAACATACGTTGTAAATAATAATTTTATTATTATTACTATAAGTTGAATGGTGTTCCCCTTAGGAGAGTGAACCAATTTAAATACTTAGGACATTTGTTGACTGATGACTTGAAGGATGATGTAGACATGGAGAGGGAGCGGAGGGCGTTGTCAGTTCATGCTAACATGCTGGCCCGCAGATTTGGTCGATGTACTGAAGCAGTTAAGGTTACATTGTTTAAGGCCTACTGCACATCGTTGTACTCATCAAGACTGTGGACCAGTTTTACGCAGCGGGCTTACAATGCTCTCCGGGTCCAATATAATAACGCATTTAGGGTGCTGTTGCGAAGACCGAGGTTTTGTAGTGCATCGAAAATGTTCGTGGAGGCGCGCACAGACAGTTTCCATGCTGTCTGGCGCAAGAAAACTGCCTCACTACTGGAAAGGGTACGGAGAAGTAGTAACAGCATCCTAAATATGATAGCGGCTAAGGTTAACTGTCCTATAATGTGGAATCTCAGCCAGAGGACTAAATCCTTGTTAATTATTAATTATTAAGTACTAATATAGTTTTCCTAAGTTTACTAACACAGAATGGACCGTTATAGTTGTCTGATTTAAATAAATAAAAAAAATATATATAACCTTTTTGCTAAATCACAGCACTTACACGGGCTAGGTTTCTTAATAAATATTTAAAATTATTGTTCAAACACTTCCAAAGGATAAGGAAATACGCAGTTATCGCATGTAAAGGAAGATATGACCAAAAAAATATGAAGAAAGTGCTGGTTTTTTCAATATGGCGGCGGGCGCGGAGGAGGGGGAATTGTGCATTTTGCATTTTAAATACTGAATAACTATCCTAGACAACATATCAAAAATTCAAAACTACAGGACCGTTTGTAAGCTCAAAATCCTTTATTCACTGGATTATTACCGGGGGACACAAAAACCTGCACTAAAAAGTCGAATGACCCTGTTAACAATTTTAGGTTTGAATGAGTCTGTGAGACGGGAGGTAGGTTAAGGGTTAATTTTAGAGCTAAACAGGACTCTCAGCTTGAAAACCCCGGAACGTCACTTACAATCCTGACACTGACAGGTGCATCACTGCCAAACTCAATGGACACTGAAGCCCCTAATCATTCTCGTAATGAGTAAGTTTTACTATACCTTAGATAATTATTAGGGTTCCGTACCCAAAGGGTAAAAACGGGACCCTATTACTGAGACTTCGCTGTCCGTCCGTCTGTCTGTCACCAGGCTGTATCTCAAGAACGGTGATAGCTAGACAGCTGAAATTTACACATATGATGTATTTATATTGCCGCTATAACAACAAATACTAAAAATAAAATAAAATAAGTATTTAAGGGGGGCTCTAATACAACAAACGGGATTGGTTGCGTTAACTTTGCACCTCATTTGTAGGTATGGGGCGCTATACATACCAGTTGCAAACTTAACTTAACCACTTAAGGAAGGAAAGTGTTTGAATAAATAAATATGTAAATATTAGACAACCTCACACAAATCAACCTAGTTTGTACGGAACCCTCGGTGCGCGAGTCCGACTCGCAACTTGACCAGTTTTTAATTGATAATTTTTTATCATACTTCCACATCTGAATTTTATTTTGCTTACTTGCTACTGCGTGTGCTATCATCATCAATAAATCATCATTCATAAATAAATAAAATAAATTGTTATGTCAAAGTGCAGACTGTTGTCATATTAATGATGTAGACTGACGTAGCTATAGAATTTGAGGACCTTATTTCCAGCTCTGAGAGTTGCTATTCCATTGTGACACTTACATTGAACAAGTAGGAACTAGTAATCACATATTTCGTGAGGCAAATTAATTGCGCTTCTGGCGCGGCGGTCTACATAGTGGACTAGTAAGCAGGAGGTCGGAAGTTCGTTCCCCAGGTGTCTTCTTTCTTTTTCTAAATTTAGTTGCATTTTTATAGCACGGTATGCATGTAATTTATTTAAAATATTGTTTGGGGTCATGACTGGCATATTCGACAATTGAGCTCTGACTAGCGACCAGTAAAGGTCTTCCACATAGTGTGTGATTTAGGAAATAATATTATAGAAATTGTGGAACTGAATTTCCGGACATCCATCTAGTGGCAGTGACAAATTTTATATTTTGGTGTGCTGTGAATATTAAAAAAGGGGTAAGTTCACAATGGATCGTATCTGTAGGGCTTGCTAGTTTAATTTTTTAACAGGATAGCTAATATTAGTATGTTTGTATTTTAGCCTACCGATACGCCCTTTAAACCTACGGCTTTCATTTGGAAGCAGACTGAGCTACGCTTGGCAAGGATAGGCAGAGTTCCCAGTAATACACAGAACTAAAACTCTCCTGGCGCCCTTTAAATTTAAGTTAGATTTAAGAACCTAGTTATTAAAGTTTAAGTTTTCATTTTAAATTGTTGCCGTATTTGGTTTACCTGATCACCCCATAACAAAATAAATAAAATCATCGATAAAAACGCGGTGTATTGTCACCACTATTTACCTACATTAAATGAATATTAAATGAAGCGCTAATCATTTTGTTTATAAAACAAAATAATAGTACTTTATAATTTTTTACTTCAATCAGAATACGGTTACGAACAGAATAAGGCCATCAACGGGCTGCGCGAGCAACGCGCGTGGCGTGGAGCGGGCGCCCCGCATGCGCCTCCACCGCGTGTCTGCTTCACCCCCGCAAATACCTAAAGTTCGCCTATAAGCGCGCCTTAAACAAAAAATACAGAGGGCGCTTCAAAAAGCGGAATGAGAAGACATTATTTCACGCTATTCGTGTAGCGGTCCTATAGTGGTGAGAGCACTGCTCCGTTCAAGGTTCGATCCACACTTGCACTTTAGTGAATTGCGTGAAATTTTGGCTGATTATTTTGTTGTTGATTTATGGATGTTTTAATTTTTTACTAATGTCTTGTACAAAATACGAAGTTCAGTTACTAAATTTCCATACATTTTGTTGGAACTCAATGGAACAATTTGTAGGACAGCGTGAAATTGGGCTTACCGTGGTCTGAGTAAGCAACTTTACCAACTTACCAAATTTAATTGAACTGTGAGAAAAAGGCCACAAAATAAAAATTGGTCTAAATCGTTTGGGTTCGCTTCGTCCACATTCCCATCTCGTTTACATCCCTACTTTGTCCAAAATTCCCACTTAGTCAACATTGCAATTTCGTCCATATTCCCACTTCGTCCTCTTCCCACTTCGTCCACATTCCCGCTTCGTCAACATTCCCATTTCGTCCACATTCCCAGTTCGTCCGCATTCCCATTGTGTGGAAGTGGACGAATTGGGAATTGGTTGCGGACGAAATGGGATTTTGGACGAAGTAGGAATATGGACGAAATGGGAATGTTCACAAAATGGGAAGTGGACGAAATAGGAATGCTTACAAAATGGGAAGTGGACGAGTTAAGAATTAATTGCGGATGAAGTGGGATTTTGGACGAAGTAGGAATGTGAACGAAATGGGAATGTGGACGAAGTGAACCTAACCGGTCCAAATGCTACCAGTGTGCCAAAATGGACTCACGCGTTGGTCCTGGAGATGTCCCTGGTGCTGAGGAGGAAGCGGTCCTCCTGCACCAGGTACGTGAGCGACGCCTCGTACACGCCGCGCCCCGGACCCACCACGATCTGCAAACACCATAACTTATTGCATTTTAATAGGCTAGTTGACTCATTTTTGAAATGGTTAATAAATTAATAATATCTTACTAGCTCAGAAAAATCATATTTCTATTTTAAAGCCTGACCAGATATATATGAGGATTGTCAAGAGGGCGCTAATTATAAGATTTATATGGCAACAATTTTGCAACCAATCGCAACCTTTGCATCGCAAATTTTGCAACAATTATTGCAACGATGACATTAGTTTTTAATCGTAATATTTAATGGAATGCACTCTTTTACTGACTGTTTTTCGTGTAGTAAACACATGTCCATTTTATTTATAATCTTACGTTCATGACTATGAATGGTTTTCGGCATATCTTTGGATAATTTTAAATATTTGTCTGATAAAGAAATCACCACACTACACTACATTGACATTGTTAACGAACCATCATAAAAATCATTGCCAGTGTAAGAAATTAGTTCCAGTGAAATTCTGCAATATGGCGCATCCTCATATATTTCTGGTCAGGCTTTACAGATAGGAAAAAGCAGACTGACTGTATAAAGGAAAAATAGATTTCTGGGAACATTTAATATATGTACGTACCTAATTCTTAAATTGCTGCCGGAGCGCCCACTCCGTGCAACACTTCTGGAACCATCTGTCACTCACCTTAACCTGGTAGATCTCATTAGTGATGGTAGTATTGGCGTCAAATCGTCCGACATATCCGTCCTTGTCTTTAGCGTTAGCGAACGCGAGCAGGCGGCTGTTGGGGCGCTGCCGGAGCACCCACTCCGTGGACGTGAGCGTGCGCACCGCGCACCGCGACCTGGAATATGGACGACGACTGATGTCAAAGCCTGACGAGAAATATATGAGGATTGTCAAGAGGGCACGATTTATATGGCAAAAAATGCAACCAATCGCAACCTCGTAATATCATTTAATGGAATGCACTCTTTTCACACATTATCCGATTTCTTCCGATAAATCGGATCGGGTCGGAAGGTCTGGAACGGGTTTTAGGCTATAAACTGACAGTCCCGTATGGATAGTGTAAAAGGAAGGAGCAGCATCTTCATATCCAAAAGCGTCCGCTTAAATCTGTGGCACTACTGTGGCTGAAAAGTTCCCTTACTTAGCAACAGATTTTTTTATACAAAAAAAAATGCGTTTTTTCTGTTCTATAAGGAACTAAGTAGGAATTACTCTGGTTTCCCACCGGCCACCGGTCATTGGTCGTGGTTGGTCTGGTCACTGGTAGACATATTTAAATTTAAAATTCAACACAGTTCACACCGTCTAAAACTTGGAACTCTCATACTTTCTTTGCTACCCTAGCGCTATTGCGGACGGTATTGAAATATAGACCTGTCAGATTCAAACTTTCTTTTTTTGCTCTAACTTGCTACCTGACAGGCTCGAGTAGCGAGTTGATGTAGTGTATCAGCGCGTCAGCAGTCCGCGTGTAGAGGGGGTCGTCAGCGGACACGGGCTGCCAGGCGAGGCAGGCGCACCAGTGCGGCTCGATGCCCGCCTCGCTGCAGGAGCGGTTCTGAGGTATCTGGAACAATATGGCATCATCATTCTTAGGGTTCCGTAGTCAACTAGGAGCCTTTATAGTTTCGCCATGTCCATCTATCCGTTTGTCTGTCCGTCCGTGGCTTAGCTCTGTATTAGTATTAGTACTAGAAAGCTGAAATTTGGTACGAGTATGTATATGTATGTATAGTGAAATAAATACTTTTTTATTTACATTTCTCAAAATCAGAAAAACGTCTAAGAATGGACATCTATTGTGTCCAACATTTTCTTAGGTGTTTTTCCATTCTTATGTAAAAGCCTTTCAGACAATCAGGTTATTAGGCCGATCTGATTAGATTGGGTACTAAAAACTTTTCACTTTTATCAAAATTATTATATGGTTTCCATTTTTAACCCCAAGGGCTAAAACCACCACTTTAGTCCTGTTGGGAATCTGAAATGACGTACTTTTTGGGCGGGAGAAGTGAAAAATAGGTCCCATGACACTCACCGGCTCCAGCATAGTGAGTCCCCTCTTGAAGTCGGCGCCGCGCACCTTGTACGGGTTCCAGTGCTGGCGCATATCCAGCACGTCGAGGATGGTCGCGTGCAGGTCGTGCGGCGTGCTGAGCGCGCGCGCGTTTTGCCGCAGCGCGCGCAGGGCGGCGGGGCGCGCGCGCACCAGCCGCGCCGGCAGCCGCAGCGCCAGCAGTGGGAGACGCTCCTCTAGCTTGCCCTGCAGCGTGTCGCGCACGTCCGCGAATCTGGAACGGGACTACGCTACTAAACTCCGAAATTTCATTTGTCCGAGCATGTGACTATTCCGAATTTTCGTAATTTCTGTTTACTGGCGCCTGCTAGAGTGTCACCTGGGCCCGTGGTCCCCCATGACGACGACGAGAGTGTCGTCTCCCCTGGCCAGCAGCCCGCGCAGGAACGTCGCCGTGTCGTCGTCGGCGGACTCGATCATGTTGAAGTCGTCGTGCGTGATGTCCGCGATGAACGTGAAGATGAACTTCTTCCCGTCCAGCTCCAGGAACTGAGGACCAAAAAAGCTTAAAATGTCAGGGTCGTTCCAATTGCAATACGACTGCATTACGATCGTGCAGCCAGCTTGCAGTCGATGTGCAGTTGACAGAACTACACGGCAGCTGCAGTTTTGATGTAATTACACCAATTGCAGCAAAACTGCACTCGAACGGCCATTTGCAGCTAGGTTGCAGTTCAAATGCTGTCCGCCTGTACCGAATAGTTCCAAAAGGCTCCGCAAGCGGCGCTGGAGTAACTGGAGTAAGTGAAACTGTCTACCGTCCATAAACTGCAGGATATTAAAACTCAACTTATGGAGGGTAGAGGTATTTCATATCTTTGCTTTGCGTTGTAAAAACGGCAAAACAATGGAGACACGTGATTAATTATTGTGTAATTATTTATTAGAAAATTTTAAAATAGAAGAAAAATTGGGAAGTTCGCTCTAACTATTCGAGCATTTTGACTTTCATAAAAAGTAACTGGTATGATCTGTCAGGAACAGGAAACTATAGTCAACACTAGCGCCACCAATTTAACACCTTTCAGCGAACACTTGGATATATGAAGATGTTGCTCCTCCCCTTTTACACTCCATAGAAGAGTCACGAGAAGAGGTTATGCAGCATGCAGGTTATCCGCATTAGTCATGGAGCTATTATGTAAGACAACAAGAGTGTGCACTAGGAATAAGTGTACACACAAAATTAAACCTTAATGAATACATAGAATATATTTTACAAGGGAAGTGGTCACGATCCGACAGAGACCGCTTGCACCAGGTCAGTTTGTCCCTTTCTATTGTATGTAATGTATGTATGTAAACACTTTATTGTACACAAAAACAGAAATACATCAAAACAAAAGAAATACATGTACAAAGGCGAACTTATCCCTTTAAGGGATCTCTTCCAGTTAACCTTTGAGTAAATGAGTGCTAAACACAAAATGTAAACGGTAGACAACCAAAGCAACATGTGCAATACGAAGGAGGATGATTTAATAATACTACTTACACATGAAAATGCAAAAAAAATCAAAATAGAGAGAGATAGGTAAACATTCAATATAATACATAATACGTAATATATATATATATATATATATATATTTATACATAAAATTACAACAAAAACAGCAACCTATTGTTCGTTTGACAGCCACAATCCCTTCAACTTCCCCTTGAGCGATGCTACGGACTGCGTCTGCCTTAGGGCGGGAGACAACTTATTCCATAATTTCACGGCGCGCACAGCAAAAGACATATCGTAAACATGCGATCTATGCGGTGGGATCGATAGAGCTAGATTCGCACTAGACCGCAGGCGATGGCCACTACCATCCGCCATGTAAGAGAACTTCTCTGCAAGGTAAGGAGGAGAAGAAGGAATGAAAAGGACATTATACAGAAGACAAAGAACATGTAAGTCTTGGATCGGAAGCCATTTAAGTTGGGCGCGGTATTGAGACACGTGATCAAACTTGCGGAGACCAAATATGTACCTGATACAGACATTTTGTAGGCGCTCCAGCTTGTCAAGCAGCTCCCCCCGGAGATCCAGGAAAGCAACGTCACCGTAGTCGAGTAGTGCAAAAGAGAGCGGGCAAGCATGATCTTCGTATGAAGAGGAAGGAAATTCTGCAGACGCCTCAATGAATGAAGGGACGCAAAGAGTTTCTTGCTGATCTCAGAAATATGAGGTGCCCATGACAAAGTTTGATCCATGGTAATGCCTAAATTTTTAACAGTAGAAGATTAAGGTATAGGAGTACCATCAAAGAAAATAACTGGCTTAGTTTGATCTGAGAGCTTGGAAATAAAATGGGGGCTTCCAACAACAATAGCCTGCGACTTCTTGGCATTCACCATCAAACCAAAGGATGAAGCCCAAGCACGGATTGATTCCAGGTCGGAGTTGATTTGAGAATCCAAGGAGCCAAAATCATTGATGCTGGCCGCTGCGTAAAGGTGCAAATCGTCTGCATAGAGATGGAACGAGGAGGAGAGTGACTTGGTGATTCCGTTAATAAAGATAGAAAAGAGTAATGGAGAGAGTATGCCCCCTTGAGGGACACCAGCAGACAGTTCACACCAGCTAGAAAATCGGTCCTCAACTCGAACCCGCTGTTGCCTCCCAAAGAGGTAATCACGAAACCAGGACAGAGAAGTTGGAGATATATTTAAAGTACTGAGTAAACTGAGAAGGATATCAAAATCAACAGTGTTAAAAGCACTGCTGAAATCAAGGAGCACCAATATAGTCACTTTTCTATTTCCTATATTAAGACGAATGTCGTCGGTGATCGTAACCAAAGCTGTGGCTGTGCTATGCCCAGGACATCTATTATTGCCAGACTCAAAAAATAGTCATGATTTCAAATAAAATAGTAGTTATTAATATTAATAAATAATAATATACATTTTTTTTATTGACTAAAAAATCGAAATTTATTAAATAAGTGTTTTATTCTCTAAACGTTCTTTTGTGTCCAAAGAAACTAACGGAAAATCCAGGAACCCACCTGCTGAGTCATGTTGATCATCAGCTTGAACCGCGGTGTGTCCCCGACGCAGTACTTATTGTTCTTCTCACCAGAAGGTGCCCACAGCCACCAGGTCTGCGCGCTTTCCGCCTCCTGGAAGAAGGCCCGGGGGTAGTGGTCGGCGGGCTGCTGGCGGAACCCGTTGAAGCGGTACTGGAACGTACCGATTTTCGGCGAGTCCTCGAAGAACGCAGTGCGGTAGCTGGGATACATTTATGACTCGGTGAGTTACTGATTTAAAGCCTGACCAGAAACATATGAGGATTGTCAAGAGGGCGCTATTTATAGGATTTATATTTTATGGCAACAATTTTATTTTGCAACCAATCGCAACCCACTATAATGACATTAGTTTAAATACCTGCCAGTTTCACTATGCAGTTAAACTCGTAATATCATTTAATGGGATGCCCGCGTTTCCTGACTGTTTTTCGTGTAGTAAACACGTGTACACTTTATTTATAATCTTACGTTCACGACTATGAATGGTTTTCAGCATTTTCTTTGGATAATTTTAAATGTTTGTCTTTTAAAGAAATTACATAATGACAGTGACATTGTGCCAAACCATCATAAAATCGTTGCCAGTGTGAGAAATGAATTCCAGTGAAATTCCGCAATATGGCGCAAGGCGCATCCTCGTATATTTCTGGTCAGGCTTTAATTTAGGAACTCCTAATCGCATACATGGGTGGATCAACTTTTTCTTGGTGTTATTCTGTCCCGTGACCCAGGGGACAATAGTGAATAAACTTCCAAGAAAAGTGTTGATAATTTATATTACTTGGTATTGTCAGGAGATAGTCTACATAATAATGGCCTAACTTATAACTGGGGGACAATGATTACTCGCGTCCGTAGGAAGACTACCTTAGATACCCTGCACGTGTCCCCTGGGTGGTGCTAATAGTCTAAGATCCCTTTAAGGACGACCTTCACCGAGATGTTTATTTGATGAAATGTATTTTATATTTAATTTAATATGTCAATAAATATATTGCATATGGGTTGCCTAACAAATTTTAGTCCAGGGTATGTTTAATTAATGATTAAAAAAAATTTTTTTTTAAACATTTGATTATTAGATAAATTCTATACCAATCGAAAGTATGAAGCCCATAGAATATGCAAACGTTAGGTTGCCTATTCTTTTCCCGTCACAACTATCGGGTAGCCAGGTTTAAACTGGTAAAACTATACTAGCATTTTGCAACGGTCTGATTATTGAATTGAAATTAAATAACATTAAAGATTATTTTATTATGAACACGGTGGTATAGGGTTGCCTGCGAAAAATCAGTCCAGAATTCCGGTTGTCGAATTTTGAAAAGTAAAATATTGCAGCGAGTGAATGTGTGCGACTGAGAGGTCCCAACCAAAACCATCCCATACGATAGAAGAGGATACAGCATAGCAGCTGTTTGAAGTCCGCCCATTTAAAAAAAGAGAGTGCGCATGCTATTTGTGCTTGAAAATGAAAAGCATAGCGATAGACTCGTATATGCTGTGCATTATTTATAATGCATAAACATCTCGGTGAAGGTCGTTCTTAAAGGGATCCTCTACTATAAAGAGTAATCAACTTTGGCTGCTGCACTGCTCAACACTATTCCAGAGCCTCGCAGCAAGAAATCAGAACTCGAATACGTACACACTAGCAACTTCAAATATTTATAACTATCTCAGAATGAGCTTCCAGACTAAGAAGACCAGAGATTTGGGACCTTCAGTCCGAATCTGTCAAATCAATGTCGAGGGAATCAGCAAAGCAAAATGTGAGTACCTCGCTCGGCTCCTCACAGATCTTAAAATTGACGTACTGAACATCCAGGAAACGCATGCGAAGGATGACCAGGACTTCGAAAACAGAGGCCAAATCCCCGGCTACACCATACTGAAAGCACTGAACCACCGCAGTTACGGCATCGCCACCTACATTCGGTCCGACGTGAAGCAAGCCAGCGTTATTCTCTCTGATGCTTCTTCCGATAACTTCATCATCGTCGTCCAAGTTGCCGATATTAAGATCGTCAATGTATATAAACCTCCGCTTGCTACCTGGTCTAATAATGGCCCTCCTTCGTTCGAGCACCCTTGCGTATATACCGGAGATTTCAACAGCCACCACACATCGTGGCGTTACTCTGCAGACGACACCAACGGATTAACCCTTGCACGGTGGGCCGAATCGCTGAACCTGTTCCTCGTTTTTGATGCTAAGGACAGAGGCACCTTCTACTCGGCGCGTTGGAAAAAGGATTACAACCCGGACCTAACCTTTGTTTCCAGGGATGCTGCAGGTAAACCCTTGCCAACCAACCGAGCTGTCCTTAAAGACTTCCCCAATAGTCAACATAGACCAGTGATCGTGGATGTGGGCCTAAGGATACCTCTCGCCAACTCAATGCCCCTCCCCCGCTGGAACTTTAGACGAGCAGACTGGACTGGTTTCACCGGAAATGTAGACGCCGCAATTCGCTTCATCCCACCCAAAGCTGAAAACTACGACCGTTTCAAGGGACTTTTGCTATCTTCTGCTAAACGCTTCGTTTGTAGGGGTTTCAGAAGAGAATATATACCGGGATGGAATACCAATAGCGATAATCTCTACAGGGAATACCAAGAAACGGGGGACTGCTCCATTGGCGCTGAACTTCTACATACCCTGGATGAAAATCAGTCCAGTAAATGGAAAGATACTGTGCAGTCGATGGACTTCAAGCGTTCAAGTCGCAAGGCGTGGAGCGTGCTCAATAAACTCACGGGGAAATCGACATCTCCACGGCCGCCCACGGCAATACATCCAAATGAAATTGCGAATAGGATAGTTTCCATCTCTAGAGCGAAAGGCGACAAACTAGAGACCAAGAAAATCAAAAAAAGGATGAAGGTGATGAAGTCTAACCTTGTTCAGGACCTAGAGCTTGCATGTCCTTTCACTATCGACGAAGTCCATGTCGCCATTAAAGGCTTACAAACCGGAAAAGCGGCCGGTGCAGATGGGATCTACAACGAGTTCTTGCTTAGACTGGGTCCTAACGCTATTAAATGGCTATCTCTTTTTCTATGAGATATCCTTAGAACCAACAAACTCCCCAGAGCCTTCAAGGAGTCCAAGGTTATTGCGCTTCTAAAACCAGGTAAAAAAGACGATGACCCTAGCAGCTACCGCCCAATCGCCCTACTGAGTAACTGTTATAAGCTGCTGGAAAAGTTACTCTACTCACGAATAGCCCCCCTTGTAGACGAGGTGGTTCCGGTGGAACAAGCGGGCTTCAGAGCTGGGCGTAACTGCACAGACCAAGTCCTGTCGCTGACCACACACCTAGAGACTGGGTACCAAAAAGGTTTAAAATCTGGGGCTGTGTTTGTCGATCTCACTGCAGCCTACGACACTGTCTGGAGAGAAGGGCTGATCTTCAAGCTTCTCGCGGTGGTCCCCTGCCTGGAAATTGCGAACCTAGTATCCAACATGCTCACTCAGCGGCGCTTTACGGTGCACTTAGGCTCCTAGATTAGTGGAGTCCGAAGGTTGAGCAACGGCCTCCCTCAGGGCTCCGTACTGGCACCCATCCTATTTAACTTGTACATCCACGATCTGCCAAACACCACGGCTAGAAAATTCGTGTACGCCGACGACATTTGCCTTGTGACACAGAACAAGAACTTCACAAACTTGGAAACCACATTATCCGGCGACATGGAAACGCTAGCCAAGTACTTTCGAACGTGGCGCCTAACACCTAGTTTGAGCAAAACAGAGACCTGTTGCTTCCACTTAAATAATCAACTAGCCAACCGGGAGCTCAAGGTTAGCCTCTGCGGATCCACCCTAAAGCACAACTACACACCAAAATACCTCGGCGTCACGCTCGACCGGTCGCTGACCTTCAAGCAGCACCTAACCAACACAGCACGCAAACTCCAGACCCGTAACAACATCATCCAGAAACTAAGTGGAACTACTTGGGGAGCGAATTCCGAAGTACTGCGCACGTCTACGCTGTCATTGGTGTACTCCACGGCCGAATACTGCGCGCCCGTCTGGCTAGGAAGTGCTCACACCGCGAGGGTTGACGTCGAGCTGAACAAGGCTATGCGACTTATCTCTGGGACCCTTCAATCAACCCCCTGCCACTGGCTACCAGTACTCTGCCGGATCCCTCCACCTGAACTGAGGAGGAAGGATGCCCTAGTAAAAGAAGTCCTCAAAATCCAGAAAATCCCAAGTCTCCCTATAAATTCAGAGTTTTGTGTTCCCACCACACACCGCCTGAAGTCCAGAAACGCATCATACAACATCGCCTCAAAACTGCTTGAAAATCACTTCAACCTCAAACAGGAATGGTTGCAGATGTGGAACTCGGAAATGGAAGGAAAATTGGGTTGTGAGATTATGCCGGGCTCTCGAATAAAAGGGTCAGACCTTCCTAGACGTGACTGGTGCAGGTTGAATAGACTTCGCACTGGTCACGGCCGCTGCGCTCAATATAAATACCGCTGCGGGTGGGTGGATTCTCCTGCCTGCGCCTGTGGAGCCGGAGAGCAAACCATCCAGCACATCATCCACGACTGCCCCATAACGCGCTATGCCGGCGGCCCTCCCGAAGACCTGTTCTCCCTCAGTGACGAAGCCATTAAGTGGCTAACTAACCTTAATATTGATTTGGAATTTTAAATACTCGAGTTGTCTGATGCCACTGTATATGCCATACGATTAAAAAAAAAAAAACTTATAACTGCTTAAATTACAAAGCTTTTACTAAATATAACCACGGAAAATCGTAGTTTTAAAAAGTGACCCGGGGGACATCACCATTGCAACGAGTGGCAGAAAATAGTTGACTGGCCCACATATTAAGTCATAATTCCTTACTGAACTAAAACTATCTTAGATCTTTGTATCGATGGTACCATCTAAGAAAATGTGGTGTGTGAAGTAGTGCGGTGAGATGTGAATATTAATATATTCACATATTAGAGGTCGCTAAAGCCTTTCAAATAAACTATGCAAAGATTGACACACAACACAAAGCATAAGGAAAAATTCTAAAGGTGTTGGGGTGGTGAAAAGGATTACGCTGGACCGGTAATCCAGAGGTACCGGGTTCGATTCCCGGTGTCTTCCGCCAGGTTACGCATTTAAATTTTTCTTTGTACTTTGATTTTGACGACACATACCGTGGACTAGACTATGTTGTGGACTTTCTGCTATATTGCGGCCCCATAATTTATTTGATTTATTTATTATTCAAATAAGTTACACAGCATTACAGTAAAAACCAGAAATACATATAAACAAATAAATAAATAATAAATAAATATTAAGAGACAATCATACACAAATCGACCTAGTCCCAAACTAAGCAAAGGTTGTACTATGGTTACTAGACAACGATATACATAATATATATAAAATACATATATAGATAACATCCATGACCCAGGAACAAGTATTCGAGTTCATCACACAAATATTTGCCCCAGCCGGGATTCGAACCAAGGACCACCGGCTTAGTAGGCAAGTGTCTACAAACCGAGCCAAACGCGTCGTCATAAACAAACTTAAACCTGGCGACACAATGGCGTGGCTCCGTTGCGTCGTCTGATCTGGGAATACGGCAGATTGCCCCGGAACTGCCGAAACGCGACACCCTTCGGCCAGAAGTCTGCACTTGCGATGGTGCCCTGCAGCGGCCGCGGCACGCGCACCACAAACGAGCTGAAGTGCACGTGGTCACAGGCCTATCGGTGTAGCTCGCGCGTCGCCGGTGACCTTGTAATGCCGAATCCTTCGACAAGGCATTCACGTGAATGCCTTTCCCTACCTCGCGCGTCCCGCGCTCTCCCCTCGTCACGCACACATAGCCGCGAGTTTTGTAACTGCACACAAGTGTCGCTGTCGTTTCTTTTTACGTTAGTATATATATTCTATTCTCAGCGAGAAAGATAATGGGCTTGGTGTTCGATATTTGCAGCTACGTGTCGTGGTCTGTCGACACCGACTCACCCGTCCAGCTTCAGAAAGTTGAATATGAAGGGGAAGGAGTCGAGGCTGGCGTTGTTGTGCTTGCTGCGCCTCACGTCGGTCGGCTCCAGCTCGGTATCGTGCTCTGTCGACATCGACTCACCCGTCCAGCTTTAGCTTGTTGAATATGAAGGGGAAGGAGTCGAGGACGGCCCTATTGTACAGGCTCTTCCTCACGTCGGGCAGCTCGAGCTCGGTCTTGCCGGTGAGGATGGGGAACAGCGCCGCCGGCGTGCCGTCGCCCACGATGTTGTACCTGATGTGGGAGGAAAGAGGGATAAAGTCGGATAAAGCTAAAATATCTTTGCCCCAGCGATTTTAATTTTTTATCTGTTAATCGATGTATGACAACACTGAAGACAGGGCACAATTTAGTCTGGATCAAGATTCATCCAAGGATGAAGTTTGGTCCATGGTCTGGATACTTGTGTATTGTCCTTTATCTTAAAACTCTAGCAAATTTAAATATAAATAATGACACAAAGGTAAATTAAGAAAGAAAAATTTAATGCGACCTACTACAATTTAAGCAGGATCCTGCTTAGACTGTATTACATCACAATAAATATTTAGAACAGCGCCATCTCTCTCGCAGTCTTCACACTCACACTTGCTGTAAAGCAATGGGGACAGGGGATCGTGCGTGTAAAGCGCACATCCTAGGCTATGGCTAATGCGCATAAGCATTTCAAACATATGTGACGCAGATGGCGCTCCAGTTGCGTTAGAATTATGGAATGGAAGATTTGGTGTGATTGACGTAGCGATCTAATAGTTCAGTTGGGAGAGCAATACTCCGGAAACGTAGAGGTTGCATCCTGCTTTTTAGTATAAATAAATAAAACATCTTGGTAGGTAAGTTATGCTTTGATCTGTATTGAATAAAAGTATTTACAAAATAAGATATTTTTGAGGACTTTTGCTTTGTATTTAGTGAGTTTACATACCTACTGTAATTCAAAACAGTAACTTCAGCGTTTATTGAAATTAAATTATCTTAACATACCTGCATTTTCAGGATGATCAAATAAATGTGTTTATTTTATCAAAAGTATGCAAGTACTAAGATTTTTGGTCGCTTACTCTCAGCGGCCAAAGATTTGATTTGATGCAATGTAAGCATTGCCGCCTTTCAGCGATAATTGCCTCTTGCTGTTACTTTACAGTTACACGTTTTCCCAACAGGGTAGGCCGAGACCACATCTTTCCACCTGATACGGTCCTGACGTACACCTTTCGCTTCATCAAACATTCATTAATCTCCTCATGCATGCTCGTCGGTTTAGAGTACTTTTGACAGAGACTTTTGACTTGCCCTTTTTTCAGAACGTCTCCAATCTGATCAAGAAACGTTCGTCTAGGCCTTCCTTTTCCAACATTTCCATTCCCATTCGCCTTGTAGATTTGTTTCGGGAATCTTCTTTCATGCATCCTCTCTACATGCCCAAACCAACTATTTAACAGTTGACAACTGAGCAGCTTACAGTTACAGCATCAAAATTATTAATTATTAGGAACAACAGTTCTCGTTCGCCACTCTTATAAGGTTTTCCCATAATTAACGCTTTTATTATAAAACACTAGCTTTTACCCGCGGCTTCGCTAGTGTTAAAACATACGTTCATTATACGGGAACCATGTTTTTTCCGGGATATAAAGTTTAGTAGTCCATGTGTGTAGTTAAAATATTAAACTATCTCCTTTTCACATTTAATGCAAAATCGTCGAGGCGTTTCGGTGTGACGTTGGAACAAACATACTCTCTCTCTCTCTCTCTCTCTCTCACACACACACAGACACACACACGTACAGTAAATTTTGGAGAAACCCGACCATTCTGCAGCTTACTGTACAAACTTTCACGATGATGTGTCTCTTTTGTAACGCGCCTCCGGCCCCCGCGACCCCTGTCTGTCTTGGTCACCAACTGTTCAGGTTACTTAAAAGTCTTATATTATGACTTGCTTTCTTCATTCCGTTCAAGGATGTTGTGCTTTTAAAATGTACTGGGCTCCGTTGCATTAAATTAGCACAACTCAAGCCCCTACCTTTTTTCAGAATATTGGTTACTGTCTCTTTAGATTTAAAAGCTTCAACAGACTTGTTTTATCGTGTGTTGCTGAAGAGGACTGACGAGGAAGTTTCCACAGACTACGGCACTTTGCTATGGATGCCTTTGTTACTCACCCTTCCATGACGGTAGCTCCGATCTCTTTCAGCACCTTCCAGCTCTTGGGCATGCGGCGGATGAAGCCGTTCCTGGCGGTGGAGTCGAAGCCGAATATGACGACGTCGTAGGAGTCCTTGCGGCCCGGCGGCGCCAGCGGCAGCGGCACGGGGCGGAAGCCCAGGGTCGTGCCCGACCACTTCACTTTAGAACCGCTACAGTAGAGAAAAAGGACTTCAAAACTGTATCACATAAATACGAGAAAGATATAGTAGATTGTACGACAAGTGCATAAAACGCTTCATTTTACACGAGACGTGAATATAAAGTCGAGTGTAAAATGCGTTTTATGGACGAGTTGCACACTCTACTTTTCACTTCGATTGCGAGGAAATGAAACTGTATCATGTAAATAACATATATACACATATCATGTATACTTAAAAACAAATTTCATTAAAATTCAATGAGAAATGTTTAAAATAATAGTTTAAAAAATAATAAATGATAGTAAATAAAAGTTACAAGTTTATTTCAAGAAGTTTTATTGTGTTGGTCTTAGAATACTAACAAAACGAAATAAAATAAAGAGTTAAAACCCGTTCCAGACCTTCCGATCCGATCCGATTTATCGGAAGAAATCGGATAATGTGTAGTGCAATTGTTAGGATCTTATACACTACACATTATCCGATTTCTTCCGATAAATCGGATCGGATCGGAAGGTCTGGAACGGGTTTTATTGTATGAAGTTTTATGTTTTTTTTTTTTACTGTTTATTAAGGGCCTTTTTTGTGTGGCTGTTGGACCGATCGCCTTAGTCTTCGACGACGATTTTGCTCTAGAGCATAAAAAGCGATTTTATGTCGCCTACGCGCAGCATAAAGTCGAACTTTTAGAGCAAGAGAAGTGAAAAAATATTTAAAGCTTATTTTCTGAAAAACGGTCGGGTATGTTGAATCGGTTAGTACCTATTAGCGCGCACACACCGCGTCTCACTATTTCTATTTTTCTTACTAGCAAAATGTCGTTAGAACCACTTCAACTAATGATACGCGAATTGCAACAGACCGTGTTAACACTTGTAAATAAAGTGAGCGCGTTGGAGACTAAAATTAACGAACAAAGTGCCGTAATTCAATCGCGAGTTGTGATTAACCGGCCGGTTTCGGAAGTCAGTGACAAAAAAACTGCAGCGACTACCCTCGAGGTACGAAAGCAAGACGTTGCGGCGCCGGCGGCGGCCCAGAAACATACCCGTCGCGCTCACGCAGAAGCAGCTACCAAGATTGCGGAAATTTCCTCTGCCGGTAAAAAATCTAGTTATGCCTCTAAGGTGAAAAGACAACAATTATCGGAAACCGCTGGCAAAACCGATACTAAAACAACGCCCGATACCAAGCGACCTAGTACCAGCACCCCGCCCGGTGTGGCCCCAAAAATAGCGAGTAAATAGTTGACCCCTACTGGCCATAACCATAACAGTACTCCGATCAACAACACAGAACCATCACAAACTTCTGAAACCACCAGCAATACTTCCCAGATTAACACCGTTGAACATCACCAGAACAACACAAACACGAACGAAGAATCCTGGAAACAAGTCTACGGGAAACGAAATCGTAAACAACGGCAAATAAAAGTTGGCACTGGAAAAGAGGACGACGAAATACAAACTGTCGAAACATTAAGACACATTCAGGCGTGGTCTTTTAAACCGGAAACTACAACCGAAAATGTCCTGAAATTCTTAAAGAAAATAAATAATAGCGACCAGTATGTCGTCGTTATTGGTATTCCAGAGAGTTTATACGAATCTATAACTACGCCAACGGTGTGGCCACCGCGCGTTCGTTTCACGGAGTGGTTTCCCGTGCGCGAATTTACAAAACCTATACTATTTCAGTCACGATTCAAATTCAAATCGGGGAGCTTTTGTTTGTGCATATTAGTTAACAATATCTATACCGTTACGGTAAAAAGTAGTCACTCAAATGTATTAGCTTTTTGCTTACATATTTTCAAGTATTATTCACGACAAAACCTAGTCGAGTTTGGTAACGTCTATATCGAGCAAGCGTGCCGCGGTAGTGGACGACGAAGCGCAAGAACCGAACTGCTACCAGTAAACTAGATTAATGGGTTAGGTTAGGTTAGAACTCCGACCACAACAGCGCGCGAGCCGAGCGAGCGAAGCGAGTGTACCGCGGCAGCGGTCGGCGAAGCGCCAGAAACGATCTGCTACCAGTAAAGTAGGTTAGGTTAATTCTGCGACCACAAGAGCCGCCTCCTGATATAAATTCAACTATTTTATCACGATTTCACACTAAATAATATGGCCTAATAAGAAGTACCACAGACAGGGGTATCTTGTCTGTGGAAGTACCTACCAACTGAAATAATGCTAAACGTAAAAAAAGCTTAGGCATTGTTAAGTAATTGACATGAACGGTAATTTATTGAATACAATCGGAGTCGTTACTAAAGTATTATTCAAGTTATAGACCGTAACAGACTAGCATTTTTACCAGCAATATCCGTATGAATTTAGTTAATAAAGTCTATACGATTTCAGTAAATTTCTGTACTATACCAGATTAGGGTTTTGTTAAGTTTTGTCCAAACAAAACCTAATCTGGTTCAGTTCGCATCTGAACTCTATCAGTATAGCCTTTGTAAAGACGCTTCCCGTGCGCCCCCGCCGCGCGCGGGGCGGCCGACAAACCTCCAGCGATCTCGCTCTCTCACCGGCCGCCGGGAACGCGCGCCGATAATAATGTTATCAACGATGAGTTGCATAGTATTGTCGTATGCCAACAAAACATTGCATCACTCGACAAGAAAACACATCGTTTAGAAGTTTTGCTACAAGACGAGTTAAAATGTGACATATTAGCATTAACTGAACATTGGTTAAGTATTGACAAATTGACTTCAATAGATATTGACGGTTATGTTCTTGCATCGAGTTTTTCTAGAACTATAATTCCCCATGGAGGGTCATGTATATACATAAACAAGTCATCGAACCTAAATTACATAGAATGCAGTGACTTGACGGAACTGTCTGTGGAAAGATTCTGTGAAATTTCAGCTATAAAGTTAATTAGCTACAATTTAATCATAGTATGTATATATAGAACAAATCTGATATCTCATAGCGATTACTTAGATAAATTTGAATGTTTGCTCGATAAGGTAAGTGAAAAGGAGTATGACTGCGTAATAGTAGGTGATGTCAATATCGACTGCCTCGGAGAGCCGACTGCACACATAAAACGACTAACCGATTTACTGGTCACACGCGGTTTTAGTAACGTCGTGGATTTTCCCACGCGGGTATCTGCGACCAGCGAGAGCTGTCTGGATCACGTATACCCCCGTGCGCACGCACCTCAGCGACCACCTCGCCGTGCGCGCCGCGCTACGGTGTAGCCCGAGAGACTCGCTGCCACGGACCAGGTTGGTGCGCGACTTCACAGAAGCGAGCCGTGCGAATTTCGCTGCCGCGATACTTAGCGTAGACTGGGAAGCTTTCACTTCCAAAACCACTTGCGCCGAGAGGATGGTGACGTCACTCCTAAACATCGTTGCCAACAAATATGAAATATGTTTCCCAGTTAAACGCAAAAATATTGCAGGCCAAAAAACATGGGTGTCCGACGACATTCGTGCGACGAAGGCTTTGTTGTTCGAATTGACCCAATTATCATGTCATCACCCCGACAATGCTGTCGTGACCGAACTTGTACAAAAAATTCATACACAGTACGAAAAGCTCGTAACTGCGCAAAAATCACGTCATTATTCGGATGTGATTGCGAAGGGAGCGAACACCTGTAAGTCGATGTGGGGGGTGGTGAATAAAGAAAGGGGAAAAGGAAACGTCAACGAAGTAGACTACACGAACGTCATCAAAGACGCGAATCCTGCTTGTAAAACTAAAAAAGACGTAGTAAATACATTAAATGCCCGATTCGTACTGGCGGCAGCGAGTGCCGGCGCCCCGCGCGCCGACCTCGCGCGCGCCGAGCGTATCCTGCGCGCCGCGCGCCCGCCCGCGAATCGATCCATTAGGTTTAAAGCCTTCACGCCAAAAGAGATACACGAAATTATTACGGTAAAAATTCCATCAAAACCCACAAAAGATGTGTACGGGATCTCAATGGAGCTCATAAAGATTGCGGTCGCTCCCCTTTCACAAGTTCTTGCAGAATTGTACAACATCTGCCGAAAAAAAGGAATATACCCCACACCACTTAAGTGCAGCAGGGTAGCGCCCCTCTTTAAAGGCAAAGGCAGCAGAGCAGACATCGACGGATACCGGCCTGTGTCCATTATACCTGCGATAGCCAAAATATTTGAAAACGGACTGTGCACTCGCCTCACTCGGTTCCTCGAGGAATCGAATACGTTATCCGATCGGCAATATGCGTATAGAGCGGGGCGGTCGACGGGTTCACTGGCGCGTGAAGTGTTGCGGCGTGTGTTGGAGGCGCGCGAGCGGCGCCTGCAGGTCGCCGTGCTGTGCTGCGACCTTTCTAAGGCGTTCGACGTCGCCGATCACGGGCTCCTCGCGCTCAAGCTGAAGCACTACGGGATAGGTGGCCCGGCCCTCGCTCTTCTCGACGACCTAATGCGCGACAGATCCCAAGTCGTGACCGGAGATCGAGGCGGGATAAGATCAGATCCGCTAAAAACGAAGATCGGTGTGGCTCAGGGATCAGCGATATCGAATATAGTGTTTTCTCTGTTACTAAACGATTTACCGGAAGCTGTCACGGAGGCCGAGGTGTATATGTATGCGGACGATGTGGCGGCCGTGATAAGTGCACCAACCGTAAACGAACTGGAACTGAAGCTTAATAAAGCGACAGAACAGCTATCGGATTGGTTCGATGTAAATGGACTTGCACTTAATCTAAAAAAAACCCACTTCATGCATTTTAGATTATCAGGGCGGCCATCGAGACAGCTCTCGGTGTACTCGAAAGGAATAAACGTCGAACAGGTTGAAGTCACCACCTTCCTCGGCTTTGAGTTGGACAGCGGATTGACATGGGAAGCTCACATAAATAAACTGTGCAAAAAGCTTGGTGGATCTTGCTTTGCCCTGCAACGGCTGAGTCGGGTGGTGCCAACGAACATCGCGCGAGCGTGCTACTTCGCCACCGTGCACGCGCAGCTGCAGTACGGCGCGGAGCTGTGGGCGCGCGCCGCCGACTGGCAGCGGGCATTCCGGATGCAGAAGCGCGCCGTGCGGGCGATGGTGCGAGTGTCGCGCGACACCAGCGTCAGGCCATACTTCAGAGAACTGGGAATTCTTACACTGCCGTCGTTGTTGATTTTCCAGGTAGCGGTTTACGTCCGCGAAAACTTGGAAACGTACAAAACGTGGAGTCAAGTACATAAATATCCGACTCGTAATGCGAAAAAACTAACACCGCTCCCTGGAAAATTAGCAAAGACACGGAAGCTGATGCACGTCATGGGGCCGGCGGTGTACAATCGGCTGCCCGAGGTGGTCATATCGGCGTGCACCGCAACGTCGTTCAAAGCGCGATTAAAAAAATGGCTTATCGAGCAAACATTCTACACAGTAGATGAATTTTTTAATGTAAATTAAATATGTATAATTTTTATTTTGACATGTAATTGAATAATTATCAATAAATGAGTTTATGAGTTTATGAGTTTGACTTTATTGATAAAAAATCAGGATGCGAAGTGCATAGTCTATCATTTTGGTGCCATAAATTAAACAAAAAAAAACCTGCCGGCTGCGCAGTCTTCTTTATGTATGTAAACGCTTTATTGTACACAACAACTGATTATAAATACATTGATAACAAATGAAATATGTACAAAGGCGAACTTATCCCTATTAGGGATCTCTTCCAGTTAACCTTTGAGCAATTGAAGGAATGGGTATTCGAAGAAAATAGGCAAACTACACTGCGTACAACCGAGATATCTATATTATACTTAATAAAACTATAATAAGTACATAAACTAAGTTAGTGATAATACACATATATTTATACTATTTATAAGATATATATTATATATATATATATCTACATATAATACATAGAAATGCGTAAATAAATATAGTATTCAATGAATTCACACGTCATCGGACAGCCACAATTTCTTCAAGTTAGACAGAGGCAACCCATTCCACAACTTTATTTGTCGAGGTACAAACTTTTAAAAAGTTAAAACAGCTATCACCCCTGTGCCCCCCGCGAGCCGGCCCGAGCGTGTACAGCGTGTAGTATTACAACATAGGTACGGGTTGCTCCCCGGTTCTGAAATTCCCGGGAATGGGTACTGAAGATTCCGTCCCGGTTCTCCCGGTTCTTTTCTTCTTAATTACCAATGTGCGCTTTTTGCCCAGGTGTGTGACAGTAAGCTGAGTAAGCTCTATTTTTGACGTATATCTATGTGTCTTAGTTGTCTTTTATAGTAAAAAAATAATTAGAACAATTAGACCAACAAAGTTTTGAAAAATTGATGACATACTGCAAAAATATGTTCACACGGAGTTCGGCAGAGAATATCAGTTGGTCTTGGAAGCGAAGATATCCTTAATCCCTAATGTACCGGATTGGAACCAAAACACATTAAAATAATTAAAACTGATCCTGAGATTCCTGAGACTGATTAAAAAAATTATAAGACTGAAATCATTTGTTTAATAATGTTTGTTTGTAATAATTACAATAACGGTTTAAACTCACGTAAAAATTGTCAGGAACGGCCCGACATGTTTCGAACTCATTTGGATCCGTGCTGCTACGCGACTCGCGACCCACTGATTTTTACGTGAGTTTAAACCGTTATTATATAATTATTAAAGATGTCTCACGATAGTTTTAATAACATTGTGTTTGTTTCTATTTCATTTAAGTCGAATTATCCCAGTTTTAAGAAATATAGGAATTATTTTATATTGACAAAAAAAAAATACATAATATTAAAAAACAAAAACATATGAGGTATCGAGGAACCGCCCAGAACCGGGAAATGAAATTCTTGGAACCGGACCGGTATTGCAAGCCCTAGGCATAGGTACTCACCCCCTTGTCCCCCCGCACGTAACCTTGACGTGGTCGCTGAGACGCAGCGCGTGCGCGTGCGCACCCCCGCGCGCGGTCGTCGCCGGCCCGAGCGTGTACCGCACGTCGCTGTGGTACAGGATGTCCCTGTACTCGCACACGATGTCCGACACTGTGCTCTGTATCGCGTCTACTACGCGGCATTTCGAGTGCTGGAACAATGTCACACTAATATAAAGGCGACAGTTTTAAGTGTGTTTGTCACTTCTTTACGGTCAAACGGTTAGACTAATTTTTATAAATTTTGGTGAGGAGGTAGCTGACACTCTGGATTGAGACATAGGCTACTTTTTATACCGAAAAAATGTAGTGTTCCCGTGGGGTGAGCGGGTAACACCGCGACGCAGCTAGTACAACATAAACTGTGGCATATGCTGCTTTTTATCCCGTAGCATAGTGTATTTGGTTTATTTAAAACGAGCAAAGCCGCGGGCACAACCTAGTTTGTCATAAAATTCCAAAGTAGAAGTTATAGTTAACTTAACTCTGCGTACTACGCTGTATCCCGTTTGAGAGGGTTGCTGTCACAACAAAACTTGCTTGCTGCTTACTACGCCTATTTTCACACCCACCTCTCTTACGGAATCGATTTTTGGGGCATGGCTGCAGACAGAGATAGTCCCTTCATCATTCAGAAAAAAATGATTCGTTTAATGTGCCGGGTTCCATTGGATGAACCAGCGAGACAGCTCTTTGTGAAACTGCGAATATTAACAGTACCATCCTTATATATATTCGAGTTGAGCAAGTTGATGAGAAGTACAGGCGCTAGCACAGAATCAGCAAGAGCTGTCTGTGGTTCGTCCAGAAGGAAGCCAGGCCTAATTATACCCAAGTATAGACTCGTAAAAACTAGCCATTCATTCCGTATTATGGGGCCACGTATATATAATAAGCTGCCACCTGACATAAAGGACGCTAGCTCAGATTTACAATTTAGGAATAAATTAAAGCGATTTTTAATTAATAAAGCATTTTACTCGATAACAGAATATTTGAACGAACAATGAAATACATCATAATCAACGGATAAATAGTTACCCAACGTATTGGAACGAACCAATTCTAATTAATGTTTTGTCAATATTTTAATTTTATAATTGTATTTTAATTTTAATTTATTTGACATGTACATAATTTACAACAATGACAATGTATGACCAATACAAATAAATAAATGATATGATATGATATGATATCTCTATCCGAGGATAAGATAGAACTCATGAGCTTCATGACCATTGTTCTTCGACGTTGACAGTCACAATAAAAAACGTGTCCAGCCATTACGGCGTGATGCTTCAGCAATGACATCCCGATAGATGGTGTTGTTGTGAATTAAGTGCTGTCACTGTATTTTGTCGAGAAAACGTACTTTTTTTTACCGAATTTTACAACTTACTTAAGGCGCTCTTCTCCCAGTAGACGCAAAACTCACTCATTTTGGAATGAGTCGTAACCATGTTAAGCTAAGCAGTGTTTGAAGATTATGAAAAAGTTGAAAAACATATAGGATCTTGCTATTATAAAATCGTTTTCAGCAACATGCTTGGATAAATTTCGCTCGATAGTAAAGAATCCCAAAGTTGTAATATTTTTTCAGTGGTAAGGCTAAAAATACGAACTTTTTTACCCGTTTTTTGCGTAAATGTATGGATACATTATCTAGGTAAATTCGCTAAAATTGTCTCGATAAAATTATTCAGATAAAAACCCGCTCTGCTGTCCATTGCATGCTTGACAGATTGCAGCGTCGTCGGGCGGTCCGCATCATAGGTGACGAGAAAAGTACCAGATTCCTGGAACCCCTTCAATTACGTAGGGACATTGGGTCGCTGAGCGTTTTCTATCGCCTATACCATGGCGAGTGTTCTGAAGAGTTATTTTCTCTTATCCCACCCTCCCCTTTCCGTCATAGAACCACACGTGCCAGCTTGCGATGTCATCGCCTCACCGTGGAGAATATTCCCACACGTACCAAGAAGTTTGGCAATTCCTTCATCTGCCGAACTCTTAAAGTATGGAACTCCTTGCCGGCTCATGTGTTTCCTCCTTCTTATAACTTGGGACCCTTCAAACGAAACGTGAAGAAGCATCTCTCGGGCCAGCATGGCAGTGTCAACTGACTTGGCACCGTTGGTTTCTCGTCAGTTGCCATTGCGACTTGGGCTCCCCTTTTTGCTTACCATCAGGCGAAGTGGAGCCACTATGTTGTGCCGTTATAAAAAAAAAAAAGTGGAGAAACGGGAGAAGATGGCGAGACATCGTCTGGCGGGCGACAGCAGCCCCCAACCCTCCCTGAAGACCACGACCGCTCTGACGAAGAAGGTAGTGTGATAGTCATCTTACATAGCACTTGACCCAGTCCTGGCCGTGGCACTCGATGGGCGGCAGCTTCTTGTCGAACTTGGTGACCTCCGGCGAGAAGGGGTCCAGCTGGGGGATCTCGCAGCCCGAGCCCTTGTCCAGCTTCAGCGCCTCCTCCAGCGTGTTCTCTATGTATCTGGAAACATAATGTCAGTAAATACTGTATAATAATAAAAAATAAATATAGTTAGACAACCTCTCACAAATTGACCTATCCCCAAATTGACAACATTTAAAAATTTCATACAGTGTTAAGTTTATACTGATTTCATTACTCTATTAACACAAAACCTAAATATATTATTTTTACTTGACTATACGAGCTAGTTTTGAAAATATTAATGTATTGATAATGGAGTATTTCCTGATTTTGATGAAGCACAGCAAGATACCTTTATTCAAATTGGGAAATAAATCAGAACCCACAAATTTTAGACCAATATCAATACTACCCGCATTAAGTAAAGTTTTTGAGAAACTCATTCTTAATCAACTTGCATCTCATTCCTATTACATAGCAGTCAATTTGGATTCACTAAAGGTCGCTACACTACTGATGCAGGGGTGGGGCTGGTTAAACACATCGTTGAAGCCTGGGAAAAGGCTCAAGATGTTATTGGGATTTTTGGCGACCTATCATAGACCGGGAGATAGTGACAGAATTTTCTTGGTCATTTGTAACAGTATGGCGGTTCTTCAGGGGTCTTAGTACGCAATGACAAAAAGAAAAATGATTGTCATAGCGCTGGTACCGGCGGCCCAATCGCGTGGGCGTTAGTCGAACTCGTCGGATAAATTACGAGTGTCAAACGATTTGTACCACAAAAATTTTAGTATTTTCCGATAGCCCATAAAAAACAGGTAGGCGGTAGTGTCATGCCATACTTCTCCGGTGTGACTTACACCCCGCCATACCGACGCGAATGCCTTAATAAAAAATAAAAAAAATCAACCATTTGTACCAGGCTAATTTTTGCACAGTTAATTATCGCCGTGCAGCCATTTACGAAAATCACCATGCCATACTTTTCCGACGGTTCTAAATGGCCGCCATACCGCCGAAAATCAGCAAATATTTTTTTTTCGCCAAACGATTTGTAACAGTATTGCATTTGGATTTTTGGAAAGTATTTGATAAAATGTGACCGTTAGCATATTTGCCATACTTCTAGTAGGGGGAAAAAGTGCTGCCATACTTGAAAAACTTATTTATTCGACACGTTTCAAAAATACGACTGTACAATACGTAAAATATTTTTTTACAGCATGGGATTATTATATTCTGTTTGTTTGGATACAATTCTACCTACAAAAAATTATTCCGGATTGTAACCATGGGGCGGACGACTGTGGGACTTGAGCCAAGACGTAAACCAAAAAAAAAAAATTGACGATTTGTACCAGTATGACATTTGGATTTTTGGAAATTATATGATGCAATGGGACCATTATTATATTTGCCATACTTCTAATAGAGGGAAAAAGGGGCAACATACTTGAAAAACTTGATTTTACAACGGGTTTTCAAGGTGCAAGACATAAAATCATTTGTTACAGTATGGCATCATTGTATTCGGTTCGTTTGGATGAAATTCTACCTAAAAATAATTATCCCATACTGTAACCATGGGGCGGAAGATTGTCACACTCGAGCAAGATATAAATTAATAAAAAAATTGGACCAAATTGTTACAGTATGGCATTTCAAATTTTCGAAACTTGAAAAAAAAGTATAAAAGCAGTTTATTCCGAAAGATTTACAGACTTTCGAGGTCATCTAAGCCGAAATCCCCGGCATGCTCCAACTCGTTTTCGTCGTCCTCGTCGCTGCTTACTGCATCAGTATCTACAAATCATTTAATTTTTTCACACAAGCGCAATACCTACACAATCGCAAATCGTTAACATAAAATTAATTTCTTAAATATTTACCTTCGCCGCCTTCATCTTTTTCCTCTTCATCTTGCATGCAACATGGGCACACTATAACGGTCGACTTATTCTAATACATAGAACTCCAATTATTGCTATGTAGTTGTGGGTCGTCTGACAAGCAGCTGCCGTAATATACCTGCGTTGCCAGACATTGTGTCTCACAACACGATGAGCCGAGATCTCTCGAGAAATCGTTCGAGCGGTGGTAGCCGTTCAATATTATACGATATAAACATCTGATTACAAGTCAAGATTGCCGCCACCTAGATCTTTGAAATTTTGTATTTATATTCGTTGAACCTCAAACTTACAGGAAAAATTAGTGCCATACTGTTACAAATCGTTCAAAATACGAATAAAATCTTACAATTAAAAAAAAATAATATACACATTCGCCACCTCCCACAGGTATGGCATTATCACACTTCTATTTATCATCATTCAGGAGCTGTTGAAAAAAATTTTTAGGGTGGTACAAATCGTTTGGCGAAAAAAAAAAATTTGCTGATTTTCGGTGGTATGGCGGCCATTTAGAACCGTCGGAAAAGTATGGCATGGTGATTTTCGTAAATGGCTGCACGACGATAATTAACTGTGCAAAAATTAGCCTGGTACAAATGGTTGAATTTTTTTATTTTTAATTAACGCATTCGCGTCGGTATGGCGGGCTGTAAGTCACACCGGAGAAGTATGGCATGACACTACCGCCTACATGTTTTTTATGGGCTATCGGAAAATACTAAAATTATTGTGGTACAAATCGTTTGACACTCGTAATTTATCCGACGAGTTCGACTAACGCCCACGCGATTGGGCCGCCGGTACCAGCGCTATGACCATCATTTTTCTTTTTGTCATTGCGTACTAAGACCCCTGAAGAACCGCCATACTGTTACAAATGACCAAGAAAATTCTGTCACTATCTCCCGGTCTATCAAAGGCATTTGATAGCGTTGATCATAATAATTTAATACTTAAATTGAAACAGTACGGAGTGAGGAACAGTGCACTTGACCTTGTCACATCATATCTTTCAGGCAGAACGCAACACGTAGTCATCGACGGGATGCAATTGACTGGATCAGCTGTTGCTATGGGTGTACCTCAGGGCTCATTTCTAGGCCCCTTTCTGTTTCTAGTGTATATTAATGATCTACCAAACCTTGTGCAGAATAAACATGAGATTGTGTTTTATGCAGACACTTCTCTCCTTTTCAAAGTGAAAAGACAAGAAAATAACTTCGTTATTATTAACGACGCGCTGTCTACTATCGTGGAATGGTTTACTAAAAATAACTTACTTTTAAATGCCAAGAAAACCAAGTGCATTAAATTCACATTACCGAATGGAATGTGTGTTGAACATAGTGTAGCATACCCTTTACATTTACTGTATGCATTTATTTAAACAGGCAACACACAGATTCCTTTAGCTAATCTGTATCCGCTTCCTCCCTTTGTCTTTTTGTTCGCTATGGCTTGATAGAACTTCGCCTATTAATTTAATAATTATATTTTATATTTTAACATGTGATAGTGTAAATTAATCCGACCTTATCGGTCTCAGGACACTGCCAATATGTACATTTAATTGTGTGTAATTAAACTACATCATTGGTTGAGCAAAGTAATGATTTTATTTACGACATTACCAATCCATCATCTTTCGTGGTGCTCCATCGCGTATCCCGCTGCACATCCTATCTGACTAACAATGTGAAACAAGTAGATTATGCCAAGGTGACATTGAAAGGCGATATACTAGAATTTGAAGACAAAACAGACTTTCTGGGTGTTACTTTGGACTCAAAACTGCGATGTAATGCGCATACGAGTATATCCACTCCTGCAGGTTAGCTAAGCTTCGCAGCCTATATAGTGAGGCGAATCCACGGAATAGAAAAAAATTGAACTTTTTAGTTAGCCTTAGAAAAAAGGCGATCGGAAAAAGTGCGACAAAAAATAACGACACAATAATGAACCTCAAAACCTTAAGTACCTTAAAGTACATTATTCGATGATTAATTTGCCGTCGTACAATGGAAAAATTGATACAAATTTTAATTAAATGAGTTAGGCAGTATACTTGTTGGTTTTCACCCTTATAGTAAAGTGAAAAATTGATAAATTTTAGGCTGCGTTTCCACCACAGATGAGCGAGGATGCGTAGCGAGGGATGTGTCTTTGTTAACCAATGGGATAACTTCTCGTACTTATCCTCGCTCAGCGCAACTGATTCTATTGGTTGATAAAGACAAACCTCTCGCTACGCATCCTCGCGCTGGTGGAAACGCAGCCTTATGCTTTAAATTTTTAGGGTTCCGTACTCAAAAGGTAAAAACGGGACCCTAAGATTACTGAGACTTCGCTGTCCGTCCGTCCGTCCGTCTGTCACCAGGCTGTATCTCAAGAACGGTGATTAGCTAGACAGTTGAAATTTTCACAGATGATGTATTTCTATTGCCGCTATAAAAACAAATACTGAAAATAAAATAAATATTTAAAGGGGGCTCCCATACAACAAACTTGTTATAGATTATGGTACGGAACCCTTCATGCGCGAGTCGGACTCGCACTTGCCCAATTTTGTTTATCAAAATAGATACTGTAATGGTGACGTCGAGGTGGCTCCGGTACTGTTATGAAATTACATTGGTCGCTGTAAAGCACCTGTAAAGTAATGGGTCCTTACCTGCAGTATCTGAACTTGTTACAGGAATTTAAGAAGATGGGTGTAGATAATTTAACAATTTCTCACTTTACTATAAACATTTAAAACCATAATTATTGCAGAGAAGTATGAAGTTGAAGTTATCGGGAAAATTACCAATTTTGATCAAAATTGATACTGTTATATAACCTCCCCCCCCCCACGCGAGTCACCTCATGTGTTCCTCTGCTTTGCGGACTGACTGGCAGGACTGAGTGTTTCATATTTTCATAAAAGAATATCTATGATAATGATTATGAATATGGGTGGATCAACTTTTTCTTGTTGTTATTCTGCCCGTCACCCAGGGGACAATGGTGATTAAACTTCTTAGAAAAGTGTTAATAATTTATTATATGGGTATTTTCAAGAGAAAGTCTACATAAAAATGGACTTATAACTGCTGCAATTATAAAACTTTTGTTCTATATTCCCGCCGAAAATCGTAGTTTTAAAGAGTCACCCAGGGGACATCAGCATGGCAACAAGTAACAGAGAAAAATTTATTAACCCATATACGGGTAGATAAGATAAAGTAATGTGCAACTGTCCATAATTAAATAGGTCTTAAAACTCGTGATATCCTATTATGAAACTCGCCTACGGCTCGTTTCGTAAAAGCACACGGTTATTTAATAAAGTAGGTACCTCAGGGTGATGTCTTGGTCCAGCCCCGACTCCAGCGACATGTAGTACATCACGGAGAGCACCACCACCACGCACAGCATCACCACGTTCCGTCGCGAGCGGTACCAGCAGCGCTTCGTCATCTTCACCATCTGAAACACAATACATACAATCATTTTTAGGGTCATTCAATCATTTGTAGCAAAGGACCTCACCAATTATCTCCAGGGGGGAGGGAGTCAAAAAGTAGACCTCACGTGATTTGTGCACACGCCCCAAAGGGTAAAAAAACCGGCCAAGAGCATGTCAGGCCACGCTCAGTGTAGGGTTCCGTAGTTGCCCATCCTTCACAATAGACGGGCTAAGCCCGAGACGGCCGTAAACAGGCTTGACGTATGCGGGAGACTGGAAACGTAAACTTTCGAGAGCCACGTATCAATGTGAGGCAGCATAATGCTGCAATCGATGAACGAATACTTCAAGCCTTTGAAGCAGAAATACAAGTATTCGTTGTGTAGCACGCGAACTAAACGTGAAAGTTTGGAATACGTCGATACGTCGTCGAAAATGTTTCGCGGTGCGGTGGGGTAATCTTCGATTTGGATGCATCTCTTGATAAATCCTTTGGGCTTCACGAGCAACACCTCGTACGCCATTATCATATCCACATACTCTTCGTTAGCGTAGTTAGCCATAGTATTTAGCAAAAATAATTACAATAAATCACAAAGAATCCCGCCACAACTGCACCGTAACAAAAGTAATTCGCCATTAGAAAAAAAAACCAGCCGATGCATCGCGATGGTAAGAAGGTTTCAGCCTGTGATTCAGCCAGCCTGTGTTCCAATGAGGTTCCGTTGCGTTACAAATAAAATTGCTGTACTCGCAAATTCATAATAATTTCCGCCCTTTTGACGGAATATCCCCGTAATTTGACTCAGATTTATTTGTTATCAGTGTGTAGCATATCGTTAGAAAGGTCATAAATTAGGGAACTTTTATAAAAAAATAAAGTCCTCTATTGTCTTTAGTTTTATCATAATTGAAATTTCGAAGTTGGATCTTTTTCACACAGTCAGTATTTTTGTGGATTAAAATACCTCGTACGTCCCTCTGAGACCATCAATTAGAATAAAGACTGTTATTATTTGAACAAGTGTGTATTGCCAAGTATTAATTACAAAACAACAATTGTACATACATTAACAAAAAAGTTACGAACGTTTAAAGGCGGAATTTCGGGAAATTTGAGAAACAACATTTAAAAAATCATATCTCCAAAACCGTGACCCTTAGGACCCAAGGTCCAAGGGTGAAAAGATAGAATAACCCCAACTATTGTAAGTTTTATTACATTTGGCAGAAACAAAAGTAGTTTCATCGTCAATTTTTTATGACGTCTGAGAGGTTGGCAACACAAAATGGCGGGAAACGGGCGGTTAACCGGACACTTGGTGAGGACATGGAATATTGGATTTAGATGGGATTATAATTTCATTTGTTTAATTTGGAGCTGATTATTCTGTTTATACTGCTAAAGCAATTGGTATAAGAAATATACGTTGAAGGAAGGATCCTGCGTTTTTATTTCAGAGGTTCCTTACACTAAGGCTTGTTCACGAAATAAAGTAGCCACGTAAATTCGGGGTTATATAATTATATAGATAGTTTTTGATGTGGTTTCATGTCATAGTTCAACACATATAATGTCTGGTTTAAGAAAAATATATATTGGATGTCATTGACTTGATAAGATCAAGATGCCGAGGATAAATGAAAATATTTGTAAATTAATTATAGTACAAAATAATAAAACAAAGAAATTATCTCCACATAGTTTGCACCTATTAAAAGAAAGAGAACAACACCGAGTAAATGTTACCAGCCCACAATACAAACTCATAGACAGGAAAGTTAAACGGAGTATTAGAAAAGATATTCGAAACTACAATAGCAACACGATAAGAATAGCATTGGAGAAGAATCAGTCACTCAAAGTAGCGAAACAAGGCATATCTAAGGGAAAAACTTGGATAACCTGTTTGAGAGATGTGGAAGGTGTGAAGCAAGGAAATAGGGAGAAAATAACAAATATTTGCACAAACTACTACAAACAACTCTACTCTGACAGCACTTCAATACCCGCCAGCCAACCTGTCATCAGTTACTCCTGCCCTGATTCTATCCCACCCATTACTGGCTACGAGGTCCACCTTGCTCTTGCCAAGATGAAATACAGCAAAAGTCCCGGTGAGGATGGAATCTCGGCGGAGGTACTGAAGATAGGAGAACCTACACTTTTACCACATATTACAAATCTATTCAATTCCATTCTAAAATCAGGTACTTTCCCCGAAAAATTTTGTCATTCGAACATAATTTTATTACACAAAAAAGGTGAAAAATCTGACATAAATAATTATAGACCGATTAGCCTTGTTTCACACCTATATAAAGCCTTTATTAAGGTAATAGAGGGTCGCATTGCAGGTCAGTTGGACAGCAACCAGCCCCCTGAACAGGCGGGGTTTAGACCTGGGCTCTCTACCACGGATCACTTGCAAACATTAAATCAACTTATAGAAAAATACAGTGAATTTAACATCCCTCTTTATTTGGCCTTCGTAGATTATTCCAAAGCTTTTGACAGCATTACACATACATCCATATTTTCCGCACTACAAAATCAGGGCATAGACTCCACATATATACAGCTCATCCGCAATATCTATGCTTCCAGCACCGCCAGTATCAAACTGCAGTCCCCCGGGCCTTCATTTAATATACATAAAGGCGTCAAGCAAGGAGATCCGCTGTCACCAAAGCTGTTCACCTGTACCCTTGAGCAAATATTCAGGAAGCTGGCGCCCGAATGGGTGGGTAAGGGTATTGTTGTTGATGAGACGCGATTAACAAATCTGCGTTTCGCCGACGACATTGTCCTGTTCTCAACATCAGCTACGGAACTCGGTGTCATGCTACAAGACCTAAGCAGAGCAAGCCTTGAGGTTGGACTAATGATGAACATGTCAAAGACTAAACTCATGACCAACAGCTCCCAGAGAAGAGTAGATGTGGATGGTGGGAGAATGGAATATGTCCATGAGTACATTTACCTGGGCCAAATAGTCTCCTTCCAGGCTCGACAAGATAAGGAGGTCGCAAGACGTACCGAGAATGCCTGGAGGAGCTATTGGTCTATGAAGGATCATATGAAGGGAAACCTCCCAATATCGTTAAAGCGGAAACTCATGGACATGTGCATTCTTCCAATCCTGACCTACGGAGCACAGACTTGGTCTTTGACAAAAGTTCAGAAGTCCACCCTCAAGGTTTGTCAAAGAGCCATGGAACGCAGTATTCTGGGCGTAAAACTAACTGACAGAATCAAGAACACAGTACTGCGTTCCAAAACGCTGGTAGCTGATGTAGCCCAAGCGGCCGCAAAGCTTAAATGGGACTGGGCCGGACACGTATCTCGCATGCCGGACGACCTGTGGGCTAAAGTTACCACCGAGTGGGTCCCACAAAACAGCACCCGGCGTCGTGGTAGACCTCGAAGGAGATGGCGAGACGAACTTGACGCCTTTCACCGAGACTGGTGGGAGATTGCTCGGGACAGGGACGCATGGAAGAATGAGAGGGAGGCCTTTGCCCAGCAGTGGGACAATATAGGCTCTTAATAATAATAATAATAATAATAATTATAGTGTCTTATTGTGCAGAAAAGGGCATATCCATGCGTCAACTCGCAAAAATACATAAGATATCTAAAGATGGTGTATGAAAAATGATACAAAAGTTTGGGGAATTTAATACACTAGATGATCTGCCAGGTCAAGTTCGCAGAAAAGGCTGCGTTAAACCGAAATTGGACGAGGCAATAGTTGCGTCGTTTCGTCAAAATCCATCGGCGTCTACGCGAGATATAGCAAAAAAATTGGGCAAGTGCGAGCCCGACTCGCGCATGAAGGGTTCCGTACCTATACATATATATAATGTATAACAAGTTTGTTGTATGGGCCCCCTTAAATATTTATTTTATTTTATTTTTAGTATTTGTTGTTATAGCGGCAATAGAAATACATCATCTGTGAAAATTTCAACTGTCTAGCTATTACCGTTGTTGAGATACAGCCTGGTGACAGACGGACGGACGGACGGACGGACAGCGAAGTCTCAGTAATAGGGTCCCGTTTTTACCCTTTGGGTACGGAACCCTAAAAAGTTGAAAACTGCGGTTGGGAACGTGCATAACGCAAAAAAATAAATAATTTACAGACTAGGAAGAAACAGAAAATCCCGAAAAAATGGGGCTGGCCTGCTTGAAAGAGCGAAATCTCGAGCTAACAAGTTTTTAATAAAAAATCGCGACAGCTGCATACTCATGGATGATGAAACATGCGTTACAAAAGACATAAAAACGTTACCGGGACCCCAGTTTTATACGTGTGAGGCTGGCAAGGATATTCCAGAAGAGTATAAGTGCGTGGCATTTGAAAAATTCGCTCCAAAAAATCCTCGTATGGCAAGCAATTTGCTCATGTGGGCTTAAAAGTTCCAGCTTTTTCACTACGGGTACAATCGGCGGCGATGTCTACCGAAAGGAGTGTCTTAAGAAGCGAATTCTGCCCGTGTATCGGAAACATGAACATCCCCCAATATTTTGGCTAAGATTTAGCTACTGCTCATTACGCTAAGGACACCTTAAAGTTCCTTGATAAGGAAAGTATCAATTATGTTCCGAAAAGAATGAGCCCACTAAATTGCCCAGAACTTCGCCCGATTGAAAGATATTGGGCAAACATTAAGAGAAACCTGCTCAAGAAAGGTGCAGTAGCCGACAGTGAAGCTTACTTCAAAAAGATATGGAACGCAGCTGCTCGTCAGTTCACTTCTAGTTCAATTCGTATACTAATGGCAGGACTTCGAAAAAAGGTCAAGCAGTTGGTTCAGTGTTAGGGTCTCATTAATATTTTATATATTATATAATTTTTCAAATAATAGGGTACAGATTTAATTTAGTTTGTTTGAAATATTGCGAAAAATACACGATTTATTTGTATTTCTCTGTGGCTGCTTTATTTCGTGAACAAGCCTTATATCCCAAAAAATTTTGTCGGTCCATGTGCCGAACACCCTGTATATTAAAATCAAAGTATATTACTATACAAATGTTTAATAATCATGGAAGAAAGAGATGTTAATAATGATCTCACTAACTATAAAGAAAAAATATTGTATTTTGTAAGAGAGAAAGCTAAATTTTATGACCTGAAAATAGAAAGAACCCGCACAAAATGATCCGTAAAAGCTGTTCGGTCGATTTGGCTGAAATTTTCTGAAAATATAGCCTCCAATACCTACTCTGAACAGCTGTGTGAATTGCAACATTAATTAATGACCATACCTGTGATAACTCGGGGCATCTATAAGAAAGTGATGTAGCACAATATTTTATCGAAAAAACAAAATATATCGATGTTACTGTCAAGGCCTAAATGTTTAATAAAAACTCCGTATTCAAGACAAGCACACTTTTATTTTTTCATAGTTCAAGTTACAAATAATCACAATAAGCACTCGTATCACTGCACTGAACCTTCCGGACGAACGATCGACGCAAAAATCGCCCTCGTCCGTCCTGGCACTTGGTTTTTGTCGCCCATCCCCACTCCAAGAGAAAGGGATTGGCGCCAAAAACCAGTGTTGCTATTACAATATTTAAAATATTCTAAACTAGACAAATAATAATCATAACAATCTACCCTATATTTAAAAAAAACATCACATTCGGCCATCAGACATCGTGCTGCCTCTGGCGCACGTAATCTCTATCATGTACATAATATATTCAATCAGTTTAGACATGAAATAAAAGGAGTAAAAAGTTATTATTAATAAACCTAACAGATATAACTGATCTCAACTGGAATTCCAAACACATCACATTCGGGTAAGTATCCTAATTTCCATACAATATCATTGCCTAATCATACCTACCAAATATGGAGTGGATAACTATTAAAGCTCATTATCAGTAACACAATATTTCCTTTTAGATGATTAATGTCTATATATATATATATATATATATCATTATGTTTATATGTACCATAACAATCAGTCAGTACCATCACTTTGTTCACAAGAACTGCTATCGCTGTCATGGACTTCCAGAGCTTTAATATTTATCCATGGTCTTATTCGATCTACTGAGATAACAGTTTCATAAGGTTTAGTACCTTTTCTATTGAATCCTGGAACATCTATGATTCGATACCTATCATTACCTAAGTTTTCTTCTATTTTGTAAGGGCCCACAAACTTTGATAGAAGCTTCGTACTTTTCCCTTCGTTATAGTAATTGTTGCGCATAACTTTAACTAAATCACCAACCTGATATTTAGTAGCTGGTACTCGATCAGAGTCGTGTTTAGACTTTTGTTTTGCCTGATTCTGATCGATGGTAGAGCGTATATTATCCCTCAGTTGTTTTAAGTCGTCACTAAATTGACTAGTGTCAATACAGAGTTTATTAATCAAGTCATCGCGCATCTTCACCCCAAACAAAGCTTCTGTCGCTGTTTTGCGAGTAGTGGCATTGATGGTATTGTTAATACCCCATTGAACCTTTCCCAGGCACCTGTCCCAGTCCCGCTCATGGCCACCAGAGTTTTGTGCTGCCAAGGAATGTAATATAGTCTGATTAAATCTCTCTGCTTGGCCATTAGCCCTGGGACAAGCGACTGCGTTAAGGATGTGTTTTATACCATGACGCTCGCAAAATGATTTAAAGGCTGCTGATGTGAACGATGTACCACGGTCAGACACAATACGACTCGGGACGCCAAAATCATAGAAAATAGCTTCAAGAGCCTTCAAGGTATTCTTTGTTTTAGTGTCCCTGACCCCCCTAACAAATACGTATTTGGAAAACCCGTCAACTATGGTGAGTATGTGGGTATTACCTTTTCTACTTTTTACAAATGGACCGAGATGGTCGATATGGACCGTGTGAAAAGGTATCTCCACTTTCTCAATAGGGTAAAGATAGCCAGATTTTTGCCTACTTGCATTGTCCTTATTGTACGCGCATTCTATACATGCTGCGACGTACTTTTTAACAAATTTACGTAGTTTAGGGAACCAGAACATGCCTTGTATTCTTTCGAGCGTTTTAGCATAACCTAAGTGACCTATATCGTCATGGTTGGCCCTACATACCTGCCATCGCGCGCTACGAGGGACCACAAGACATGTTCGATCGTCTACTCGTCTATACAGTGAATGATTCTTAACGATATAATTTTTTTGTATGTCCTTGTATTCTTCGTCTGTATCGGGTTTAAGAATTTTTATAATACGAGAAATGTCGGGATCTGCTAGTTGAAGGGACAAGAGCCAGTTTTCCTTTCCTAGAGTATAGACTGTTACTAACGTCGTATCACCGCTAGTGAGATCTGCTGGTAAGGTGGTATTTCGGCTTAGTGCATCTGCATGCGCCATTCGCACCCCGGGACGATATTCTATCTCGAATGTGTATTCACTTATTTGAAGCCACCATCTAGCTATCCTCGGGATAAGGTCCCGCTTTGTTAGAGTGGTTCGCAGGGCAGCGCAATCAGTAAAAACTTTGAAGTACAGTCCTAAAAGATAGACCCTAAACTTCCTCAAGGAGCACACAACCGCCAGCGTCTCTAGTTCATATGAGTGTAGGTGTTTTTCTTCAGGTGTAGTCTGCCTGCTAAAATAGGCAACTGGCTTTAAAACTCTTGGATTGCTTTGCCATTGCATTAATATTCCACCTATACCCATAGCACTGGCGCGTATCCCTAGAGGGAATAAGGATATCGTCTAGATAGGCTAAGGCATATTCAAATCGTTTACTACCGAGCATTTTATTAATCATCCGCTGAAATACAGCCGGAGCATTTGCCAACCCAAAAGGCATTCTTTTGAATTGGTAATGACCGTCTGGAGTTACAAAACCTGTTAAGTGTCGGCTTTCAGGAGCCAAAGGGATTTGATAATAACCTGACGCGAGGTCAAGCGTGGTAAAAAACATGTTGCCGCTGAGATTGGTGATTTGATCTTCTATTAAAGGCAATGGAAAGCGGTCTTTAACAGTTTTATTGTTCAGGGCTCTAAAATCCACGCATAACCTCTGGTCGCCTGTTTTCTTTTTCACCATGAGTATAGGACTGGCATAATTAGAATTGGACTCTTCGATGATATCGTTATGCATTAGGTCTTCGATGGTTTCACGAACCTTTTCGCGTTCTGAGAAAGACAAGCGATAAGGACGGTATACGACAGGTTTGTCATCTAAGACATCCAATTTCATTTCTACATCTACTGCACATCCTATCTCACTTAAGTTTTCCGCGAAACAGTCACGATAATTCTGAAGCAACCCATACAGCCTATCAGTCTCAGACTCACTTAATTCCTGACCAACATTAATTTCAGATTTATTAAGTGGCTTTAGAGTAGACACATCCACCTTGATACGGTTAATTTGGCAACATTCAGTTTCTACAAAAGGGACAGATCTTGCAATCATGGTATTGGCCTCAATCTCCAAGGGTCGTTGCGACAGATTGGTAACTACAACAGAACCTTTACCTTGGGTAATGTGATAGGCTCCGGAAAGCAGTCTATACTCTTTCCCGGGCTCCACTTTATTATAACCTTCAATTAAAATATCACCGGTAAAAGTCTGATCTTCCATGTGAATGGGTACAGTGCAAGTCTGGGCAATAGGGGTCGTACCGGTAACGTAAAGTTTTAGGGCTCTACTATGATCATCGGAAGAGACATTGACAGGAGTTCTGTAAAAGACTAACCGTGTACTGTCTCAACACAGTGACGCACGGTAGTTCTGTAAAGTTCTGTCCAACTAGCATAGAGGTTTGCATATATGAGTCATGTATAACCAGTACCTCGATGGATGCTTCTACTTCATCAATCTTTACATCAACAACAGATTTATAGAGCGGGGTAATAGTAGAGTTCCCGAAACCCTTGACAATGGGGAGGTTGTCATATACTTTGTATAGATTTATACGTTCTGCATCAGTGTTTCGGATGAGACTGCATTCACTGCCAAAATCGATGTATGCGGACATTGTCGATTTATTAACATTAATAGTCTTGAAAAACTTATCATTTGTATTGCAATCAGTTTCTATCTTTAGGGTTTTTTTATCGGATGTGTTATTATACCGTTGAGAGTTATCAGACTTCAGTGGTTCAAGGTTGCAGTTTTCATTGTCATGACCAACCCTGTTACACTTTTTACATTTAATTAAAGGTTTAGGACATTTGAAAAATGGATGACCTTTTGTTTTACAATTGAAGCAAATTATGGCAGTCTCATTCGAAGTGGTTGGTGTACTCCCAGTATTACTAACATTACCATTCCTGACTATGTTACGATCTCGCGTCCTATTATGAATGAATTGCGGTTGCGATATAGCGCGCTGAGAGCAGAGAAAATTGAGCAAATCTTCTGGCTCCGCACAGTTTTGTGCCTGGGCGCCACTCCTAACTGATCTATCACTTATTCCGTGTACAACGCAATCAACAGCCTTTTTCCCTGTGATTTCACATCTATTCAATAGTCCTAGTTTGTCATAGAAATATTCACGAAAACTCTCATCGTTTCGAGAGGTGCGTGCCAACATTTCCTCAAGAAGGCGCCCGTAATTTTCTTCACTAGGAAAAGCCTTCCGGAGTTTATGTTGCCACTCCTCCCAAGTATACACAACAGAGGGTAGAGCTTCATACCATTTTTTTGCAAGCCCACTTAGCTTCTGCAATGAAAAGTGAATGGTTTGTCGCTCCTCCCATCCGTATATAAGAGCACACTCATTAACCTTCCTAATCCAGTTTTCGATACTTTGTGCCCTATTGGCAGGATTAAACTCAGGGATAACATTGTTCATGCTATTACTGTGGATCAATGAATTCTTACTTGGTTCATTCTTCCACGAAGCTAGTAGCTTAATCACGTCCTCCGTTGACATTCGGCTTGACTTCCTTGGAGTCTCGTCCTCGCTGGATGAAGTCGAAGATCTCCTTCTACGGCGCCTACCCCTTAGCGGTGGTGTATGCGACGAAGCATCTGTTTGTTCATTGTCTGATGTCATGGTCTAACTGTAAGGAGTAATTCATTTGTATCACACTTTGCTCATATTTCATTTGACACTGTGCCGCTCAACGCACACGTGGCGCTATCATTTCAGAATAAAATCACGTTTATATCAATGACTCGAATAAAATTATTTAAATATATTATATGAGTGATGGTAAGAGATGGTAGAAAAACCTATTGTTATTGTAATAACTAATTGTAAATAAATGTTTGTATGATGTTAGTGTTTTATTAACTATCAACCCGCCCCGGCTTCGCACAGGTGCAACCCCGACAAATTATGCATATCTGCATCAAAATCCGTTGCATTGTTTTAAGGATCTAAGCATACATAGGGACAGACAGACAGACAACAGGAAGCGACTTTGTTTTATACTATGTAGTGATAATGAAAACTGTTTGAAAGCACGGGAAGACACTGACTTGAACTTGAATATTAATAAACCAGAATATCCGATAGAATATGAAAAATATATCATTAATAAGTATAGTTAATTGTAATTACTCGAAAATATTAAAGTTATCTAGTTTGTGATAGTAAATTGGAATATAATGTAAATGTGGATCACTTGTATCATTCACACGTATGTATTATTTGTTAGAATAGTGCATGAAAAACTGCTAAATCAAAATTCATTCAGGCTTCCGTGGCGTACTAACCTAAAACAGCACACTTGACTGTACTACGAGGCGTTCATGATATAAACAGCGTACTTGGCTGATCTACGAGGCGTACTTAGCCCGTACAGCATACTTAGCTGACCTAATAGGCGTACATAGCCTAAACAGCATACTTAGCTGATCTAATAGGTGTCTATAGTCTAAACAGCATACTTAGCTGATCTAATAGGTGTCTATAGTCTAAACAGCATACATAGCTGACCTAATCAGTAGCGCACTTGGCTGAATCATGTTTAAATACTTGTAGCATAACGTTGTCATAAGTAATACCTAATCATAACTTAGTGTTGAAAGTATTGGCTCAAAAATACAATTCAAATAATTAAATATTTGAAAACAGTTACTCATCATTAGATAGTACGCAACCTTCCGCTCGTTATTTTACAGGGGAACATTACCAGGGAGTACCCTGGCCACACGTTCCCTCCGATTAATTTGACAAGTAACAATATCAGGGGGTACCCTGACCGAATGTTATCTTGAAATTTTTAAACGAACGGAAAGCTACAGGACAGAGTATTCCGTTTTTATTTGTTACTTCACTATAAGACATCACTGGGCAGTGCCCTGGGTATTTCTTATAGTTTAAATCGTCGAGAAACAATGTCAGGGAGTACCCTAACCAAATGTTACGTCGACGTTGACGAACAAAACGGAACATCTTTGCAAAATTATTATAGTTATTACATTTTTATTCTATATTGTATTCAATAGGAATATCTCTAAACCAATAGCTTCAAAACCACGTAATAGATAAAAACTAATTGTTTTGTACTCACGTTTTCTTTTTGGGCGTCTTTGATTCGTACCACTTCGGAGATAATAAAAACTCCGTATTCAAGACAAGCACACTTTTATTTTTTCATAGTTCAAGTTACAAATAATCACAATAAGCACTCGTATCACTGCACTGAACCTTCCGGACGAACGATCGACGCAAAAATCGCCCTCGTCCGTCCTGGCACTTGGTTTTTGTCGCCCATCCCCACTCCAAGAGAAAGGGATTGGCGCCAAAAACCAGTGTTGCTATTACAATATTTAAAATATTCTAAACTAGACAAATAATAATCATAACAATCTACCCTATATTTAAAAAAAACATCACATGTTATCCAACATATTTCTTTTCTTTTCATTTTAAAATAGAAACAATAAAACTTTTATTTTTCGTTATTTTAAAATAGTTTTCATAGTAAGTGCACAATCAATATTTTTCCCATATTCGTCGGTATAAAATATTGCCGTCTAGATGAAAATATCCACTTTATCGGACATGATATCGAACCTTTTATAGTAATCGAGAATATTCAATGAGCACATATGTATGATTATATTTATATATCGACATCTTTTTTATCGATTTTGAATCCCTATGAACGTGCCTCGAGTTAGCACAGGTACCTATGTTAATGATTAGTTTTTAAAATATGAGTATTTTAATGTTCAATATTTTACTTACCTGTAATTCTTATTAGTTAACGTACACTGTAGCAACCTGGCTTATTATTTCCGTGGCAATATCGGGATTAAAACATCATTCGAAGGTTCAAACTATCTTCACGACGCGACGAATTCGTCCAGTTCCGATCGAGCGAGAGCGTGGAGAACTAACAAACTCATAGGTATGTATAATTGTATATGTAGGTACAACATTACGATGCTAAACTTTACTAGTTAAAAATTAATTGATATATGATTGGTTTTACAAGGCTACCTTTGTGCATTCAATGCTTTAAGTATGGTATAAAGCGTTCTTAATGATGGATACTTCACATTAAGACTTATTAACCATTTAAGATTGCTGTTACGTGACCGCACGTACCAAGGGTTCTTGCTCAGATCCACTAAAATACCTTCGGTCAATAAACCTCTGTCATCTAAGTCATACCATTAATGTCGACTGGTAATCCACCAGCTTCATCCCGCCTGTCTAATTCAAGTATAGTATCTCAGTCTCCTGTAAGCAATCGCACCATTGCACGCGGCACTAAGACAGCATCGCATATAATAATAATAATAAATAATAAAGGCGTAGGGATGTGACGACCCCATCGCCCGCTGGTATTACCAGCGCAGTCAGTCACCGCAGGGCAGCTTATGGCGAGCTGTTGGGGGGTAGCGACCCCACGTACCTGAGTGCTCCTGGGGGATCCTGACGGGGGGTGATGGGTCGGGGCCTCCGCCTCTGTCTTGCCTTAACCGGCCGGCCAGAGTGGAGTCGAGAGTTGCGGCTCGGGGGCGGATGTGGAAACGTAAGGGGTTAGTTGGCTTCGGTTTAAAGCCCAGTGTTACACCTCTCCGCCCTTAGCCTTCCGCACCGGTGTTGCCCTAAGGCCACTCTATGTGTCGCTATTTATGGGAGCCCATCTAGCGGGAGGCGAGTCATCGTCTACTAGTGCCATTTTTGCTATGAGACACTTTTCCTGGTAGACGTCTGGCTGTCTCAAACAATAGCCCAGTAGTTAGTCCATCGCATCTCATATATAATAGCCTAGTAGTGTTTAGACTCCATACAACCACAGTTAGTTCTTGCATCTACCGGGTGCTGTCTCTGTGTGCGTCCCATGACACAGGCAGGGGGAGCATCCGACAGGGAGCGACATATAAATAATAATAAATATCAGACAACCTCACACAAATCAACTTAGTCCCAAATTAAGCTTAATAAGGCTTGTGTTATGGGTAGTAGGCGACGATATAAATACTTAAATACATAGAACATCCATGACCTAGGCACAAATATTCAAGTTCATCACACAAATATTTGCCCTTGCCGGGATTCGAACCCGGGACCGTCGGCTCAGTAGGCAGTTGCTTAACCACTGCGCCAACCGCGTCGTCAGTTCCGCTCCGCATCAGTGGAGTCGCACTTTAACAGATAAGCTTGATTAAAATTTAATTCGTGTCGAATTGGTACTGTTATGAAATTACATCTCTGATTTTGGTCGCCACCAAGTAATGTAGGTCCTCACCTAATGTAGGAATTTAACAAGTGGGTGAAGAATTGAATGTTTTTTTTTTACTATAAACATTTAAAACCATATTTATTGCAAAGAAGCATGATGTTGAAGTTATTGGGAAAATCTAATTTACCAATTTTGTTCAAAATTAATACTGTAATGGTGACCCCCCGCCGTGCGAGTCGCCTCATGGGTTCCTATGCTCCGCGGACTGACTGTGGCAGGACTGTTTCATATTTTCATAAAAGAAAATCGATGATAATGATTATGAATAATGTAGGTCCTTACCTATCATATCTGAACTTGATATAGGAATTTAACAAGATGGGTGTAGATAAATAACATTATTGTATAAGATAGTCTATTATACAACTCACTATTTATTTACCAACACAATTACCTGCGCTGATAGATGGAAAGGTTTCAAGGCTCCCCAACAGGTCAACCTAAACTCTCGTCTACAAATCATATTGCCTATAATTTTGTATTTGTTCATTAACATCTCACACGTGATTCAGTTGATCCAAAGACAGCTTCAATGTGGAGTGGCTGTCAGTTCTATTTGACGTTTGGTTTGGTACTCGTAAGAAGTTCGAGTTATTACGAGGGGCATCTGAAAAGGTCTAAGCCTAAGGTATTTTGAGGTTATATATATGCGTTTATGATAATGGCCAAGAAAGGCCATTTCAAAAAACATGGCACATTTTTAGGGTTCCGTACCCAAAGGGTAAAAACGGGACCCTATTACTGAGACTTCGCTGTCCGTCCGTCCGTCCGTCTGTCACCAGGCTGTATCTCAAGAATGGTGATAAGCTAGACAGTTGAAATTTTCACAGATGATGTATTTCTATTGCCGCTATAACAACAAATACTAAAAATATAATTAAATAATTATTTAAGGGGGGCTCCCATACAACAAACTTGTTATAGATTATGGTACGGAACTTTTCATGCGCGAGTCGGACTCGCACTTGCCAATTTTTTTTTATATTCTGTTTCGAGATATTTAAAGGGAAAGTTGTTCAAAGTTTGTTAAAGTTCCCACAATTGTAACCTTTTATTTATAATTGGGAACAATTTAAACGCTCACCAAAATGGCTTTTATACCCCAAAACTAAATTCCAAATAAAATGAATTGCCTCCATTTAAATTAAACCCACTCTATACAGTGCTCCCCAAATTAAATCATTTTGTATTCCAAAATCGATATACATTACACCAGAATAATTTTATGTTTAGTCAGTATATCTTTTTGCTACCCAAAATGGATTTTTTGCTCACCAAATATTGTTTTCATAAAACATCAAAATGATTACCAAAAATATCTTTTTGCTTCCCAAAATGGATTTTTTGCTCACCAAATATTGTTTTCATAAATTAGTGTTTCAGCTAGGTAACCATCTAATTCTGATCACCTTTCAGAGCAGATCCGACTCGGCCGGGTTAGGTTAGGTTAGTTTTTTTTTTATATCCCTAAAAAACGCTCCATAATGTGCGGTCGGTAATTAGCTATGCTATATCAATTTGAAATCTCCATACAAATCGTTTTTTTTTTTCGATATTTTCCGAATTTGATCGAATTTTCGGACAAGATTTCAGATTCATATTTTTGAGCCCCGAGAACCCCCCGATACCGAGTTTTAGCCGTCTAGCACCAATTTGAAATTTTGAATCGTTTTTTTTCGATATTTTCCGAATTTGACCGAATTGTCGGACAAGATTTCAGATTCATATTTTTGAGCCCCGAGAGCCCCCCGATACCGAGTTTTAGCCGCCTAGCACCAATTTGAAATTTTGGTGAAAAAGCCATTTTGGTGAGCATTTAGTTTTTTGCCTCAGCAAAAATGACTAAAATGGAAGTAATAAACTTAGAACAAATTAACAAATTCTTATGCTACTCATTTAGGTGGTCAGTCTAACATCTGAAATTGCATAAATTTTAAGTGATATACAATTTAGTCGAGTTACATTGGAAAAGTTTACCGGTTCTTAGCGAGAGATGTCACTGTTATCGTCTAAATTAAGAGAAGAATTTTAGACGCTAAATCTTATTACCATATTTTGTAAAATAGTTAATTTATATTATTTAACATATGTCCCACTAAAACAAACACTTTTAATCAAAATGCCTTTTTTTTTGCAATGGTATCATTCAACATTATAAATTATGGTAACAAAATCTTCCAATATTTACTGCGGATTCCAATTGACGCATGAAATGTTTAGATCAGAATATTCTGAATTAGTATTATCAATGATTTTGTCACTACCGAAACAGATTTAAAAGTGTGAGCACTCTTGTAATTTTGAAACGAATATATTTTATGATGTAAGGCGTTTGCTTTATAATTTATTTATTTTAATGAATTATTACTACAAATAATGACATGCTGTATTTTTTGTGAAATGGAACGTGATATTGACATATTTGACGTATAGATTGTGTTGATGTGTTAAATTAAAAGTTTACCGTTTCACATCTCAATTTCAATTTCGGATACATTCAAAACATTTTCTCTGCTTTTAATTGATTATTTACGACGACCTGGCTTTGTTTTTGGATGCCGATTCTTCTATTCACGACTACTCTGGCAATCTACCTACTGGATTGTGATGACTGCTTCTTCTACGCAATTATATATTACGACAATATTTTCAGTTGTAATGGACTACTCGTTTATAAATTGCGAGGATCATAAGACTTTTATTTAGCTAGTATTTGTGTAGTGTAGTGTAGTGTAGACTTGATTATGACCAATTCGACTAACTAAGTGTAAATGATGGCAGTAAATTACTGTAGATAACGCTACAGAAAATAAACTTGTACGCATTTAATATTGTTTTATTTTACAATAAACCGATTTTGATGCTATTTCTATCACATTATGTAAATTGATACATAGTGTAATAGAAATAGTTCGAAAATAATATCTTGAGCTAGGTACGTAGCACGCCGCATGTAGCTGTATAGTTTACCGGCACAAAGCACGAGATGGCGCTACATGTCAAATCTTTAAGTGATATCTCTATCTCATATTATACAAATATACTCTATGGTAATAATATAAAATATTGGTGACATCCATTTGACAATAATCATATTTAGCCTTTATAATTTTGTAATATTTATACTAATATACTTTAGGTAGGTTGTAAATATAATGTAGTAATATTTTTCTCTTGTACATATATAAAAAAAGGTTTTGTCTTTACTAATATTACTTTTAAAATACTGTACTTAAAAAAAACTGTTGATACAAAAATCAAAGTTTAAAGAAAAATTGAAATGAGTTACCTGGTGGAAGACACCGGGAATCGAACCCGGTACCTCTGGGTTGCCGGTCCAGCGCGTTAACCACTTCGCTTCGAGGTCGCTAACACAAGTATTAGTATTACTTCGTTATATTTTCTCATTATTTCCGTAATAATAAATAAACTTTGTTGCGACCAAAAAAAATCGTAGCCTCTTGAAATCGTTCTCCCTGTAGTACAGTCGCCATCAGATATATCGCAGCATATAAGGCGTTCATGAATATCTGAACATGTACTGTAACGCCCAGTGAATAAGAGTCGTGTTCAGATATTTATGAACGATCTTTAAAAATAAAATAAAAGAATACTATTTATCTCTCGATTAATAAAATTGATGGTGTGATTTGTGAAACTGCTTTCGTTCGTTCGCCTCTGACTGTTTATGTGTTCCTTATCTGTCTTGTTTTATTGATATTTATGTATGTTTAAGTAGGTTTATATATATGTATCTGTTGATAATTATTTTGATCTCCCTTCCCCTTCTGCTTCACCTACTCATTGTGTGATTTATACTAATCAACTCCACTACCTAAAGGTTGTCTGGAAGAGATCGCTCTTTAGCGATAAGACCGCCTGTTGTCTACCGTTATTGAAATTATTGTTCAATAAAGCATTTTGTATTGTATTGTATGAACGCCTTATATGCTGCGATATATCTGATGGCGACTGTACACGTCTATGCTCTTACCCTAGTACCTTCAATGTTTACCACTAATAACAGGCAAGCCAGTGGGAATTCAAATAAAACCATCGTCTACTTAACACAGATTTAATAATAAAGTATTTACACAAAAACCTTACAGATCCACTGTATTTACTATATTGCAACCCCGAGTTATGATCAAAACTCAGGGAAAAGTATTATTTACCTACTTAAAAGTTACTTGAGATTACCTTTCATAATATGAAAAATTATAATAATTTAAAATTGTATAAGGCCTCTAAGGCCAGGAGTGGAGTAGGTAGTGTAGGTAGTAGGTAGGTAGGTTACTTAACTACACAACATAGGTACAGTCAACCAGTTTGATTCCTAGGCCATTTCGTACCTTGTCACAGTGAACGTCAATATGAAAGCCGCTTGAAATCTCATAGCATTGTCATTGTGACCAGGTTCTATAGTGGCCTAGAAATCAATTTGGTTGACTGTACATCCTATTTACATAATGAAGGTATAAATACTTCCTTGAATCATCTCATCTAGTATTCACTATTGAGTATAAAATGCAGTACATTTAACCTTTTGCCCGCCATAGTCACCGACCGCTAAAAATCCGACCATAGCCGAATAAAACTAACTATTTTAGGACAAGCAGTACAGTGTAGTCCGTCCGATTTATTAGCTGGCGTCTTATGGACAGTTTTCTGTCAGGGGCTGGGCGCTCAAAAGGTTAATCGCACCATGGTATCAGTAAACAAGGTATGCTCAATTAAAAATATAAAAAAATAAAAACTAGATATATACACAACCACTAAAAATAGAGATCTCAGCGGATCGAGACAGCCCCAAGTATGGGATCGAGAATTCGAGAATGTTTCGAGGTCGCACCATCTTATGGTTACGAATATGAATATGAGTCGGCAGGCAGTAAACGGGTCATTGTCAGCTTTAACTGCGCGTCTTTCCGGTGGACATTTGCGAAATTAAGGATTCCAGGGCCTAATTTTCTGATTAAATGCCTGTGAGAATAAGGAACGTTCCCTCTTCTATAATCCGATGTAATAGCAACATAACCTAGATTCATACAAGCTCTTAACTTTTGACAACCGAAGGGGCAAATTTTTTGTACGAAAGATCATTATTCCGTAGTTTCAAAACTAAATTTTGATTAAAGATTTTTAACTTCTTGTAACATCATATGGGTTAGGACCAAAAAGTTGAAGATGAAATTAAGGCGTAGTTAGTCATACTAAACGAGGAAATAAAAGCGATTGGAATACGTTCCGGTGTGCGACAAAAATTAACGATACAATAAGGACCTTCAGGTACGTTATTGGAAGGTTAACTGTCGTCGCACAACGGAAACTGATACAAATATTAACTGAGTAAGTTAAGGTGGTAAGCTTTTTGTTCTTCACCCTTATAATCGTAACTTTATTAAATTGTGTAATAGTATTAATATACTCGTAATACTTATATACCATTTACAGTGTTAAATTTCAATAGCTTAGTGAAAATAACTTATTTAAAAATCGTAATGTTTTCAGACAAATGAAATTTAGATTTTTTGGGTGTTTCGTTATTTGTTACTTAATGGTCTAATATAAAAATAATAATCATAAATCGAGAAGACACTGTTTGTGCGTAGAGTATAGATATTACCATAGATCTATGGTCATATAATGGTGGATCAACTTTTTCTTGTTGTTATTCTTTCCTTTTAACAAACTTCTTAGAAAAGTGTTGATAATTTATAATATTGGTATTTTCAAGAGATATTCTAAATAAGAATGGGCTTATAACTGCTGCAATTACAACAGTTTTGTTGAATATTGTCGCCGAAAATCGTTGTTTTAAAGTAACCCAGGGGACATCACCATGGCAACAAGCAACAAAAAAAAGTTGATTGACCCATAAACTAAACCTAATGAGCCTTCGGCAACAACATTGATCGTCAGGGATCGTATAAAATGCGAGCAAAACGATTGAAGTGACGCGTGACACTTCAATGTATTGAAGGGATGTTTACAATAAGTTTTTGATAATTTTTTTGTGACAAGTTTTAGAGCTGACTGTACTTTTCTTTAAACATACATGATTTGCTTAATGATACGATGCTAAAGGCCCAAACTCGGTAGATTTGCACTATTACCGGCTTCCGTTCCTAGGACCACCTTCCGGCTCCATCATCAGACCCTGGAAACTATCTGAAGACAAAACTCGATGGGGTTATGTGGTTTTTTTACGGAGTTCCTATGGCCACTTTCCAGCTCCGTCATCAGATCAGCTCCACGTCATCATAATATCGCATTGTCACGCGATTTGCACATTCGTGCTAAATTTCAGCTCAATCGGAGACCGGAAAGTGGGTCAAATTTAACTTGCAAAATTCCATTACAACGGGACAGGTGAAACTAAGTACAGTAAACGGCGATAAAGTTTGCACATCGATCTTTGGAAAGAGGCGATCGGCTAATTTCGACTTCGTATAGCGTTATCTGTGTCGCACACACCATGACGTTTGTTTTGTCAGTCGTGGTTCAAATGCGAGAGAGTGCAGTCGCATATCCAAGTCAATATATATATAGAGTTGCTAAAACCTACACAAAATTAAATTTGTACTATGGCATCTATAGGGAAAAAAGGTAAGCCGTTACTTTGCCAGTCACGCGAAATTATCTACAATGTTTATAAATATTTTGTAACTGAAGCCGATCAATTTAAAAACATGAGAATGTTAATGTAAGTAATTACACTTTTTGTCGATCTTTAAACCCACATTTAAGTATCCTAGTAGTATAACATCAGTTGCTAATGCTCAGTCAACCCCTTTTAAGAATGTGGGCCTGAATATATAAATATATATATATGTATATATTATTTTTCCCCAACAAGAACATTATAGCACTAAATATATATTATTACATCGAGTTTTACAGCTCTATATATTCCACGTGAAATGAAAACAAAACAACAATAAAGTACTTAGTTCTAAATTCAAATTCTGATGAACGATTAATCCAATAATTGATGTACATGGAAATTAGCACATATTACCGATGTGCATTCTTTATCGCCGTTTACTGTATAATCTTGTAAAAAAACCATAACTGACTAGACTGGTTGACACCTGGCAATAGAAATGTTTCGTTATAAGTGTCAACCATTCTTGGCAGTTATGTTGTTTTTGTAAACACCCCTTCAATCTAAGTACATCAAAAAATTCGTCGCCGAGTTTATATTATATAAATAAAACTAGAATTTGGTGGTTATAAAGCCGTTAGGCGTTATCTACCAGCCAACCATCGAGATACACACACATAAGTATTGATTGAGTTGTCTTTGGTTATAAACAGATAATCTTAAACTTAAATTTTATAATTAATTTAATTATCTATGTTAGAAAGTCATTAAAACGAATAAGATCTAATAACAGGCAAAATGGTGAGTGTGAGTATGGCGGGCGTACATCAAAAAATGGAGCTGCGATATACTTAGGTACGTCGGGAGTTAGTAGTTCCATATTACTCTTAAACCGCTCTCTAAATTTGATCGTGCTTCATACATGTGGAAGCACATTGCGAGCACTAACCTTAGGCAGTTCTTTCAACCTTGAGTAGGCAGCCATTAGCTGGAGATGGAAATGCACCCGCCAACCTGACTTCAGGTTGGCGGGTGTTCTTTATTTCTTAAATTCTGGAATTTAAAGAGCACATTGCTCCAATTTGGCGCACATTTGGCACATTGCTAGCACTAACTCCTGACGTATACCGCAGATCCGTTTTTTGATGTACGCCCCCCATCCTGACACTCACGCAAAATGTATTTATATATTTATATCATTGCTATGATAAGATGACTTTTACAAAATAAATAATACTTAAAAGTACTTTTCGCAATATGTATCCAAACATTTTATTGTACATAAACGCAGATAAAACACGCATAATTTAAATAGATATCTACGAAGGCGAACTTATCCCAATATATGTATTTTTTTAACAAATAAGATTACTAATAAAAATACGGATCTGCACCGCAGTTATATGCATGTTTCCTATCATTTAAATAAATAAAAAAATCCTAGCACTTCAATAAATAGTATTTCACACAGCTGTGCCTTTGGCGACTTATAAAAATACAATTAGAATCATTAGAATCATTTCAATAATCACCAATCATTATTATTTTTATTAGAATCAAACAATAGCCTAACCAAAAATATATGAGGACTTTTATGACTTGCGAGTCACTTTGTTAATTTTTCATATCCTCAGATATTTCTTATAACGCGTTGCATCAAACATTAAACTATGCAAACAGTTACATTAGGTCAAAGTTGTATCAAACTTTGGGCATGCGAAGATATTCTTATACAAAAAGATCTAATCTATGAATTTTACGTCACTCTAGCACAAAACAGATAGGTACAGAAGTCAATCTACATACAAGCGCGCTCGAGCAAACGCACACATAGACATTGCTCACGGACACGTCAAGCGGATGGCACTCGCGCTCGCACTGGTCTGAACTGGTCCGAGATATCGTGTCCGTGAGCAATGTCTGTGTGCGTTTGCTCGAGCGCGCTTGTATGTAGATTGATTTATGTACAGTCGAGTTCATTTACATCTACACACTTACGAGAACAAAAATATCTGAACACGACCCTATTGTCAGGAGCATAAAGTCGTGTTCAGATATTTTTGTTCTCGTAAGTGTGTAGATGTAAATGAACTCGACTGTATCTATCTGTTTTGTGCTTCAGCTAAAGACCTTCAGACCTGAAAAGGTAGTTTTGGTGAGACTTATAAAAGCATCTGCAAATAGATCATTCATTCAGCTAAGGACCTCAGAAGCTTGTCGTCAGCGACAGTAGCAGTAGGGGTTGAGGTGCGGGTGCGTCGCGCTCACGCACGCCGGCTCGTCCTTGTACCTGTTCACAATCGTATCCTAAAACATTGCTCGCGTTTCTTCGCTAATTTATGAAAATTAAACTTTTCTTTTGTAAATGATTGGGTCTTTCGACTGCGAGGCGGTCTGATATGAAAGCAGGGACTGAAAAGGTACCTTTAAAAACGGTTTGACCGTTTCTTTGTAAAGGAATTCAACCGATAAAGTAGCATTCCGGTACCGATATCAATACTTTAGGTATCTAAACAAGCTTTCGTACGTTTAAATAAAAGTAAGCTTCCGACTCTCGCGTGTAAGGTTTCTTCACGTCTTTACTCCTTTCACTCCCTTCACTCTTTTCACCCCTTTCACTCTTTGCACCATTTTCACCCTTTTCACTCCTTTGCCCCATTTCACCCTTTTCACTCCTTTTTCGGCCAGAGTAAAGGTTTACTTGAAACGGTCAACCTAAACCACCGTTTTAAAAAGGTACCTATTAAATTTATTTATTTCGGTACCGTTACTGTTGGATACCTTTTCAATTGATACCTTTATTGAAGGTTACCGGTCTTTTGCGGATTTTCAGCCCCTGGATGAAAGTGAAACTAATAAGTTTCTGTCAAAAATGACATTTTAGTAGCAAGCTTTTATAGCCGACTGTACTTTTCTTTCACTGAGACGATTCTAAAGAGCCCAAACTCGGTAGGATTGATTTTTCTATTATAAAGTTCCTATGGCCACCTTCCGGCTCCATCATCAGAGCAGCCCTATGTACCATATTATTGTATTGTCATCAAAGTTAACTAAGTATGCAAAATTTCAGCTCAATCGGATGACGATATCTGCTTCAAAATTGCAAGATTCCACCCGAACAAACATACTTAGATACATACATACATTGCAAGTTAAATAAAAGCTTTTAAAATTGTGTTTGTTCTTTTCGACGGTTTACATGAATGCTATCAGAGGATACAACTCACGCGTTGGTCCTGGAGATGTCCCTGGTGCTGAGGAGGAACCGGTCCTCCTGCACCAGGTACGAGAGCGACGCCTCGTACACGCCGCGCCCCGGACCCACCACGATCTGCGAACACCATAACTTATTGAAATGAAATGAAATAATTTATTCAGTAAGTAGGCCACAGTCTTTTACAAGTCAGATTGTGAGTCTACCGGCATTTCGCAAGAGGAGACCGCTGTTGAGAAGAAAGCCGAAATAAACTCAACAGTAAGTCATTTTTTCGTAAATAATACTTAGAATAATTACATTACATTAGTGTTATAACTAATTATTACATGCGTACACGTATAGGAGATATACATTTATCTTCAATTACATTTTATCTATCCAAATATCATAAACCCTCCATGATGCGTTCAAGAACCGCACATTATGACCACCATAAAAATAGACTGTTTTGTTAGAACACATTTCTTATCTGTAAAAATGTTATTGTTGCTAAATAATGACATCGATTTCGATAGTATTATGCATTCAAATTTCGAACAACGCTGAAAAACAAAGAAATTTGATTTGACCTCTATTCTAATATCAGTCGAGATGACGTTTAGTTCGAAATAAATTGTCAATTTGCAATCAAATTTGACAAATGTCGCACGTAAGTAATATATCTAACGATATGATAGTTGGGGCCGACTCTAGTTTGTCTCTGAATAAAAAAAAAACTATGACATTTGCCAGAAAACTTCATAACCGCCATTACCGGGTAAAATTCCTGAATGCACCCATTCCGTGCTACACTCTAGGGGTCCGGCAGTCGGGCATTACACACTTCTGGAACCATCCGTCACTCACCTTGATCTGGTAGTTCTCGTGGCTGATGGTAGTCTTTGCGTTAAATCGTCTGACTTATAGCGAACGCGAGCAGGCAGTAGTTGGCGCGCCCACTCCATTCTACACTCTAGGGGTACGGCAGTCGGTCATTACACACTTCTGGAACAGTCTGCCACCCACCTTGATCTGGTAGTTCTCGTGGCTGATGGTAGTCTTTGCGTTAAATCGTCTGACTTATAGCGAACGCGAGCAGGCAGTAGTTGGCGCACCCACTCCATTCTACACTCTAGGGGTCCGGCAGTCGGGCATTACACACTTCTGGAACCACCTGCCACTCACCTTGATCTGGTAGTTCTCGTGGGTGATGGTAGTTTTGGCGTTAAACCGTCCGACATATCCGTCCGCGTCCCTAGCGTTGGCGAACGCGAGCAGGCGGCTGTTGGGGCGCCCACTCCATTCTACACTCTAGGGGTCCGGCAGTCGGGCATTACACACTTCTGGAACAGTCTGCCACTCACCTTGATCTGGTAGTTCTCGTGGGTGATGGTAGTCCTTGCGTTAAATCGTCTGACTTATAGCGAACGCGAGCAGGCAGTAGTTGGCGCGCCCACTCCATTCTACACTCTAGGGGTCCGGCAGTCGGGCATTACACACTTCTGGAACCACCTGCCACTCACCTTGATCTGGTAGTTCTCGTGGGTGATGGTAGTTTTGGCGTTAAACCGTCCGACATATCCGTCCGCGTCCCTAGCGTTGGCGAACGCGAGCAGGCGGCTGTTGGGGCGCCCACTCCATTCTACACTCTAGGGGTCCGGCAGTCGGGCATTACACACTTCTGGAACAGTCTGCCACTCACCTTGATCTGGTAGTTCTCGTGGGTGATGGTAGTCCTTGCGTTAAATCGCCTGACTTATAGCGAACGCGAGCAGGCAGTAGTTGGCGCGCCCACTCCATTCTACACTCTAGGGGTCCGGCAGTCGGTCACTACAGACTTCTGGAACCATCTGCTACTCACCTTGATCTGGTAGTTCTCGTAGGTGATGGTAGTTTTGGCGTTGAATCGTCCGACATATCCGTCCGCGTCCCTAGCGTTAGCGAACGCGAGCAGGCGGCTGTTGGCACTCCCACTCCATTCTACACTCTAGGGGTCCGGCAGTCGGTCACACACTTCTGGAACAGTCTGCCACTCACCTTGATCTGGTAGTTCTCGTGGGTGATGGTAGTTTTGGCGTTGAATCGTCCGACGTATCCGTCCGCGTCCCTAGCGTTGGCGAACGCGAGCAGGCGGCTGTTGGGGCGCTGCCGGAGCACCCACTCCGTGGACGTGAGCGTGCGCACCGCGCACCGCGACCTGGAATACAATGCAGCGTATTTAGTGTCATCGTCCTTCAAACAAAGTTTTCCACAACGATCGGTCTCCCGCCGTCCTCATCCTATTTCTACTCGCCATCTTAACCAGGGCATCGGTCTAGCTGCTACCTGACGGACTTGAACTTGTCTCCTGTCTGACAGCTACCTGACAGACTTGAACTTCTTTCTTGTCTAACTGCTACCTGACAGACTTGAAGGTGTCTTACTGCTACCTGACAGATTCGAACTCGTTTCTTGTCTGACTGCTACACGACAGACTTGCGTTTCTTGTCTAACTGCTACCTGACAGACTTGAAGGTGTCTTACTGCTACCTGACAGATTCGAACTCGTTTCTTGTATAACTTGCTACCTTCCAGACTTGAACTTGTTTTTTGTCTAACTTGCTACCTGATACACTTGAACTTGTTTCTTGTCTAACTTGCTACCTTACAGACTTGAACTTGTTTCTTGTCTAACTTGCTACCTGATACACTTGATTTTGTTTCTTGTCTAACTTGCTACCTGACAGACTTGAACTTGTTTCTTGTCTAACTGCTACCAGACAGACTTGAACTTGTTTCTTATCTAACTGCTACCTGACACACTTGAACTTGTTGTTTGTCTAACTGCTACCTGACAGACTTGAACTTATTTCTTGTCTAACTGCTACCTGGCAGACTTGACCTTGTTTTCGTCAAACTGCTACCTGACAGACTTGACCTTGTTTCTTGTCTAACTGCTACCTGACACACTTGACCTTGTTTTCGTCAAATTGCTACCTGACTCAATTAAACTTGTTTATTATCTAACTGCTACCTGACACACTTGACATTGTTTTAGCTGTAACTTGCTACCTGACAGGCTCGAACAGCGAGTTGATGTATTGTATCAGCGCGTCAGCAGTCCGCGTGTAGAACGGGTCGTCGGCAGACACGGGCTGCCAGGCGAGGCAGGCGCACCAGTGCGGCTCGATGCCCGCCTCGCTGCACGAGCGGTTCCGAGGTATCTGGAATGAATTGGTGCTTTTCATGGGTCGACACGAGGCGAGCATGTAATGATATTTCAATCAACGTTTCGGGCGACTCGCCGGGAAAGCAATATACATTTTTGATACCATTAAAAAAATGTAAGCATTATGGTTATGACATTCTGCCGCTATGCTCATAAACAAAGACACAATTAGCGCTGTTTGCAGTTATTATAAAGAAATACAGCCTTCCTTTTAATACACAAACTTTTAATATTAATTTTAAATTAAAATCGATTTATCTGATTGGATTAATACAAATCAAATACAAATCATTTATTTCGGACTTTATGCTTTATGCTTAATGAAAGAAAAAATAATTATCCGATCTGACTAGATCGGGCATCAGTGTTTTTAAAAAATATATATTTGCCTATCAAACAGTATATAAAAGAGTATCGTATCGATATTTGGTGCTCAAATTGTATTTATTTTTCATGTTGTGATTTGATTTCATTGTTCCATATTTTTAATTTTTATTGCATATTTGAGAAAAGCACTATGTATAGTTCAGTTCGGAGTGAAAAAGGATTAGCTATCGATGTCTCGTACTCGGCAGGCAATCACTATTATCCCGGCTTCTGTAGTAAGTACTATTTTAATGCAGAAAGTTCAAAAAGTTATAAAAGGATGTCCGAAGAATAGAAATTTGCCCGATCTGATCAGGTTGGTCTGTTTTTGATTATATGTAGCAATGTAGCTGGCCACTAACAAGTTTTTTTCTCCATTAATTTCTTTTTTTTTGTTGTTTGTTGCTTTGTAAAGTAAAAAGACGTACATAATGCGATTCGAGTATGGGTCCAAACTTAGAGGTTTCAATCCGAATCGTAAGAAGCGAGAGAGACAGGTATGGGACGCGAATCGTATTCTGACAGTTGTAATAAAAATTAAAATAAATAATAGTACATTACTGCAGACGCCGGGAAATAAGGGCTTGCCGGCTGAGTAGGTATAGACGGCCGACCGTAAGGGAGGCCGTCTAGTGATACGAAGCCGGCAAGCCCTTTTCACGGCTAAGGCATGTATAGTGCTTTTCTCAAACATATGCAATGAAATAAAAAAATACACCACTCAAAAAAACATAATTCAGCTGTTCAGCCAGCTCATGAACACAGACGCCATGTTTAAAAAAAGTATTTTTAATTTTCCCTCCAATCCCTCTATATTTTTTTTCTTTAATAAGTCCACGTGTGTAGTGTGCGAATATTAGGGCCATTATACACAACCTGATAATAAGAATCTTAGTTTCTATACTAAGTAAAATAAAGGCAGAGGATTTTTAATATTGTCTATGGTCTCTGGTGACTTACGTATAGACGGTATTTTCAGTTCGTGTGTACTAGGCATTAACACGGATATTGTTGGTCCGATGGCTGAATGGGTAGCTACTAGAAAAAAAATATATATCAGCTGTTCATACACACAGACGCCATGTTTACATTAAAATTAAAAACAAATTACTTCCCGGCTTAGGCCTTCAATTTTGTATGAAATTCCTTTACAGTTCTCTCGAATTGTTCCGCCCGAAACTTGACACTTCGAAGCCTGTTCTAACGCACGTTACGGCGATATTTCATTGCATGTTTGAGAAAATTAAATTATTCTCATGCCCTAAAGGGTATGAGAAGTGAATAACAAATTAGGTAACACTCACCGGCTCCAGCATAGTGAGTCCCCGCTTGAGATCAGCGCCGCGCACCTGAAGAATAAGAATGATCTATTTTGTAAAACATAGGTTGTTTTTCAGAAAGACATTAACATTCTTGAGTATAATAGTGTTTTTTTAGACATGATTTGAACTGTATCAGCGCTGGTTAGCCCTACCAGTAGTCGGACTTTGTGTGGGAGTAGGTATAACCCGCTAATGGGATTATCTCCGCGCCACAGAAGTCATTTAATGCGAGGGTGACGCGGGCGCACGGGGCGCATGGACTGTGTCGTGAATAGACTGAAACGGGTAACTGACTTAGGGCGGGAAGAAAGGGGAAAGAGGGTTGAGCTTTGATGCAGAGAGAGACGGGCAATGATGAAAGAGAGACGGGCTATGATGCAGAGAGACGGGCTATGATGCAGAGAGACGGGGTATGATGCTGAGAGAGACGGAGTATGATGCTGAGAGAGACAGGGTATGATGCTGAGAGAGACGGGGTATGATGCAGAGAGAGACGGGCTATGATGCTGAGAGAGACCGGCAATGATGCTGAGAGAGACGGGCTATGATGCTGAGAGAGACGAGCTATGATGCTGAGAGAGACGGGCTATGATGCAGAGAGAGACGGGGTCTGATGCTGAGAGAGACGGGGTATGATGCTGAGAGAGACGGGGTCTGATGCTGAGAGAGACGGGCTATGATGCTGAGAGAGACGGGCTATGATGCTGAGAGAGACGGGCTATGATGCTGAGAGAGACGGGCTATGATGCAGAGAGACGGGCTATGATGCAGAGAGACGGGGTATGATGCAGAGAGACGGGGTATGATGCTGAGAGACGGGCTATGATGCAGAGAGACGGGGTATGATGCTGCCAGAGACCGAGTATGATGTGATGCTGCGAGTAGTAACAGCAGGTAATACCTTGTACGGGCTCCAGCGCTGCCTCATGTCCAGCACGTCGAGGATGGTGGCGTGCAGGTCGTGCGGCGTGCTGAGCGCGCACCAGTAGTAACAGCAGGTAATACCTTGTACGGGCTCCAGCGCTGCCTCATGTCCAGCACGTCGAGGATGGTGGCGTGCAGGTCGTGCGGCGTGCTGAGCGCGCACCAGTAGGAACAGCAGGTAATACCTTGTACGGGCTCCAGCGCTGCCTCATGTCCAGCACGTCGAGGATGGTGGCGTGCAGGTCGTGCGGCGTGCTGAGCGCGCACCAGTAGTAACAGCAGGTAATACCTTGTACGGGCTCCAGCGCTGCCGCATGTCCAGCACGTCGAGGATGGTGGCGTGCAGGTCGTGCGGCGTGCTGAGCGCGCACCAGTAGTAACAGCAGGTAATACCTTGTACGGGCTCCAGCGCTGCCTCATGTCCAGCACGTCGAGGATGGTGGCGTGCAGGTCGTGCGGCGTGCTGAGCGCGCACCAGTAGTAACAGCAGGTAATACCTTGTACGGGCTCCAGCGCTGCCTCATGTCCAGCACGTCGAGGATGGTGGCGTGCAGGTCGTGCGGCGTGCTGAGCGCGCACCAGTAGTAACAGCAGGTAATACCTTGTACGGGCTCCAGCGCTGCCTCATGTCCAGCACGTCGAGGATGGTGGCGTGCAGGTCGTGCGGCGTGCTGAGCGCGCACCAGTAGTAACAGCAGGTAATACCTTGTACGGGCTCCAGCGCTGCCTCATGTCCAGCACGTCGAGGATGGTGGCGTGCAGGTCGTGCGGCGTGCTGAGCGCGCACCAGTAGTAACAGCAGGTAATACCTTGTACGGGCTCCAGCGCTGCCTCATGTCCAGCACGTCGAGGATGGTGGCGTGCAGGTCGTGCGGCGTGCTGAGCGCGCGCGCGTTGTGCCGCAGCGCGCGCAGGGCGGCGGGGCGCGCGCGCACCAGCCGCGCCGGAAGGCGGAGCGCCAGCAGCGGGAGACGCTCCTCCAGCTTGCCCTGTAGCGTGTCGCGCACGTTCGCGTATCTGGAATAATACAGTATAAAATTAAGTTTAATTTGCCCGAACATATTACTATTCGGAGTTTTCATAATTTCCAAATAATACGATTGTGTTTTGACTTGCCCTCTTCGAAAATTTTAGCACTCGCTACGCCTTAAAAATAAATGAAATATAAATGTATTCAATTATATTGTCAACGTTTGCGCGTAATTTGACGAAATCATCATGAAGTCGGTTGGCTGTGTTTAGTTTACACAGCCGTATGACGTAACAAAATGGTGGTTATTATTACAGCTAGAAATCTGGAATCTATTTCAGTGAATTACAATCGTAGATTGTTTGACAAAGGGCTAAAAGAAAATCGCGACTCGCTCGCTCGTCAAAATGTCACCTGAGTGTCACAACAACTTTAAGCCACGTGTTAAACACTCTGTTCCCCCATGACCACGACGAGCGTGTCGTCTCCCCTGGCCACAGCCCGCGCAGCAGGCTGCGTGTCCTGGTCGGCGGCTGGCTCCTGCTCTGCCGGAGTGTCACCTGGGCCCGTGGTCCCCCATGACCACGACGAGCGTGTCGTCTCCCCTGGCCACAGCCCGCGCAGCAGGCTGCGTGTCCTGGTCGGCGGCTGGCTCCTGCTCTGCCGGAGTGTCACCTGGGCCCGTGGTCCCCCATGACCACGACGAGCGTGTCGTCTCCCCTGGCCACAGCCCGCGCAGCAGGCTGCGTGTCCTGGTCGGCGGCTGGCTCCTGCTAGAGTGTCACCTGGGCCCGTGGTCCCCCATGACCACGACGAGCGTGTCGTCTCCCCTGGCCAGCAGCCCGCGCAGGAACGCCGCCGTGTCGTCGTCGGCGCACTCGATCATGTTGAAGTCGTCGTGCGTGATGTCCGCGATGAACGTGAAGATGAACTTCTTCCCGTCCAGCTCCAGGAACTACAGACAAATTAAACAAATGTTTACATTCGATGACGCGGTTGAAGCATTGGTAAAGCACCTGCCTACTGAGCAGGGACTGAAAAACCGCAAAAGACCGGTACCCAATAAAGGTATCAATTGAAAAGGTATCCAACAGTAACGGTACCCGAATAAATAAATTTAAAAGGTACCTTTTTATAACGGTACCGATATGACCGTTTCAAGTTAAGGTACCTGACCGAAAAATTAACTGTACAATTACGCTGACCGATAAAACGGATACCTCAATGATTTCGGTTCGACTACCGGGTATCCATAAACGTTAGTCTAAACGTTAGTCCTATTTGTAGTGAAAAAAAGCTATATAACTAATTGACCGGCGAGCGAAGCGAAGAGCGAAGATGAACGAAGAAGAGCGAAGAGCGTGAGACGGGTGAAATGAGTGAAAGGAGTGAAAAGGGTGACGTGAGGAACTGATGTGGAACCTTACACGCGAGAGTTGCGAGCTTACTGTTATTTAAAGGTACCGTTTGGACGGAAGCTTGTTTAGATACCTAAAGTATTGATATCGGTACCGGAATGCTACTTTATCGGTCGGATACCTTTAAACAAACCTTTTTCAAAATTCCGGCACATATCTGAAATATTCTTTAAATTCTTGTGAAAAGTTTCCAGAAATTTCCGGAAATCCATACTAATATTATAAATGCGAAAGTGTGTCTGTCTGTCTGTTACCTCTTCACGCTTAAACCGCTGAATCGATTTTGATGAAATTTGGCAAGAAGAAAGTTTAAGAAACGAGGAAGGACATAGGATAGTTTTCAAATGAAATTATACCTAAAAATATTGAAAAGTGAGTGACCATTTCTGTTGGGGTGCGGTGACCCTGTAGGAAATGTAATTATTAGACCAAAAGCACAATTGCTCTTACATTTGCTTAGGCGCTTTTAATAATTCCTTTTATCAAGTTCCACGCGTACGTAGTCGCGGGCAAAAGCTATTATTGGAGCGGAGCGAGCGAAGCGAGCGAAGCTCCCATGGATCGACTCGAATGGACTTTGTAACAATGCGCAGATCTCAGCGAGTTCTCAACCGATTTTAGAAATTTTTGTTTTAAAATGCACAAATTAAATTTCGCTAGGTCGTGACGAAGAGAAAATTTCGAAAAAAAAAAAAACCGCTCCAATCTATGGTGCAAGCTTAGCCGGTGGCTGACGCTGCATCGACCTAGTAATATAGGAACCCACCTGCTGAGTGATGTTGATCATCAGCTTGAACTGGGGCGTGTCCCCGACGCAGTACTTGTCCTTTTTCCCGCGCCACCAGCTCTGCGAGCTGGCGGTCTCCTGGTAGAAGGCGCGCAGGTAGTGGTCGGCGGGCTGGTGGCGGAACCCGTTAAACCGGTACTGGAACGTGCCGATTTGAGGCATGTCCTCGAAGTACGCGGTGCGGTACCTGGGATATACAGGGTGACTGGAAATTCGACGTATTCCTTCGAAGGGGTTATTCTATGGTTTAATTGCAATGATTTAAGTCCAGTCAACTGGGGGTCAAAACTCATTGGTTTTCAAGTTATTGGAGTTTTTAAATTTTTTGTGACAAATACCCGCCTATCGACCTACAAGTGGTATTTTTTTTAAACTACTTCATTTTGGATTTAAAAATCATTTTCTTTTAGCCAATGAGTTGCTTACTACGATATATAACAATAACATGCAAAAAATGCAAAATTTTTCAGAAAAAAAAGGATTTGAAGTCACCAGTTCTTGATTTTATTTACAAATTTTGTAACATTTTAACACATAACTTTAAAAAAAAGTAGGACACGACGTACAAATTACAGAAATAAGTTTCTGAGTTCATAAGCTTTCTAAAAAGGTACAATGGTTGACATTTTTAGCGCAAGGCTGAAGACTTGAAGGCTTCTGATATACGTGTTACACGCAGAACCGTAGCTCCGTGTTCTTAGCACCGGCGGTACTCAGATCCCGATCCCGTACTACACGGACACGTCAAAGATCGTAGCCGTGTTTGCGTTCGGCTACAGATCGGCGGGTCTCGTCTCCGCTCGGGTATTGAATTAAAGCTTGTCGAGCCGACCCTTATTATATTGTGTTTGTAGTTTATTTATATTTGAATCAAACTTGAGTTATATCTTTGCATTGATTCCAGATGTTTCTATTTAGGACATTAATTTCGTTATTTTGTTTTCTATATAACCAGCCGTTATGATTTTAGATCGTGTAACACGGACGTATCTTAATTACACGGAACCTAATTACACGTGCCGAAAGATCCAACTACGGGTATACGTGATGTAGTATATAGACATTTATAGATAATAAATGTACCCTCGATCCGCCAGCTACCGGTCATTACATTAATAATAATGAAATAATGAACTTTATTCTGCAAGTAGGCCACAAGGGCACTTTTACATGTCTGAATTGACAGAAGTCACCGGTGGCGGACGCACTGCAGGTTTACTGAAAGCCCGATTAATGTGTTTATTGAAGTATCCCAATAACCCTACTGAACACTACACTTGAGAGTCATAAATTATGATTATGACTAACTAAACTTGAACTTTTTAGGTCAAAATTAAAGTATATTCTGACGAAACATACCGTGGACTATTGACATGTTGTGGACTTTATTGCGGCCTCACAATTGGGGTTGCCGTTCGATACTAGTAGCCGTAATTGACGTGACGTAATTGCTGAGTGTGACTGAGGCTCTGACGAAATCGACTCACCCGTCCTGCTTCAGTATGTTGAATATGAAGGGGAAGGAGTCGAGGGTGGCGTTGTTCTGCTTGCTCCTCCTCACGTCGGGCAGCTCCAGCTCGGTCTTGCCGGTGAGGATGGGGAACAGCGCGGCTGGCGTGCCATCGCCCACGATGTTGTACCTGACGCGGGAGGAACGGGTGATAAGAGAATAAAAATCACAGATGGTTGACTTTCGTGACTACGATCGACGGTGGCAATCAAGCACGCGGGCCGCCTGATGTTAAACAGTTACCTGTTGAAGAGCCGCATGCTGCAGCCCCCGGGGAGAACCTCGGGAGCTCATTCCACATGCGGAGCGTTCGTAGGAAAATCCTCTGGAACCGCACAGTTCTCGACCATTTGGGCTCCAGTGAAAGAAGCCGAGGGGATCATGTCAAACAATTCCTCAGAAGACATCGCATTATACAGACGGTAGAACACACACAAAGGCAAAGTCTCTCCTCAGACTAAGAGGCTCGATTCCATCTGTGAGTTTGGGATTGCCAACTATGCGCACAGCACGTCTTTGTCAAAAAGTCAAAAGGGCCAAGCTGTAGTATGACTAAACAGTATTTCACTCCGGCGCATTGCCTTCAGTTTTATAAGGCGCAGATTTACCGACATATGGAATACTGTTCTCATGTGTGGGCTGGGGCGCCCAAGTACCAGCTTCTCCCTCTAGACCGCATTCAACGGAGAGCGGCTCGTATCGTCGGCTGTCAGCGAATTTCAGATCGGCTTGACTCCTTGGCGCTGCGTAGAGATGTAGCCTCTCTCTGCATCTTTTATCGCTTATATAACGGGGAGTGCTCCGAGGAGTTGTTCGGATTGATCGTTGCCGCATCTTTCCGCCATCGTTCTGCGCGACAATTCTTTCATCTTCACCACGTAGATAGTTGGCAGTCCACAACTGTGCTTTTTTCTAGAAATTTCCTGCGTTGCACGATTGCATTGTGGATTGAATTGTCGCTTGCGGTATTTCCGGACCGATACCTTCAAGAAAAGAGCGTACTCCCACCTGAGCGGCGACGCACTTGTGACTCCTCTGGTGTTGCAGGTGTATGTGCGTGTACTGTGTGTGTCTATGGGCGACGGTCATCGCGCACCATCTAGCGATCCTTTTGCTCGTTTGCCCCCTATGTAAAAAAAAAGAACCTTGGGGACCTCGTGGCAGAAGACGCAGCATGGCCAAAAACCGGGTTATGAGGACAATGGGTAGCTTTGGCTAAACTCACCCTTCCATGACGGTAGCTCCGATCTCTTTCAGCACCTTCCAGCTCTTCGGCATGCGGCGGATGAAGCCGTTCCTGGCGGTGGTGTCGAAGCCGAAGATCACGACGTCGTAGGAGTGCTCGCGGCCCGGCGGCGCCGCCGGCAGCGGCACGGGCCGGAAGCCCAGCGTCGTGCCCGACCACTTCACTTTAGAACCGCTACAATAGAGGAAAAGGACTTTGCAAAACTGTATTAGCCTAACAAGTGTCTGAACGGACCAGGGATAGTGGCTCTAAAACAGATTTTACATGGCAATAATGTGCATAGGTACGTCATATATTTACATTAGTAAACGTCACTAGCGATTTGTCAAGGATTTGTCATGAATAAAATTCAATTATTGGAATGCTGCTCAATCCTTCGTTCAATCCCGAAAAAAACTTGACTTACATCAATGTGGAATTTGCAGATTATTTAGTCCTGTTTCCTCTTTGATTACATCAGTGACAGTCGCCGACTTTCAACGACGACGACCAAGAATGTAGTTACACATAGATACTCACCCCATGCACCCCTCTCTATTGTAATGTTAAGTGTCATCTGTATTTCTTTCTTCTTGAGGTGTGCAATAAAGAGTATTCTATTCTATTCTACACTCACCCCCGTGTCCCCGTACACGCCACCTTGACGTGGTCGCTGTCGCGCAGCGCGTGCGCACCCCCGCGCGCGGTCGCCGCCGGCCCGAGCGTGTACTGCACGTCGCTGTGGTACAGGATGTCCCTGTACTCGCACACGATGTCCGACACTGTGCTCTGTATCGCGTCTACCACGCGACATTTTGAGTGCTGGAACAATATCACACCGATATTGTAAAGGCGAAGGTTTGTGTGTTTATGTCTATGTTTGATACTTCCTCACAGTCAAACCTGGACCAATTTTGGTATGAAGGTCGTTGGCCGTTATTGAAAAGATGTAGTGATCCACTGGAATGAGCGGGTAACACTGCGCGGCGTCGGTAGTGGGTATAATGTGATGATGACTCGCGGAAAGAAAGATAATCTGGAGATGCGGCGATGGAGGCGAGTGCTGGGGTTACCCTGGACCCAATATCGCACAAATGTGTCCATACTTCAGGAACTTGGCATCAAGCGGCGTCTCTGCTCTCGTACAATCACGCCTCAAGTTCTTCGGACACGTGTCGAGGCGGAATAGTGATTCTATTGAACGTCTAGTTCAGGGGAAGTGGAGGGCATGAAACCACATGACAGATCACCAATGCGATGGACTGATCAGATAAAATCTGCTCTAGGCAAACCATTGCATGAATGTACCAGAAGTGCTGCGACCCGGTCGAGACGGCAAGATCGTTGTCGGCCGACAGCTGCCCCCAACCCTCCCTCATGAAGACGGGGAGAATACAGAGAGAAACTAAGTTAATAGTGTGAGCGTCTTACATAGCACTTGACCCAGTCCTGGCCGTGGCACTCGACGGGCGACAGCTTCTTGTCGAACTTGGTGACCTCCGGCGAGAAGGGGTCCAGCTGGGGGATCTCGCAGCCCGAGCCCTTGTCCAGCTTCAGCGCCTCCTCCAGCTTGTTCTCGATGTATCTGGAAACATACGTAAATACATTCTGTATAAAAAACACCTCAGACGAATTGATCTATCCCCAAATACGGTATTTGACTGTAGTGAAAATTAATTACGTCATTAAAACCATTTGAGATGTCATATTCGTTTTATTAATATATATTTTTTTATATTATGACGAATATTTAGGTACTTACCTATTGATAATTTCACAGGGACTGAAAAACCGCAAAATACCGGTACCCTTATAAAGGTATCAATTGAAAAGGTATCCAACAGTAACGGTACCGAAATAAATAAATTCAATAGGTACCTCTTTAAAATGGTACCGTTAAGATTGACCGTTTCAAGTAAAGGTACCTGACCGAAAAATGAACTGTACAATTACGCTGACCGATAAAACGATACCTCATGATTTATTTAGTCCAATTTGTTATGAAAAATGATGTACTTTGTGATAAGCAAGCCGTTTTGGAAGAGGGAAGAGGGAAGAGGGAAGAGGGAAGAGGGAAGAGGGAAGAGGGAAGAGGGAAGAGGGAAGAGGGAAGAGGGAAGAGGGAAGAGGGAAGAGGGAAGAGGGAAGAGGGAAGAGGGAAGAGGGAAGAGGGAAGAGGGAAGAGGGAAGAGGGAAGAGGGAAGAGGGAAGAGGGAAGAGGGAAGAGGGAAGAGGGAAGAGGGAAGAGGGAAGAGGGAAGAGGGAAGAGGGAAGAGGGAAGAGGGAAGAGGGAAGAGGGAAGAGGGAAGAGGGAAGAGGGAAGAGGGAAGAGGGAAGAGGGAAGAGGGAAGAGGGAAGAGGGAAGAGGGAAGAGGGAAGAGGGAAGAGGGAAGAGGGAAGAGGGAAGAGGGAAGAGGGAAGAGGGAAGAGGGAAGAGGGAAGAGGGAAGAGGGAAGAGGGAAGAGGGAAGAGGGAAGAGGGAAGAGGGAAGAGGGAAGAGGGAAGAGGGAAGAGGGAAGAGGGAAGAGGGAAGAGGGAAGAGGGAAGAGGGAAGAGGGAAGAGGGAAGAGGGAAGAGGGAAGAGGGAAGAGGGATGAGGGAAGAGGGAAGAGGGAAGAGGGAAGAGGGAAGAGGGAAGAGGGAAGAGGGAAGAGGGAAGAGGGAAGAGGGAAGAGGGAAGAGGGAAGAGGGAAGAGGGAAGAGGGAAGAGGGAAGAGGGAAGAGGGAAGAGGGAAGAGGGAAGAGGGAAGAGGGAAGAGGGAAGAGGGAAGAGGGAAGAGGGAAGAGGGAAGAGGGAAGAGGGAAGAGGGAAGAGGGAAGAGGGAAGAGGGAAGGGGTGAAGAACTGATGATGAACTTTACACGCGAGAGTCGCGAGCTTACTTTTATTTAAAGATACCATTTGGACGGAAGCTTGTTTAGATACCTAAAGTTTTGATATCGGTACCGAAATGCTATTTAACGGTCGGATACCTTTGAAAAGGCCCGATCAAAACCGTTTCTAAAGGTACCTTTTCAGTCCCTGTAGGACACTAAAACCCGCTTCCATGTTTCTTCGAGAGCTTGACGTTTTAGGCTTCATCTTACAGCAATAGATAGCAGTTTCAATGTGGAGACTAAAAAGTGTCCTAAATTTGTTTGTTCTATTACGTCACGTTTATATATGAACTTTTATTTATTTGCACGAGCGTTACGTAGTGGAAACTTAAATTCCCATTAAATTTTGTGACACATTCTTTATACTTCACATTAAAAATGTTATCGATTCTGCGCAGGATGAACCCAAACATCAAGTTTTGGAAGAAACCGGAAACCGGTTTTTTTTTTTTTTTTTAACGCTCAAGTTGGTTATTCTTCGCCGCTCACACATCGCTCGCTATTAAGCTATTTAATTACAATTTTCATGCGCAAAAGCGACTAACTACTTACTAAAAACGACGACGCGTTTGGTTGACGACGCGTTTGGCTCGGTTTGTAGACACCTGCCTACTGATTCGGCGGTCACGGGTTCGAATCCCGGCCGGGGAATTTGTGTAATGAACTCGAATATTTGTTCCTGGGTCATGGATGTTATCTATATATGTATTTGGGTGGATCAACTTTTTCTTGCTGTTATTCTGTCCGTGACCCAGGGGATAATAGTGATTCAATTTCTAAGAAAAGTGTTGATAATCGATATTACTGGTATTGTCAGGAGACTACATAAGAATGGGCTTATAACTGTTTAAATTACAAAGCTTTTGCTAAATATAACCACGGAAAATCGTAGTTTTACAAAGTGACCCAGGGGCATCACCATGGCAACGAGTGGCAGAAAATAGTTGATTGACCCATTTATATATTATGTATATCGTCGTCTAGTACCCATAGTACAAGATTTGCTTAGTTTGGGACTAGGTCGATTTGTGTATCATTGTATATTTATTTATTTATCTATTTATGATGTATGGCGCGACCGAAATTCCGCGACTCAAATTAAGCTCGCCTGGCTTCACCCTTATTATACTAACAGATTCTGCTCGCACAGACTTTCCACTGATATCCAGGAAGCATGCATAGATCTTTTCAATCACTTCAAGGAACAATTAACACCAGCCCGCAGCCCTTCGCAACAAAAAAAAGCGTTAAGCTACTAAATAAGCAAAATCTACTTACTCTATAATGGCGGATCTGTGGACGAAATGAAAAAAACTATTAATTACGTTCAAACCACACGCAACACTAAACTATATTAAAAATACCTAACCAAACATGGACGAATGACATTACGCAAATAGTCAAACTAGTTCAGTTACTTATATTTTCAGTGTGCAAGTTAAGTTTTCCAGAGGTTTTCATTATATACCGGGTGATCAATCCAAATGGGTCAGTAGGAAGAAAACGAAAACGAAAACTATAAGAGATAGAGAAATCTGTTCTTGGGAACCATTGCGTCGATTTTAGATTTAATAGAAACTGCATATTTATTTTAAAAATCTCATACATAGCGGCGAATTGTGCCTAGTTAAAAATCTTGCATGTCGTATGGTAACATTTTTTTACAACTGTTTTGACCGGATTATATAGTAAGTATGAAATTTATAAAAAATAAAAATGCAGTTTTTATTAAATCTAATATGGACGCCATGTTTCTTAAAAACAGATTTTCGTATTTCCAATAGTTCGTGACTTCTCCCTACTAGTACTGACCCATTTGGATTGATCACTCGGTATTTATTCTCACTAGTACCTATAAATTTTGTAAACTTAGAATTTATGGTTTTCAAACCCCTCGACGTATTCACAAAATTATATATCTTAACATTTGTCCATGCAGATGAGTTTGACTATTCCGACTCAACATTCACATACACACTAACAAAATGCAATATAGGTACCTACTTTTAATTACTAAAACAAGCCTCATGATGCAATTTTCATACAATAAAATTACCATTATACGGTATTTGACTATACTTATTTAGTGAAAAATTGATTGTATAATTGAAACCACTAAACATACATTCAAAAATACGCGGAATCAAATATCTACTGCTAACTTTTGGACATCATACTATTTTTAATGGACAAAAACTAAAAACAAGACGTGTTTTGACTACTGATTTTGATGACGTCACATGCCAGTATCATCATAGAAGCTTCATACTAACTGAACGTTTTTGACATTTCATAAAGAGTAGCTGATTTGAGCTGTCATCAAATACCGTATTGTATGATAAAGAAGACTGAGATAATTTTTACTTAACTAGTATTTCATTTCGCATCATCACCACAGCCCGATTCCGCTTAAGAACGTCACAAGGCGGTGGCAATGGAACAAAATATAAGGTAACAACGACACGTGCCAATTTGAAATGCGGAGATCAGAATCCGGCTTTGGAGAGATATGAAACGAAAATTAATATAATCTGTGGTGACTGTAACCCTTAAATGCATGACTGTTTATTAAAAATTGGGCAAGTGCGAGTCCGACTCGCGCATGAAGGGTTCCGTACCATAAAACAAGTTTGTTGTACGGGAGCCCCCCTTAAATATTTATTTTATTTTATTTTTAGTATTTGTTGTTATAGCGGCAAAAGAAATACATCATCTGTGAACATTTTAACTGTCTAGCTATCACCGTTCTTGAGATACAGCCTGGTGACAGACGGACGGCGGGACAGCGAAGTCTCAGTAATAGGGTCCCGTTTTTACCCTTTGGGTACGGAACCCTAAAAACGAGATAATCATTCAAACAAAAATCTTTGATCTCTGGGGATCCTACTATATACATATGTCCACTAAAATCACCCAGGGGATTGTGCTGGACTTGGGCGTCCAATAGGATCACCTGGGTCCCTTATACGAGCAGCTCACCAAACTACCACATTCTCAGTTCACACTAATCAACTCAAGTGTTAATATGTTCATGACTCTGACTGTACATTTATGACAATTCTGTGAACTGAGAGCATGGTGAGATGATAATATGGTGAGCTGAGAATTTGGTAAGCTAAGAATGTGGTGAGATGAGAGTATGGTGGGCTGCGAGTAGGTATGGTGAGATGAGAATTTGGTAAGCTAAGAATGTGGTGAGATGAGAGTTTGGTGGGCTGCGAGTAGGTATGGCGAGCTGAGAATTTGGTAAGCTAAGAATGTGGTGAGATGAGAGTTTGGTGGGCTGCGAGTAGGTATGGTGAGATGAGAATTTGGTAAGCTAAGAATGTGGTGAGATGAGAGTATGGTGGGCTGCGAGTATGGTGAGATGAGAATTTGGTGAACTGAGAATGTGGTGAATTGAGAGTTTGGTAAGCTAAGAATGTGGTTAGATGAGAGTATGGTGGGCTGCGAGTATGGTGAGATGAGAATTTGGTGAACTGAGAATGTGGTGAATTGAGAGTTTGGTGAGCTGCTCATAAGGGACCCGGGTGATCTCACTGGACATATTCGTCCATTAGTCACCTGTTTTATTGGACGTCGCGGACAGACGCACACACGGACAAAGCTTAGCCCGGGACTAACCAAAACAGGCTTCACTTTCTAGCTCTGACTAGGTTCCTACTTTCTATTTATTGTAAGACTACTTTTATTATTTATAAATGTTTTTATCTATCCAAATATTATCATAAACCCTCCATGATGCGTTCAAGAACCGCACATTATGGCCACCATAAAAATAGACTGTTGTGTTAGAACAAATTTCTTATCTGTAAAAATGTTATTATTGCTAAATATTAACATCGATTTCGATACTATTATTTATTCAAATTTCGTGAATCTTTGAAAAACAAAGAAAATTGATTTGACCTCTATTCTAATATCAGTCGAGATGACGTTTATTTCGAAATTCATTGTCAATTTGCACTAAATTTGACAAATGTCGCACGTAATTAAGATATCGAACGATATGATAGTTGGGGCCGACTCTACTTTGTCTCTGAATAAAAAAAAAACTATGACAGCTGCCAGAAACCTTCATTACCGCCATTACCGGGTAATATTTGTCATAATGTGCGACTCCTGAATGCATCATGGAGGCCTATGATATGTGGCTAGATAAAGTAGTGTATGTAACTGTACATAATTAGGCATTAAAACACTCGTGTGATGTTATTATGAAACTTGCCTTCGGTTCGTTTCATAAACCCACACTATGTACAGTATGTGTACTATGTACAGTCACATAAACTACTATTATTTCACAGACGATTGTGCTTGCTAATAAAAGCGTATTAAACCATACATCAGAATTGAAACCTTCTTATAAAGCCTGTTCAAATAAAACCTCTGTATAGGCAGCAAATAACGTCGTTGTTGGCATTGTACTGATTATGTCAAACACGGGATATGTTGATAAGCTGATAAGTGATAACAGTATAATACAGTACAAACAAATCTGCGCAGGCGAACACATACGCTAACACCTCCTTCAGTTCATACAAATGCCTTTATTGTACCATATAAATGTCTATAAAGTATGGACGATAAGGACGAACACATTCGTACATTGACCCCTCCGTACCAACATTTATTTATTAATTCAAATTAGTTACACAGTATTACAGCAATTAAACCAAGGCACTGTGAACTTCAAAATTATATTTAAAAAATTCATATCTAGTTTGATTTAGGCGACGCAACAGCGTGGCTCCGTTGTATCGTCTGATCTGGCGCAGGATTCGGCAGATTGCCCCGGAACCGCCGAAACACAACATCCTTCGGCCAGAAGTCTGCGTGGCACAAACGACCTGATGTGCACGTAGTGGCGGACATATATCTCTATCACGCGCGTATCGTCCTGACGGGTGCGTTTGTCAGGCAACAAGAATTGACAACACTTTTTTAAACTAGCTTTTTATCGATATTATTAAATAAAGGTAAAAAAAAATATATAGGATTAATGGTTATTATTTTTATGAAAATGATAAGCTATTAGTTATATTTGTCACGCTCACGGCTCGCCGGTCAGCGCGCTGCGCGAATAGCGGGGTCAATGTACGACATTCTTCGTACTTAGTGTCCTTACTTTAGTACCAAAAATGTTACCCTACATATGTCTGCTGCATAACAACATGGTTGTTCGACGACTTTTCGGTGAATATAAAAAAAAAGAAAAAGAAAATAATCAGTCGCTAATAGTTTTAATTAAAAGCCTACTAATGTGGCATTTCAATGCCTACAAGGGAGATGCTACGACTGGCTACGTTTCCACCAGTGCGAGGATGCGTAGCGAGAGCGAGGGGTGTGTTCTTGTTAACCAAAGTTGCGCTGAGCGAGGATAAATAAATAAATAAATATCAGACAACCTCACACAAATCGATCTAGTCCCAACTTCATCTTGAATCCCTCGCTACGCGTCCTCGCACATCTCTGGTGGAAACGCAGCGACAGCGGTGCGCGGTACGTGCGTCTCGCTCACTCGTATGACCACGCTCGGATCTCTCGCTCTACCGCTACCCGCGTCACTGGTCACGCAAATTCGTGGCATGTCCGTCACGGTAATAGGGGTTATAGGTTACACAAATTAAAGTCCATATTCTCTTGTCTCGTGACAAAAGGGGAGTAAATGGAATGTTAATTAATAGAAAATTAGCATTACCTAGATGTTATTGGTATCATAATGTTAGTTATGTTGTTTTTGTAGAGTGCGTAACGGTCGTTATAACAACTTTTGATATAATAATGGTCAATATAACGATCAAGGGATATAATAACAGTTGGTATAATTTCATATAGTATAATGATTATTTGATATAATACGTTTAAAGGCTGAATACACAATCAAACTGCTCAATCAACAAAGTAAAACTGTAACAGAGTCATGGTTAGGTACGACGACGAGCGAAGCGAGAAGTGTTAGGTTATCTAGCAAATATAAACGTTATATCAAATGTCTTTTAATACTCAATGAAATTATGCATCAATAAATTATATGAAACGTTGTTGTACAGTCGCCATCAGATATATCGCAGCATATAAGGAGTTCATAAATATCTGAACATGTACTGTAACGCCCAGTCAATAAGAGTCGTGTTCAGATATTTATAAACGCCTTATATGCTGCGATATAACACATGGCGACTGTACCCATCATTACACACCCGTTTCTATATACATCTCTTCAATTCTCAGCAGTTAGGGAGCCCCGCTCCAAGCGCATGCGCATGCCATACAACAAGAAAACCAACCTGTTATAGATATTAGTAAACTCTTTCCCGGCCGGCGGTTCCCGGGCCAGTACGTTACGGTGCGCTCTAGAAGGTTCTACACTAAAGCCAAACGGAACACTAGAAACAGAAAACGTGCAGGCAAGGGTTACACAGAAGAGGAAAGATGTATCAAAAAGAATAGTACAGTCAACCAATTTGATTCTTAGGCCATTTCGTACCTTGTCACAGTGAACGTCAATATGAAAGCCGCTTGAAGTTTCATATCATTGTCATTGTGACAAGGTTCTATAGTGGCCTAGAAATCAAATTGGTTGACTGTACATTAAGCAGACGCCAGGAAACAAGGGCTCGCCGGATGAGAATAGACGGATAGTGATACGAAGCCGGCAAGCCCTTTTCACGGATACGCATGTATAGTGCTTTTCTCAAACATATGCAATGAAATAAAAAAATACACCACTCAAGAGCCTAGCCTGTTCATGAAAACAGACGCCATGTTTCAAAAAAAACTTCCCGGCTTATGCCTTCAATTTTGTATGATATTCCTTGACAGTTCTCTCGAGTTGTTCCGCGACTAACCTTTGAATCAATTATTTCGAAAATTAATACACCTAATATTGATTATGTTCAGATTTGATAACTTAAGGTAGAAATCATTTCGTTCATGAGTTTGTATCAAATTGCCAAAGTTAAAGATATTTCGAGTCATTTTCAAAAAACATGTACATAGTTAAAGGCTTAATAAAAACAAAATTACGATCGCTTCTTTTGTGTGACGAAAGTTACTCATACAAAATATATGGGTAACTATCGTAACACAAAGGAATCAATTAAGTTTTGTTTTAATTAAAGCCCTTAACTATGTACATGTATTTTGAAAATGACTCATATAGCCGATATATGGACAAATTCGGAAACGTTTTTTTTAATCGAAAGCCTTGTTTGTCGACGGTGACGAACAACGGATAAGACAATAAAAATGAGACAAGTTACTGATTTGGACTTAGGAAGATAGGGACAGATAGCGAACACGACGAAAAAAGAATGAGTGACGAATGCAGAATGAGACGAACTCAGAATTGGACGAATGGGACGAATAAAGCTGATACCGATTGTACTTTGCGATGTTTGTTAAAAATATCTGCAACCGTTTCCAAGAGATGATTGGAACAAGTGGCAGGATCTCAGCCAATATTGAAGCTAAGGATTCCAAGTTTTGTTGTCATGTTCAGGTTTAGTGACATTTTTATCTCTCTCATTACATGAGGGCCTCATGATGCCCAGCTTCTCGAATCGGGTTTTTTTCTTTAATTTTGAATTTCGGTTATTAATTCAAATAACTAGTTAAAAGATTTACTTTGAAAATACAAAAATTAAGATTTTAAAAACATACTAGCTGTGGCGAGGTGTCAAATAAAGACTTCGAGCAAGTTAGTTAACTGTTTCATTAAACAATGGTGCAATCGTACTGAAGAGGGCAAGCGGGTGGGAATCGGATTGTATGAGCGCCACGCCACTGATACTTAGTCGTAAACTATACATGTAGGTAGGTATATACATATGAAACATACACGAGTAGGTAAATTACGTGTTATTGTTTACAATATTTAGATGGAGGTCATTCGAATTACTCTCAAGGTAAAAACTTTGAATATCGAGATGAAAATAATAGTACGTTTAGGTCTAATCTCCCATATCGCAGGTGTTTGTGGCGTGAACCAAGGGTGAAGGCCATAAATATGTGATGGGGCTTTACTAATTACCGCCCGTGCTTTGTCTAAAGTTTTACGTCCTGTCATTCTTTCCCCGCGTTTTCGTGAGACATATACAATTAAACTGTATTATGCGGTTTACACTCACGTGAAATTGTCAGGAACGGCCCGACATGTTTCGAACTCGTATGGAGCTCTTCATCAGGGACTGCTACCCGTACAGCGGCGCGGTAGCTTCGTCACGACGGGGGTACGGGTAGCAGTTCCCGATGAAGAGCTCCATACGAGTTCGAAAGTCGAGTCCATTCCTGTCAACTTCACGTGAGTTTAAACCGCTTAATACATCTTTCAGGTTTAGCGTTATCGAAAAACCACATTTGGTTAATTGTAACTATAGTTGATACAAAGGTTAATCATGAAGGTAAAATTAACTGTGCTGTGTGTGTGCTATTTCTACAGAGTGCTCTACAATTACCAATACCATTAGCAATAAGTACCATTACCATTTCACTACCAATTTAGCAATTTAAGCCACTAGACCGCTACGGTAATCGCATCAAATTACCCTTCATAATCGGGTGCGAAACCGTCGCTATAACTACTTATGATATAATATTTGTCAATAACGATCAAGGGATATAATAAACGAATGATCTAATAACATTTGGTATAATGATCATTTGATATAACACGTTTAGACACTCAAACTGCTCAAACAAAAAAGTTAAACTGTTATAGATCATGGTTAGGTACGACGACGATTATTTTTCGCATATAAACGTAATATCAAATGTCTTTTATACTAATTTACATTATACCCAATGAAATTATGCTAATTGTTGTTATATCAAATGAAACATTATACCAATGTTGTTATATCTAGTGAAATTGTTTGAAATGTGTTATCTCATGCTTCTCTACAATAATTGCGGTTAATAGATGTATTCATTAAAAAGAAAAATATAAAAAAATTAAAGCATTATTTTTTGCTTTAATATTAACATGGTTTACGTAAAAAATTAAGGCTTTAAATAAAAATTCGCCCAACGACAATACAGGGAGGGAGCACCTATCTTATCAGGCATGCTGTCCACTCCTACTCAAGCTAGAGGGGTGTAGCTTGACGGCCATACCTCCTGGTGATGTCCAGGTCCGGCTCCTGGATGGCCGCCTGCAGGGAGATGTAGTACATCACGGAGAGCACCACCACCACGCAGAGCACCACCACGTTGCGCCGCGACCGGTACCAGCGCTTAGTCATCATCACTATCTGAAATAGCAAACATACAATCATTTTTTAAGAGGAGGCACTGGCATTTCTGCGCCAACGGCCATCGGTACTCTTGCGGTATTTCCGGACCGATACGACCTTCGAACTTTCAGCACAGAATACTTAATAGTACTACATACAGAATGGACACGCACACCCCCGCACCGAATTGAGCTACCTCACCCCGCAAGGGCACCGAGTTGGAATGGAGTTGGCTGCGTCGAAAATTTTTAAAGGGTTGTTTGTATACCCACTTGTATGGGTTATAGGTGGGCTTTGAATCGTGAAATAGTGGTGGTGTTGGTGATGGTAATCATGATGATGGTGGTAACTGGTGGTGATGATGATGATGAAGGTGGTGACTGGTGGTGATGATGGTGGTGTTGGTGATGATACTGATGATTGTGGTGATGAATGCGTCTGAGGCAGCCCTGTGCGTCTTACAAGCACACATTGACACTGTGATTCAAGTTCGGTTTTTAGTAGGCAGTGTCCGCCCTGTGCTTTCAGGAAAAGAGCCGCGGGGCCGGCAACGCACTTGTGACTCCTCTGGTGCTGCAGGTGTCTGGGCGACGGTAATCGCGCACTATCAGGCGATCCGTTTGCTCGTTTGCCCCCACGCAATGTGCCCCGCCCACTGCCACTTAAGTTTGGCGACTGTTTGAGTTATATCTACAACCTATGGTTCTCTTGCGTATCTCATCATTTCGGATTCAATCCCGCAAAGGAAAATCGCGTAGCAGCACGGATAGCTGCCCCTGATGAAGAGCTCCATATGAGTTCGAAACATGTCGGGCCGTTCCTGTCAATTTTTACAATACAATACAATACAAGTACTATAATGCACACCTGGTAAAACAAAGAAGAAATACAACGCTAGAAATAACCAATTAGAGGTAAGCAACGGGCTTTCACGTGAGTTTAGTTTAAACCGTTTTTATATTTATTAAACATGTGTCACGATAGTTTTCATAATATTATTAAATTAGAAGAACACCAAGCGTGTCGTGTTTCGGCAGTTCCGGGGCAATCTGTATTCTACACCAGATCAGACGACGCAACGGAGCCACGCCATTGTGTCGCCTAAATCTAACAAGTTTTAAGTCTTTGTTTATATGTATTTCAGTAGTTCACCGTGCCTTGGTTTTTACTGTAATGCTCTGTAACTTATTTGAATAATAAATTAGATAGTCTATTATACGCCTCAGTATTTATTTACCAACAAAATTACGTGCGCTAAAACACGAAAAGGCTTCAATACCCCCCAACAGGCAAACCTGAATACTCGTCTCCGAAACATGCCGCTTGAGACTTGAGACAGCTTCAATGCGGAGTGCATGGACCAAGTAACTTCATCCAAGGCGGAGTGGCTGTCAGTTCTATTTGACGTTTGGTTAGTGAAGTGACCCTTCAACTGCTTTGATTCGTAAAAGGTTTGAACTATTAGAACCTTTTTAAGACTGGATTTATAAGACTGTCATAAAACCCATAGACCGGGAGATAGTTACAGAATTTTCTTGGTCATTTGTAACAGTATGGCGGTTCTTCAGGGGTCTTAGTACGCAATGACAAAAAGAAAAATGATGGTCATAGCGCTGGTACCGGCGGCCCGATCGCGTGGGCGTTAGCCGAACTCGTCGGATAAATTACGAGTGTCAAACGATTTGTATCACAACAATTTTAGTATTTTCCGATAGCCCATAAAAAACATGTAGGCGGTAGTGTCATGCCATACTTCTCCGGTGTGACTTACAGCCCGCCATACCGACGCGAATGCGTTAATAAAAAATAAAAAAATTCAACCATTTGTACCAGGCTAATTTTTGCACAGTTAATTATCGTCGTGCAGCCATTTACGAAAATCACCATGCCATACTTTTCCGACGGTTCTAAATGGCCGCCATACCACCGAAAATCAGCAATTTTTTTTTTTTCGCCAAACTATTTGTACCACCCTAAAATTTTTTTTCAACAGCTCCTGAATGATGATAAATAGAAGTGTGATAATGCCATACCTGTGGGAGGTGGCGAATGTGAATAATATTTTTTTTTAATTGTAAGATTTTATTCGTATTTTGAACGATTTGTAACAGTATGGCACTAATTTTTCCTGTAAGTTTGAGGTTCAACGAATATAAATACAAAATTTCAAAGATCTAGGTGGCGGCAATCTTGAATTATAGTCAGATGTTTATATCGTATAATATTGAACGGCTACCATCGCTCGAACGATTTCTCGAGAGATCTCGGCTCATCGTGTTGTGAGACACAATGTCTGGCAACGCAGGTACTCGTATTACGGCAGCTGCTTGTCAGACGACCCACAACTACATAGCAATAATTGGAGTTCTATGTATTAGAATAAGTCGACCGTTATAGTGTGCCCATGTTGCATGCAAGATGAAGAGGAAAAAGATGAAGAGGAAAAAGATGAAGAAGAGAAAGATGAAGGCGGCGAAGGTAAATATTTAAGAAATTAATTTTATGTTAACGATTTGCGATTGTGTATTGCGCTTGTGTGAAAAAATCAAATGATTTGTAGATACTGATGCAGTAAGCAGCGACGAGGACGACGAAAACGAGTTGGAGCATGCCGGGGATTTCGGCTTAGATGACCTCGAAAGTCTGTAAATCTTTCGGAATAAACTGCATTAATATTGATATTGCATATAATTTTTTTTCACATGTACGGTGTAATTTTCCCAAACCATACTTTTTTTTCAAGTTTCGAAAATTTGAAATGCCATACTGTAACAATTTGGTCCAATTTTTTTAATTATTTAAATCTTGCTCGGGTGTGACAATCTTCCGCCCCATGGTTACAGTATGGGATAATTATTTTTAGGTAGAATTTCATCCAAACGAACCAAATACAATGATGCCATACTGTAACAAATGATTTTATGTCTTGCACCTTGAAAACCCGTTGTAAAATCAAGTTTTTCAAGTATGTTGCCCCTTTTTCCCTCTATTAGAAGTATGGCAAATATAATAATGGTCCCATTGCATCATATAATTTCCAAAAATCCAAATGCCATACTGGTACAAACCGTCATTTTTTTTTTTTTTTTAGTTTACGTCTTGGCTCAAGTCTCACAGTCGTCCGCCCCATGGTTACAATCCGGAATAATTTTTTGTAGGTAGAATTGTATCCATACAAACAGAATATAATGATCCCATGCTGTAAAAAAATATTTTACGTATTGTACAGTCGTATTTTTGAAACGTGTCGAATAAATAAGTTTTTCAAGTATGGCAGCACTTTTTCCCCCTACTAGAAGTATGGCAAATATGATAACGGTCACATTTTATCAAATACTTTCCAAAAATCCAAATGCAATACTGTTACAAATCGTTTGGCGAAAAAAAAAAATTGCTGATTTTCGGCGGTATGGCGGCCATTTAGAACCGTCGGAAAAGTATGGCATGGTGATTTTCGTAAATGGCTGCACGGCGATAATTAACTGTGCAAAAATTAGCCTGGTACAAATGGTTGAATTTTTTTATTTTTAATTAACGCATTCGCGTCGGTATGCCGGGCTGTAAGTCACACCGGAGAAGTATGGCATGACACTACCGCCTACATGTTTTTTATGGGCTATCGGAAAATACTAAAATTTTTGTGGTACAAATCGTTTGACACTCGTAATTTATCCGACGAGTTCAACTAACGCCCACGCGATTGGGCCGCCGGTACCAGCGCTATGACCATCATTTTTCTTTTTGTCATTGCGTACTAAGACCCCTGAAGAACCGCCATACTGTTACAAATGACCAAGAAAATTCTGTCACTATCTCCCGGTCTACCATCCCCATGTATGGCTGTGAAGCTTGGACACTGACCCTTAAAGAGGAAAGTCAGCTCCGGGTAGCAGAACGCAAAGTGCTTCGGAAGATCCTGGGGCCTACTAAGAGGAATGATGGGACGTGGCGGATCCGAACTAACGCCGAGATTGAGGAGCTGGTGGCCGAGCCGAACGTTATCGGAGAGACAAAGTCCCATAGACTTCGCTGGCTCGGTCACCTACAAAGAATGGAAGAGGATCGCGCGGCAAAAAGAGCATACTTGGGGCAACCAACCGGTCGACGTCCGGTTGGTCGTCCCAGGTACCGCTGGGGAGACGTGGTGGAGATGGATCTGCGTAAGCTCCAAGCCGAAAACTGGCAAGTAACTGCGCAGGATCGGGACAAGTGGCGTACTCTCGTTTCGGAGGCTAAGATCCTGTTGGGTCACTGAGCCAAAGTAGTTAGTTAGTTTTTTTAAAGAAGAATGGAGAAGGGATGGCAAGTTTTAATGTAGTTGAGCGGTCTTACCGCGCGGTTCTAAGGTCGCCGTCTAACGACGACATCAACTTTGTGTTTAACCATAAATTATTTCGACAATATTTTTTAATTTTAACCGTAATTCTGTAACTGTAACTATTAAATAAATATTAAGGGACAATCGTACACAAATGGACCTAGTCCCAAACTAAGCAAAGCCTGTACTATGGGTACCAGACGACGATATACGTAATAGTATATAAATACATATACCTATAGATAACATTCATGACCTACGAACAAATATTCGAGTTCATCACACAAATATTTACCTCGGCCGGGATTCGAAGCCAGGACCGCCGGCTCAGTAGGCTACTTCAATTTTAAGATAAGGAGTCATGTTCTGGGGAAATTCCACAGAGCCAGAATTAGCTTACAAGAATCAGAAAATTTTATTGCGATCAGTATGTAAGATACCGCAAACCGAATCACGTAAACCACATTTCATTAGGCTAAAGATACTTACATTACTTTGCCTCTACATTTATGAGACCGTATTGTATGTGAAAAACAACATAAATACCAGCCAATTCTTTTGTTAACAGGCTCGCCGTTGTAATAACTATAATAAGATCCAAACTCAATCTATGAAAACAACTCTTCTCTCTAAAAGTGTCTGGAATGGCACCTTGCCAAAATATCTACACATATTTTGGCAATTTATTGTAATACGGAAGACGCTGTAGTTTTGAAAAAAATAAAGCTTATTTGCGCTTTTAGTAAATAGAGCATTATTCAGTAGGGGAATAGTTATCCCATTTAGAATTGTATCTATCTATCTATATATATATATATAAAAGAAAGTCGTGTTAGTTACACTATTTATAATTCAAGAACGGCTGAACTGATTTGGCTGAAAATTGGTGGGGAGGTAGCTTAGAACCAGGAGAAGGACATAGGATATTTATTATAATACTAAAAATAAAATAAAATAAATATTTAAGGGGGGCTTCCATACAACAAACTTGTTATAGATTATGGTACGGAACCCTTCATGCGCGAGTCGGACTCGCACTTGCCCAATTTTTATACCATGGTGTTTGTATAGTGATGGATGGAGTGATAAGAAATACGTATATAATCTCATGTCACGCCGCCGACAATTGCATTTTATTGAAATTTACACGGCTACAGGCTGCACAGCCGTGGCGTGGCGTCGAACAAGAGCAGAGCAAGCCGGGGTAGATGCCGCTTACTTTGTAACCCCCGACGAAAAAGTTGTAACGCCCGTTACAAGTTTAACATGTGTATACATACATGACTATGTGTACATGTGTAAATTAAAAAGGTTTGGGCATTTTGTTCGGACATATGACCCACGGCGTACACAAACGAAATAGGGCTAGGTATGTAGATAAATGTATCTGCTACTCAGTGGTATGAGTCGCATTCTTGTAAACAATGGGAGAATTGAGAAAAATAAAAATATTTTCTTGTCATTATAGCATTTTTGCAATGAATAAGTCTATTGGAATTATTTCAAAAATACTTTCAATAGCTGCTGTTATATTGCGTTGCTGTTGTTATATTGTTTAGTATGCTAGACTATTGACTCTTTACAGAGAATTGTGCATGAACCGCACCTTTCACAATGCTGAAAGTAAAAACAGCAATTAATAGTATCACTACATCGTACACATACTATTAAATAACTTTTTCTGCCGGTTAATACATTTAAAAAAATTACATATTTAGAAAAGTGAGATTAAATTCCCTATTTTAAAACGGCATGTATTTAAATCGATATCTGTATATTCCCTTTTTTGTATCAAAATATTTGAAAGTTTCACCAAAAATACTGACTGGCACTCACGATTTTCTCTGAAACCATATTTTTTTCGGAACTTTCATAAAACACACCTAACCTAACCTACTGTATTCTATAAGAGCATTAAAAAATACACTGACCTTTTTTTTGCTTTCAGAGAAAATCGTGAGTTCGGAAATGAAACCGTTTGCCAAATGAATACTTTGCGAAAAAAATTTAGGCGAAAAGGCAGGATACCAAATAAATCGTAAATCAGTTATTTACCCGTAAATACTGTGCCGTTTGGCATGGGATTTCATACATCGGCTAGAAATACCCTAATCACGTACCTTTCATGTTTGTCCAGAGTGCAGGGACACATTGTATAAGATAAAGCTCTAAATAGTAATACAGCCTGTTTGATACCGGGGTGGAAGCTTTAGAGAAAGGTGCGTTTTGCGAAAGGGCCGTATTTTTCGTTTAGTATGAGAATAAGATTCGTTTCCATTGAACTGGTACTTTGTATTATGTCTTTACCACTTCAGTTTAAATGCCATTGTAAATATTGACGAAACAGCGTGAAATGTCCGTGAAATATGATATTTTACGGTTAACACATTGTGTTAATCTGACAAGCATGGAGAGTAATTTCATGTTTGCGTTTGTTTGGTGAAGGTTGCGAGTGGAGATGTTTTGTTTTGCATTACAATATGTGAAAATCTGACAAAATCAGAAATGTATTCACGTAGTAACAAACATAGTAGTAGTGTTACAAATAAATATAACATGGTTCTATGACACTAATGTAACCTCAATTTACAATTTAAAACACTCCTGACTGCACCATGAGCCGGTCATCATGAGACCATCGTTCAATGAGTGATGTAGAAAATGTTACTAAAACTGAACATGACTACATAATTCAATTCAATTCAATTCAATCGTTTATTCATGAACAACAGAGTTGTGTATGAAATGCATATAAATACAACATTAGGTTTAACACAGTTAAAAAAAATTGATATAAATAATCAATAAATCTCAAAATGTTCAAATCAGTCAATACAATTATAATAAAATAAGTTAAAAATAAAAGTCCCATTAAATAATAATCATGAGAACATAAAATTGAGTAATCTAAACTTGAAACAAATAAATTAAATACAGTCAAAACAATAATAATCATGATTAAATTAGTGAGTATTAATAAACATATACAAAATTATCTAATTAATAGCAATTGTCAATATCACAAATTCAAATTATCAAAATCACATTTCAAAAATCAATGTAAACATAAATTTAGGGAACAAACGTAAATGTACTTCAGGCTTGATCATAATATTCCTCAACTGAGTAGAAGCACTTTTCCAGCAAGAATGCTTTCAATTTATTTTTAAACATGAAGCTATTTGTTACCGACTTCAGCTCAGTTGGTAACTTATTGAATAATGTAATGCCCTGATAGACTGCCGTGTGCTTTACAACATTGAGCCTAGTGTCAAGAGTTTGCGGTAAATCCTTCCGTCTTGTTGCTAAACGCTTTTCCCTCTGCTCTAGTGTTTCTATATTATTGAATTGTTTCACTAGATCAGTCAGTACTACCAAAATGTATAAACACGGAACAGTAAGGATTTTGTATTCTTTAAAGTTAAATTTGAAATTCTTAGCTTCAATATTGGCTGAGATCTGGTCACTTGTTCCAATTAAAGCTGAATATCTTGGAAACTACTGATCCTATTTCCACCAAACATAGCTCCATTTATATGGACAAATCCTTTCATTAAAAAACCCAGCCAAGAGCATGTCGGGCCATGCTCAGTGTAGGGTTCCGTAGTTGCCCATCCTTCACGATAGACGGGCTTCGAGGTTTAAATGACGAGAAAGATTTCAAGCTCTATAACAAGGTCGGTTTCAAGGTCGTAAACGCCAAAGTAACAGTAATTACTTATTACCTTAACTATTTTTTTTATTTTCGGAGCGAATATTTACAAAACTGCTGACTTGATCAAAAAATAATGTTTAGAGACCCCTATTATTTTTAAAAGACCTATTCAACGGGACCCCACACACTAGTGTTAGAAACGAAAAAAAAAACACCACCACTTTAGGTGTTCGAAATATCCGAAAAAAATTTTTTTTTTGTCGGCGTGATACATACACATTCTCATACCTAATTTCAGCTTTCTAGTACTAATGATCACGGAGCTAAGCCGCGGACGGACGGACAGAGGGACATGGCGAAACTATAAGGGTTCCTAGTTGACTTACGGAACCCTAAAAAACCACACTTAATTGGTCCCTCCGTTTGCGAGCTACGATGCCACAGACAGACACATAGATAACACCCTACTAACTTGTTCACGCTCAAACGACTGGACCACTTTTGATAAAATTCGATAGAGGTAGCTGACCCAGGATTAACACATAGGCTACTTTTTATTGACGACGCGGTTGGCTCAGTATGTAAGCACTTGCCTACTGAGCCGGCGGTCCCGGGTTCGAATTCTGGCCAGGGCAAATATTTGTGCGATGAATTCGAATAATTGGTCATGGTCATGGTTGTTCTATGAATTTAAGTATATATTTATTTATCTATATAAGTATATCGTCGTCTAGCACCCATAACACAAGCCTTCTTGAGATTAATTTGGGACTAGATCAATTTGTGTGAGGTTGTCTGATATTTATTTATTTATTATGTATTTATTTATCCCGAACGCGGGTAACACCGCGTGACGCAGCTAGTAAAATAAAAATAATCGGACACTATAATATTATGGCTCTGCCTCAAAAAGGTCCCATCTCAATATGATGCTAGCTCGAGAGCCATTGCTGATCTTCCGGTGGGACCATAGGTGGCGCCACGGAATGCACTTGCTGATCGCATTTAGCAGTAAGTTTTTTTCGGTTTAACAACTCGCAAAACTGCTTTTGCATACCTACTCAACTTTGATGACAATACAATAATATGGTGACCCTAGAGATAGGCGGCCCTAGAAATTCTGTAATAGATAAAGCAATCTTACGAGTTTCGGGTGTTAAAAATAGTCTCAGTCAGCAATTGATAGATTTTCACAGAAAAGTACAGTCGGCTATAAAAAGTTACTCCCAAAAATGAAATTTTTGACAGAAACAGATTGCTTTGCGAACTTGGCGGACACACTACCGTGTCTAGATTAACGACACTCGACAATATTGTAGTTACCAACGTAATAAGTTATAACATAAATGCAATTGATTGATTCGATTGTTTAAGTCAGTATAATTTACTCAAAAATTGCTTACTGTTGAGTTTCTTTCGGCTTTCGTCTCAACAGCGGTCTCCTCAACGAAAATGCCGGTAGATTAAAATCCGACTTGTTAAAGTGCCCTTGTGGCCTACTTGGGCCTTTTTTTTGTGTAACTCAATGGAAAAAATTGTAGGACATAGCGTGAAATTGGGCTTACCATGGTCAGAATAAGCAACTTTACAAAGGACACTTACTGAATAAACTATCTCATTTCATTTCATATCTAGTATGTTTAGACTCAACAATATTTGATTACCGGTCTTTAAACAAAACAAAAACCTATTTAATGTAATTGAACTAATTGAAACTAGAACCAGAACATGACTGTGTGTGACTCACAGCCTCACATTGATTCCTAGGCCATTTCGTACCTTGTCACACTGAAAGCCAATATGAAAGCTGCTTGAGTTCTCACATCATTGTCATTGTGACAAGGTTCTATAGCGGCCTAGAAATCAAATTGGTTGACTGTACACTAATACATATTCTCCCACAAAAACCTAAAGCTAAATTTCTTTGCCTTTCCAGTGGTATCTAGGGCGGCCGACCCGACGTTTTCCACTCGGTCGTACTCGATAGCACAAAAAAACTATTTTCAAATATGAATCAAAACTTTTTTTAGCTCCACTTATAACTTAAATGACTAACGGACAATGTAATCAAATCTTTGAAGTCAAGTTTAAACAATGGATTTCATTTATTACATCCTTGGTTGTGATTTGAATTTGGCTAAAGCAACATTAAAGCTTAATCCCTTGAATTTAAAGCATAGTTCAGTACAAAGTTCATGTGGCTATATCATTTTCGATACCTTAGTTCACGCTTGTATAATTATAATAACTACCAATAAAATTTAAACCACATAGAGTTGTGCACTAAGGTCCTAAATGCAACTAGTTTTTCCGAAATGTTTGTATGATTGTGCTCTAAGGTACCAACCAATACATGTAACACCAAGTAACAACTGCTTGTAATGACTGATTTGTAACAAATTCCTAGAAATCACATGCAGATATTAAAATGAGGCTGGTAAAGGCAAAAGCTTTCTTATCTTTTGTTTACATACATATAATATTAGCTAGGTCAATAATTAATCATGTACTGTACATGAGGTGTCAGAATACGATTTAAAATTTAAAATAAATATTATTATATTTTGTAAGGTCCTGGCAGAATACCAGCGAAGCTTGCTGCTTCATTATGCTGAGTCAGTGCCTTTACTCTACCGCAACACTTGGTTTCTTAAATGTGCTGTAATTATTTTATACCTGTACTAGTTATAAGTAGCACGTTTTGACTATTTTCTTCATTTTTTTATTGTCTAACCATGTAAGTTGTAGATATGAATAAAGTGTTTATCTATCTAACTATCATTTGCATTTTAAACCTGTCTTGCTCACTCTTATACATCTCCTTTACATGTACCAATGTAATTAGTTATAACATAAATCTAATTGATTGTTTTACTTTTGAGGTTCTTTCGGCTTTCTTCTCAACAGTGGTCTCCTATTGGGAAATGCCGATGTAGATCCACAATCTGACTTGTAAAACCTTGTGGCCTACTTACTGAATAAATTATTTCATATCATTTCATTTCATTAACACTTTTTGAACAAGATTAGGTACTTTTGTGAAAATAGTGTAAGTTTAAATCAATAAATTACACAAACCAACAAACTGCTGGAGCAATATTGATAAAATTTGTTATGGAGTAAGCTACAGACATAGGCTACTTTTTATCCCGAAAATATGTTCGAGATGCAGCTAATAAGACCTATAAGGAAAACTGAGTGAGTAGGCAAATATCTTTCCTGCTTTTAAACTTATAACATGTATTTCATATTACATATTACGTTTTTATACTCGTAAGTTACACTAGTACTAATAAAACCGGTTTTAATGATTAAAAAATCGCATTATAAATGATTAATAGTTAAATCAAACGTAAAACTCAAAGGGGCGGAAACGACACCAATACTACGAATATCATAAAATTTAAACATAAAACATAAGTCGATATAATCATACTCACATTAATAATTCACGCACTATCAACTCCACAAATCGTCTATTAACGTATTGATTTAAGACATAAACATAACAAATGAACGCTACTCACTGAACATGTGAACAATTCCGATAACACTGGGTCCTATAAAATTTATTTTATTAGCACACTAAAAAATGTTTCAGATAGTTTGCATATGGCTGTGTGGATTGTAGATTCATAATTTGTACGTTTGTATATTTATAAATACGGTGTGAGTGTGAGATTCACAGTACGAGTTTCCGTCGCAGACCTAATCGATGGTCTGGCTGGCTGACCGTGTTGACAGTTTTGATCGTATCAGTATCATGACATGACATTAATGACTATGACATGACACCTATGACAGGACAGGAAAAACGTTGACTTTGACAGCCGCTACTGTTTCTAGGACTAGCTATTTAAGACGATGTTTCACATAAATTTGATTTGTTATATCATAATTCATAACTAGACCAATTGTAATATTTATTGCTTTATTTATTATAATTTCAATATTAATAAAACCAATAAAAATATGATTAGCTAAATCACGCAAATAAATGTCAAATAAAATCTAGCCATATGTTTTCGTTAGCTATTTTTATAAACATCAATTATTTTTTAAACACCTAGTGTGAAGACCTTGAAACGTCTAGACACTAGACAGTCACAAATTTTGTTTAGTTTGAGGTAATGTGCATGTTTTTCATAATATTCTTTTGTTTTCATTTAGTACGCAGAAATACTTTATTCTAATTGGTGAAACTAATTGTATGGGCTATGGGCAAAACTAAAAAAAAAATATTACCTACTTACCTACACTTAACCATCTTTAGACGACGCGATTGGCGCCGTTTTAGTGCACCTGAGTGCACCTGCCTACTGAGCCGACGGTCCTGGGTTCGAATCCCGGCAGGGACAAATATATTATGTGTGATAAACTCGAATATTTGTTCGTGGGTCATGATTTATAACCGACCAAAAACATTTCCATGTAAAATGATGTCACGACGAGACCGTATGACTCACAATGTCAATTATCAGATCTCATGCAGTACCAAGTTTTATTATTTGTCATTATTGTTTATTAGTCAAAATATGTGGCTTTCAAAAAGTTGACTCGTTCCTCGCCCAACGCATTAGCATTGCCATCCAGCGAGGTAACACGGCCAGCCTTACGGAACCTAGGGGATATATATACATATACTTACTTAGTTTAGGTCCCAATACTTTAATTAGATTATACATTTCTGATGTTTTTTGCTAAATGCCTCCCCTCTCGTGCGCCACTGCTCCCTCCACTGTTTACTAATTGCATCCCAGTCATCCCGCCATCTTCTTTTCGGTCTGCCTCTGCTCGGTGAAATGGTTTAGTAGGTACTTATATATTTTTTTAATTTTGTTTATATCTAAACTGAATAGACAATATGTAGTTAGGTATTACTAATAACCGCCAGTACAAATAATTAAATACGTAATTGCATGGGAAATCCCCCACAAGTACTACTACTTTAACATCTATTCTAAATTTGAATTTGCAGTGCAGGCAACATGAACTTTTTAGGCACGCAAATGTAACTTAATCTGTGGGCCAAACTGGCACTGGCACGTTTATAATAACTTTCACTCATTATATTCGGCAGTAGAATCAAATAGTGTGGTCCGTGGTGCGACTCGCGACGCAATCCGCCGTATTTATTTAACGTATGTATGTATTTATTTACTTAGATGTTTATATTTATTTGTTTATGATTATGACCATTGGTATAATAGTTAGTGTGGTTTATTCTATAGCAATATTGCTTTAAGACGTTAAATTCACCGTTACATTTACATATTCATATCTCCTATTGTATAACTCTTATGTCATGCGTATGCGTTAATTCAAGTACTTAGTTATACACTTGCGCATAGACGGACTTTATCGTTTTCAGTTTCTGTTGGGTTATCGCCCTTTAAATGATTATTTCGCTTGTTTAGTGTAGTTCACACAAACAAGTAAATAATAATTGAGTTACACGAAGGGGTTAGCAGTAATTTACTTCGGACATGACGTGAAATGGATCAGATCTTTAGGCCTTGTTAGTGCCATCTCTAAATTCGCTGAACCCGCACAAAGACATTAAAAACCCGGGCATTTGACGTCAATCGCAGTTTTCCCCCGGATGTATCCGAAAGTAATATTTAGGGATCGGAAATTCAGGTGGATATTTACCTAACGTTGACAAAATCCTATTGCTATCTGACTCATACCTCAAACAAAGCTAGGCCTACAACTGAACAACAAATAAGCCGCCGCCAAAGTTTAGGTATAAAAGTATCAGATATAAAAAAAACAATCGCTTTAATTATTAATTCACATAAAAAGTGTCCGGACTCTTTCTGAAAACCCCCGGGGAAACCCGAACGGGTGGCAGCCCTAGGCCTTATCAAATAAATATTTCTTTCTTTCTTTCTTGTCAACATAGGCGTAGTACCCCGATCGCCGAGTGTGCCGTGCCCACTCCAATATGGTCTAACTACCTTAGAATGTTGGATGACCAATAGAAATTCATGGCTTCAAATGACGACGCGGTTGGCGCAGTTTGCAGACACCTGCCTACTGAGCCGGCGGTCCCGGGTTCGAATCCCGGCCGGGCAAATATTTGTGTGATGAACTCGAATATTTGTTCTTGGGTCATGGATGTTATCTTTATATGTATTTATATATATTATGTATATCGTCGTCTAGTACAAGCTTTCCTTAGTTTGGGACTAGGTCGATTTGTGTATGATTGTCCCATAATATTTATTATTATTATTATTTATTATTATTCATCTCATAGCCCATGGCTAAGCGACCCAGGTCCCGTCTGAAAAATAATCTTATATTATACGCCCATGCTTCAAGCATTCAAGCAAAATTTCTATATATGATTGATTATGTTTATGACAACGCAAAATTGTGTTTACAGTTGAGTTTATTTGGTTGATTCTACAAAAAATGGGTAACTCGATGTCACAGGGCAATAAAATATTGTTTTGTTATATTTTGTTTATATTTTTAATTTTATTTGAATACTACTAAAAGCCTTTTATTTGGTCACCCAATTTCAGCTATTCATTTTAAATACAAATTTGTGAAACTCCACAATTTATCCTTAAAACGTCAGTACTTTGGCATGTCACAACCTCAAAAGTGGGCAATCAAATGGCTGTATATTAAATATTACCTCTAATGTAAGAAAACTTACTGTTTCAATACAATCTATGATGTATTTAATAATGTATAACACTACTTTCATAATATAATATTCTCACTGTTGTTGTAAAAAATATAAGAAACTTTGTGTTCAGTTTTATTCGTCAGTCCGCTGTCTGTTGTTCGAATTGGAATTTCGCGCTAAATATCGGCGACTCAAATTCAAATCCGCGTTAAATTTCAAGGTTGATAGTAAAGTTAGCTGCAGGTCGAGCCATTTTATGGCCACTATTACTGAGTTTGTACCAGAGTTGTGGTTGTCATGTGAACACGTGCCAATCCAGTCAAAAAGTCAGTCCTATGGTAAGTCGTTATTTCCTTGTAAATCTGTGTTATACTTGAATTTATACACAGTCAACTTTGTTTTGTTAAAATGTAGCTAGTTGATGTTCGAAAATATCAAATTAAATGTTGATTCTAAAGATAACCCCAAATTCATGTCTTTTTCATCAGTCCGTTGGCGTCAGTCCTTTGTGTTATATTGCGCCAAAGGACTGACGGGTTTCCAGGGTACTGACATTTGTAGCGTGTTGAAGCTGTATATTTTTACTTATTTCAGTTTAAACCATCGTGCCGCCTGTTAAAAAAAGAAGGAACAGGGGTAAAGACATTTGTTAAGGAAATAACACCTTGGGAGCAACGATTAGCCACAAAAAAAAGAAAAAAAACATCTGAGTACACGCAAAAAAAAAAACAACTTCTGAATGATACTACTTATATCTTTGTTCGCCAGAACTACTGACCACGAAGCATAATCAATAGATGGTGAACAAATGACCTATTATAAACGACGACCAAAGAGCAAATGAAGCGAAAGACAGAAAAAGTCCAGTAATAGGCAATTAAAAAATATTGAACCAAGCAATGGTTTCAAAACTGAGAACTAGACTGAAATATCATCGACCAAAATATAGGGGAGTCAAAAAGCAGTAAGTTGTAAAATCTGTGGAAGAAACTCCATAAACCAGAATCGGAGTAATGAGTGAAGATATTACTAAAAGGAAAAGAAGGAAACAGTGAAGAAGGGCCTTTTCGGAAGTGTTTTATAATTAAATTAAAAGAAACTACATAAAGAGATAAAAAAAGTTCGAATAAGCTACAACAAATACAAAATTGTAGAGAATACCAAAAATAGCAGTGACTTATAAAAAAACAGGGATGCTTACTTGGAAAATGTATACTGTTAAACTACCTCAAAGTAGTAAAGCCAATTAAAAAGCTGTTTGAATAGTGGAGATAGATCTTTCTCACAGTATTACACGTTAAACAGTTTTTTCAATTATTACTTCAGTGAATGAAGACTAAGAATAAGACTAAAAACATAAGAATAAGACTAAAAATAGTTTCTACCGTCTGCAAATCGAAGTAAGTGAGGTACTCGCCGTTAATGTTGATGCCAAGTCTGTTCCATTCCAGTAGCTTGAAAGCATCTTCCAGTGCAGCAGTAAACAGTTTTGGAGAAATTACGTCTCCCTGTCTTACTCCTCGCTGCAGTTGGATAGACTCTGGTCTTGGATTCGGACTGACATGGTGGTGTTATAGTACAAACACTTCAGCACTTTGATGTATCGATTGTCGATACGGCACCGCTGGAGAGATTGAAGCACAGCCCATGTCTCGATCGAAGCAAAGGCTTTTTCATAGTTCACAAACATAGTGGTCGGTTATACTCCTTTCTCTTCTGTACTACCTGCCGCAGTGTATGAATTTGGTCTATGGTGCTAAAGCTTTTCGGAATCCGGATTGTTCGGGAGGTTGGAAATCGACTGTGCGTGAGACGATTGGTAATGACTCTGAAGAACAGCTGATGAACATGGCTCAGCAGTGACATGGTCCTGTAGTTCTTCAATAAAGGCTATGCTCGAAGTTTCTGTGCGCGAAAGAATCAGAAATGAGGATATCCGCAGTAGAACCAGGGTAACCGACACAGCTTCCAGGATTGCACGGTTGAAATGGCAATGCGCAGGCCATGTAGCCCGGTAAATGAACGGCAGTTGGAGCAGCAAAGTCGTAGAGTGGCGACCACGTATAGGAAAGCGCAGCGTGGGAAGGCCCCCGACTAGATGGACGGATGACTTCCTGAGGGTAGCGGGGAATCAATGGATGCGGTCTGCACGGGATCGCACTTTGTGTCGAGTCATGAGGGAGGCCTATGTTCAGCAGTGGACGTCTGTGGCTAATAGATAGATTAGTTCCTAAGAGATTTATTTCTAAATTTTAATAAATATCAAGCATATGTTATGAAGTTGTGTATTTTGTCAGTACTTTGTCAGCCTCGTCAGTCCCCTGGCAGTCAAATTCAGAAAAACCGAAATTTCTCCGGTTCTACTTAAAAAAGTGACTGGCCCAATCTCGAGCAATATATTCATTACATTACCTATCTTATATACCCGAATTTGTAGCATTTTGATTAAAAAACTATCATAAACAAAATATCCCGAAAAGTTACCCAACTTTTGTATATTCGCCCATTTACATCTACACACTTACGAGAACAAAAATATCTGAACACGTCTTTATGCTCCTGACAATAGGGTCGTGTTCAGATATTTTTGCTCTCGTAAGTGTGTAGATGTAAATGAATTCGACTGTACATGTTGGGGACGTGTTCATATTTTAATTTCTTTTACATTGAAAATACAATGAAGATAGGGTCTGTCTACCCCGTTGGGAAAAGGTGTGATTTTACGTATGTATGAAATTTGTTTGCATAGTTTGCAATAACATTTGATTTAAGTATAGAGAAAATGATACCATATTTTTTGTATCAGGCTTACTCATTATCATTAGTCTAATGATTACTAAGGTTGGGTCGCTCCCTGTATACTTTCAATGGATCCCGCACAATACGTGAAATATGGGCAAACCGATTCTATGGTACCATATGGTACTGACGACGCGAACAGTCAAACTAGGTGTGCCAGTATATCGTCTTGAATTCCAAATTTCGTTAAAAAAATAAAAACCGTCCAAGTGCGAGTCTAACTGGTGCACCGAGGAAACCGTAGGTACAGTGCGACCAAAAAGAGTAGACATTAAAAAGTGGCGACACTGTAGTGTCGTCCCCGTTTTCTTATATTGATTAGAAAGGGAGAACGCTATAGTATTGCCACTTTTTAATTTCTACTCTTTTTGGTCGGACTGTACAAATACTTATCCCATCTTTACTTGCCGGTTTGCTAAGTTTGCACCTGGTATGTTTGGCGCTGGATACAAATGAGGTGCACAGTTAACGTAACCGATCACGTTTGTTAGGGGAACGCCGTTAAATATTTATTGTAATTTTCTTTAAAAGGACGTAAGTTGACTTCCAGAAGGTATAAGTAATTACAGTTACTTTGGCGTTTACGACCTTTTTATAGAACTTGAAATCTTTCTCGTAACTTAAACCGCGGGCTTAAAACCGCTGTTTTAAGCCCGTCTCTTGTGAAGGATGAGCAACTACGGAACCCACACTGAGCGTGGCCCGACATGCTCTTGGCCGGTTTTTTGTCGTTATAGCGGCAACAGAAATATTTTCATTTCAACTGTCTATCTATCGCTGTGGTTCATGAGATACAGCCTGGTGACAGACGGACGGACGAACAGCGGAGGCTTATAGTAATAGGGTCCTTTACTCTTTGGGTACGGAACCCTAAAAAGTAAAGTATACCTATGGTTTCCGTGTATGCCGCAATGAGGTGGTATCTGTCCCGTACAATGGGCGGCCCACTGTATGACTGTATGTACCCAATGCCGTTTTTAGCACTACCAGCGCCCTGAGCAAGATTTACGGCGCCCCCTAAACATAACGAGTTTTTCGCAAAATTTAGGGAATTTACGAGTTAGAAGGCCTCGCTCAATGAGAGGATATAAATAGGCGCCCTACCCTAACGCCGCTACTGTATGTACCTGTACATGGTATCAGAAAACTGTTTTCACAGTTTGACTGTGGGTTCCGTAATAACCTCGCTCTGAGTCAGTGTGGTTCAAACCGACCGTAACAGTCGACCGTCCATTGTGCGGGACAACACCACATTGCTGCATACACGAGGAAAAACCATAAGGTATACTTCACTATTTACATTACACAGGTTACCAATCTGAAACACTAATTTTGGCTTCCCATCTGTAGCGTTTCGTCAAATTTTCATATGTCCGAACCGAATGCATTTGAAAACTGTTAGTTTTCAGAATAACTATAAAACAAACCTAACCTAATGGGCTATTTAAAACTATGTTTATAAAATCCTGAAAATATTACGGGTTTTAGACACAAATGAAACTTGGGCGAAACGTTAAAGATTTGAAATAGGATAACTACCTATTAGACAAGTTATTAGGTAAAGGTTATCTGGAAGAGATTGCTATTTGATAAGACCATGATGAGACCTGTGTTTTACTGCTGCTTATTATTTATTGTATCGGTTAGGTATGTGTTGTTTCCATATGTTTTTGAGGTGTGCAATTTGTTGTGTACAAGAGTTGACCTAGTCCTAAACTTAACAATACTTGTAGGTTTGGTTTGGGTACTAGGGAACGATATACTTATTTATATTGATCTATGAATAGTTTTTTCATATATTCACTCAGTTAACTTACCTGAAAGATATCCCTTAATAGGAAGAAGTTTGCCTACGTACTTTTATTCACTGTTATGGATTATTTGTTAACCTATTATTGCATACAATGAAGTGTTTCAATTGGTGTACCTCCGAAAAACTCATCTCAAGAAAATTCCGCACGTTGTGATAATTGTAGCAACCTCGCTTAGCCTCTGTCTCTAATTAGTTTGAGCATTGGCATTGACCTTACGGAGGTCGCATATTACGGTGGCTTTTTGTATAGAGTCATACCACGCCGCACGCTATACTCTTCCTAACAAATGAACTGTCAAACAGTGATTCAGTTTTGTTTGATTAGCAGTGTAAGAAATTTGTTCCAGTGAAATTCCGCAATATGGCGCATCCTCATATATTTCTGGTCAGGCTTACATAACTTATTGGTGCTTCTCTCCCTTCGAACTACTATGCTGACGCTGAGTTTCACTGACTATTGTTCCAGATCCACCATGTACCTCCTCGCGATCCTCATTGGCGCAGCATCAGCCCTGCAGCCAGCGCCATCGTCACAGCCAGCCTGCATCCCCTTCAACAGCGAGCTCTACGCACCCCAGGTCCTCAAGGAAGGAGTCAAGGACATCCAGAAACTAGTGCTCAACCGGAATGATAACAACCTCTATTTTATATTCAATAGAGTCGGCCAGTCTGGGAATACTTTGGGGTATATAGACTTGAATACCAATGTTGTGGGAGTTGTCGAAGGCGTGAGAAATGCTTCCTCAGTGACGGTAGATCAGGTTAATAATGTCGTCTACGCGGGCGGCGAACAAGGACTTTACATAGTTAATAGCAGAAAAGTTGTAGAAAAGCTGCCGATATTCCATAATATTTACGATATATTCTTTAAAGATATACTATTCTTCACTACTAAGAGTAGGGAAGCGTTTAAAGTTATGAATAACGTCGTTTATAGGTTACCGGCGTTACGTGGTATTTTAGTTGAGAAGATAGTCTTAGATGATGACAATAACCTTCTTTTTATTACAAATAGGAGATTATTTAAACTCAGGCCTGGCACACGAGCGGAGTCAGTGCCGGGTGCGTTGTTAGTTGATGGTATCACTGTGGATTCAGACTTTAAGCCTTTCGTAGCGACTACACAAGGTGTGTTTGTGTACAATAAGTACAAATACGCCTTGGATCCAGTGTCCAACCCGAGCCTCCGGAATTTGAACGCTATGACGTTTAGCAAGGACGATGAGCTGATTTATGAGGCGGCGGGGATCATTTTCAAACTTAGTGCTTGTCAGTGAATAGATTTTTGGGAATGGACAACTTAATATCAACCCCCCACTTGTATTTCAGCGGATTGCGTTACATTTCGGCTTCTGATTTGTCCTGTGTATCTATGTATAAATGAGCATTTCTCAAAAAGTGTGTACACAATTAAGACAAAAATTAAAGTCCAATATCATTTTCCTATTTTATTACCAATTTTCTTTGTGATTTCCAATACATTGATATCAGATTGTATATAATTAAAAAAGTATAAGCGTAACAGACCCTTCATTATCGAACATAGCCATAACATTGATATAAAATTACTAAAATAATTGGTAACGAAATAGAAAAATTATATTGGACTTTAAATTTTCTGTCATTTAAGTTTGTACACAATAGACATGCTGACAGACATGTTGCCTATTTTTTTCTGAGGATGTCAATCGATTCTATTTTTTATTGTGATCAAATGTCTATATGGGACTGACTACACTTAAACTGCTCTAAAAGTCAGAAATGACCGTCAAAATTCAACATTCCTATGTAGCGCTAAAAGCGCTCCATACAAAAGGCGCCCAGGCTAGTGACGTCACAGGCCGGTAGGTATAGGTACCAATAATTGTATGGAGAAATTAATAAATTTGCCATTTTCTCCGTGAAAAAGTGCGTTTAAGTTCATGGTTGTCGTACAATTAATGTTTTGTAAAATTATGAGGATTCTGAAAACATTTTCAAAATGTCTTTTGGATTAAAAAAAAATATCATAAAATTTGCGTACCTTTGATGTCACATATTTCCAAAAAAGATTTATTTTTCTGGATTTTTTTCTTTGTTTCGTGATATATTTAGCTAATTTTATTCATATAACTACAATACGCTGTAGAATTCAACATCAGTCAACATGTCTATTATAAATTGTGTACAAACTTTTTGAGAAATTATCAAATTAGACATGTCGTGGTATCACCACAAAAATTAAATCAATGATTCTGTTCAATATAAAATTATCAAAAGGTCAGAAATTACAAGCAAGGGAGGGAAAGGCCAGATTTTTTAGGGTTCCGTACCCAAAGGGTAAAAACGGGACCCTATTATTTAGGGTTCCGTACCCAAAGGGTAAAAACGGGACCCTATTACTGAGACTTCGCTGTCCGTCCGTCCGTCCGTCCGTCCGTCTGTCACCAGGCTGTATCTCAACAACGGTGATAGCTAGACAGTTGAAATTTTCACAGATGATGTATTTCTATTGCCGCTATAACAACAAATACTAAAAATAAAATAAAATAAATATTTAAGGGCGGCTCCCATACAACAAACTTGTTATAGATTATATATATGTATAGGTACGGAACCCTTCATGCGCGAGTCGGGCTCGCACTTGCCCAATTTTTTTTATCACATCGCCCTATGATAAAGGCTGCTTGTCCACATGTAAAATCCACCAACCACATTTATCAGATTGAAATGCACTTCTTTCAAGCTTCACAAAGACGCAATCTGATTGGTTAATATTCTTAGCGCCGCTTTAGTGGACAGGCAACCTTAATGTGGTTGGTGAAGCTCACCTCAACCTATTGACCACCACAAGTTTAGTAGTACGCGTGGTGCGGTAAATATTTATTTATATCTGCACTAATTTCATAGGTAGGGTAGAGAATATATGCCATTGGGAATCAAGGCCGCCATATTTGTACTTACTTAGTGTTGTGAAATTAGCTTTAAAACTATAAATAAAAACATATGAAAGAGGAACGGTATTCTCTGTCGTGCATTTGAAGAGTTACATGGAACTAAATACATATTTGTGATAAATTTAATGGTTCAGACAGGATTCGAACCTGCGTTTCCAACGGCTTTCCGGGCCAACACGGGCGTCCTACCAACTGGACCACCGAACCAGATGTCAGAGCCATTGAATCTTTCAACCAGTTGCTTCATCATGCCTTAGGGTGGCATTGTGGCGCCATCTACCATCTATCAATTTTTCGCTTCATTGTAAGCATTTGGTTTACGTTAGCAGACGTTACTGCTTTAATAAAAATAATTTGTGATAGTTATTCGGTACTTATTTATGATAAGATAAATATGTTTTGTAATAAACACTTTGAAGTGTAATAAAATGTTTTATTTATCACTAGGCCAGAGCTTGGAATCCTTTGGGAGTGTCCATTAATTACGTGAGACGTTTAGGGGTCATTTTCAAAATACGTGTACTTAGGGGCTTTAATTAAAACAAAACTTAATTGATTCCATTGTGTTACGATAGCTACCCATATATTTTGTATGAGTAACTTTCGTCACACAAAAGAAGCGATCGTAATTTTGTTTTTATGAAGCACTTAACTTTCAGTGAAAAATGCTTTTGGCGAAATGAAACGTAATTCGGCGAAAAGGCAGAGAACCGTTTATTTGATTTTATCAGAAAATAGTATGGATAAACAATTAAATGTTGTCAATTGGTATCATATAGAGGTACATACACTACATACATATACCTTACTTGCAAATATAATGAAACAACAACTTCAATGGCAAACTAGATTTATTTACACAACCTACAAACACTAAAATAAATAAAAAAATTATAATTGTAAAAAATGCATTACTTGATTGTAATATTCCATCACACCAATTCACTGTAAATACCTTATTTTAATAATCAAACAATCCAATACAAAATTTAATAATAATTCATACATTAAAAAAATGCTAGAATCAGATCTCTTTCTGCCATTTTAAGTTATTTTTCTGACATTAAATTTTTCTAACACATTACGAAATGACTTAACATTAAACAACATAACCTACATATTTTGACTGGCAGTTTTGTGAATGTATCCTAAAACAAGCATACACTGACGTGGCGACAAACAAGGACTCAGGGCAAGCCGGAGTAGGTATCGCCTACGTTTTCTTCAGTAGCGATAGAAAATGGTGCTCAATGGTGAAAAGGATACTCTATAATTCTCCGAAGATTCGTTTGTCCGAATGCATCATCATTCCGAATTCTCATAATTCCGAAAACCATGGTAATAAATAGTAATCTACTGGTGGAGTGCAGGAAATATCTTGAACGGCGGTAACGGAATAGAAAAGGTTATTGATTTAAGTTTAATTAAAATTTATTAAAATACCCGAAGATTGCCTGGAAGAGATCAGTAGATCACTCTTGAGCGATAAGACCGCCTATTGACTACCGCTATTCAACATTTGTGTTCGTATTTTTCTTTTGTTAATTGTTTTGCTATGCACTAGTTTTATTTTTTATTTGTTTTTAATTTGTAATTATTCACTGTTAAGGATTAGTAATATGCTTGTTAATTAATTTTAAGTTAAGACCTGTAACGCCTTGGCAATTAGCTGTAAGTTACAGATATGTAATTATTATAAAATAAATAAATATGATCCACGACGATAATGACCGTTTCTCGTTATTTCACTTTCGGAATTTTGAGAATTCGGAATATTGATGGTTTCGGATAAAAAAAATGAAACTCCGGAATTTTTGAGTGATCCCCATGAAGCGGGCAAGCCGGTGGGAATAGTGTTGTATGGACGTCTCACCACTGATACATACTATTCTAAAATTATGCTTATAATTATGTTATTGCTAACAAGTTTGATGTAAGCTGCTCGTGAAAACTAATATAATGAAATTGGTGTTATTTTTTAAATGGACAACAACAAATATTTGTGTGATGATCTCGAATATTTGTTCGCGGGTCATTGGATTGTATCTATGTATTTGAATCATGTATTTATCTATATAAGTATGTTAATCGACTAGTACCCATAAAACAAGCTTACTAGAGCTTACTGTGGGACTAGACCGATTTGTGTGAGGTTGTCCGATATCTTATCACATCGCCAAATTTACATTTGTCCGAAAGATTTTTTTTTCTGAGTTATAATATTTTCAGAGTTTTATAAACATCGTTTAAAAAGAACCCATTAGATAAGATTGGGTTTCATTAATTATTCTGAAATATGAACAGTTTTGAAATAAGTTTCTGTTAAAAATGACATTTTAGTGGCAAGCTTTTATAGCCGACTGTACTTTTCTTTGGATATCCATCAAATGCTCACTGAGACGATTCTAAAGAGCCCAAGCTCGGTAGGATTGCTTTTTCTATTATAGAGTTCCTATGGCCACCTTCCGGCTCCATCATCAGATCAGCCCCATGGTACCATATTATTGTATTGTCATCAAAGTCAAGTAAGTATGCAAAATTTCAGCTCAATCGGTTGACGATATCTGCTTCAAAATTGAGTTGCAAGATTTCACCCGAACAAACATACTTAGATACATACAATGCAAGTTAAATAAAAGCTTTTAAAAATAATACTTTCGGACAAACGAAAATTTAGCGGAACGTTACATACGGGGAAACAAAAATTCGGCCTTACGATAGGTAACCGGTTGTCCGATATTTATTTATTTTTATATCGCGAAGTAGAATTGTACAAAGACATTATACAATGAAGAAATGTTAACTTCAGCATAAGACGTTCTGCGGGCCTATGATGGTTGCGTTTATCACGCGATAAATAAGTGACAAAGCATCCGTCACGTTTTGACAAGATGCGAGCGTGAGTGACAGATGCTTTGTCACTTATTTATCGCGTGATAAACGCATCCATCATAGGCCCCCTGCACACCGTGGTATTTTTTTTTAACCTGGACCGAACCCGTACTGCTGTATCTAGTCAGCTACTGAGTTACCAGCTGGTGTTCACCTACTGCGTCTTCTTGGTCTCCTTAATGCTGGCGGCGAGCTTCTCCTTGCACTGCTGGTTCAGAGCGTCCAGGTCGAAGGCTGCTCTCACGTTATCCTTCGAGAACAAGAACCTAGAACGGACATTTAAGATAAGAAATCATTTAATCAAGTACGATTCGTTGAATCACCTTTGCATCGTCATAATCTACAATAAATAAGTAATTTACAATTTACGAACATTATAAAAAACAATAAATAAATCGGCTAAGCACTTACAAACATATTATAATAATTAATTAATCAGCCATATGCATCGTCAAATAATAATATTCAAACAGCAAATTTAAAACATAAAACAACGATTAAAATAGGTGTATAAAAAAATAAACAACTATAATCCAAAATTAAATTAACAGAATGTAGAAATTAGGTAAGGCATTAATAATCGTTACAAATAAAACTTATATCACAGCTAGTATTAATAGTAGCAGCTAGTAATTTATCACAGATTTCACACACTTCCAAAGTTTACTAACTTTTTTTTATGGGTCAATGTTTACTCTATTATAATAAACTACCTAAAGAAGCAATTGAATTACCCTTACCGAGTCTGAAAAAATACTTAAAAACTTGTCTACTCAATAAAGCATATTATACTGTTGAAGAATATATGAACGACAAAAATGCCTGGCCTAGTTTATTTCAATTTTCAATTTTAGATATAATAAACACTAACAACTGAGTGTTTTTGTAAGTCCTAGCTTTTTTATACATTTTTAGTTTGATTTGTTACTAACACGATTATGGATCTTGCATCTGAAATAAATGATTTTTATTTATTTGTAACGGAGCAACATTAAACTTCCCCCATTCGAGTTGCCACTTCCTAGATTCGAATGGAGGAGGCCTTTGCCCATAGGCACACAGACTTGGTTACTATAATATAACATAATGTATTTTTATTTTAATTATTTGATATAAATCCATACTATATACTATACCATATACTATAATACTATATACTATTATATTATAAATGCGAAAGTGTGTCTGTCTGTCTGTTACCTCTTCACGCTTAAACAGCTGAATCGATTTTGATGAAATTTGGCATAGAGAATATAGAGATAGTTTAAGATCCGAGGAAGGACATAGGATAGTTTTCATCCTGGAAATTATACCTAAAAAGATTGAAAAGTGAGTGAAAATTTCTGTTGGGGTGCGGTGACCCTGTAGGAAATGTAATTATTAGACCAAATTTGCTTAGGCGCTTTTAATAATCCCTTTTATCAAGTTCCACGAGTACGTAGTCGCGGGCAAAAGCTAGTAATAAATAAATAAAAGCACTAAACTTGTCAGGCTGTACGGTACTGCCGCGGTAGTGTGTTGTATACTACAGTGCAGTAGCTACTCACTTCTGCAGCTTGCCCTGCGAGTCGGGCTGGGGCCGGCGCGTCTCCTCCCTTCCTTCACGCAACAACAACAGAGTAGGGAGCTGGCGGCTGGTGGGCCCGTCCTGCCGTGGTAGTGTTGTATACTACCGTACAGTAGCTACTCACTTCTGCAGCTTGCCCTGCGAGTCGGGCTGGGGCCGGCGCGTCTCCTCCCTTCCTTCACGCAACAACAACAGAGTAGGGAGCTGGCGGCTGGTGGCCGTCCTGCCGCGGTAGTGTTGTATACTACCGTACAGTAGCTACTCACTTCTGCAGCTTGCCCTGCGAGTCGGGCTGGGGCCGGCGCGTCTCCTCCCTTCCCTCACGCAACAACAACAGGGTAGGGAGCTGGCGGCTGGTGGGCCCGTCCTGCACGCGGTACTTCGCCGCTGCCTCCGGGTACCTGCACGACACATTCTATAAGTGTTTGAAGTGAAACTTCTAATGCGACTTCCAACAAGGTTGCGTTTAACGTTTAACGTTTAACGCTACCGTGGAGGGGGTAGGAAAGCACTGTTGCGTTAAACGTTCAACGCAACAATCCCACGGACAATGCGACGGATTTCAGGTTATGTCAAGGTACGTCTCTTGTGAATATCAATTGATTGTTAGGTTTTCTCTTTTGAAATTACAATTTCTACCCCTTCCTATTTTCATTTCCACATTACGAAGTTTCACTTCTTCCGCGCGGAGGGACTCCACGCACTATTTTTTTATATTTTTTTTGACAAGCGTTTTTAGGATTCGCTCAAGGTGGCCGAGCCAGCGAAGACGATGGGCCTTGGTCTCACCAATGATATTCGGTTCGGCTACCAGTTCCTGTATTTCGGCATTATTGAAGATCCTCCAATTACTAACGTCCGTTTTGACCGGTCCCAGGATTTTTCTAAATACCTTGCGCTCCGCTACTAAAAGGGAATGGGAGAGGATCGGCAGGTGAAGAGAGCATACTAAAGTACCGCTGGATAGATCTGGTTGAGAAGGATCTGCGTGAGCTCGGAGCCACAAACTGGCGAGAGATTGCGCAGGATCGGGTAAAGTGGCGAGCTCTTGTGCCGGAGGCAAAGACTCATTTTGGGTCGCTGAGCCAGCGCAGTTAGTTTTTTAGTTTTTAGGGGGTTTTTAAAGGGACTCTATTACTAAGACTCCACTATCTGTCTGTTAACAGGCAGTTTGTCTCTTGAACCGTCATAGCTAGACAGTTGTAATTTTCAAAAATTATGTATTTCTGTTGCTACAAACTTTCTGTACAAGTACTAAAAACGGAATAAAATATAAGAGGGGTACCATACAACAAACGTGATCGGTAGCGTTGATTTTGCACCGCGTTTGTGAGTCATTTTCAAAATACATGTAAATAGTTAAGGGCTTTAATTGAAACAAAACTTAATTGTTTTCTTTGTGTTACAATAGTTACCCATATCTTTTTTATGAGTAACTTTCGTATCACAAAAGAAACGCTCATAATTTTGTTTGCCGATGTTTTTATTAAGCCTTTAACCTATTGACCGCCAAGCGGTCTAGCAATTTACCGTGCCACTGACGCCAGAGTAAAAAAAAAGATGTGCCCCAAAATCAACAGGGATTGAAAAATACTTGTAGCGGTTAGAATTACAAAGTTTTTGATCATTGAAATTTGGACGGCTGTGGCCGACGTGGCGTCATGGGCACGATTTTTTGTTGACGGCCACAGCCGACTGTGGCGGTCAAAAGGTTAACTATGTACATGTTTTTCGAAAATGACTGTATCACATTGACTTAAAAAAAGGCGGGATTTCTTAATTGGGTTGTTTTTTTAACAGCTATTTGCACGCTTCACTGACAACAGGTGGACTAAGATCGCGACCATGTGGGGCGGACCTCATGGGCACAGAAACAGAGGCCGTCCAAGAGCAATGTGGAAGGACGAACTAGAGAGAATTGCATCAAGAAATTGGTTAAACCTGGCGAAAAATAGTGACAAGTGGAAATATTTGGACGACGCCTTCAGACAAAGAGGGGTCCAGGTGGCAGGCATATCAGACTAAAATTGCACTGACCTGCCGACGTCCAGCTTGCCGAAGCGCAGGTTATGCAGGCTGTAGCCGCTCGACAGCTCCGCGAACACGGGCGCGAAGTGCACGCAGGCGGGGTGCCACGCCGCGTACAGGCACACCAGCCACGTCGTGCCCTGCCACGCCGCGTGATAATGAGTAGCCATTCAATTATGCCTTTATTTATTTATTTATTGTAATGGGAAACAAACAGCATACAATCACACTTAGTTAACAAAAATAGATAACACAGAAGCTAAAACAGTTTCCACTAATGGTTCAAACATTATTGCTCTGAGAGTAAAGAAAACATACATTAAACATATTTAAGTTAAGTAACTATGAAAACATACAATAAACATATTTAAGTTCAGTAAATAATTAGACAGGCACATAACCATGTGCCTGTCTAATTATTAATTATTTTAAATTTTGAGTCTATGATATGAACAAAAGAAACAAGTTAAAGTTGAATACAATAGTAAAATCTTGATTTTTATGAAATAATTAAAAATAGATCTAAGTATTACAAATTATAGAAAGTAGACTTTTACGGTTTAGGCTTTCAGTGCAGAAACAAATTTGCGTTGATTTAACTGAAACATGTCTATATGTGAATATTTCTTGTTGTAAATTTTGCATGTTCTAACTAAATACTTATTATTAACATATTATGCCTTTACACGCGCGCTGCTGACGCTTTAAGAACCTATTTACTCCCTTGAAGGACCGCATGCTGTAGCCCCCGGGGACACCTAGGCATGAGCTCATTCCACATGCGGAGCGTTCGCGGTAGGAAATTCCTTTGTAACCGCACAGTTCTCGACCATTTAGGCTCCAGTGTGTGAGGATGAACACCCTGCCAATGGCGAGCAGTGCGATGCTAGAAAGTAGCCGTGGGCATCATGTCAAACAATTCCTCGGAACACATATACAGATGGTAGAACACACACAAGGAGGCAAAGACTCTCTCTCAGACTTAGAGGCACAATTACATCTGTGAGTTTGACCTATTAACTTTGTTCTGTAATTTTTAACCTTTTGAACGCGAAGTGATGAAACAATTTATCAAGCCCTTGATGCCAACAGACACTTAACAGAGATTTAAAAATACTTGTTGTAAAATAAGTAAAAGTATTTGATCATTGTAATTTGGACATCATTTGACGACATTGGCGATCTTTTCGTGTCAACTTGACTTACAGTCAAGTTCTTAGATTTATTGATGAGAAATTATTTGATCAGCTACGCCGTTAACAATAGAGGCGAGTTCACATATTTTTGGTAAAATTTTCGCTCATAAATTTATGAACTCAACTGTATCACCATTGGCAAAGGTTAATCTTGAAATTTTTTATTGTTTATTATTGTTTATTGCATACAATTAACACTGACAGTTCAACCTTACGTGCTAATTGGTTTTGTTCAATTTAAATGATTACTTGAACCCCGATACTTTTTCAAGTCCAAGTTCTGCAAATTCTGCAATACCTTGTGTTTGAGCTCTTCATCCAGTGTGGCGGGTCCTCGGAAGTAGGTGATGTGCTCGGGGCCCATGTACGTCGGCTCGGGGATGAGCAGGGCCGTGAGTATGAGCAGAGCACCATACGGTAATCCATATCTGAAATGGCATTTCATTAGTGTTTGTATGAATCAAAATTTTCACCCAAAACTAATATTTATTTGAACACTATTTACTTGATTTTGTGATGCCTCCAATAAAAACTCAAGAACTGGTAGAATCTTTACATTCTCAAGACAACTGCATCATGCAATTGTGTTGAATGACTTATGCAAGTTCCAAAACAATAGTATCAGAGAAAAACATGTTAAGAGATAAGTTTTATCAATAAATAACAGTAAGTACTGCAACATTCCATCTATATATTATTTAAGTTTCTTTGTTGTTCACAGATACTAATTAACAATATTGTCAGTGGATTGTGAAATTTAGTTTCTAAATTAGAATACTGGTGTGAACTACTCGCTGAACAGTAGCTTAGTGTTGAAATTTATAATAGATAAGTCATAAGGAGCTTCAGAGCGCTATATGTTTATATATATTTATTTTAAAATTAAAGCCTTTAAGTTTACAAAACACTGATACTGCACAAAATAATAAATTTTAGCTATATTTATAAATAATAAGTGTAGGTCGAGTGCCGATCATAAGTGTCGATTATATTTCAATGTAAACAAAAGATAAAAAAAAAGTTCTTTTTAACCTTGTGTCTTAGGGCTCCAAGAAATTGAAGCCAAATACTCTTCTGCATTAATTTAACGCGGTGCAAGAAAGTGTTTAAGAAAAATATCAAGACGCATGTAAAATCAGAGAAAAAAACTAAAACAATTAGAGTTTAGTGCCTTAAAGCCTGTACTTACCTCACATCAGCGTATAACCATAAAATCAGGTTAGCAATCTTCGTGTACACGAACGAGGACGATAAGTAGTTGACCATTGTCACGCTGCCCGCCTTGCGAGTCCGGAGCATCACAACGATAATCAGGAAGAACAGGATTTCCGTTTCACGGCTATCTAATTCACAATCAACGTCGGGGAACAAAAAGTTGCAAATTATACCCGTTCTCTTAGCTGTAACGTAAGAAATACTTAGCAAAATGTTGACCCAGTAGTAGGGTTTCAGTAATTGACGAAAGTCTTTCTTGAACGACATGGTTTTCGGTTTAATTTTGGGACTTCGCCCAGATCGTGCGAGCTATGTAATGTACCGAATTATTTGACACCTTGACACTAACACTCAACTGACAGGCAAGTGTTGTCAATTTATGCAAAAGTAAAACGTTCAGAAACCGACGTATATTGTCTCGATTTAACAACAGCGTTCGATAATAATTACTAAATTAAACAAAGTTCAAACAAGCATCTTCAATAAAAAGATACTAGGTCGATGCAGAGTCAGCCACCGGCTAAGCTTGCACCAGATTGGAGCGGAGTTTTTTTTTTTTTTTTTTTTTCATAATTTTCTCTTCGTCACGACCTAGCGAAATTTAATTTGTGCATTTTAAAACAAAAAATTCTAAAATCGGTTGAGAACTCGCTGAGATCTGCGCATTGTTACAAAGTCCATTCGAGTCGATCCATGGGAGCTTCGCTCTAACTAGGTCGATGCAAAGTCAGCCACCGGCTAAGCTTGCACCATAAATTGGAGCGTTTTTTTTTTTTTTTTTTCGAAATTTTCTCTTCGTCACGACCTAGCGAAATTTAATTTTTGCATTTTAAAACAAAAATTTCTAAAATCGGTTGAGAACTCGCTGAGATCTGCGCATTGTTACAAAGTCCATTCGAGTCGATCCATGGGAGCTTCGCTCGCTTCGCTCGCTCCGCTCCAACTAGGTCGATGCAGAGTCAGCCACCGGCTAAGCTTGCACCATAAATTGGAGCGGAGTTTTTTTTTTTTTTCGGAATTTTCTCTTCGTCACGACCTAGCAAAATTTAATTTTTGCATTTTAAAACAAAAATTTCTAAAATCGGTTGAGAACTCGCTGAGATCTGCGCATTGTTACAAAGTCCATTCGAGTCGATCCATGGGAGCTTCGCTCGCTCCGCTCCAATTAGGTCGCACAAACATCAATAATATCTCTTACCTACTTAACATTATAGTAAGTTGAGCTAAAGTTGGGATTGTCTGCAAGTGCAGTACGTTCTGAAAACGTCTAACTCTAACGTCCATACTCCTGATCCTGAAGAAAGCCAGTGGGAGTAGCGGGGACGTGCGGAATAGACCAACCACCAGAGTTGAAATCTATTATCCAATGTTATTTCATTCCTGTATTTAAATGTATAAGTTAATACCATAGAAAAAAATTGATTTATGTAGCTTTAAATTAATTGTAAATAGTTTATTTGTTTCCTTATTTAGTTACCGTTTATACTATGTATGTGTGTATACTTGGAAAGTATCAAAATGTTATTTGTTATGCTTGTTAGTTATTGCTAATTAATTAATTTGTTGTGTAATTTGTAATGTAACTGTTCAATGATATTTTTATGTTTTCGTCTGAAGGACATTGATTCCATGGTCATGAAAAAAAACTGATAGGAGCATAGAGTAAATTATATATACTGAGGATAGGAGTAAAACCCGCTCCAGACCTTCGATCCGATCCGATTTATCGGAAGAAGTCGGATAATGTATAGTGTTTTAGGACCTAACTATTGCACTACACATTATCCGATTTCCTAACAATTACGCTACACATTATCCGATAAGTAGGATCGGATCGGGTAGGATCGGAACGGGTTTAAAACCCGTTCCAGACTTCTAACCCGTTCCTAATTCTCTTTGGAGAATATAATCACTACGTTTTAAGAGGCGGCTCTCATACTAGCCAATAGAATCAGTCAAGAAACAGTTTGCATGGCAAACCAATCAACAGTAGTACCAACCTAACAGACTAAAATAGTGTAGCGCCCTATACGCTCGCTTTTTTATCGATATCGATGAAATGAACAGGGTTGCAATAAAGGCTAATACGTAAACTATTTTAGTACCAACCTAACAGACTAAAATAGTGTAGCGCCCTATACGCTCGCTTTTTTATCGATATCGATGAAATGAACAGGGTTGCAATAAAGGCTAATACGTAAACTATTTTTTTTTTCTCGAAATTATGATAGTTTTGTCTCCACATTTAAGTCGTATGTTGTACAGTGAATAATAATAATGATATAATATTAATTCGAATACAAGATTCGACTTAAATGTAGACCCGAAATAAAATTAAAAACTTTTACTAATTATTTATTGTTACACATTCTTAAATTTGTATTTTATTATCAAGTCTTCTTTTCCCACTGACTCGACCCACTGCCTGCATCTGAAAATATTTTATAATTAAAGCAGTTATAATTTCTTATATCTAAGATAAAATCAAAGACTCATAACGATTCGTTTAAAAACTGCCAATTTTTTTTATTACTGTAAAACAAGTGGACATTGATTTGCACGCATCAGGTATAAGCTGAATGGGCATCATAAAAGAATCAGTATTTTTATGGTCATATTTCATGCTAGTCCTCACACAATTCGACTTTACGTAATTATTTGCACTGATAAACAAATAAGCCTGCATATATGTAGTTATCGATAGATACAGTACATCTCTAGTAAACAATAAAAATGGAAATAAAATGTATCTAATTTTCTAATTTAGTATGTTTATAACCTGCTGCACTTAAATATGGCTAAAAATTGCTATATCAATACTTACTGGTCTTCGTCTAAGGGAAATTTCGCCATAAACATAAAACATAGTTCGATTTGCACAAATTTCACAAGTTATAAACCGTCTTTTCAGTGGCATTGTCACAAAATATATTCACTAACCAGTGTTCGATCACATTTCACTACTTTCAATTACAAATTAAGACCAAAACAATTAAAAATGCACAAAAATAATCAAGATATAATAAGACGAAACGCAAAGTCCAACAAAACAATATGGCTGACGAGGGACGACCACAGATTAAGGTGCGTCCACACTTGTATCATTTCGCCGATCCGATCCCCGTTATGTATCTCCACCGCTTATCGTGCTGTTTGGACGCTCACTGCGGGCACTCCGTATCATTTGCGCCGTCGCGCGAAGAAACGCGTCCACACTTGCCGTATCGTATCCTCGTCGCGTATCGCCGCACCGATCATTTCGGCGTGCAGTAGTTTGCACGCTGTCCGTATCGTAGCACCGTATCACCGCCCCGATCATTTTGGCATTCCGATTTCGCCGATCATTTCATTTTGTTTGTGATCGTTGTTCTGTGCGGAGTTGCGTCCCATTTAAAATGACTGTCCTTGTTTTTATTACAGATAATGTGAAAGTTAGGTTCTTGAACGGGAACCACGTACCGGAAGACACCGCGTGATTAGGTCTTGTGTAATGTCACCCGCTCACAGAAATATAACCTACATATGACTGTGCTTGTTTTATGACAATGCGGCAGAAAGGTTCTCGAGTGAAGACCGCGTACTGGATGACGCCGCGTGGGGAGGCCTTCAATTATGGAACCCCATAACGGAGACATAGCCTTCGTATGACTGTGTTTGTTTTATGGCATGTGGCAGAAAGGTTCTCGAGTGGAAACCGCGTGCCGGAAGACGCCGCATGGAAAGGCCTAACAAAGTAGACAGTCCATCAATGGTATGATATTTTTTAATAATCGTAAAGATAGGTATTAAAAATAAAAACCAATGACCGCAGCGTGGATCGATGACTCAAATAGCGCCTTTGATGATCGGGCAAAAACCCACTCGAGATGGATCACGGCCGATCCTCACCCCGTATCCTCACCGCGTATCATGAACGGAAGTGTGGACGTCACGCCGTCGCGATCATGCAACACTTTCCTGATCGCGAGTGTGCGGGGTACTGAAGATACGCGTATCAACATCAACATGGATTTCGAGCGAGCGTTGCATGATCGCGACGGCGCGACGTCCACACTTACCGTTCATGATACGCGGTGAAGATACGCGACGGGGATTGGATCGGCGAAATGATACAAGTGTGGACGGAGCCTTAGATTACAGAGTACTTTATCGATTACATAGAACTATACTGATTAGGGAAAATGTATGAAAATAACCGCGGTTTCGGTTAATAACCGGTTATTTTCATAACTAAAAATAACCGATTGCATTCCCTAATACTGATGGAGTATGGTGATTGGTGGCTATTGTTTGCCATGTAAAGTCCATACAAAAGTTTTTTGTTCCTAGTTGCGTTAGACTAGACTGATAGTGATATTTTCTTTCTCTTTGTGTTATTATTCCTGGGTCACGTTTGGTCACGTTATTTTATTATACGATTGATTTTATGAAAAGTGATGGAACAAAACAGATGCAGCAGTTCCTTGGATGCAATGGACTTAAAGGTTGAGCCCGAGTGTATATTTAACGAACAAGGTGAGTTATGCTAATACTCTGACTATTATTTTGTCATTCATGAAACTGTGGTAGAATTCGCACTGTAATATATAAAATGCTGTCTTGTGAAGATCTAAAGTGCGATAATACCTCATTTTGTGATTTTAAAGTGATAACTGCATTGAGGTTGTACTATTTCATAGCGAGTAAACCTTTTGAATGTTAACTTAAACACACTTTCTTTATTTAAATTATCTAAGCATTACTTGCAATGGTAAAGTAGAGTATGTTTGACTTGTGTTGGTCCACACAGGAGTACTCTAGTTAGTTAGTTATGTAGTTAGTTGCGCTGGGCATTTTCCGCAAGTCGACATCCAACGTGCCTATTTTGCGTGAAAAGGGGGTAGCGCTACTCCAACCACCCCAACTCCTCCACGAACTTAAGCAAAGCCTTGATGTTGCTTATGGCTTCGTGTACGGTACTTGGAGATCCTAGGTATTTCATCCTGTATCCTTCTACCTGTTTGCAATCTAGTAGAATATGATTGGTGGTTTCTTCTGCCTCCATGCATGCTCTGCATACTGGGCTGTCTGTTATACCTAAATTGAAGAGGTGTTTGTTCAGAGTATTATGTCCCGTTATTAATCCTACTATCTTGCATAGTTGGTTCCTGTGGATTCTCAGTAAGATGGTGGTGAGTTTGTGGTTCCTATTCGGAAGTATTTCTTTTGTTTGTCTACACGTTCCCATGTCTTCCCAGTATTTTTGGTGTTGGTATAATGTATGTTGGTTCATTATGTTGTATATGTAAGATTGTGGTAGGGGTATTATTGGCTCTGGCCTGCATGGCGGTGTCTCTGATCCCTTACGGGCCAATTCATCCGCTGCGTCATTGCCTCTCGAGCCGCTGTGTCCCTTTATCCATTGTAATGTTACCGTATTTTTATCATCGCTCACGTCTGTGATGCTGCGATGACATTCGTATATTAAAGCAGAGGTACACATTTCACTGTTTAGTGCTTGTGGTACGGATTTGCTGTCTGAAAGTATTTGTATGTTTGTGTTCTAATAAGGAGTACTCTAATAATGACCTTGTTATTGTTGTGTGATGGTTACTTGTCTTGTGCTGCTTGTTGTTGTTGTTGTCCTAAGGCACCCCGGAGGTGCAGAGGGCCTTCATCAGCTCGCGCCACGCCTTTCTATCCTCAGCAACTTTTTTGGCCTCGCTCCAGCTCATTCCAACGGCTCGCAGTTCGCTCTCCACGGTGCGCCGCCATGAGTGCTGCTTACCATGGTTTAAATACCTCGGCTACTGGAAGTTTGGTGCAGGTGCAGGAAGAGAAGGCAACAAGTCGCAAAGCTTTGTTATGCCATGTTTGTGTTGTTATCAACTTCTCATTTCCTCACATTCTAAATGTATTCAATGTTGGTCTACAAGGAATCAGTAAGGTATATTATGGAGTAGTTGTGAAATTGACAGTCAAGTCAAGGTTTTAAATATGATATCCAAATAAGCATACCACTTGAAAATACATATGTAGATTCCGGACCTGAATAAAAATATTGTTGGAAAGAAATATAAGTAAAAAACTATTGTAAAAGTTAATGTTCCCATATGTCTGGGACATGAAATCTCTGAATTTTGTTAATAATGGTGTCTGTGTTCACAGTGCATGTCAAGGAGGAAGTTGTAGAGAGCCTGAAAGAGGAGGTGGAGTGGGAAGATAGTGCTGCTGATTTGGCCTCTTTATACGCTGGACATGAGGTGAAGGATGAGCTCGTGCTGGGGCCGGAGGGCCTGCAGCCACGCGACATAGCCTTCACACTCTTCGGTAAATTGCTCATGTTGTAGAGAAGTTTAAGCTCGAATTTATCTTGTTTGTTATGTAGTCAGTTTGTCTTCTGGTATGCCAGAATAAACTCTTTACAATTTTTTAAATCTCTTATTTATCTAGCTTATATATATCTTTTTAATATTTGATTTTCTTTTAATTTCAATTACTAGCCGTTAATCTATTTGTCTGTAGCAGCTCAGGCGTTAGCCGTTACAGCACAGCCCAAACTGAAAGACTGTGTGGTGCTGCTCGAGCGCATTGACGACCTCGAGGCACCGCTCGGCACCGACAAGCGCCGGGACAAGAGACGTGTTGAAAACAATGTTGAAGTGGGACACAAAATACAGAGTAATGCTAACATTAGCAATAAGAAAGAAACCTATCTATGTGGTATTTGTAAGGAGAGGTTTGATCTGAAGACTAAGCTGATGGAACATGTTATGATTCATATCCACCAAAGCATGGAGCAGGAAGAGATAAGCGTTGCCGATAATGCTGGTGAGTTTTGCGTTTTTATCAGTAAATTCTTTGGTCAGTGAGCTCATCGGAGAGTGCATACCTCATTCTATCAGTGCATTTTGGAAACTAGCATTGCACAAGCTCTATTAATTCTATGATGCGCTCTAGATAATTAATGACTAGAAGTACTTCCACAATAATGTCACTGGTGTGAATTTGTATTATGACTGATTATAATATTTAAGTTGTAATAAGAAGATGAATTCGAATTTTTATTTTTCTGTTTCTAACGATTTTGAACTTGAACACTTATTTTATAGTTTAGCGTCAGCGGCATGGTGAATTCTTTTATCTATTGACGTTCCAAAGGTTAGGTCTGACTTCATCTTTTTAATTGGTCACCCTATATCGTTAAATTAGGTGTCCTGGCGTTCGCGCACGGCGGCTGCCACCGCGACCACACGTACGCGAAGATGGAGTGTCCGTCAGCAGAAGGTTAGTAATAACTTAATTCTAAATTAGTTTATTACAAAGATCTCAGTTTTAACCGAGTAAGATAGAGCCTGACAGATGAATAGTGTCCCAAAAACCGCCAAATTGGATAAATCGCAAACTGCACTGGTAGTACGATATGCATAGTAATGCTCAAAGGAATGAGGCTTGTGCACAAATCACGTGAGGTTCGATAGGGGGAGGGGGGTCAAGAAAAAATCACGATAGATGACGTTGGGGGACGGAGGGGTATAAGGAGACCTCACGTATACTTTTCTACAGTGAACGAACTAAGAAAAAAAATATACCAAATGAGTACATAGGGGGGTTTAGCAAAAAAACCTCACCAAATTTCATCAGGGATGTGTCAAAAAGTAGCCGAAAGCACCTCACGTGATTTGCGCACAAGCCCTAACTTTAAGCACTGTAGTAAAATAGAAGGTCACTTTATTTCAATGATCTTTAACAAGTAGAAAGAAATAGTACATTACTGCAGACGCCGGGAAATAAGGGCTTGCCGGCTGAGTAGGTATAGACGGCCGACCGTAAGGGAGGCCGTCTAGTGATACGAAGCCGGCAAGCCCTTTTCACGGCTAAGGCATGTATAGTGCTTTTCTCAAACATATGTAATGAAATAAAAAAATACATCACTCAAAAAACAAATGTTATATCGCGGTAACCGAAGACAATAAATCCGTGATTTTTCAAAATTGCCGCCGTTTTTTACTGACAATTTAGGCTTGCTACACTATATACATATTTATTATTATACTACTTTTTCGTTACATTTATAACTTGGGTTGAAATTAAAATAAGATTCATTCCAATTGAAGTTAGTACAGCGGATCGCTTATAAGATAAAACACGTTTTTGAACGAAACTTTAGGACAGACATTTTGTCAATGTCAATCAATTGTCTGTGACATCTGACTCACATTATAACCTTTCTTTCATTTATGATGTGTAAAGTTACAACAATTTGAAAAAATTATCAAAATATCACATAGATCCGCCGATCTAACATATATATTGCATATTACGTTCTACAAGGAAACAAGAGAACAACCTAGCATTACCTATAGATATAGATAGGCAGCTGTATTCTACATACACACTATTAATATCACCATGGATTTGTACATGCTAAGTGCACAGAACTTTTTAAAGGTACGTAACTATTATTTTTAAAACAGATTATTAACAAAGTTTTTGACAAATTTAACTGATATTAAATGACGCATTCGACATATGGGGGCAATTGCTTATTGAAATTTTTATTGTTTTTCCAGGTACACTGATATTAGTCAGCTGTACTTCCGAAACTGGTCTTGGCTGTGATAATGTAGCTGACTGTTGATTCTGCTGAGATGGCAAAGGAGGCTGAGGATCTGATCTACCGCGTGGTGACTGTGGATCATGAATTTGGCTGTGAAAATGAAAATGAAAAATAAAAATTATCAACTGGCAATATATGTGCTAGGAGATTTTGGCGGTGGACTATGATGCTTAATGTAAACAGGAGGGTCACGGGAACCGGGAACAGCCTGGCCGTGGATTTATGTAAATTGTTGATGGTTGGGGTACATCATTTTGAGAGTTGGCTGCGTGAGGATTTGTCGCCTTCTGCAACTTTTATCAGCTTTCCAACCCCCATGCATTTTGACCATCAGAAGATTGGCAAGGAGTGTAGCTGAAATACAGCAGAAACAATATCCAGTATAGAGGTCGGGACAATCTAGTTCTTAAAACGTTGCTATTTGCTTAGGCATATATAGAATTGTGTGGCGTCCAATTACTTGTCTTGTACATTTTCTTTTCTTGTAGTTTAGAAAGATTAAGTCTGCCATTTGTACTTTTACTTCTGTCTTTTGTGCAATAAAGTTTAAATAAATAAATGTTATAAGACTGAGCATAATTTTTTTTTCCATTCATGTATGTCTCCGTTCGACTTTGGTGGCAACAGGTTATTAATTGTTAATCCTGCCTCCGCCCTCAATTCTGGTGAAGTACAATTAATTTCTTTGTCGCTGTTATCATCAGAACTCATTATGAAATTATATTTATAAATATCAACAACAAATATAAAAATAGGTACATGACAAAAGTTTTTTTTCATTTTCCCTCCAATCCCCCATAATGTTTTTTTTTTTATGGAAGTTGTCCGTATTTCGCGATGTTGTGTTCCAATAGACCCTATAAGGGCCGTTATACACAACCTGATACTAAAAATTCAATTTCTATAATAATTAAAATAAATGCAGAGGATTTTATATATTGTCTATGGGCTCTGGTGACTTACGTATAGACAGTATTTTAAATTTATTCATCAACACATTGAATTATACAGATTTGTATTCATAATATCAGTTCCTGTGTACTAGGCATTAACGCGGATATTGTTGGTCCGGTGGCTGAATGGGTAGCCACTAGAAAAAAAATTATATCAGCTGTTCATAAACACAGACGCCATGTTTACATTAAAATTAAAAACAAATTACTTCCCGGCCTAGGCCTTCAATTTTGTATGAAATTCCTTTACAGTTCCTTCGAATTGTTCCGCCCGAAACTTGACACTTCGAAGCCTGTTTTGACGCACGTTACGACGATATTTCATTGCATGTTTGAGAAAATAATAATAAGTATAATAACGACCCCATCGCCCGCTGGTATTACCAGCGCAGTCAGTCACGCAGGGCAGCTTATGGCGAGCTGTTGGGGGGTAGCGACCCCACGTACCTGAGTGCTCCTGGGGGATCCTGACGGGGGGTGCTGGGTCGGGGCCTCCGCCTCTGTCTTGCCTTAACCGGCCGGCCAGAGTGGAGTCGCGAGCGTTGCGGCTCGGGGGCCGATGTGGAAACGTAAGGGGTTAGTTGGCTTCGGTTTAACCTATTGACCGCCAAGCGCTCTAGCAATTTACCGTGCCACTGACGCCAGAGTAAAAAAAAAAAGATGTGCCCCAAAATCAATAGGGATTGAAGAATACTTGTAGCGGTTAGAATTACAAAGTTTTTGATCATTGAAATTTGGACGGCTGTGGCCGACGTGGCGTCAAGGGCACGATTTTTTGTTGACGGCCACAGCCGACTGTGGCGCTAAAAAGGTTAAAGCCCAGTATTACACCTCTCCGCCCTTAGCCTTCCGCACCGGTGTTGCCCTTAGGCCACTTTATGTGTCGCTATTTTGTGGGGAACCATCTAGCGGGAGGCGAGTCATCGTCTACCAGTCCCATTTTTGCTATGAGACACTTTTGCTGGTAGACGCCCGATAGTCTCAACCCATAGCCCGATTAGCCAGTCCTCCATTTCATCCCCATAGCCCAATTTGTATTTAGATTCCATACAACCACAATAGTTCTTACATCTTGCGGGTGCTGTCTCTGTGTGCGTCCCGTGACACGGATAGGGACAGCATCCGCTCGATGTACACCTTGCATTTCATTAAATTGTCGAAAGGGCCTCTACGCGTTCGCTTCGGCTCCGTGCACGCCTCCCAAAGGTCCGGGACACTATTGTCCCGTGAGCGGGTGCGACATACAAGTATAATAAAATTGTTACCATTGAAAACTATTAATTCCTGAACAGAAACATATATACTAGTAACTATAAAAGGACGAGGCGGGATAAATCTCTTGCATGTCAGAGGACTTAAGGTTAAAGTGACTACCACTCCTACTGACTGCCACGTGGGTGCCACCGGACAGAGTGCGGCGCCCGCAGACCTCGACGGAGATGACGAGAGGACCCGAATGTCTTCCATAAGAATTAGCCCAAGACCGGAGAAATGAACAACTTAGAGAGAGGCCTTTGCCCAACATCAGCAGTGGGACACCGTACCCTCTTAAATAAAATAAACACAGACAAAAAATACAATTCAATAAGATGTCTGTGAAAATAATAAAGTAGCCAATAAATTATTAAATAATGTAGGTAGTAATATGATCACGTTTAGCATTATTTATCTTTTGTTTATCCATTTAGAAGCCTAATATGTATGAAAAATAATCGCATAATATTCGCAGATATTCTTGTGAATACGAATGCTAATATTTAAAAAATAATAATAATGTGACAAAAAGGGCCTTAAAATTACCCTCGCCTGGATACCAGGGCACTGTGGCATTGACGGCAATGAGCGGGCTGATATGTGGGCAAAAGAAGGTGTTAATATCGGTTGTCCCCAGAATCACAACAATATCATCTCCTCAGACCTTATGATGCTCGCTCGCTCTAACATGATGAGTACCTGGCAGGAGCTATGGGACTCATCTAGACTCCAGAAGGGCAAACACTATGGTGCCATTCAACCGGTTATCCCCAGTAAGCCATGGTTCTTCCGATTTCGCTCTGCAAACAAATGGGTCACTTCCACTATCTGCCGCCTCCGTCTAGGTCACGTCTGCACTCCAGTGTTCTTAGCTAAAATTAGGGTGCGGGACAATTCTCTGTGTGAATGCGGACTTGACGAGAGCACCTTGGATCACATATTTTTCAGCTGCACAAGGTTTTCATACTCCTTATAACTATGATGTTCTACCTAAAAATGTTCCGCGCCCTGTTATATTTCAATCACTTTTGACCTCTATGGACTCTTCTCTCACTGCTATTCTTATAAAATATATTCTAGACCATAATATCAGGTTGTAACGCACTATTTTATTTTAGTTTCCTATTTTCTAAATATTTATTATATTAATATCTTTACTCTTTCCTGTCTATATGTTGGCATGCCTTACTTACTGTCTTCCTTTTCCATCTTTTTCTCTCGTTATTAATAACTGTAAAAATGTCTTGTATTGTCTGTGCCGTCCATAACACAAATGTTATTTGTTTTAGGTTTGAGTCCTGACATATCCTTCAACAAAAATCAAAATTATATAACAACCAATCTCCTTACGTGTGATAAGTCTACACGTCGTCATTGGCGAAATACCTCTTGCTAACATCAGCAAGAAGTGAAAGCCAAGAAGAAAAAATAAATAAATATAAAAAATAAGCATATCACTCAAAAATATGTAGATTCCGGACCTAAATAACGTATATATTCGGGAAAAAATATAATTACAAAACTTTTGTAAAAGTTGATGTTTCCAAATGTCTGGGACATGGGAGCTCTGAATTCTGTTAATGATGGTGTCTGTGTTCACAGTGCATGTCAAGGAGGAAGTTGTAGAGTGCCTGAAAGAGGAGGCGGAGTGGGAAGATAATGCTGCTGATGTGGCCTCTTTATACGCTGGACACGAGGTGAAGGATGAGCTCGTGCTGGGGCCGGAGGGCGTGCAGCCACGCGACATAGCCTTCACACTCTTTGGTAAATTGCTCATATACTAGAGAAATTAAAGGCAAACCCAATATTCAAAATTTACAAAGGCATAACCGATACTTAATTTTTAAATTTCTTGTGTAGTATTATTCTCACCAAGTTTGAATTGATCTAGTTTGTAGATAGTCAGTTTGTTTTCTGGTGCACAAAAATAATTACTTTACAATTTAATAAAATTCTTATTTATTTATATTACGTATATATACCAGGTTGGTCCTGTATCAGAGCAATAAAATAAAACAGATTCTACCCCTCAATCTGAACAACATTTATGAAAAACCTTTTAAAAATAACTCATTTATAATGTAAACCTCTAAAATAAAGTTTATTCAAAGAAGCAATGTATTGCGTAACATTTGATATTTAGTATAGTGATAGCTTTGTCAATGCTAAGGCAAAGTCAAATGTTATCCCACAATTTATCTGCTTTGCCCGAAGGTTGACTGGTAGAGAATGCCTCATGGCATTAAGTCCGCCTTTTGTACGATAAGTTTTCTTTTGTGCAATAAAGATTACATAAATAAATAAGTAAATGTTGGACATGCTTTTTACATTTTTTGAAATAATAAACATATGAAAACAAATCTGAACAGATGTTGTTCAGTTTGAGGATGAAAATGTATGTTTTAATTTTTTACTCCAGTTACAGGCCCCAACTGGTAAATCTTTTTTTTTTATTTGATTTTCTCCTAACTTAAGTTATTTGCCGTTAATTTATTTCATGTGCGTTTGTAGCAGCTCAGGCGTCAGCCGTTACAGCACAGCCCAAACTGAAGGCCTTTGAGTTGCGGCTCGAGCGCATTGAAGACCTCGAGGCGCCGCTCGGCACCGACACGCGCCGGGACAAGGGACGTGTTGAAAACAATCATGTCCAATTCTTTCGCCGTCCAGGCAAGTCGTCTTTGGAATACACTCCCTCTCTCTATTAGACAAGCCCCAAGCAAGGTAGTTTTCAAACGCATGCTACGTAAGCACCTGCTCGAACAAGAGCTCGAATAATGTCTCATCCTATGCAGTAGACACTTCATCGTATTTATTATTATATAATATATAATATACATCTTATAGTATGTAAATATATGTATCATTGTATTTATGGTAGTTAAGTTATTTAATATACATGTATTCACTTGTATCTTGAATACTCTCCGAACGACTAATTTTCTACTCTGCACCCACTTGAAGCATCTCTGTTTGGCCCTATGGTTGACTGGTAGAGAATGCCATTAGGCATTAAGTTCGCCATTTGTACTGACTTTTGTTTTGTGCAATAAAGTTTAAATAAATAAATAAATAAATAAATAAATAAAACAAAGCTCATGTGGGACACGAAATACACAATGAAAAAGAAACCTATGTATGTGATATTTGTAAGAAGAGGTTTGATCTGAAGACCCAGCTGATGGAACATGTTATGATTCATATCCACCATAGCAAGGAGCAGGAAGAGATAAACGTCGCCGATAATGGTGAGTTCGGTGTTTTTATTGGTAAATTGTTTTGCAAGTGAGCTTATCGGCTTATACCTACTTTACGATGCTACCCAGGGTACTTGCGAGTATTGACCTCCCTTATACAACTGTTGCATAAAACTTATTCATTTAATTATTTACCAACCAAGTCCAGTTACATTACATTATGGATTAGGGTACCGAATGTCCTCTCAAGAGCAAATTCTGAGCCACTAACTTAATTGAATGTGCTATATCGAAAACAAAAGCAACTATCCTGTTCAAATCAGTTAAATTGGACCAAAGGCAATTTCTTCTTAATTTAGTAGTGTGGTTGAAGCTTTTAGATGTGTTAAAATGTTGACTCTAAAATAATGCTATGACATGAATGGCGTTAATTCGTGTACAAAAAAAATGAAATTTTAATGAAATATAGCGGCTTCAATGAAGATTCACGTCAATAAAAGATGCTTTCCTAGAGTAACTGTAAGCGGAAATAAAGCTCGGATCTCGATTAGTGTGCCTCGAAGATCCTGGTCGTATGACAGTGGTACCATATAAAAAGTGTGCCCTTTCAAACAAAAATAAATAAAGTTTCAAATCGATCCAGCCGTCTTTAGGAAATCGGCCTCCTTACTCTTCATCATAATTTGCATTACTAGCAGGTCGACTCAATCTTATCTTTAGCCTGACATTTCCGGTTTATATTCCAACTCGGGGTTATATTTATTCATTTACATATGGATTGCTTTAAAGTTACGCTGCTTTATGAACATTCCTCTAACATTATAGTAACAGCAATCCCACCAAATAGATTTTCATGTAAAATGATACCAAGACGAAGCCATACTATAAGTGACTCTCGCCCTAAGGCCAAACTTCACAAACTCTACATATTAGTCATAATACGTGCCTTGGCCATTTCGCTATATAGACATGGCCATAAGGTGAAAAATTTATTCACTATTCATTACTTTTCTGTCATACAATTGTATAAAATTATAATTTTGCAAGGACAAAATAAGTATGAGTCAACTCGAATTTCAATGTGAATGTAAATTCCATAGCTTGCAAAAGTCTCATGTGCCATGAAAAGTATGGAATCTGTTGATAATGGTGTCATTGTTCGCAGTGCACGTGGAGGAGGAAGTAGTAGAGTGCCTGAAAGAGGAGGCGGAGTGGGAAGCGTTAGCCGTCAGAGAACAACCCGTGCTGAGGGACTGTGCGGTGCGGCTCGAGCGCATCGACAGTCTCGAGGCGCTGCTCGAGGGGACGAGGCGTGTTGAACATAATGCCGATGTGGGCAATAGAACACATACAACAACTAATATAGCCACTGAAAAAGAAAGCTATGTCTGTGATATTTGTAAGAAGAAGTTTGATCTGAAGACCCGGCTGATTGAGCATGTTATGACGCATATCCACCGACGCACGGAGCGGGAAGAGAGTATGCGTGGAGTCGCCCGTAATAGTAAGTTATGTTTTTATTGGTATTTTGTTTTTGATCAGTGTGTATGCATGTGTGAGTGCGTGAGTTTAATTTGTGGGAGGACCTTCGACAACAATCTGCATCGTTGTCGATGTCTTCAAACGTAGGTACTAGCAAAATCGACTTTACGATATTAGATGCAAATATCGGTTGTCTCTACCGGCTTATCATGGTTAAAGCTACAAGTCGACTTACGGATATTATAGTAGTTTATGCAACTGTTACATAATAAGAGGTCTTGAAACACGAGTGCGGTTTGTGGACTCGCCTTCGGCTCGTTGGGTAATAGGATCACGCAAGTGTTTTAAAACCTAATTATGTACAGATGCATTCACTATTTTATCTACACACATACTCATCAACATTAATAAATAAATAAATAAATCTGGACAATCTTACACAAATCGAGCTAGCCCCAAACTAAGCAATGGTTGTACTATAGGTACTAAACGACGATATACATGACATATATAAATAACATAATAATAATACCAGATTTTAATTGCCAATGTATACAAATAAGAATTAAAATTATAGTTAATATTACGTTTAATCAAATTAACATCAAAATAATGACAAAATCTAACTATGTACTTTATTTATTGTTCTCAATTAGTCATAATTGTAAATCTTGACGCGAAACCTAATTGGAATTATGTTAAAGTAAGTCGTGTAGAAAAAATAAATGCTTAGCTCATTATAATTATCTTTAAAATTTTGTACGCCTACGCGTAAAACATAGTGAGGTAACCCTCATGTATAATAGCATCCGTGTTACCTACCTCTGTTTAACAAAATAAATTTATCTTTATAATTTTGAATAATCGTCGACGTGCATTGTGTTCCAGCGGCAGCGGGGGGCGGGCGGGGGGAGGGGCGGGAACCAACTCGCGCTCGGGGATATCGATATTCCTGCGAGATATGCGAAAAGAAGTTTCCGGCGCCAAGCAACCTAAAGAGACACGAACGAATTCACACGGGAGAAAGACCTTTTGCTTGTGGAATATGTGAAAAGAAGTTTACACAGTCAAGTAGTTTAAAGACACATGAACGAATTCACACGGAAGAAAGACCTTTTGCTTGTGGAATATGTTATCAGAAGTTTGCACGGTCAAGTCATTTAAAGAAACATGAACGAACTCACACGGGAGCAAAACATTTTTCTTGTAGAATATGCAAGCAGAAATTTAGACAATTAAGTGCTTTAAATGTTCATGAACGCACTCACACGGGAGAAAAGCCTTTTTCTTGTGGAATATGTCAACAGAAGTTTGCACAGTCAAGTAATTTAAAGGTACATGAACGAATTCACACGGGAGAAAGACCTTTTGCTTGTGGAATATGTGAAAAGAAGTTTACACAGTCAAGTAGTTTAAAGACACATGAACGAATTCACACGGAAGAAAGACCTTTTGCTTGTGGAATATGTTATCAGAAGTTTGCACGGTCAAGTCATTTAAAGAAACATGAACGAACTCACACGGGAGCAAAACATTTTTCTTGTAGAATATGCAAGCAGAAATTTAGACAATTAAGTGCTTTAAATGTTCATGAACGCACTCACACGGGAGAAAAGCCTTTTTCTTGTGGAATATGTCAACAGAAGTTTGCACAGTCAAGTAATTTAAAGGTACATGAACGAATTCACACGGGAGAAAGACCTTTTGCTTGTGGAATATGTGAAAAGAAGTTTACACGGTCAAGTAGTTTAAAGACACATGAACGCACTCACACGGGAGCAAAACCTTTTTCTTGTGGAATATGTAAACAGAAGTTTGCGCACTCAAGTCATTTAAAGAGACATGAACGAACTCACACGAGAGCACAACCATACACATGCAGCTTGTGTAAAAAGCAGTTAACGACATTACAAAGTTTAAAGAAGCACAAAGATCGCATCCACGCACACCGTAAACCTTTTTGTTGCGACATTTGTCAGAAGCGGTTTGCGCAGAAAACAACTTTAGCCGGACATATACGGCGGCACATGACCCTGTTAAAGGACTGATTAATCGGTCAGAACTTACTTAAGCCAGCGTATGCAATGTACAGAGATAACGAAATACGATGGTAACACAGAGACGATGATAAAATATGCATCTGATCGCACGATGTCTGCTACCGGTGTCCCTCAAGGTAGCGTACTTGGACCTCTGCTTGGAAAACTACCAACGAAAATTGTTTTGAACGAGATCTAGTAAGTAGTTTTTTTTTAATACCTATCTTTGCACCTAATTTATATGGGGCGCTATACATAGCAGGTGCAAACTTAACTTAACCACTTAGGGATGGAAAGTGTTTGTACGGAACCCTCGGTGCGCGAGTCCGACTCGCACTTGGCCGGTTTTTCTCGTCTACATTAACGACTTACCATATGTTACCAGCCATACGGTTACACTTTTCGCGGACGACTGCTCTATCGTAATTGAGAGGAAAAATTGCGAAAACTATGAGAATGATATCAATAAGTCTTTGCGGACGTAAACTTATAACTATTAATCAAAAACTTTAAAGTCAACCTCCTCTAGACTCAATTTATGGAATTCTATGCGCCGCGCAGGAGTCCCAAAAATATAAAACTAGTTTACAATGGTCCTCTAATTTTTTTTATCGAGGGGGTCATTCGATTCTATTTTTTACTGGATTGCCAACCTTTATTCCATAAATTGAAAGTGTTGACATTATCCTCTTTTTATATCTTTGAAGTAGCGTTATTCTCATTAGTCAAGCAAAACAGGCTTATTTAGAAATAAGGCATCAGTCACAGGATGCCCTTCTCGACGAGGCACTGTTCTTTGTGCTTCGCAATCTAAGCTTTTTTTGCAAGAAATATTTTATGTATGACAGTAAAAATATTCACTAATTGACCCGTAGAAATAAACTTTGACATGCCTCAATTAAATACAAACTACAAAAAATTTGTTTGGACAAATTTTACTGTAATGATTATTATTGTAATAATTAAATTATAGGATTTTACGAATTAGTAGTTTAATATAATTTAATTGTACAACACATAGCTCGTAAGTAGTTAACCCTTAAATGCATGAAATACTTAAACTGTTTTGATTGTATTTATTTTCTTTTTTTTTGTGACTTTTCCGAAACCACTGCCTGCGTAACTTCTATAAAATTAAATACTTACATGTCTTGAAATTTCCAATGGTTTTATTTATTACTCCTTGAATCCTGAGTCTGGTTTCGCCGAGTCTGCTAGCTGCCCATTGTCCTTTGTCTTGAGGAAAGATATGGCGTCAGAGTTGGGCATTCAGAATTAGATCATTTTAAATGACGCACCGCAAGAATAAATCTACCTACTAACCGTGAATTTGAATTAAAATTAATGATCGTTATGATCGTAATTTTAATTCAACTAACCGTCAAACCCTTTGAGCGCCGAGCGGCAAAGCAATTCACCGTGCCACTGACGCCAAACCAAAAAAAAAAAAAAGTGCTCCAAAATCAACAGAGATTAAGAAACACAGATAGTGGTTTGAATTAGCATGTTTTTGACCACTGAAATTTTGACGTCAATAGACGTCGTTGGCGTCAGTGGCACGAATTCCCGATGACGTGATTTGCCGTCTTTGGCGGTCAAAGGGTTTAATAGGTTATTTTGACTGGTCGACTCCTGATGATGAATCGCGAACAGATTCTTAACGTATCGAGCCATATTCGATTTCTACGGCGTGAGTGAACCCGTTGTGTAGGTATTGTTGTAATTTTACCGTGTTACAGTAACATGCGAAACTTGATGATAGAAATAACATACCAGGCTAATTTCAAACAATCACTCTAATATTATATTCTTATTCTCATTTAAATTAACATTTGCCTATTTCTAAACTAATATCTATATCTAGCGGCGCATGGCGCGGACCAGGGCGCGCTGCCCTCAAGCCGAAGCGATCCGCAGGCCCCGACGGTATTCCACCTTATGTTGTCAAAGACTGTAGCGCAGCGCTAGAAGATCCACTTTTACATATCTTCAACCTATGTCTGTAATAGTACATTACGGCAGAGACCAGTAAGTAAGCCATACTGGCCGAGTAGGAATTAGACGGACCGAGCCGTAGGCGAGGTCCGGATATAATACGAGGCCAGGATGGCTCTTACGGTCGAAGCAAGTATAGTGCTTTTCTCAAAAATTAAACAAGAAAATTAGATTAAAATTATATTTTGTAGGTGACATTCATATTCGGCCATTTTCCAATGAATATTTTTGTTATATCCCATTTTTATTATTACACATCGTGATATTCGTCGTCGCAGGCACCATTAACTCCCATGATAACAACCTATAACAAAAATAATTATGAGTTTATACTTGGATAAAAGATATAGTTATATCGTTATCAAATAGACCAAATAGTGGCAGCATTTATTTACCTTCATCGCCAAAATGGTTATTATCTAGAGCTTGATTTAAGAACTTTTCTATATTTTGCTGCTGAATATTTGTGATTTCTTTCCTTTGTAGCCATCCGATTGTCTCAGAAAGATTGTTGAAATATTCTGACCTTATCACACATTATCTGACCAATTATTAACTTAATTTTCTTCCTTCCATTTTCCATTTAATGAATCTCTTGTATTTTTTATATATCTCCTTGGATTTAGTCGGAAGTAAATTATTTTAGCTAAATCTGCCTCCGCTTTTAAGTATGGAGGAGTGCCGTCTATTCGGAATCTGACTCGTCTGCACTCATTTTAGCTGAATTATTGTAATAGATCACACAAACAAATTTGAAATTTTTGTCTTTTAATTTAAATCCCGCCTTAATTTCTTTTTTTTATAAATACTGCGTTTAATTATTTGCACTGTCTTACAAATCTAAGTCTTAAAGATAAAATTTAATTATTTTTATACATTGTTGTATTTTCTAACTAATTTTCATATCATAAAGCTTACCTTCAATTTTAACTCCGAGGTTTTTTCTAAACGACACAAAAAAGGAAGGAATTCCGAAATATTATTGTCATTTTATACAGCACAATTATGAACTAAACGCTGCATACAAACTTCCGCACTAAACCTTGTCGCTACTTTTTTTTTTTTAAATATGCATCTTGAGTTACGTTTATACTGCCAATAGTGCTAACCTCTTTTTATTTTACATTTGCTCTTAGTGTAAATTGCAAGTGTATACTGCAATGTCGTCTCTTTATATTTAATCTATGAAAAAGGGACGCCACTTTTTAATTTCTACAATTTGCTGTCGCACTGTACTTATAATTAAAACAATTTGTGGAATGCATCCTTTTTCCATTTATATACGACCTCATCGCCTTCACATCCTTAGTTTTTTTATAGGTCGGTGACGATGTAAATCGTGTTTCGATATTCAAATATCTTGATACGTAATAGGAATTACATACTTACTTACTGGACAAATATTGATTCCAAATTTAAAATCTCGCTGTTTACTGGACACTTCTAAAAAGTCTTCGGTATGTTCCACTTACTGTAGTCTATCTAGCGATGGTAAGGCAACATTACATGCAATTTTTGAGAAAAGGTATTTACCCGGACTGTTGGAAAACAACGCGGGTCACGCCTGTTCCCAAGGGAGAAGGTGGAGCAGATGTGAGTGGATTCAGGCCAGTGGCGGTTCTTTCGACATTCGCCAAGGTCTTTGAGTCCACGATGCACGCGGTAATATTTCCACAGGTGAGCGCGAGATTAAATGAGGCGCAGCACGGCTTTCGACCCGGCCGCAGCACTGAGAGTAATCTATTGTGCTTCATGAACTACGTTGCACCGGAATTGGACCATCCGGGCGGGCAAGTCGATGTTGCCTACTTTGACTTTAGAAAGGCGTTTGATACTGTAGACAACGACGTCCTGTGAAGTTGGCAGCAGCTGGGTTCACACCGCGCCTACTAATTTTTTTTTCCCACTATTTAAGAGGCAGAAAGCAGTATGTGGAGTACAAAGGCTATACCTCAGAGTCCTCAGACTGCTATAGCACGCTGTCAGGAGTCAGTCAGGGTAGCAACTTGGGGCCTTTGGAGTTCACTCTAATGATCAATCTGACTTGTAAAAGTGCCCTTGTGGCCTACTTACTGAATAAATTATTTCATTTCATTTCATTTCAATGATCTCCCGACAGTGGTTAAAAATGCAACCTGTCTTTTGTTTGCAGATGACTTGAAGCTGCTGTTAAAAATAAGAGACGCAAACAATTACCTAACTGTAACGAATTGCAAAATGACATCGACAGAGTGTTACAGTGGAGTGTTTTCAAACAAGCTATATATTCTTCAACTTGTCAAAGTGCAGTGTCATGTCTTGCAGTAGAGCACTTTTCCCGCTGCAGCGCGATTACCATGTGGGCGGGCAGCCGGCGCCCGGGTGACAGACGTGCGGGATCTGGGTCTTAACATCGCATCTGACTTATCGTTCCGAAAGCACATTACAGATAGGTACCTGTAAAAAAGCCTTCAGAACCTTAGGTTTCATACTGCGCCAGACCAAGTCATTCTTTAATACCGCCGCAGTAAGGGCCCTGTATAACGCGTTAGCATGTCGTCAGTGCCCAGGAAGAATAACAGAACATTAATGAATAAAACAAACAAAGTCACTCCTAACCTGCGCTCCGCTCCGCTAATGCTCAGTTGCGAAAAACAGCATTATTAAGCTTCAGTACCGTTATTCGAAGCCTAAATTAATATTTGGGAGAGTGGCAACACTCGTTTGCTGTGACGTGACGGTTGCTGATTGGTTATTACACCCACTCCTTTCACCCCTCCACCGGTTTAACATTCCTGCCACCAGGTGGCGCCGCTACGGCGGGAGCCCGTGCGCGCCCTATTCACTACCTATTTCTCTCTAATTCCTTTCATTAAAATGATACATAACTAATTATCATTGCAAACACAATCAGTCACATTGGCGTCTGGCCACCAGGCGATAACAGACAGATCTCAAATATTAATTTAGGCTTCGAATAACGGTACTGAAGCTTAATAGCAGTGTTTTACCAAACAATCAAACACTTATTAAGCGAAATACCTTATTCGAAGCCTATACTTTTAAGTCTGCCAGGTGGGTAGATTTAAAATCAAATGCAATGTACCATCTACACACTCTTTGCATTATTTCAAAGGTGTTTTAGGTTTTTAAATGAATGTATAGGCAATTGAGTGCTTTTATTATGATCATTCATGTTAAACTGGATGTCGCGGGCGCGGGAATGCAAACTAACTTGCGATTATTAACATCAAAACACTTCCACTTTACGTTTAGTAACCAAATCCACAAATCACCATATTAGAAACATTATCTAGGTATGATAGTCACTACAAAGCACAAGATAGGGAAAACAGTATGGTATTGAACTAGCGATTCGTCAAAGACACCGTACGCGAGCATTCTCAACAGAAACAAGCAAGTAAACTTAGCGTCTTTTAAACTGCTTCGCGCGCTGTCAGTTAGACGTTCCGCTAGGGCAAGATGGCGCCCTTGTCCAACCCATATTTATGGTCAGCCGCCGTCACGGCCAGACTGACAGTCGACCGTCCTCGGGCGAACAGAAAACTTTATTATTTCGTCTCGTCGTCATCGCAATTGCGCTCGTCCAACCTGACACTGTGGCTAAGAATACTAGAGCCCCTCACATACTTATCATACAATATGAGCATGGACCGGGCATGTACGTCCTTTCAACCAGCCACGAGGACATGGCGAAATTAGCACTGCCCCTACGACCAGCTATCAAACATCTATCATCCAACATTGTCAATAAGCGACCAGAGCGTCCCTTCGACCAGCCACATGACGTGGACCGGACGTCAATGTTCATATCAAACAGAGCGTCCCTTCGACCAGCCACATGACATGGACCGGACGTCAATGGTCTTATCAACTAGTGCGTCCCTTCGACCAGCCACATGACATGGACCGGACGTCACTGATCTTATCAACCGGTGCGTCCCTTCGACCAGCCACACGACCTGGACCGGACGTCACTATTCCTGCCAACCTGTGCGTCCCTTTGACTAGCCATATGAGTATGACCTAGACCGGAGGTCACTTACTACACTCTAATACTCAATCTCTATCAACCTACAATAACAAGGAACACAGCAATTTCAATTCCACTGTGTATATTGTCCCCAAAAGTAATTTCTGAATAGATACCAAATGTTTCTTTACCTGAACTCGATTTGGCGGTGTCTGCCCTTCTAATACAACTAGTCACGCGACACATCTTCGCCAGCCACTCTGTGACAGCACTGAACAGAAATAGGTAGGCAACATTTTCTTGCGGGAGAAAAAGTCACCCGTCACAGCCGTGCTGGCGATGATGTGATTTTTAGGCGAACTCGAAGTTGCCTTGAGAGTTTCTGAATTTACCACTGAAAGACTCGGGCTTGCGATGAAGATTCAGTGCCCCCAGTTAAAACATTCGAGCCTATGGTCAAACATCGATCTCCACTTTTATCGACACGTAACTCAGTACCCGACGCCGTCTCGGCCTCCTCATTGTTTAATAAATGATCAATTATTAGCATCACGGTTCGATGGTTCTGGACGCAAATTTGTGCGTACTTATTTATGAAAGCAATTAGTACTTACCCGTAATTTAACTCGTAGCACCATTCGTACACTTTTTACATTCCGGTTTTTGTAATTTTTATTTTTAAAGATAGATTCGTCCATCGGCCTCTATAATATAGCAGATACATTTAGCTTCCTAATTAAAAAGTTAGAAGTAGCCTACTTTTACAACAAACGAGTAGGTAGACTTTTAGTAGAAGCTGTCAAATGTCCGAATCTACCCCACTCAAGGGGCACATTCGTACATGGGTCGGGGAACATTCAGACAGTGTGAGATAACTTCGTACATGTTAAATAAAACAGCAATTATAATATCAAAAATAGTTAATATGGTCTTTAAAAACAAGTCAATACCCGCCAATCCCATTGGCGGATATTTCCGATTCAATTCTTTGGCATAATCATATGACAGCTTTCTGACTTTTGAGCCCGCAATGCATTTTCGAAAATTTTCAATATATTCGATCAATTGTGACTCTATTTCGTTAGAAAACTCTTTTTCGTATAATTCCGAACTATTTTTGCTAATTTTCTGAAATAAAAAGAAACATGTTAATAGGAGGTACATGCATGACGTATATGAATGTGCCCCAGGTGTAGGCGTACGAAACTGCCCCGAAGGTCAAAAATAAAATATGGGTAACTACACAAAATTCATGAAGAGAAATACACAAAATATGTACTTTATCATGGAAATGATAGTATTTACTTACTTTTGATCAACAAAGTTTTCAGATTTACCGCTTCATTTAAGCACGATACATCCGAGAAGATCGACGATAAATTTATTTAAAGGGTGCGAAAACAAATAACGCCCTCTCGTGTCGCTCTTGGTAACCGCACTGACAGCTAACTTCGTGGTCCACCGGGCGCCGTCAGCGCCTACCCACACACACAAACCCGTAATAAATATATTGTCCTGATAAGCTCTAATAGTGACTGTATGAAGCTGCCCCGTGTATGAATGGTGCCAATCTTCCCCTAATGGTCGTTTTTCAATTTCCAATACAGCGGTGATAATGAATCGACTTAAAAATGAAACTGTCAAGTTTGGTTGAGATCAAATTGTTTGCTAATTTTAATACAGACAACCTTCTCGAAATGGTTTTACTACAACTCAATTGCGACTATAAACTTTTTTTTTTTTTACAAAAACTGACCGGCGATCGACCTCAGCAGAACCCGACAGTGGCTACGAAGTCGAAGACCCCGCTCGCTGGCTCAGCAACAGCCCACTCACCTCTACCTTGAAGAGACCCAAATTACAATTTCCAGATAATACACATGATGGGAGCGAGTCGTTAGCGGTTCGAGTTCGAGTATTAAAATGATGACGCTAAACGTATTCTTACAAGACTAGGATAAAGCGCTCCACTCCTGTCCTGGAGTTCCGATGGTGAAACGGCTACGGCGGGATTGAATCGTGTGCATACTCTCCAAAATATATCCGATAGAAAACTGATAAGCTGGTAACTTTGCGCCGATATTCGAGGCTCTGGAAGTCACCCCCAGCTGGCAAAGCATTATCAACTATGACTCTTAGAGATCGCGTTTTACTGAATCCAAGGCAACTAGCTGATGGTACTTGTCAGAGCCATCTCACCCAATGTAGTACTCCATGCACGAACGAACGAACCTAAGCTTGGGGGTAAAAAGGGATTTTGTTTGTTTGTCACGCGTCCTCCCTGATTAAGGAACTATTAAAACAGTGGTGGAGTCCAATCTCGATTCATCATCTAACGAATTAGGGTGTAACTAAACAATCCTTAAATACTGGGCCTTAATACCCATCATGATCTCAGTATTTCGTGAGATTTGATACGGTAGTCTATGTGCTAGTTCAATGTGACCTAATTAATTTTGCCGGGATTATTTAATTTCATGCACAATAGTATTTAAGTTACTGCTCAGGTCAGCTATGACACGTTTTAGTGCACAGCACTAGCCAAATCAATGGAAGACGCTATGTTCCAAGATTACAATTATTTTGTAAAACAGTAAGTTTCCCCGTAAACCATATTAGATATCGAGGGACAAATTAAACTGGCATCAAGAGGTATCTTTAATCCGTTATTATTATTTTTTTCTGTACAAAATGTTTTTTTTTTTTTACAGTATCCGAGATTTCGTTGGCACACTTTTTCTCGACAAATAACCACGTTGATTCTATTGTCCCATACAACTTAAATTTCCGTGGTGTTGTTCCGTGCATCTATGGTGTCGCGAACTATCGCGAACGTGAATGTAAATGCCAGCGCTTCTTGCAGAGATGGCGTCATCTACGGCTAGCATCTACGTAAATGACGTTACTATGACAACAGAAAGATGGCGGAGGGAGCGAACTAGGGACGAAGGCAGGTTGACGGACTCTGCTTGGGATTAATGAATCAGTTATAGTAATATCAACTATTATCTATTCTGTCATAATACCAGCAATTAAGTCACAAAAAGGGTTTCTTAGATCTAAGACTGACCGAGAGGTCGGGGTCATTTACACAGATCAGTTAGTACTTGCGGTTGACGATGTTCTACATGCATAATTGCCATAGCCTCGAGCTCATGAGGGTAGTATCGCAACTCAACTTTAGTCAGCACTTGACCTTCTATTTGTATGAGAAGGTATTCTAAAACCAAGAGAGCTAGCGTCCATGTGTAGCTCTACCTATAACACGGGTCCAAAATGGTAAGTACTGGCTCGTTGGTGCTTTTATCGTGTTTATCGTCCACCGGATATTCTTAAACGTATCGCACTATTTAATTTGACCATTAAATTTACTAAGCGGGTACAATAAAGGTCCAACAACATGAGTAAATCCTGGCGGAGCCAGCCCTATCCACATAGGTTAGGCCCGGGTTAGACAATCGCTATGCAGCACCCCAGGCACCCCAGATCCGATTAAAGATGAACCTTAGACGAGTAAGCGCCACGGGCGGCCGCGGCCGCCCGGGTCGACGACGGCTAAAGCCGCCACTGAATCTACAGATTAACTTCCTAAAATAAGAAGGTAGACCCACAAAAACACCGGAAAATTGTTTTAAGTGCTGTGTCTAAGTAGCACGTAAGATGATCCGCTTTCAAATAAGAAAGATACAGTCTCACCCGACAACGCCATCAGACCTCGCGACGCTCGATGCCTGCAAGAATTGACGTCTTTGATACTTGCGTCGATACCGCTCTTCTTGTTAGAAGATGTTCAATTTTCATCATCATCACCATCATCAGCCAAAAGACGTCCACTGCTGAACATAGGCCTCTCCCAGAGAACGCCACCATGACCGGTCCTGCGCCGCCCTCATCCAGCGGCCTCCTGTGACCTTTACCAGGTCATCGGTCCACCTTGTGGGGGGCTGCATCGTCCGGTGCGTGGTCGCCACCCAAGAACTCGATGGCCCCAGCGGACGTCGGTTCTACGAGCGATGTGCCCTGCCCATTTGCCACTTAATTTCAAGTTTACCGCACTCAAAACAAATACACAAACACACACACATACACGCACGCACACAGGTAGAGGTTCCTATTTTTTTTTAATCACTTTTGGTGTGTAGGTATTCCTTCAGCTTAGACGCCAGTCTTCACGCCGCTTCAAACACTCAGTATATTCAGTAGTGCCTATAATTTCTCGGCATTAATGATATCTACCGGTAAATTTGTTATTTGTCTTTGTCTTGATGATATTGTTTTATTATTATTATTTTTTAATCAACCGTTCCGTTTTTGGTATTTGCTCAAACATGTTCCATAATCTACTTACAACTTCTGTCGCCGTTTCTTAGGCACCTAAATGGGACCTCATAACATAATATCATCAAAATAATCCTGGACAACTTAAGGTCTTGAAAATTACAAGCCAGGTTAAATCTGAAAGTCACATTTTGTCAAACAAGCCGCAGTTCGCCCCCTTTACAGCACTTTACGCGTTATTAAGTGCTAACAATAAACCAAAACTAATCGTTTACTGTTTAGAATAATCTCGGTCACTTTGCACCAACTCTCTATAATCGGCATCTGCGTCATCTGGATTAAATTGTAGGTAATATTACTTAGCTTCCATGTAAACCTTGTTCGCCATTAGATTGCATTTTAATCGATCCCACATCTGATATAGGCAATCGAGGGCCTTTATTATCATTCATGTTAAACTGGAATGTCGCGGGCGCGGGAATGCAAACTAACTTGCGATTATTAACATCAAAACACTTTAAAACACTTCCACTTTACGTTTAGTAACCAAATCCACAAATCACCATATTAGAAACATTATCTAGGTATGATAGTCACTACAAAGCACAAGATAGGGAAAATAGTATGGTATTGAACTAGCGATTCGTCAAAGACACCGTACGCGAGCATTCTCAACAGAAACAAGCAAGTAAACTTACACTTAGCGTCTTTTTAAACTGCTTCGCGCGCTGTCAGTTAGACGTTCCGCTAGGGCAAGATGGCGCCCTTGTAATATGGGTCAGCCGCCGTCATGTGTATACTTGGAAAGTATCAAAATATGTTATTTGTTATGCTTGTTAGTTATTGCTAATTAATTAATTTGTTGTGTAATTTGTAATGTAACTGTTCAATGATATTTTTATGTTTTCGTCTGAAGGACATCGATTCCATGGTCATGAAAAAAAAACTGATAGGAGCATAGAGTAAATTATATATACTGAGGATAGGAGTAAAACCCGCTCCAGACCTTCGATCCGATCCGATTTATCGGAAGAAGTCGGATAATGTATACTGTTTTAGGACCTAACTATTGCACTACACATTATCCGATTTCCTAACAATTACGCTACACATTATCCGATAAGTAGGATCGGATCGGGTAGGATCGGAACGGGTTTAAAACCCGTTCCAGACTTCTAACCCGTTCCTAATTCTCTTTGGAGAATATAATCACTACGTTTTAAGAGGCGGCTCTCATACTAGCCAATAGAATCAGTCAAGAAACAGTTTGCATGGCAAACCAATACCATAATGTACGTCAAAGAACCAACAAACAACAGTAGTACCAACCTAACAGACTAAAATAGTGTAGCGCCCTATACGCTCGCTTTTTTATCGATATCGATGAAATGAACAGGGTTGCAATAAAGGCTAATACGTAAACTATTTTTTTTTTCTCGAAATTATGATAGTTTTGTCTCCACATTTAAGTCGTATGGTGTACAGTGAATAATAATAATGATATAATATTAATTCGAATACAAGATTCGACTTAAATGTAGACCCGAAATAAAATTAAAAACTTTTACTAATTATTTATTGTTACACATTCTTAAATTTGTATTTTATTATCAAGTCTTCTTTTCCCACTGACTCGACCCACTGCCTGCATCTGAAAATATTTTATAATTAAAGCAGTTATAATTTCTTATATCTAAGATAAAATCAAAGACTCATAACGATTCGGTTAAAAACTGCCAATTTTTTTTATTACTGTAAAACAAGTGGACATTGATTTGCACGCATCAGGTATAAGCTGAATGGGTATCATAAAAGAATCAGTATTTTTATGGTCATATTTCATGCTAGTCCTCACACAATTCGACTTTACGTAATTATTTGCACTGATAAACAAATAAGCCTGCATATATGTAGTTATCGATAGATACAGTACATCTCTAGTAAACAATAAAAATGGAAATAAAATGTATCTAATTTAGTATGTTTATAACCTGCTGCACTTAAATATGGCTAAAAATTGCTATATCAATACTTACTGGTCTTCGTCTAAGGGAAATTTCGCCATAAACATAAAACATAGTTCGATTTGCACAAATTTCACAAGTTATAAACCGTCTTTTCGGTGGCATTGTCACAAAATATATTCACTAACCAGTGTTCGATCACATTTCACTACTTTCAATTACAAATTAAGACCAAAACAATTAAAAATGCACAAAAATAATCAAGATATAATAAGACGAAACGCAAAGTCCAACAAAACAATATGGCTGACGAGGGATGACCACAGATTAAGGTGCGTCCACACTTGTATCATTTCGCCGATCCGATTCCCGTTATGTATCTCCACCGCGTATCGTGCTGTTTGGACGCTCACTGCGGGCACTCCGTATCATTTGCGCCGTCGCGCGAAGAAACGCGTCCACACTTGCCGTATTGTATCCTCGTCGCGTATCGCCGCACCGATCATTTCGGCGTGCAGTAGTTTGGACGCTGTCCGCATCGTAGCACCGTATCACCGCCCCGATCATTTCATTTTGTTTGTGATCGTTGTTCTGTGCGGAGTTGCGTCCCATTTAAAATGACTGTCCTTGTTTTTATTATAGATAATGTGAAAGTTAGGTTCTTGAACGGGAACCACGTACCGGAAGACACCGCGTGATTAGGTCTTGTGTAATGTCACCCGCTCACAGAAATATAACCTACATATGACTGTGCTTGTTTTATGACAATGCGGCAGAAAGGTTCTTGAGTGAAGACCGCGTACTGGATGACGCCGCGTGGGGAGGCCTTCAATTATGGAACCCGCTCACGGAGACATAGCCTTCGTATGACTGTGTTTGTTTTATGGCATGTGGCAGAAAGGTTCTCGAGTGGAAACCGCGTGCCGGAAGACGCCGCATGGAAAGGCCTAACAAAGTAGACAGTCCATCAGTGGTATGATATTTTTTTAATAATCGTAAAGATAGGTATTAAAAATAAAAATTCACAGATCTCGTGCCTTTCACGACCTTCTGGTACATTGGAAATGCACTTAGATAGGGCAAACTATAATGGAAACAACTCTTTGCGCAAGAGAAACACAAGGGTTAGTAGCAGGTACCGGCGAGTACCGTTATTTTTTATAAACGGACTACGCCCTTTTACAAAGCTCAGCCTTTTTTTCGCCTTTTGCACACACGCTTTCGTCCGCCAGATGTGGAATCATCAGCATTACCCAAGCCACGCTATTCCTACGTTCGAGAAGACGAAGTATAGAAATAATAATCATAATTTTTTAGTTGAAGGAACTTTCTACTTCATGTGTCAAACAATTTATCTTGTAACAAATGAAAAAAACAGTCTATAGGTAAGTTCTCGTTCTCTACGTATAAAATAAGATAAAGGATAGTGGAATTAGTGGAGTCATGAAGCAATAGTAATTATATTGTTAAAATAAGTTGAGACCATGAAAAAAATAGGACTTCATTGTTTATAGCCACTCAATTGCTTTTGGTAACTACGGCTACCTGTCAACGCTTTTATTTTATTATATAAATAGAGTGCAACTCAAAATTCGAAGAAAGTGAGTAGATAGTGCCGCTTACGAGCAATAATACAAAAAATTGACTATGAAAAGGGTGGTACAGAGCCTGTCGCACGTGTCACAGTGATAATAAAATAAGTTGAAAATTAATATTTGCTTCATCACGCCATCGCCACGTAGTAGGCAGAGTAAATTTTGTTTTCTCAAACATGCAATGAAATATTGTCTTTACGTTCCTTATAATAGGCTCGGAAGTATCGCTTTTTGGGCGCAACAACTCGAGGGGACTGTAAAGGGATTTCATACTGCTTTTCAGGCCTAGGCCTAGGCCTGCAAAGTAACTTTTTTTTGGTTTCAACAACAAGGTCATTCACACGGCTGGCTGGTTTGACAAAAAGCAGGTTTTGTTTTTAAAGGTTGCAGTTGGTTGTTAGACTAAAATGTCCTATTTGTCAATTAATAAAATGTTGTTCTTTGAAGTATATTTTTTTATTTCATTGTATGTTTGAGAAAAGCACTATACATGCCTCGTCGTGAAAACGGATTCCCGGCCTCGTATCACTATCCGGCCTCGCTCGCACGCTCGCTCGGCCGTATATACCTACTCATTTTCCCGGCCTCTGATGTAATGTACTATTTGTTTAATTTATACGATTCATTTTCAAAGTACTAGAAGGGCACGAGATTGTATGATACATAGGTAGTAGATTGTATAGCAAATAGAGAACCAAAGAAATAAAAAAAATTTACATAAAAGTATTTTATTGTATACATTATATATTTTTTTTTCTTACTTTATTACAAACATCTAAAAACATCAAGGTTTACAAGTTAACTAAAAAAATATTAAACTTACTAGTACACGAAACTCACTAGTATACGCGCGCGCCGCACGCCGCGAAAACTCCGCCACATAAAGGTAAAGCTTTCTCCAACTCCATTACAGATAGTAAAGTTCCGTTTTTTGCAAACTGTAGCCCAACTCAATACCCCGAGTGCTTTTTTTAATTTTTTCGATATCGCTTTTCGTTTTTGAGGTATCGTCGATTTAAGTTGAGAAGTCGCAAAATAATCACGTAATTTTTCGACAATTTTGCACTTTTTCGAAAAAGTTTTTGACTTTTTCAACTTTTTTTACACCATCTTGTAGATCTCGTCAAGACACGTCTTTTGATACCCCATTGACCCGCGTAGCCCCAAAATTGACGACGCCAGAGCGATGTCGCACTTTCGCTGAAAACGGTCCCCTACCAACGCGATCGAAAAAACATTTCCAATGTTAAAACCAATGACCGCAGCGTGGATCGATGACTCAAATAGCGCCTTTGATGATCGGGCAAAAACCCACTCGAGATGGATCACGGCCGATCCTCACCCCGTATCCTCACCGCGTATCATGAACGGAAGTGTGGACGTCACGCCGTCGCGATCATGCAACACTTTCCTGATCGCGAGTGTGCGGGGTACTGAAGATACGCGTATCAACATCAACATGGATTTCGAGCGAGCGTTGCATGATCGCGACGGCGCGACGTCCACACTTACCGTTCATGATACGCGGTGAAGATACGCGACGGGGATTGGATCGGCGAAATGATACAAGTGTGGACGGAGCCTTAGATTACAGAGTACTTTATCGATTACATAGAACTATACTGATGGAGTATGGTGGCTATTGTTTGCCATGTAAAGTCCATACAAAAGTTTTTTGTTCCTAGTTGCGTTAGACTAGACTGATAGTGATATTTTCGAGTAGGGGTTTTGTACGGCCACGTTTTGTACAGCCACGTTTTCCGAGTCCACTTTTTTGGATTCGGAAAACGTGGCCGTACAAAACGCGGCCGAGCAAAACTGGCTTCGGAAAACGGGCCTGTACCGAGGTTGTCCGGGCCCGTTTGTCACAGCCAGGTTTTGCTCGACCATGTTTTGTACAGCCACGTTTTCCGTGTCCATAACTCTAAATCCCATGGACGCGGAAAACGAGCCCGGACCAATTATGCTCGGCCGTGTTTTGTTCAGCCGTGTTTTGTACGGCCACGTTTTCCGTGTCCACTTTTGACAGCGGGCCACAGGTAAAGAATATTTGACATATAGAGTGAAAATGTAGGGATGGGTCGACGACTGTTTGTTTACGATTCAGTAAAACTGGTAAAGTAAGGCCGGTTGACACTCCGCATGATTCATACCGTACTCTTCGCACGGTGTATATAAGAAAAAGACGGCAAATGTGTTTCTAAATCTAACCCTAGCAGGTGTGTACATATTGCATATTTTAGTCTATGTTGAGGACGTTATTCTTATTTTAATCGTACAAAGTGTGATTTTTGGTGTATGAAAGACTGAAGTACACGGACGCCCAAATTCCCTACTTTCCCTAGCCCAGCCCAGACAAAACAAAATTCTTACAAGCCAAAGAAAGGCACATGGAAACGGAAAGGCGTGATTTATAATTTATAATTTTAGCAGCTTCGCAGGGCTTTTGATTATTGTAATGTTTGTTGTGAAATAAATAAATCATATTAATAATAAAGAAATAACATCGAAAAGTTGGTTCGACTCGACAACTGGATTAACTTTCGAAGTTTGCGATCAAAATGGTACTATGGATTGTTTGTGGGGCTGCGTACAAGTCACGGACGTGGATACAGCAGCACGAGACGCACGGGCATTGGTAAAGATATCTTTCTCGTGTCAAGCTAACCTATACCAGATTGTGAAGTGAAGCATGCGATGACCGCTAAGGATGCTTGGAAGCTGTTGTTGGATACATTTGATGATAAGGGGCTATATAAACGAGTACTTCTTTTGCGACAGTTACACCGTGTCGATTATAATCATTTTTTATGTATGAAGTGTGCTTACATTGATGGTGTTCTTAAGCTCGTCACGGTGACTTCGTTAAGGTGATTCATGATGCAGAGATTCTCTTATCCGGGTTACCCGAGGATTTTAAGGTACTGGTGTCCAGCCTCGAGACAGCAAACCTTAATAAAAAATAAGCAAAGTTGTTCGAACACGCTTACTTCAGGAGGATCACTGGTGAAATTCTTCCATGAATCACTAAAAACAATCCAAAGAAATTCAGCATCAGTTGCACTTACTGTCGCAAAGGTGTTCATACAAAATATAATATCTTTGTTTGTTTTGTCAATGTTTTAAACAGAAACAAAATGAAGTGAAGAAAAATGGGCAGGAACAGACCATGTATGTATCCAGATACTTGGTATGACAAGCTAAGGAATTTATTATGGATTCTGGATGAGTTATGTGATAGCTATAGCAAACAGACAGCAATTATGAAGTGAGTTTAGTTAATTTAATTTTGGTTAGTGATGTTACAAATAAAGGTTTTGTGGTTGTCTTTTCCAAAGATAAATTTATAGTACTTGTCAAATCACAGGCAAACAGTTTTAACTCCCGGAAATCGAAGAAAATATTATATTTTAACTGTTAACAAACATGACGGGCCTTATAAAGTTAAAGTAAATCTGCAATGTCGACCTTTTTCAGGCTGAAGACAGCGTGCTTACTAAATATGTTACCTGCCTTATGGGGAAGATTGTTTCCTCGTTCAAGTGCAGGCTGTGCTAAAAACCTTCTGCACCTGGTACACAGTGACATCGCCCAGCTGTGGTGGAGCTTGTTATTTGTTGATATTTACTGATGAGATTCTCAAGACATACATTTGGCCTCGTTTTGAAGAGAAAGTGTGAGGTAAGTTCCCATTTTATTGTTTTTATAACTTTAGTTAAAAGATAAACAGGTCTGGGAATTAAGGTTTTATGCACTGATCAGGGTACAATACAATACAGTACAATACAAAATGCTTTATTATATTACACACCAAAAGAAGTTTACAAATTAAACACAGAAACAATAATTTCAATAACGATAGACAGTAGGCGGTCTTATCGCTAAAGAGTGATCTCTTTCAGACAACCTTTGGGTAGTGGAGTTGATCAGTATAAGCCACACAATGAGTAGGTGATGCAGAAGGGGATGGGAGAACAAATAAGCAGGTAAACATAACATATGCCTAAATAGATATGTATATAAATAATAAACCTACTTAAACATATATAAATATAAACATATACAAGACAGGTAAAGAACACATACACCTCTGACTGTGAAATGAAGAAAAACAGTTTCAAAAATCACACTTACATTTAACAGATAGATAGATAGTATTCTTTTATTTTATTTTTAAAGATCACTGGAGATTTAGCACTCCGCATTTCTACTGGAAGCGAATTCCATAACAAAAGAGTTTTAAATGTAAAAGAGTTTGAGTAAAATTTTGAATGTGAGGAGTGGACAGTTAAAAGAAAAAAAATTGCGCACCTTGTAGACGAAAGGCGGTTAAAACGCTCTTTTTAAGATACAAGGGAGTTGCTCTGTGGAAAAGTACGCCATAAAGAAGAGTAAGAATGTGAGAGTTAAAGAAGCCATTTCGGTACCCTATTGACCTGCTGTACAAAACTACTGAGTGTGAGGTAGCTTTTTGTCATTAGGGCCATCACTCGAACTCATAGCACTGTATTCATCTCTGATGGACACAAGCCTACGCCCATCGCTGCATATATAACTATAACTACATTTGCAAGTACTGCGATATTAAACTTCTTTCAGTCCCAAGTGCCAAAATGATATTGATACATTGGCTATTGATGTTGTCTTACAGGGCTACTGAAGGGATTTTGAATTGCACAAGAATTAAGTAAACCATGTTGTGTTTACCAGAGTTTAAATATAACCAGGGGTATCCTATACACACATATCCACTTTTTACTCACATCCACAGCCACATACACACGCTCACACACATATGCTCACACACTCACTCACTAACACACTCAATCACTCACTCACACACCTTCATTTGGTTCCGAGGCTAGTATGTTATGTATAATATTGTAGAAAAGTACAATCCATGAATTCTATTTAAATTTATCAATTCTTTGCTTTATAATTCTCCTTTGTTAACCGCACTCGCAGAATTCGCAGATGGCCTAGATTCAAGCTCAGCGTAGTTTGGTCCCTACGGAATCCTACACTGAGCGTGGCCCGACATGCTTGGCCGGTTTTTTAACCTGAGTAGAGTAAGGGATTAAGACACCATTGAAGAAAATTGATGGAATATTAACCAAGTCACTACTACTAACAAATATGCTAATCACACTATTCTTGAAAAAGCTAGGGCCATTTTACAGGAATCTCAGTTACCTGATAGCTACTGGGGCGAGGCTGTAAAGACAGCCATTCACCTCAAAAATAGGTCGTCTGCCAGCGCGATATCAGATAGAATCCCTGAGTGTGAGTGGACCGGATCATCTAATGATCTTAGTCATTTGCGCGTTTTTGGCTGTCCTAACATATTTGCATGTACCCATTCAAAAAAGGTGCAAACTGTAGGCGAAGGAAAAACAGTATAGTTTAAATAGTAGTAAGTCTAATCGGAACTTCGATGGTTTCAGAGAAGGAGACTGGCTCATCAGTGCTGTCACCTTTGTCTCTGACCTGTACCGCACTACTGAGGACGCGTCTGCGAGGATGTGGAGCCATCGAGCGCCGGCACCTGTGTACCGCTGCCATCCAGAGCTACATCAGATCAGGAAAATTAAAATTCGACGAAATGAAGCATTCGGTGAAACGTTTGTCGACATTTCAAGGGTATCCGGTATTTACCGTTTAAAACAAACCAACCGAATGTGGAATATTAAAATTCATACATTGCTCTCTGATAATGAATTTAAACAAAGTAAAAAGCCAAGCCATGTATGTACATTAAGAAAAATAAGACTGAATATATAATAGGCTAGTTGACTCATGTCAAATTGTAATAAACTAATGTTTATTCCGTATAGTATTTAGCAAAGGAAACCTAAATATATATTTTTCAATTCATAAAAGTGAAAGATGGCTGAAAAAATTGAATTTGAAAATATGGTTTTTAATCTGTATTTTGAAACGCTTAAAACGCTGTCCGCCATTTTCGCTTATGATAGTGACGTCATCGGTCATGTAAACAAAACTGAAAGTCTACTTTGACGACTTCGAATAGTGCCGTCCCTCTCGATCTCCTGTCAAAGTATATTGGAGTGAGCGGAATGGCACTATACGACGGTAGAATTTCGAATATTTACAGGTAATTCTACGTCACGCCACAGATTAGAAAAAGGGAAAAATGGCGGACGGCGTTTTTGACTGTTCATGAAATTTCTAATTTTCAATTGATAAAATTTAGCTTTCTAGCTTTCACAAAAATACAAGACATTTTTTTTAGAGCTAGTGAGATCATTATTAACCATTTCAGATATATTTCAAAACTGGGTCTACTAGCCTATTATTTGTTTATAATTGTATTGAAACAGTTACATCATTGCAAAAACAGCACAACAGTATCAAATACGTCATCTTTGAACTTTAAAAAACTGCCTTGTGGTGAATGTTAGTAAATACAATAATGTAACTGTTCTAGATTAGCATGATTATATTAGGCGGTTTTTTACAGAAATACAATATATCTGATTGTAAACAAGTATCAACTCGATTACCTGTAAATTGTAAAAATCTGACAAGCATTTAGATGACAAGAGAGTATTGACTATTGAGGTACGCTGGTACAATTAATCATGGTCTTTATTTTGATAAAGACAAATTTTGATTTAAATGGTTTTTCTCAAACATACAATGAGATATCGTCATAATGTGCGTTATCTTATAACAGGCTTCGAAGTATCACGTTTCGGGCGGAATAACTCGAGAGAACTGTAAATTAATTCCATACAAAATTGAACGGCCGGGAAGTAAATTTGTTTGAAACATGCCGTCTGTGTTCATGAACAGGCTAAACTGCTGAATTATGTTTATTTAATGGTGTATTTTTTTATTTCATTGCATATGTTTGAGTAAACCAATATACATGCCTTAGCCGTGAAAAGGGCTTGCCAGGCTTTTACTAAACTTTATCTTGAATTTTGAGACTTAAAAAAACTTTTTAATATTTGTTTGTTGTGTTAATTTGATCTCATTTGGCTGTTTTAGCGTAGTAGGTATATATTTTTGTTGATTTTGTCTGTTTAATTAGATTTATAAACACAGCTTTTTTTGTTTTTTTTTAATAATAAAATTAATAAACAACGTTGATTCAAATCGAAGTAGTTCTTATTGAGTGTCTAATTACGTATAATATTTATCCCACCAAAAACATTTCATGTAAAATTGGCGGCCAAGACTCACATGCTCATAACGCTTTCGCTGTAAAAGCCCTGACTTTATTAACCCTACCACCTTGGTTTAGAAAGTATGGTATGAACAGGCTTCAAGCCCCTAAGCCCTGAGTTTACCAACCCTACACCTTGGTTTTAAAAGTATGGCTTGGCCGTCGTAGAGTAGCGTAAATAAGTCCCACGGACTGTCTGGCCCATATGGTATCAAGAAATTAAGTTTATGTATTCATGATAATAGTTATAATCTTAAGTGCTTACCATATGGGCTGGACAGTCCGTTAGATTTGTTTACGGTACTCTATGATACGGCCAAGCCATACTTTTGAAACATCGTGTGGTTCCGGGAGGCTAAAGGGCTATTCTGATGTTTGTAATTCGACTGTCGAGCCATTCCTCTCGATCTCCTGTCAAAGTATATGTGAGTGAGTGGGATGGTACTATACGACGGTGAAATTTCGAATATCGGAGAAACGCTTCTGATTTAGTGGCTACACGTTGCTAAGTTTTGGTACTGCTTTGTATATAGGTACCTGTCTCCTATATACCTTAGTGCCGGGTGCAGTTGGGATTCGTAGTGGGGTAGTCAGAACAAAAACCACAGCAAACATTTATCACAGAATTTATTATATGGCTTCACATTTTTTAAATGCACCTCGATATTAAACATATAAGTAATGGGGTATAAAGTTTATTTTAAAATAAACGCATAATACAATATAATATTTACAATACTAAAAACTACAGATAAACATAAAAGAAAGGATAATTATTATGTACAATTTGTTAAAACTAATTATAAGTAATTAAATATAAAATATGAAATTCACAACAAGTCGGAACACGAACCATCGGGAATGGCGGAGCCAGAGAGAGTAGTGAGCGGGAAGTATAGTGTCGAGACTGGCAAACATTAATATAGACTATGCATGCGTAACGAATAGGCTAGTTGACTCATGTGATGTCAAAGTGGAAGAAACTAATGTTTATTTCGTAGTGTTTAGCATAGGAAACCTATATATATTTTTTTCATTTCATACAAGTGGTAGATGGCTAAAAACATTGAATTTGAAAATATGGTTTTTAATATGTATTGTGAAATAGGTACTTAAAACGCTGTCCGCCATTTTCGCTTATGATAGCGACGTCATCGGTCCCGTAATTAAAACTGAAGTTCTACTCCGACGACTTCGAATAGTGCTGTTCCTCTCGATCTCCTGTCAAAGTATATTGGAGTGAGAGGGACGGTACTATACGACGGTCGAATTTCGAACATTTACGCGGAATTCTAGGTTACGCGACGGCGTTTTAAGGTCACAGCACACATATCAATTCAGGAGCAGATCTTCACCGCCTCGCCTTTCCCCTTGCCGTCAAACAGGAGGCGTCCACGTCACGTAAGCGGATAAGAAGCTCCGGCACGGCACGTCGACTCGGTAACGCCGGCCGCGGGAGGGGCGTGGACGAAAAGACGTATACGTTACGATTCCGATTAGTCTGCGTTGCAGTAGGGAGTTTCATACAAATGATACTGAACGGCTCGAGTTGATAGGGTGACGATCACTTTCCGACATGTGTGCTGTGACCTTTAGGTAGACTGTTCATGAAATTTCTAATTTTTGCTGAATTAAATTTAGCTTTCTAGCTTTCACAAAAATACAAGACTTTTTGTAGAGCTAGCTAACATCATTATTAACCATTTCAAAAATAGGTCTACTAGCCAATTTTATAGTATTATAAGGGTGTATTAATACTACCCCTCACAGCTTATAACACACACAATGTTACATATGCTAAGACACAGAGAGACACTAAGTAAACATAGATACTTAACTTATATTTACGAGTATCTCAGTCTACTTGAAGCACAGACAACCCCCACTATATAGACGGAGCATGTAAGGCGACCCGCGCGCACCAACGATATGGTACGGCAGAACATTAAAGTATCAACACGGCGGCCACCGTTTAGTTGCGTCCTTGTTTATGATCCATGCGTACGTCAACGAAAAAATAAATTAAATAAATAACATGGTAAATTGTAGTGTTAAGTGGTGTAGAGAGACCTCACAAACATGGACGCATCTAAACGGTGGCCGCCGTGTTGATACTTTAATGTTCTGCCGTACCATATCGTTGGCGCGCGCGGGTCGCCTTACATGCTCTGTCTAGTGGTGGGGGTGGTCTGTGACTTGAAGATATGATATGAAATGAAAGTAATATACATCAGCAATTATATTAACATTTACATTGATAAACAATGCTCTCAAAGTAGACTCTATAGAGAAGACATGTACCTATTCAAGCAATCACTTGATAATAGCATCTGCAATCATTTGTTCAGTTGGCAAGAACTTAACAGTTAACACTTTTGGTGCCACACACAACAGACAAGACTTCGGACATTAAGTTCTTTATGAAACATAAGTCTTTACAGACATCACTAATTGACATATTCAGTCTGTGTTCAGTTTGTTACACATTTACACTAGAATTATATAAATATTATAATAATTGTAAAAAATTGCATGCCATCTTCGGCTAAACGTGTGAAACTCTACATACTATATGCTGCATCACCTAACTACCATGTTTATGCAATTAAATAATTTCATTTCATTTCTGTACTTGAGAGCGCTACACAGCAGTGTTTACGAGACTCCCAATTAATAGTATTTGATTTGAACAGAGTTTTACAACAAAGCCACTATCTTATCTCAAATACATTGAACAGTCAATAAGCTCTTTATATTTGTAACTTTCATTATACAAAGTTTCAACACCGTTTACAAATGAAGCGAAAATTGAAAAATTTAATGATTCGGACAGGATTCGAACCTGCTTCATTTGTAAACATTTAGTTAACGTTAGCAGACGTTACTGCATTAATAAAAAATAAGTTTCAACATCGTCATCAAAGTTACAAGCAACAGTCAAATAGATGTTGATATAAGTTTTCAATTTTTCACGTTAGACCGCTTAAGCAGTTATTCAATACATATATACACTGTGATCTAATTCTAAAACATTTCTTCCTCTTATGATAATGACCTACCTACACAAGTGTAGTTATAGGGATAAGTTCGCCTTTGTACATGTTTTTTTTTTTGAAGTTTTGTGAATTGTTTTTGTGTACAATAAAGTGTTTACATACATACATTTATAGTTCCCGAATATTTACAGTTAAATTCTTTAGACAAAACACTAAAAAGTTTATCCTTACAAGACTTATTTTTATTAAAGCGGTAACGTAAACCAAATGTTTACAATCGATCTGTCCAAGTATATTATTTGAGTGAGCGGGTCGGCAATGTCGGCATTAGGTAGGTATACGGTCAAATTTCGAACGTTGGAGTAGCCATTCTGTTTATTTACTCGGTATTCTATGTCACGTCCGTTATTATTCTAAGGTCACGTCACGGATAAGCAAAAATCAAAAATTGGGCAAGTGCGAGCCCGACTCGCGCATGAAGGGTTCCGTACCTATACATATATATAATCTATAATAAGTTTGTTGTATGGGAGCCCCCCTTAAATATTTATTTTATTTTATTTTTAGTATTTGTTGTTATAGCGGCAATAGAAATACATCATCTGTGAAAATTTCAACTGTCTAGCTATCACCGTTGTTGAAATACAGCCTGGTGACAGACGGACGGACGGACGGACGGACAGCGAAGTCTCAGTAATAGGGTCCCGTTTTTACCCTTTGGGTACGGAACCCTAAAAATGACGGACGGCGTTTTGTCCATAGAGTAGGTATATTGAATGTTTTATAAGTTTTGTCTGTTCATGAAACACACACAAAAATAGAACGCATTTTTAACAGCTAGTAAGATAATTTTTAACCATTTCAAATATTAGGTTAAAAGTTATTACAATGATATTATCATATTAGGAAGTAGATAGTTTTGCTAACGCGCGTTTTTGGCTCCGTACATAAACGCGCGTTGGCATGTATATTGTTTAATGTTTGTTATAGATGACTAGCTTTTGCCCGCGACTACGTCCGCGTGGAACTTGGAAGTATGGAAGAAACCTCGTACAACACGATAGATATCCACCTAATCACCTTAATTAATAAAAGAGCGCCTAAGCAAATGTAAGAGCAATTGTGCTTTTGGTTTAATCATTACATTTTCTACAGGGTCATCAATGTCATCATGAATTACTTACTCACTTTTCAATCTTTTTAGGGATAATTTCCAGGATGAAACTATCCTATGTCCTTCCTCGGATCTTAAACTATCTCCATGCCAAATTTCATCAAAATCGATTCAGCGGTTTAAGCGTGAAAAGCATTTATAATATTAGTATGGATATTTACATAATCGCGACGGGACGTATTAGAATTATATTTCTAATTAAATGTTATATGATAATTAGAAATATAATTCTAATACGTCGCGTATATACGCCCGGCAAAACGGACATTGCCTGTCCCACATCGGCGCTGCCCTCTCTATTCCCAGCAAACAATCCGCACAAAGCGTATGTCCGCAGGGACTGAGAGCCCGCGTGGGCAGCGCCTCCGGGTCCAGGCATACGTTGCACCTTAGAGCGGCAGCGGGAACGGCAGCGGGAACGGGAACGGCAGCGGCAGCGGGAACGGCAACGGGAACGGCAGCGGCAGCGGGAACGGCAACGGGAACGGCAGCGGCAGCGGGAGCGTCAGCGGGAACGGCAGCGGCAGCGGGAACGCCAGCGGCAGCGGGAGCGGCCACTTCGTCGGCATCGTCGTCTCCCCCAAGCACAACCTCCCGCGCTAATTCTGGCACGTCCTCCGGCGCCAAAACCGCCATCTCCGCATATATGGTCCGGGATGTCATCACGAGAAATTCCCGTAGAGTGATGACACCCCTGCGGAGAGACGATAGGTTGTTGTGGACGACGGCCGCCCGCACCATCTGTCTCTCTCTGTTGCGCCGCGTCGGCAGCGCGTTCCCCGCCAGCTGGCTCAACCGCCTAGCGCCGCAATGGCCGAACATTTCTTTCATGACTTCTGTAAATAGGACAATTATATTTCTGTACGATGAATTATAAACAGTCGTCCACGTGTGTAGTGTTCGAATATTATTAGGGCCATTATACACAACCTGATAATAGGAATCTTAATTTATATAATAAATAAAATACAGGCAGAGGATTTTTAATATTGTCTATGGTCTCTGGTGACTTACATCCCACCAAAAACATTTCTTGTAAAATTGGCGGCCAAGACTCACATGCTCATAAAGCCCGCTCTACACTCGCGGCGCGAACGCCCGTGAAAGTCGCGAACCGCGTGTGTAGATGTTGTTCACGCCTTCGTGTTCGCGCTTCGCGCCATTCCCCGATCAGTGTCGGTTTTTGGCCCGCGACAAAGGGTACGCCTACGAAGCTTCGCGAGTGTGGAGGGACACAGTTGTGCGTGAACTGCTGCGTAAATTCACGCCGTGAATTCACGGAGCGACTTCGCGCCGCGAGTGTAGAGCGGGCTTTTAACACTCGCTGTAAAAAAGTTATCAGATCCCAGGAAAAGCCAAGCCCGGAGCCCTGACTTTACTAACCCTCCCACCTTGGTTTAAAAAGTATGGCATCAACTGGCTTCAATTAAGCCCCTAAGCCCTGAGTTTACTAACCCTACACCTTGGTTTCAAAAGTATAACTTGGCCGTTTCATAGGGTACCGTAAACACGTAATTTTTCTGACCACGTAATGACCGCTAGAGGCGCTGTACGAGTTTTCCATATAAATTGGTTACGCAGTCGCTAGCGAATATAGTATCGTAATTTGTATACTATACTTACTGTACGGCGCTAATTAATTAGGCTACTAGATTCTAAGAAGTTGTTCTTGTTATACTTACGAGTGAACCGCCAAATATTGGGCGCGGCACCGAGCGAGCGCCCCAGGCTCGCGTGAAAGCTTTCCGCCACGTTCGATGTCCGGTGCGCCCGGTCGTGCACGGAGAAACAGTCTGCTCCGATCTGAAAGATTAATTTACTTTTCTCAAACATCCAAGGAAATGTCGTTCTTATGATCGTGGTAATAGAACGCGAAATACGTCTTTGTATAGCAATTGTTGAAGATTCGTTCTAATTTCAAATTAGAACGATATAAAGGAATTTCATACAACATTATTGGCCGTAGCCAACAAAGAGATTGTCTTTTGTTTCAGTGGGGTTTATTTCTTTTATTGATAATCTATGGCATACTGCCAATAAAAAAAAACTTAGTTTGTGCATGTATATTTACGTTTTATTTCTTATATTTAACTAGATTATTCAATTCGATTAAATCAGATATTCAATAAAATAAACAAGGAATCACGTTTATTGTTAAAAAATATAACAATATCTAATTAATAAGGTGTTGTCATTTTTTAATAAATAGAATCATCTTAACATTTGGTGGCAAAAACATTGACCCGAACAGCTTAAAAAAATAAATTTGTTTTTTTTTTATTAAATTTGAAATAAATTTGTTTTTATATGAATATATAAGTTGAACATTTGTATTATTTCCTTGGATTTATTTGAGAAAAGCACTATACAAGCCTCGGCGCGAACAGGGATTATCGGCCTCGTATCTCTAGATCTATTACTACGAGTAGTAATAGATCTAGAGATACGAGGCCGATAATTCCCCATTTCGCGGCCTCTGCAGTAATGTACTATTACTGTACCGGCGTCTACAGTAATGCAAGCCCTTTTCACGGCTAAAGCATGTATAAGTTGTGCTTTTCTCAAAATTATGCAATGAAATAAAAAATAAAGCACTAAAAAAATATATAGGTAATTCAGCTGTTTAAGCCTGTTCATATACACAGAAACCATGTTAAAGAAATAGTACATTGCATCAGAGGCCGGGAAAATGAGGATTTCCGGCCAAGTAGGTATATACGGCCGAGCGAGCGTGCGAGCGAGGCCGGATAGTGATACGAGGCCGGGAATCCGATTTCACGACGAGGCATTTATAGTGCTTTTCTCAAACATACAATGAAATAAAAAAATATACTTCAAAGAATAACACTTAATATTGTTTGTCCGATATTTTCCGAATTTGACCGAATTTTAAAAATCCGATTTCAGATTCTGACTCAGGAGCCCCAATAACCCCCGGATACCGAATTTCAGCCTCCTAGGACCAATTTGAAATTTTCTTCATACAAATCGTTTTTTTTTTTTCGATATTTTCCGAATTTGACCGAATTTTCGGACAAGATTTCAGATTCATATTTTTGAGCCCCGAGAGCCCCCCGATACCGAATTACCGAGTTTTAGCCGCCTAGCACCAATTTAAAATTTTGAAAAAAAAAAAGTTACTTTGCAGGCCTCTAGGCCTGAAAAGCAGTATGAAATCCCTTTACAGTCCTCTCGAGTTGTTGCGCCCAAAAAGCGATACTTCCGAGCCTATTTTAAGGAACGTAAAGACAATATTTCATTGGATGTTTGAAAAAAAAATATTTCGCGGCCTAGGCCTTTACAGTCCTTTCGAGTTGTTCCACCCGAAACGTGATACTTCCTAGCCTGTTATAATTATAATTTTATAACGCACGTTAGGACAACATTTCATTGCATGTTTGAGAAAATTATTATTCCTTTTTTTTCTCACACAATTACATCTTAAAATCTCATGCTAGACTGTAACTATTGTCGATAGGTAAGTATACAATACTTTTTATACAAATAAACAGCAATCGCCGAATACATGTTTTCTCTTTCATCATAATCACCATGCTAACTTAATATGACATTTTATTCCATCCAACACAAACTGATTTTAAAATAAATTATCAATATAAATATATACACTATGATTCTTAATCGGTGTGATCAGGAGTAGAAAAATCTCACGCAATTACCTCATTGTTTAATTGATAAAAAGTTAAAACATAATTAAAACTAATAACCACTACATACATGGTCATCCTACATAAATTGTTGAAGTACGATACCTACGTCAAGTGCCATCACTGGCGAGTAATTTAATGAAATTTTCTACGTCTTTCTTCGTCTTTTTCTTTAATTGATGTGAGTAAAATTACATAAAAAAAAATATTTTTCTTTCCAGGCTTCCTTTTCACCCCTCTTATACAGCTGTTGCATAAAATACTAAATAACTATATCGACAGACAAGACTTTTGATTAAAAACCCACACTTAAATCGGTTCAGTCCGTCTACCACAACTATGCTTCGCGACTCTTGTCGCGCGACATAATATCACCCGTCACTCTCTCATATTACTGTGCAGAAAGAGATAGGTAGTACCTACATATTTCTACGCCACAGTACGCTGCCTGACGCCACAGACATATACACACAGATACATATCTCAAAATGATAACATCCATCTTTTTTCCTCAGGGAAGCTTTTATTGCAGGCGTGGTAATTAGAGAAAAGCAACGTTCATACTTACGGTAGTTAGCCAGAAGGCGACGAAATAGTTGTGGAACCTGGGGTTGAACGGTAGGCCGTCTGCCTGCGCGGCCTGCGGCAGTTCGGCCGCTGCGGCCGGCACCAGCTCGGGCGGCAGCAGCGCGAGCGCTCCGTAGAGCCGCACCAGCCGGTTCCCCGCCGAGTTGCGGCCGACATCTATCCCTTCGCGCCGGGCTCTTCGGTACAGTGCCTGTAAACCAATTTGATAATATAATTTTCAAGACAAATTATAATTTACCATGCATGTCACATTTAAATTTATTAAATAAATACTACAATAAAGTGACAATAATACAATACAATACAATACAATACTACAATACCTATATGCGGTCACTGCTATAATGTACCTAATAAACGTCTCTTGAGGGTTAACTTTAAATTAAACAACACAGAAAAACTTAACCAAGCTTCTATAGATATCAAAATAAATAAATTATTGTCATTAAATGCATAATAAATATTAAGGGACGATCTTACACAAATCGACCTAGTCCAAAACTAAGCAACAGTGTACAGAACAGAACTATATAATAGAATAGATAATTTCCATGATATGATCCAGGTACGATATGATTCAGTTCATCACAACAAAATATTAGTCCTTGCCGGGATTCGAACCCAGTACCGTTCTACTCAATAGGCAGGTGCACTACCAACTGCGGTAAGCGCATCATTGAATAATAAAATGATACGCACTTGTAAATAGTGAAAGTAACACCCAGACGGCATTACGTGGGTCGTCTCGGCAAGCGCTGCCTGTAGGGCTGGCTCATAATCCGCTACCACCGTAGTGGGGCGCGGATTGTTCGCCAGCCTCCACACGGCCTCGAAAACCGCCGCGTAGAGGTCGCGGCGGCGGTTTTCCATTAGCGCTGCGACGGGGTGATAAAACTGCCCGCCGCAGACAGCATGTATCGTCAGCATTTGGTGTGCACGGGGGCCAGCGGGCACAGTCTTAAACGTCCCGTCGGCTATGAGAGTGGAGGCAGCGTTAAGTATTTCGCGGTAGCCGGGCATGCCCAGAATTACTGCGCATGCCCCGCCCGCAGTAACTGTTCCCAGATGCAGATATCCAAATTCTTCGTGTGCTTGCAGGCTTTGGCCGTACTCGGCCAGAGTCGCCGGTACTGGAGGTTGCTCTGATCTCCTCCATCTCCGCATCGACGACTGCATGGCCTCGTACGGCATATGCACCGCTGCATCTGGGAACCTGGAATGAATACATTTATCAGCTTCTTCTCTATACTTTTAGGTCTTAGCTGCGGCTTCGTCAAAGGCAACGTGGTCATAGAGAATTAATAAATGGATCTCCCAATGGCAATTACATGTTTTATCGCGGTAAAAAGTAGCCTATTGTACAGCCTCTTAACTATCTCCACACAATATGTGCTGACTTCAAATTGGTAGACAAAAATAGTGTTGTATTTAATCTTTTTTAACGTTGGTCACCTCCCCCCTCTAACTTCTAAAATAAAAAAATGAAAAATCTAAAAAAAACATATGATGTACATTACTATAAAAACTACCAACGAAAATTGTTTTGAACGAGATCTAGTAAGTAGTTTTTTTTTAATATTTTAATACCTAACTTTGCACCTAATTTATATGGGGCGCTATACATACCAGGTGCAAACTTAAGGGGCTCCCCGCTCTCAGTGACCTTCGATCTGTTGCGATAGATTTTCGCATATTATAAATAGCTAATCATAATAACATAGTTTTTCCACAACAAAATACCGTATCAAGTACCTTTCACATGTCACTGACTTTGAGATACAGGCCGTCAAAGTTTACGATTTTTTCGGGGAAAAACTTGTGGAAACGGTTTTTTGTGTTTTTCTCGAAAAGTAGGTATTGAGAAAAATAGAAAAAGCTTCACAACAAATTTTTTGGAATATGGTTTAGAACAATAAAATGTAAGATATTTTCTACATATACACCGGGGATAAAAGTAGAAACGAGATTAGTGTATTTTTGGTCCTTCACCGAATACTTTTTATAAAATACACAGTCGTTAAATCAAAATTCGGGTCACTACAAAGTGTTAAGCATAGACCATACTACAATATATATTAAATAGGACATTATAACTCTATAATCCACAAACTAGATACGATGTAAAAATCATCAAATTGGCTGATTTCTGTAGGGAGCCCCTTAACTTAACCACTTAGGGATGGAAAGTGTTTGTACGGAACCCTCGGTGCGCGAGTTCGACTCGCACTTGGCCGGTTTTTTTTTACCAAATTGAAAAATTTATAAAAATCTCTATTTAAAAAAAAAACCTATGACAGATTGGACTAAGGCATATGTCCCCTAAAGTTCCTACATTGTTATTCCAAACAACCTGTATGGCACCTACCAAAAATAAGAAGATCCCACCAAGAACATTCAATGTAAAATTGTGGCGGCCAAGACTCCCCAATCACTATAGCTCATAATTACAATTTGACACTGGCAATAATTTGTGATATTCTATAGACATTCAAGGAGCCAATGGCCTTGTGTGGCAGATCAAATCAGCAACTTTTAAGGGCTTTTTTCACGCATAGTTGCCGATCATGAATAAAATAAGTAATAATTAAATACCTAAACAAATATATATTTGTTGTTTCATGTATATTTTAATCATTATATATGGTTTTTGGCACCAATTAATTTATGTTTGACTACAGGAAGCTACAGTATATGCAACTTAACGACAAAAGAGGACGCTAATTTTCTAAATTTGAGACAGCGTGGCGCCGTAATCAACAAACGGCGCCATTATATAACACTAAATTTCAAATATGGATTACAGTTAAAAGATGCATTATTTTCAATGTAAGGCGGTTCTCATTTGTCATTTAGTCGGAATAACCTTTTGTCAATGTTAACAGAAAATTAACAGAAAAAATAATATTTTCAGCTTTTAAAATTAGGAATAGTTGGAATACATATAAAATATTAAAGTATTTATTGACTCCACCACAATGTTTACATTTATTACAGTATAAATTCCTTAAGACTATTTATTTTTAATATACCTAAACTGTTTAAAAATATAGACTATTATTAAAAGTATCAAATAAGAAAATGATCATAATTATATAATATCCACGTATTGTCATTGACAGGATTTAGCTCCAATATACTTAAATTCACATTTCCGTACCAACCTTGTTAGTTAATGCTAGTCAAATAGGTAAAATAGCGATATAATTCGCTTCTAAAATTAGAAAAAGAATATTTTAGCTAGTATTAATTGAAAAAGGGTAAAACAAAATTAAAAATACCAAATAAATTAAGTATGTTTCTAAGGTGCGCGGCCCCCCGCCCCTCGCCCTCCCAACGCCATGGTATGGTATGGTCGTTGACTTATTATTATTATTTATTGTTTTAGTTTTTAGTTGTTATTGTTAGCTGTGAGTGATTGCTCGCGGTGGTTACTTGTGAAAAATAAAACATTCAAATTCAGTTGAATCAGTAACTTGCACCGAGAATTTTCTGTGTCTTAATACTATAAGTAGTGACTTTATTCATGAAAATTGTATTTGTGGTACTCCATGCATGTTCGTGGTCCCAGAAGCGTGTTGTCGAGTCGAAGAAGCTGAAGGTGAAAACCATATGATATGAGGAAGGTTGAAAGGTACGTTAAAATATATTGAAGTTTTGAGGTTAGAATATAGGTAACGTATCATAATCCCGAATTTTCATTTGCCCGAAAGCTATTTATTCCAAAACTATTAATATTTTCAGGACTTTATAAACGTCGTTGTAAAGAACCCGTTAGGTTAGGTTAGGTTTGTTTTATAATTATTTTGAAATATTAATAGTTTTGGAATAAAAAGCTGTCGGGCAAATGAACATTTGGGATTATGATAGGTAACCTAGAATATACCGTTGATGTAGTTTTAATTATTTTTTCCTGCCTGCACAACTTAACCAATATCAATACCACAATAATGTCGAGGCATAAGAGGCCTTATTCCTTTTAAAATGCTGATTGTTTAGACATTTTTCTCTATGATCAAACATGTTTCTTAACATATTATTGATGTTACTTAGGTAGTACCTAACATCAATAATATGTTAAGAACGGGCTATTGGGATCTATTGGTATATATTTGAAACCTACAGTTTGAATTTTCCAATGATAATTTTTGTTTCAAAACTACTCGAAATTGACAAATATCACGCGGAAAATTAGTTTTTTTAATTTATTATCGACTGTACGCAATGAAAGCATGAAATAGCTATGTTACTGCCTAGAACTCAGGGAAAAGTATTAGGTATTCACTTCAAAAAGTTGGTTGGAAATTATCAATATATTAGTCATGATATATGAAAAAAATTTTTTTTTTAAAAGGAATAAGGCCTCATTACGTCCACAATGGGCATATTCCCGTTGAAAAGCTAGATGGCTTCGATTACAGCTCGCGGTCAGCCGGTCGGACGGAGGTGGTTTTTTGGCCGTGCTCAAAGGCGCCTCGGTGTGCATGTGAGCATGCCCGCGAGCTGCGCGTTCGACCAACCACGTTCTAATTTGTCATTGCGTACCGTACGGTGCCTAGGTACTAACATGACTATTGACCTAATGACCTTTGCAGATGATTACGTTTTTTAGGGTTCCGTAACCAAAGGGTAAAAACGGGACCCTATTACTGAGACTTCGCTGTCCGTCCGTCCGTCCGTCTGTCACCAGGCTGTATCTCAAGAACGGCGATAGATAGACAGTTGAAATTGTAACAGATGATGTATTTCTATTGCCGCTATAACAACAAATGTTAAAAATAAAATTAAATAAATATTTAAGTAATTTCTTAATGGTCCCAAGTCTTTCACATTCAATTATTTCTCTAAAATATTTAACATTTTAAATTGTGATCACAACTATTTTTACGGTAAAATATATAAAAATCGTCAACGTAGTGCTACAATGACAAAATTGTGACCAATTGTTATTTAATATTTTTACTAACTTGCTTTAAACCATATATACTCTTTTGCAATAAACATACTTTATCATGATTTCCATTATAAAAACCTTCAGGCGGTTCCTTGTATATTACCTCATTTAGGTCTCCATTAAATAAAGCTGTGGCTACATCAAGATGATCAATTTCCGAACTCATTTCATTGGCCAAGAAAAATAAAATTCACATAGATGGATGATGGCGCATGCACAACAGTTTCTATGCCCTGTTTTTGAGATGTGCGTCTAGCAACAAGCCTTGCCCAATACATATTAAACTTTCCATTTGCATCATGCTTTAAGTTGTTATATTATACCCATTCACATTTCATTACATTTCTGTTAGTAGGTCTATCCTCCATACCTTATTTGAAAACAGCAAATCATATTCAGATTGCATTGCATCAATTCAATCATCATAAAATGGTGACGCAAAATTCATCATATGACTGCGGTTCACCAAATGGGGTAGGTCGAGTTAGCATGGAATAATCATAATTACCATAACTTTGTGGGGGTCGTTTTTCACGGACCGAACGTTCGGATGTAGGTACCTGTAGCTTCGTTGCTCAGAACCGCTTTCCCTTCAGATGGCGTCGGTTCCGAAGATGTAAGGCGCTCCGAATGACGCCAGCTTAGACAGCAGCGTAGTGCGGTGCTCGTGTTCGTAGTCCGTTTTCTATTGGGTATGCTTGTATGGAGAGGTATACATGTCCACATGAGCCGAAAACGCTCGGTAGCCAGTTTGTACTCCGCGGCAGGTGGGGGTAGGGGGGTCGAAGTACAGAGAACCCAGCGCTCAGAAAAAAAACTGGCAGATTAGTTTGGAACTTTGAATAAGCATCGTCTAGTTACCCGATAACGACACAAATTACAAATACTTCGACCCCCTACCCCCACCTGCACCTGCCGCGGAGTACAAACTGGCTACCGAGCGCTTTTGGCTCAGGTGGATAATATATGTATAATACCTGTACCAAATAGCATTGCTGTACTCCAAAATGTCAATACTGTTTCCCAATAGAAAACGGACTATCATTTTCGGCAGATTTGTCGGAGTTGCGCTCGCTCAATGACTAGTAGTACTCCTTGTCATCTCCATCAGGCTCACCTGAAATTTCGAAAAAACATTATTAGTTTCATTATTTTGACTATAAAATCCGGCATTATTTGCCAGCAACTCATGATTAAAATTATTATTTAACAAATTCTCATTGTGAAACGAATAATAATTATCAAAAAATATATTATTACAGTATTTACGCATATACCTCACTTAGTCAATAATAGTATCGACTGGTAGTGATGATGATGATTGTGGTGATCTTGGTGTTGGTGATGATGAAGGTGGTAACTGGTCTTGCTGTTGATGATGATGATAATGATGATGATGCTGGTGACTGGTAGTGATGATGGTGGTGTTGTTGTTAATACTCTTTAAATCTAGAGGTACCTTTACTAATTTTGGTTTTTATAAACAAAAAAGAAACTATTTAGTACTTACAAACTGCCACTAATTAACTAAAAAAGAAGAAAGAACTATGTTAAACCTTATTAAAATTGGATAAATTTGGGAATTCCACAGTCGAGTTCTGCTAATGTTAGTCCACATTATGAAAATGTGTGTCCCTTACTTTATATTTTTTTTCCTTTTAGTGACATTCTTTAAACAGTTCTTCATTTTTTGAAAAATACGTAAGAGCCATGCTAAACAATAATAGCAGCCTTTTTAAGACCATAGTGAAGTGAAAGATCTTACAAAATTAAGCTATAACTACTATATATATAATATAATTCCTGCACTTTCTCTAATTTTCAATTTTGGGGTCAACTTTTTGCAGTACGAGGTTTGCGAGACTTGCAATTTTTTACATGTTATGTTTTTGATGGAATCTTAATTGACTGCCCTATTTGCTTTTCAAAGTAATGAAATGTGACATTACCTCTGATTTTTCCTTCATGAGATATCCAAAGGTTTTTCTTCAAAAGTCATCAGTGAAGCAAACATCTTCCCCTCAAGACGAGCAGTGCAGTTCTTGATGTCTTCATCCTGAAACATAATACCACATGTACCATCCCAACATTTTATACCTTTAATATTTAGATGACCAAACTGTGCCAAATTCAGCTTGATGATTGGCTGCTAATGTGGCCCTCGGTGATTCCTGGCTACCATCCATGAATAAAGAACGAGCGAGGTCTTATTAGTTTCACACACAGAGACATCTAATTTGTACAGATCATTACAACACACAGCACATGCAATGGTGTCAACATGGCAGTGACTTTGCTCTCATAAACATACCTGGGATAACTCGAGGCATATATGAAAGTGATGTAGCAAAATATTTTATCGAAAAAAAAAAAACGATATAACTGTCAAGATTTAAATGATAACCAACATATATTTTTCTTTTCATTGTAAAATAAAAACAATAAAACGTCTATTATTCGTTTATTTTAAAATAGTTTCATAGAAAGTATACCATCAATATTTTTCCTATATTTGTCGGTATAAAACATTGCCATCTAGATGAAAATATCCACTTTAACAGACATGGCATTGAACCTTTTTATAGGAATTGAGAATATTCAATGAGCACATGTATGAATATACTTACACAATTTATCTGCTTTGCCCAAAGATTGACTGGCAGAGAATGCCTCATGGCATTAAGTCCGCCTTTAGTACGATAAGTTTTCTTTTGTGCAATAAAGATTAAAATATATATATATATATATCTACCTTTTTTATCGACATTGAATCTCTATGAACGTGCCCCTAGTTTAGCACAGGTATGCTCATAAATATAACGATTGTTCCATAATGTGAAAATTTTATTAGCCCGTCACGAGCTCACTCAAAATTTGACGACAATGTTCTTAGTATATCTTTTAATCGTAATGCGTCTCCTTACAGCTGGATGCATAACCTTTTGGACAGAATGTAGTCAGTGGTACAATATACGAGGATATCTTTAGTTTGAGGAGCGGAGTGAGTGCCGGGACGGGTTACTGATACTAGATTTATTCACTTAGATAATAATATAATAATAATATTTAGTAATAGGCTCACATTGTTCACATCCCGCATGGTTAGTCGTGTCGTAGAATTATAAAAAGGAACTGAAAGAAGAAACAATAGAAACATAGCATAGACAAAGTGACAGTGACAGTCCTAAATCTAAAACCCGCTACAGACCTTCCGATCCGATCCGATTTATCGGAAGAAATCGGATAATGTGTACACATTATCCGATAAGTAGGATCGGATCGGGTAGAATAATGTGTTACAGTCAACCTTTGACAACGGTATCTGTAAAGGTACCGAAACGTCTGGGAGGCTCAAATAATTAATATACGAGATATACCTAATCCGTTTAAATTGTTTTATTCAAATGAGTTATGTACTCTTTATTGTTTAAGAAGCATGATAGTAATAGTGCCCTAAGGTTGACTGGTAGAGAATACCTCACGGCATTAAAACCGCCTTTTGTACGATACGTTTACGAGGCGTTTGGACGCCGTGCGGCCCGACGTGGCGGCCGTGGTGCGCGCCGCGCAGGAGCGGCAGGTGCGCGCCGCCGGGGGCGCGCCGCGCGCCCTAGCCGTCGGCGACACGGTGCTCGCCAGAGATTACTCAGTTAGGGGAGACAAGTGGGCCCCAGGCGAGGTTGTGGAGAAGACGGGCCCGATCTCTTATAAGGTCGACGTGGGAAGAGGCGCACCGTGGAAGAGGCACGTCGATCAAATCATTAAAAACCGGTACTCGTTATCCCGTACTAATACGGCGGCGTTGTCGGTGGACGACGGGGAAGCCGAAACTCGGAAATGTCGTTCGGAGGAGGGTCAGGATGCTGAGGACACGTTCGAGGACGCGTCCGGCGGGTCGGAGTCAGATGGCGAGCGGGACGAGCCCGGCGCGGCCGGTGATCACGAGCACGGGGGGCCCGCGCCACAGCCGCTGCCGCCGCCGCCCGCGCCCGGCTCATCGGCGCCGCCGACGCCGAACGCGTCCGCACGAACGCAACGTGCCTATAATCGGGCTAAACGCTCCAAAGATCCTCTTGTTAAATAAAGTTATGTTAAATAACAAAGCCGTCAACAATCAATGTCTTTTGAAGCGGTTTTTGTTAAATATTTATGTAATAGTGTATCTACATACACAATACACATCACTACAAAGGGACAAACGATAAGGTTAAGCAAGCATTGTTAATATTAAAGATATTGATTGGACTAACAACCTTATCATCTCCCTTTGTTTTTCTGATGTGAATTAGTTTTTATAGTATAAGCGATAAGTCATTAGTACTTATAATATTAGTGGGAACTAGTGATTAGAGAAGGAGAAGTGTGACGGTGAACTCATATTTGTTTTATACGGTGGAGGGTAATTCGACAATAAATCAGTCAGAAGTCAACCACTGCCTTTTACTACGCTGCAATGATATCCCACCAATATAAACTTGTATGTGAAAAATAACCAAGTCAAGTAGTCTTGATATTGAATTATACTCCAAGTAAAATAAATAATGCATTGAGTAAATAATTGTTTGTTTTAATTAAAACATAAATATTAACTCTGAAGTAGCAAAGAACTTGGCACCCATATAGATCTCAATCTTTTGTCGACAACGTGGCATGCGATATTGAACTTGGTGGGATAACTTTTTACAGCGAAAGCGTTATGAGCATGTGAGTCTTGGCCGTTAATTTTACATGAAATGTTTTGGTGGGATCTCATTTCTTTTTGTAAGGTGCCCTAGTTTTTTTGGGCTGTAGCGTTTCTTGAGTATCAGTCTTCAGAGCTCTATCTTTGCCTATTTTACAAGCTTTTATTTAGCTTGCATGGTATGTTTAAAGTATGTATGTTCGGGTGAAATCTTGCAACTCAATTTTGAAGCAGATATCGTCTTTGATGACAATACAATAATATGGTACCATGGGGCTGCTCTGATGATGGAGCCGGACGGTGGCCATATGAACTCTATAATAGAAAAAGCAATCCTACCGAGCTTGGGCTCTTTAGAATCGTCTCAGTGAGCATTTGATGGATATCTAAAGAAAAGTACAGTCGGCTATAAAAGCTTGCCACTAAAATGACATTTTTGACAGAAACTTATTTATTGTTGATATTATTTCCTCTTACGCATTCATCTTACGCTTAAATCTGCTTAAGAGGCCTTATTCCTTTTAAAATGTTGATTGTTTTAGACATTTTTCTCCATGATCAAACATGTTTCTTAACCCATTAATCCATTATGACCTGAATTATTTCAAGGTCTTAGAAATTTATAATATTTTGATATATTGTTGTCTAAGGGTCCCTGAGTTGTTTTTGATTCTTAAAAGTTAAATTGATTTATTCGTTTTGGAAAAAACAATGGGTGCCGTATGGCACCGCTAGGCCAATACGTAAGCTTTACGTCTCTCCATTAAGTATGTACTTAACTTTTTATTAGCTAAATATTATTACCGTTTATTTATGAAATGATGAATATTTTGAGTAACGTAGGAATTTATAAATAAAAAACGCATTTTATTGACCTCTTTATTTAAGGCTTACATTTTTTTTGCCCTAAACACGAACGTTAAACTGATAATTACAGCCCTTCGCCACATTTGTTGCATAGCAAAGGTTGTAGACACTTTCTCCCAAAGTCCAGAATCTTCGTAGATGACTTTCCTCGAAGTGAGCTCAAATCAAACTCAAATCTACTTCAGGTAACATGGGTGGCTCCTGAACTAAATCCTCATCAACCCATTTTCATGACGCATTACTGTTTTTGACTTTTTGTTTTTGACTGGTGGTGGTTCTTCTGCTTCGGAATTATGTGAACGAATTGAATTGAAGAATTGTGGAGATCATTATAGTTTGACTTTTGCAACTTTCTCCACGAATTCGACTACCTCTTCCACGACGTGAAGAAGAGCGGCCTCGTGAGGCACGCGACCCACGAGACAACGTCCGAGACGACCTGGCTTCAGGTTGTACATCTGGTGCCGCCCGCGTATTTCCGGACTACTGGAGCGTGTCCTACGTGGTGACAGAGATGTAGGTAGACGATATCACCACTTCGCACCCAGCATTGAGTTGCCGTTATTTATAAAACCACCCCCTTCTTCGTCGCCCGTATCTTGCTCAGAGTCGATTGCAGGTTCTGGAGTTCAATATATAGCAACCGCGGCTCGATGTCCTCATCTTCTTCGAGCAGGGCTAGTTCCTCATGAACTGTAAAACCCCTCTCTAGACAAATAAATACCTATTACTCATTCAGAAACCAAAAAGACACACCTCCACCCATTATTGGAATATACTACAGATCGGCCTAGAGGTGCCATATGGCACCCATAAATTTTGAAGTGCGATAAAACCAATACGCAAACAAAACTTAATTATATTACAATGTAACCTAGTCACACAACTATTAAGGTATACAAAAAAATACATTTAAGTCATAGATTTTACGAAATATTCATATTTTGTCCCACTTACCGCAGAATGAAATCCATTTTTTGCAATAATTTCAAAACGCTAACTTTGTGTCGCTCGTGCCGGTCTCAACAAGTACAGCAGTTAAAACAAAGCATTGAAACAGATACTTGTGTCGCTCTAGCACCGGAAAAATAGCAAACCGCCGGACTTTACTGTTCGAAACGCGCGAATGGCGGGAATTTCTAAACGCCTAGAATTGGGTGCCAAACTGCACCCCTAGGTTATAATGGGTTTACATATTATTGATGTTACTAACTAGAACAGGGCTATTAGGATTTATTGGTATATATTTGAAACCTACAATTTGAATTTTTCATTGATAATTTTTGTTTCAAAAACTACTCGAAATTGACAAAATTCACGCGGAAAATTTGTTTTTTATTTTATTTTCGACTGCACGCGATGAAAGCATGAAATAGTTATGTTGCTACCTACAACTCGGGGAAAAGTAGGTATTAGGTATTTTCACTTCAAAAAGTTGGTTGAAATTATCAATATATTTGTCATAAGTAATTAATACCTATGAAAAATTTTTTTTTAAAAGGAGTAAGGCCTCTTATTGTGGATATAAAAATCATTGGTTCAACAATCAAAAATATAAAATTCCGCGTGTTAACTGTCCTAACCTAGACAGTTAATTTTTTTATGGACCAAAAAACGAAACTGCTTCTAGAGATAGGTAGGTTAGGGTTACTTTTCCTTTTGTGCGCCGACTACATTTTACCCGGCGGCGGCGCGCCAGCTCATATTGACTAGGCGGCGGCGTGAAAAAATCTGTATATCTAAGTGAATATAATTTTTGTTTTATTCCGTTCGACGTCCAGGGTTTCTAGTCTTGTGTCTTGCTTAATCTTTAATAAGATGTACAACAGGATCCCAAGCTGGTGGTAATGACAAACCGTCTTCTCTATTGAAATTATGATATTTTTAGTCAAATCATGAAATGGCGGCGTTTCACGATATGCCTAGGAATTTCGTGATCTGCCGGATTTTCACTACGCTCCCGGTGTAGCTAGGAATATCGACGATTGCGTTGCTCTAATCGATCTGCCGTATTTTTTATCAGGCACATGATATGCCTGGTCAACTTTTAGTCAAACCATGAAATGGCGGCGTTCACGATATGCCTAGGAATTTCGCGAACGAAAGCAGCGGCAAATGAGGGTAGGCACGGTGCGTGCCGGCCGGCGATCCATAAAGTACCTAAACAAAGTCAAGTGATAGTTTAGTTGCACCCGCGCTTCCGATTGCGAAACAGGTCATTTTTGTGCGTTATGTTGATGGATCTAGATCACTTCCAACACAGACTTTCTATCAATGTTTGGGCAGGAGTTGTTGGCCAGTACGTGCTAGGGCCCAGTGGCGTAACAATAGGGTGGCAGGGCTGGCAAAATGCCACGGGCCCCCGACCCAAAAGGGCCCCGGCCCAAGAGGCCACGAGCTCAAAAATGTTTTTTTACATTGTATCTGAGTATTTTATTTTATTTGAAAAGTATATTTTTATAAGTTTTGCTTAAAATCCAAAGTGAGACAACTAAAGACCATAATACAATTTCAAGTTAATCGTTAAGCATTTCAACCAACCTAAACAATACCCAAAGCAATTTTTTTTGGAACAGTTAAACAAATTTAGAATTTTTTGGGCATACCTAGTATCAAAAGATGGAATATTTTATCAAGTTTTATATCTAATAAAGAAAGTGAGTCTTCAACTTCAATAACATTAAAAACATTAAACCCTACTAGATGGGCAGGACGTTATGTTACGATGCCGTTTTTGCTTTAAAAGTTCGGTTTGTTGAAGTCCAAAAAGCGCTACTAATACGAAAACAGTTCTGTTAAATTGCAAATCAGATGAAAGAAATGAAGCTGTTTCACTCAAAAAGAACATCGAAAACTACAATTTTATTATGTTATTGGTTTTCCGTTGCAAGATCCTACTTACTATCGATGCAGCCTCTATAGCTCTTCAGTCTAAAGCCACCAATCTTTCAAATGCCTTAAAACGTTTGAAAATTTATCTAGAAGAATTGGAAAGATATCGACATGAATTTGAAAATTTTAAAATGGAAGCAAATAGTGTAGCAGAAAAATGGTCCATTACCCCTGAATTTTCAAAAACTCGTCAGAGGAAGATGAGCGTCTCCAAGATCCGGAAAGTTTGTTCAAAGTGAACATATTTTATCGAGTATTGGACATCATAAAACAACTGAAGCGTTTCCTTCCAATGAATGAAATTGTTTCAAATTTAAGTGTTTTGCAGCCTTCCACTTTAAAAGTTTAAAATGATACTGATCTGTTAAAAAAAGCTCTAGAATTTGTTGAGATATATAAAAGAGACATATCTGAATCATTTGCCAGAGAAATTCTCAGTTTTAATTCCACTTTTAGAGACGAAATAGAAAAATCTTCGTGTATTAGAGACCTTGCTGATTTATTAATAATATAAAATCATTTTATGTCCTGCAGCTTTCCTGAAGTATGCGCTGCATTAATGTTATTTTTATTACAATTCCTGTGACTACAGCTAGTGCTGAACGATCATTTTCAAAACTAAAATTGATAAAACCTATTTAAGAAACTCTATGAGAAAAGACAGGTTATGTAACTTGGCTATTCTGTCTATTGAAAATTGTATGGCCCGATCTTTAAACTTTGATGATGTGACAGACACTTTTGCGGAACAGAAAGCTTGAGAAAAAGATTTTTTTAGTAAATATCTTAATGAAATTAAATTGTTATTTCTATTTCATTGCAAATGTATGCAGGCCTCACGATGTTGTTCCTTCACCGAAAAGCTAGCGAATAGATGATGAATGCATTTAGATATTATGTGGATGAATGTGAAGTCTCCAATACAAATTGGGCTAGCGTGGGGACTACAGTGGTCATTAGTGGGACATATACAACGTGTAATTGAGTACGCTGAAAATTTCGAAGTTTATTAAAATTAGACTGAGTACAACGGGACGATTTTACTGATAGGGCCCCATCAAAAGAATTTGCCACGGGCCCCAGATGGTATAGTTACGCCACTGCTAGGGCCGGTGTTTTTGGGACGTCTGACCGGTCCGGTATACCTGAATTTCCTTCGGGTAACCTTGCCACAACTCTTTTTACAATGGTTGGATGACGAAAATGTACCTTTACAAGCTGCCGCCAGAATGTACCTACTATCAACACAATGATGCTCCAGCCCATTTTTTGTAGGATGTGAGAAGGCATCACCTTGATGGGGAATATGGTGCAAATTGGATCGGACGTGGCGGCCCAGTGCCGTGGCCTGCGAGATCATCCGATGTAACACCAATGGACCTTTTTTGTGGGGTCGCATAAAATCTATAGTGTACGATGAAGGCCTGGACCAAATAATGAGGCACAACTCCGACAGAAAATCGAAGCTGCCTTACAAACAGTGAAAAATGACCATGAAGTGCTTCAATCGTTAACTAATAATTTAAGGAAACGTGCTCTGTTGTGTATTTGTCAAAGGTGGACATTTCGAATCATTATTACCGCTTGTAAGTAATTTGTAAAATAAGTTTATTATTCCAATTAATTGTAAATACTGTGATTCTAATTTTTTAACACGCCGAAATATGTTTAGTAACACATTTTTAGCTCAGCCTTAATTTTCGCCCTGGATAAATATTATCAAATTACACGCGTAACTTCAGCGTATTTAATACTAACTTTGTTTCATACTACCTGCTCAAATGTGGTTAAACATGTCGCCTGTCCAAAGCCTGGAAAAGTGTGATGGAAAATTTTTAATCACTAACCTTGCCAGTAATACACTCTTATCTATGCACTAACCTAAGCTTGTTGTTTTCAATATTCAAACTTATTGTGCTCACGCGTAGGCGACCGCGGGCGGCATAAAGCTAAGAAACTATTAGAATTGTTAGGAAAACGAAAACTGATCATATCTTCTAGAATTTTCATTTTTTTTTTTTTCTTTCAACAATTACTTTCTTGTAATAAAAATCAGTTGGGGTCGATGAGGTTTTGCGTACTTAGAGTTACTCGTTGTATATCACCACCCATAAATCGTCCAGCCGTTTCGACGTGATGCGAGGACAAACGAAATTATGTCAAAAGATGGCGCCAGGCTGACATGGCGCCGCGCGCCCATACAAAACAAATGACGATCCTGCATCACGATATTAAGATTTTTTCTGAAATCATGACCCTTCTCCATAGAAAACTAACTTTCAATACAAATCTAGAATTTAATAATCTATATATATAAACGGATTTGTCCTGACTGACTGACATATCAACGCAGAGCCGAAACTACTGAACTTAGAACTTTGAAAATTCTACAATAGGTCAAGTATATTATGTAGGCAAGGAATAAGAAGGGATATTTCAAAACTCATCCCCTGAGGGGTTAAATTGGGGTTGAAAGTTTGTATGGAAAATGCGTAATTTTAGAGTAAGAGTCTTAATACTTTGCATACACACTTTAAATATAGAATGAAGGAAAGTAATTTCAGCATTTTTGAAAATTCATCCTGCAATGGGGTCTAATTGGGGTTGAAATTTTGTATGACAAAAATTGCAGTTTTTGAGTAAGAGCGATTATATTTCGTATTAAGGCCGTGCATTAAAAAATATTAAAACTAATTTCTGCATTTTTTTAAATTCATCCCCTAAATTGTTCAAAATAAAGATTAAAGTTTGTATAAGAAACGTAGCATTCTTTGAGTATGAGGTATATTTTGGGGGTATAGACTCTTACTTTTTAAACGAACGTAATCTAAATAAATAAAAAAAATAGTTCGAATTGAGAACCTCCTCCTTTTTTGAAGTCGATTAAAAAGAAGAAACTGACTGACTGACATATCAACGCACAGCCCAAACCGCTGGTTCTAGAGAGTTCAAATTTGGCACGTAGGTTCCTTATAAGGTGTAGGGGTGCACTAAGAAAGGATTTTTCAAAACTCACCCCCTAAAGGGGTGAAATGGGGTTTCAAAGTTTGTATGGGGAAACAAGATTAGTTAGACTATTTTATTAGAAACTTCACAGGAGTATTCCTAACGATAAATGAGTAAACACGTGTTTCAGGTTTTTTGAAAATTCAACCCCTAAGAGGGAGAAATGTGGTAACAAAGTCTGAATATCAGCATGGGTATTGTTTTTATGGTTTATCGGGTCGCTGATTAGGAAAACCGCAACGATTTTAAAATCCAACGTGTCGGACGTGAGTTGCCATCTCCCCTGTTGGGGTGAAATGGGGTTGAAATGTCTAAATACTAAACCGCTGGTTCTAGAGAGTTCAAATTTGGCACGTAGGTTCCTTATAAGGTGTAGGGGTGCACTAAGAGAGAATTTTTCAAAAGTCACCCCCCAAAGGGGTGAAATGGAGGTCCAAAGTTTGTATGGGGAAACAAGATTAGATAAACTGGAGGAAATGGAGTTGAAATGTCTAAATACTAAACCGCTGGTTCCAGAGAGTCCAATTTGGCACGTAGGTTCCTTATAAGGTGTAAGGGTGCACTAAGAGATAATTTCTCAAAAGTCACCCCCCAAAGGGGTGAAATGGGGGTCCAAAGTTTGTATGGGGAAACAAGATTAGTTAAACTATTTTATTCGAAACTTCACAGGAGTATTTCTAACGATAAATGAAAAAACACGTGTTTCAGGTTTTTTTTATTCAACCCCTAAAATGGAGAAATGTGGTGACAAAGTCTGAAAATCCATTGGTAATGCCACGTAATGCTTTTATGGTTTATCGGGTCGCTGATTACGAAAACCGCAATAAAATCCAACGTGGCGGTCGTGAATTAACATCTCCCCTGTTGGGGTGAAATAGGGTTGAAATGTCTAAATACTAAACCGCTGGTTCTAGAGAGTCAATACTTGGAACCTACGTGTCCTTATAAAGTCTAGGGGTGCAATAAAAGAAGCATTTGTCAAAAGTCACCCCCCAAAGGGGTGAAATGGGGGTCGTAAGTTTGTCTGGGGAAAACAGATTAGTTAGACTATTTTATTGAAAACTTCCAAGGAGTATTTCTAACGATAAATGAGTAAAGCACGTGTTTCATGTTTTTTTGAGAATTCAACCCCTAAAGGAGGAGAATATGGTGCCAAAGTCTGAAAATCAACATGAGTAATGTTTCTATGGTTTATCGGGTCGCTGATTACCAAAACAACAACGATTTAATAAACAAACGTGGTGGACGTGAAATACCGTCTTCGCCTGTTGGGGTGCGATGGGGTTGAAATGACTAAATATGAGTATGGGTGTAATTTTTATGGTTTCCTGGGACGTTAATTACGAAAATGCCACCGAATTTGAAATTTTATATTGTGGTCATGAAAATTCTTGAAAGCATTTGCGCCAAATTGCAATTTAATCGGTCCAGTAGTTTTGCAGCAAATCGGTTGTAACAGACGGACTGACAGACAGCTACACGTGCTCCTATAAGGGGGTTCTATTTTTGCTTTTGAGGTATGGATAGAGACCCGCGTTATCCAAATAGATTAAAAAAATAGTATTTGGTGGCATCTCGATCGTCGTCAATCGGTACCTATAGGCGGGTGGCGCGTTGGGACGGGAGGAGTAATGATCGGGAAACTTCCTGCATCCGTAATAAATACATTCAAGCTTTTCAATAATTATGTCATTTCAGAATTCTGAATTACGTTTATATCTGGCTCAGTATAATACATTTTTCATTCATCAACGAAGAGAACCTCAATATCTTACAATAGAACATGACGTAACTTAGAACATGGCGAATATCCCAAGTCGATAAGCGGAGGCTCGGGACATTATAAAAGCTTTATACAAATAAAATGCACACATATCCCGGTGTCTTAGCTTCACTTCGAGTTATGAATTTTGAAGTGAACTTTATTTGGATACAGTTAAAGCTGAGATCGCTTGATTTGAGTGCTTGAGTTTTCGGTTTGAATTGTTAAAGTGGAGTTATGATAAAATAAAAAGTATTTCCCAGTAATATTACAAAAGCGAAAGTCTGTGTATGTTTCGTTACTTCTTCACGCTAAAACGGCTGGGCGGAAATGCATGAGGGAAATGCAGATTGCAGATTATACCCTAACTTAACAAATAGCCTACTTTTAATCCTGAAAAAAAGAGCATTGTTCCCGTAGGATGATGTATATTATATAGGCACGCGAGCGAAGCCGCGGGTTACTGCTAGTAGTATATAATTTAGATTAACGCCAAATTAAGCAAGCGGTTCTTCAAAAGGGGAGTAAATGTTACAAAGTGAGCTTGCAGTGGTGGTTATCATTATCAAGTGGTTCTAGATATACTTAAATAAAACTGTAATCTTTCATGAATTGCAATGTCTATTTATTAGTAAACACGAAATATTTGAACATTAGCACAAAATTGTGAATTTCAAATTATATTCTCAATAATCTGGAACGACACAAAGACAATATACACAGCTTACAAGGTTTAGGCGAGGTAGAGCAATTTAAATACATTTTTAGCCTACCTCCTTATGCTCTACCTTGGGTAGGGTAGAGTATACAGTTCAGCAGAAATATACTTTATTTTACAATAATATGGCTCTAGCATGGTGCACTGTAAAGCCATTTATACAATACTAATGGCACACAAGTAAACATCACAATATATTCCTTGATCACAATTTATAATAGTCCTGTAACAATATTTATGAAACAATTTTAAGACAGTTCGGAGACACAGTATGTTTTTATACTACTCAACGGTTTTGTTAAGTGTAGTTGCCCCGCTTCTGTAGCGCATCAGGGATGTTTGCGGAGCAGGCATCGACTGTTTCTATGCGACCATGCGCACCCGCTGCACATCCCTGGTGCGCCGGGTGCGGGCCAGCCCCAACCCCATCCTACGCTCGATTGGGGATAGGTTTGACTGCCCTTACATAAGACACTGCTGTGAGCAGCATGTGTCAAAAAGCGCTTAGCTGTGTAAGTTTTTGTAATGTTTTTTACTAACACTTTAGATATAGATTTGTACTAACCAATAATATGAGTCACCCTTGTTACTCGAATTAAATGATTTCATTTCATTTCATAAAACATTTGCTACCTTTTTATCTGTTTGTAAAAAAAATACATTTATTAAGCCTTGTTGTATTAGATCTTTTACAAAATGGTCGTGCAAGTCTATATGTTTAGATCGTTTGTGTAAGTATTCTTTTAGGAGCAACAACTTTTCAACGTAACATTCAAACTACTAAGGGTATACATAAATGATTTTGACTAATTTTAAATCCCTAAAGTATGGCAATTCATTTGATACCAACCATTCCATTACTTCAAAGTACAAGTGTGTGTTCTTTGCCGTCCCAAACTTTAACCAACGTTTTCTCAGTTGTCGCTTATTCACTTTTGCAAATTTGATGATTTAAAAAAAAAAATAGTATAGAGAGAGTAGGAAGTTTTCCTTAAAACAGTCACAAATATGACATCTACGATTTTTTTGATATTCGACAAAGTGGGACGTGCTTAAATTGGACATTTATGCGTCGACATCAAAATCATAATTTTATTTATTACAGTATGTTCCATCAGTTTTTATTGAAAGTTGATTTTGCCATATTTCACTAAACTGCCCGTAACTTCGTAACTAGAATCGACAGTGGGACGTTTAACTGAACACACTCACATATATTGGCGTTTATTCATTAAACACTTGTATATATTATTGACAGGGGATTACAGTATTTAACTGATTAAAAAATTAAAATGGACGAGCACAAACACGACATTTAGGCAGCTTTGTTCGTATCAGAGCGGACGTGTGCGTGTCTATGGTACAGTCTTTATATACTAAAAGAGTTCTATAATACAGCAATTATTGTCAACGAAAGGTTCAACTGAACATTGAATTGTGACTCTATATTACAGGACTCAATACATTCCAAGTTTAGACCTTTTACAAAACAGTTATGCTTATCTATACATAAAGGCTTAGCCTATATCGATACTTTAAAGCACAATCGTACTAACTTCTCGGAAAAAGATGTTGCAATTAGGACGTTAGTGCACAACTCTATGTAGTTTAAATTTCACTGGCACATAAAATTGTAATTAGTAAGAGTGTGAACTATCGATTTAATAAATAAATAAAACGGCAAGTCAATATATGTTTTGTTCACTTATGGGAGTATTTTTTTACCAACAATAACTTTTGAGCACTTTGATTGTCATTACATTAAATACAGTGACATCCAAGTGTTTGTCAATTATTTCTGACAAGAAATTCTTAACAAAACAGATGTCCTTGCATATATCACTAATAGCTATATAGTTTGCTTCCGTGCTAGGAAAATCTACACATAGCTGTTTCCTCCCATGGAAGAAAGAGACTAATGGAAGTGGCAAGTAGGCGTTCCCGTGTTGCCAAGCATAGGTGCCGTGGCTAGTCAACCGCAGACTTAGGTTTGTGTGAATCAGCAATAAGAAATAATTATTTTAAATTGATTATGCCGTATTGTGCAGTGATAAGCTGCCGAAATTCAACCAAGGCAAAAACTATCTCTGTAGGAGGCATTTCGTACCATCGCTATGTATTATTATTAAAATATATATTTTTTTCCTTTTTCTTCATTTGGTTGATCGTTATTTGAGTTATCACTTTAGTAGAATACAACTTTATTACTGAAGAAATACAGTTCATTATGGTTTGTTATCTACATTCGTTATTCTTAACTACATTCTCTCTTAAAGTATATATATATTATACCGTCTATATTATACCAGTTCCCAAACATTATTCTTTATCATAGTCATACTCGTTTTTCATTGCATTGACCCACTCATCTTTTTCAGAACTGATAGCCTCGTTATATGGTAGTTCACCGAGAGAACCATGAGCACTATCCTCAACAGGTAATAATAATTTTAAATCGTCATTTTTCCCTGGAAAAATACCTCTTGTACTTTTAATAGGGCGAGATGTCGACGCGTCGGCATCGGCCGGCGTAATCGACTTTCCTCCTCGAGATGAAGGGCAAATGCAGATTCACGTCATCCTCATCACCTGGTGGTAAACATCAGGCGAGTGGTAGAAGACGGACAGCGGCGACCACGCAGACGGCGTCATTTCCGCTTCTGAAACATTTACAGGGTTCGGTATTATTTAAAGGCAACAAATATTTTTGTTGACCAAAAAAACTGGGACCCCAAACCAGTATCACCTAAAAATCAAATGAAACACCAAAAAAGAAATTACTTCCACCAAAATAAGATAGCCTAAAATTACAATGCTTCTATCTATTTTAGTCAAGACTGCACTTTTAATTGTATTCGAGTACCAAATTTGTATTACGGTTGCAACACGTTTTTTTTTTTAAATTTGCCGCCCTTTTTTTGGTCTCTACTTAGCCAGACTATAAACCTACTTTCTATTATAAAAATAAGTTCGATTCATGTGATGGGCTGCGAGGTCCTTCGAGGGAACAAAGTGCAGCAGCCAGAGTGTTGTTGCTCGTTTTGCACCACCCAGGGGACACGTGCAGGTAATAGTTCGTTTTCTATTGGGAAACAGTATGTAGAGATGCGCAGAATGTGTCACTAAAGTGAAAAGAGTGATATGTGTCTTTAGCTCACCGAGATATGTATCACTCATTTAGCTCATTTAGCTCAGTAGATCTTTAGACTATATCGTTCACGAGTGAGCAGAGAACTAGAGATGTCGATGAATTAGATTCACGGCAGCATGGCAACATTCATTTCATGAGCGAGAGGGAGCGAGTAATACTGAGATGATAGATGATATACTGAGCTACTTGAATCTTCAGTGAGCGGAAGAGCTAGTGAGCTAAACCAAATGATATAGCTCGTTTGAATCACTCACTCGCGAGCTACACATCTCTAACAGTATGACATTTTGGAGTACAGCAATGCCATTTGGTACGGGTATTATACATGTCCACTTGAGCCGAAAACGCTCGGTAGACAATTTGTACTCCGCGACAGGTGGGGGGTAGGGGGGGTCAAAGTACAGCGCTCCCGTCGTCGCTCAGGAAAAAAAATTGGCGTATTAGTTTGGAACCTTGAATCAAGTTTGGTGTCGTTATCGAGTAACTAGACGATGCCTAATTCGTTCACCATGCCAGTTTTGTAGGGTTCCGTAGCAAAATATGACGCAATACTTAAAATAATAAACTTTCAGTAGTTACGAAACGTAAACAAACAAACCCTTATAATTACATATTTTTGTATCCGACTTAATAGATTTATTATTAAACAATCGACCATACATCTGCTCACTTATAGCTGAAATTCGACTGCCAGTGTCCACTTCGCACTTAATCATTTGTCCGTCCACAATTAAGTTAATAAAATAAGGTTTGTTACCTTGTGCAGCCACCACAATGTTGAACATATCGTCTGATTCGTCACTCACGTAGTTATGTCGTCCGTCCGGTCGTTCACTTCCGCCCCTCACTCGCTTACACATCACTTTCAGATGCCCCCTCTGATTGCACTCGTCACAATTATAACGCGCATACTTGCACCGATCCGCGCGATGCGCCTTGCCACAGCGCCAACAGCGGAGCGGATCGTGGTCGCGGGCGGGCGGGCGCCCCGAGGCCGGCCCGCGCGGCCTGGCGCCGCCGCCGCGCCCCGCGCGCGCATAGTGCAGGCCGTCGCCCGCGTCGCCGCCCCCGGCACCCGAGGTCGTCGCGGCCCCCGTGCCGCCGCTCACCTCCGCGTGCTTCTCCGCGGCCTCCAGAGCCAGAGCCAGTTCCACGGCTGCCTTGTATTCTATTTTTTTTCTGCGAAAATCCGCGATCGCATCGCTTCGTTCGAGAGACCTGAGACGAATTGGTCGCGTAGGTTTTCTTCTAGTGTCGATCCGAAGTTACAAGTGGCCGCGAGATGTTTTAGATTTTGTAAATACGCGGTGACGGGCTCGCCCGCTTGTTGCCGCCGCTGCCGGAACACGTGCCGTTCGGCGATCTCAGAACGCTGCGGTTCCAAGTGATCCGATACCAATTGTACCAAGGTGTCGAACGGTTTGCTTTCCGGATGGTCTGGTGCACATAAATCGCACATTAATGCGTACGTAGCTTCACCGACCACTGTGATTAACATCGGCACACGTAATTCATCTTTAACCTCATTTAATAAGATGAACTGTTTCACTCGCCGTATATATGCCGGCCACTGTTTGGAACTTAAGTTAAACGGTTCTAGTTTTCCAATAGGCATTTTCACACTACTAGAACCCACTTTTCACTAGTAGAACACTTTATTTTTAATAAAAAACCGTCCTCGTCGCCAGTGCAGCGTAGTAAAAGGCAGTGGTTGACTTCTGACTGATTTATTGTCGAATTACCCTCCACCGTATAAAACAAATATGAGTTCACCGTCACAATCATTACTTTTTGTACAGAAATTATTATTATGATGTGTAAATTACTTCATTATTATTTGTTAACTACTTTATTTTCCTACGTTTAACGACCCACCGTTGCCCGGTTGTTTAGCGCGTATTACAAGTTTTTTGTATGGGGAGCGGTTCACTATTATCTTGTAGAAACTTTTTTGACATATAGGGTAAATCGCCAATAATTGGCCACCGTTCAATAACTGGCCACCTCAAACTAAAAATGAACTCTGTTCACCTATAAATAGAATTCATTTTAGTATAAGGTGTTAATTACTGGCCACCCTTCAATAACTGGCCACGTTATACTAAAATGAATTCTGTTTGTAGGCGAACAAAGTTAATTTTTAGTATGAGGTGGCCAGTTATTAAACGGTGGCCAATTATTGGCGATTTACCCTATTTGTTTTGCATAACGATACTTGGCAGAAGTAACGTTTGGCAGAAACATCTTACGCAGAGTATGCTTTGGCATAAATCATTTCGCAGATTTTTATAATACCGAATCTTATATTGGCATAATGTTGATGAGCATAACAGTCTTCTAAACGAATAGTACTTTCGCAATATTTTTTTTTGTATAATGTTTTAGGCGGCATAAAGTTGTCAAGCCGAATACCATTTGATTCCAAGATAGGTAGACTTCATTGTCTTATCTTGTTGTACAGGACATATGCGAAATACCTAACCTAATCCAAGTCGGACCAGCCCTAAGGTGCAATCAGTACCTAATTTATGCATTACAAATTGTTGTGATTACACATTTTGTCCATGGAGTGGTATGGTAGCCGGCCGATACCGCGCGGCTCGCTCGCTCGTTAGGGTCTCAGTTCAACCTAACACTCCTCCTCGCTTCGCTCGTCGTCGTACCTAACCTAATCCAAGTTGGACCTGCCCTAAGGTGGAATCAGGACCTAATTTATGCATTACAATTGTTGTGATTAAAAATTTAGTGGCCGTTGCCCCGCGGCGGCAAGATACCTAACACTGCTCCTCGAACCGCTCGTCGTCGTACCTAACGGTACTTACATTCTACTACGTAAAGTTTCCTTAACGCACTTTTCTGCTAGTAGAAAATAATTATGCTATTGTAATCGTATGCTATAGGATTATTATGGTACATAAAATTATGCTAAACCAAAGTCGGCCAAAGAGATATTCTACAAAACAATGTGCTGCAAAATGTGTCGTATGCGCGGTAGTAGTAATGCCAACTATACCTTTATGCCATCTTACCATTCGACCGAGAGTGTTTCTGCGAAACGTGTTATGCGAAGTGTATTTCTGGCCAATATTATTCTACCAGATGAGGGTAACCCATGGGGAGCACTTATTTTTTGACTTAACTTTATTTTTATATTTTTGTTTTATATCAAATATCATAATACATATATTGGGATAGTTTCAAATATCTGATTGTAGCGGTTCCAACGGATTTTTTTTTGTATGGTCCCCCCCCATTTTTAACTTTTTTTTTATTTTTAGATCTTTTCCTACGCTTAGGTACACACAATTACCGAACTGGATTCCAAATTTCATTCTTCTAGGTCATCTGGAAGTAGGTTAGATTTAGGTACTATATGTCAGTCGCAGTCAGTGCTAAAATGTACGACTTTTTGACCTTTATAACCGTTTGAGCTAGCTTCATGAAATTTGGGCTTCTGGTGTCTTTATAAATATAATTAAACACACGTAGTTTTATGTGTTTCCGTTAAAGAGGTTTTGAGTTATAGAAGGGTCAAAAGTGGCACCAAGTGGTTGGTGTAATACTACACACGGCGCTGGCTAGCCAGTTCCTTTGCTTAAACTTGGCTTGACACGCTGCCGCGTGTCTAGATCATATCCCAGGAAAAGCCCAGCCCCTAAGCCCTGACTTTACTTGGTTTCAAAAGTATGGCTTGACCGTTTCATAGTACCGTAAATGAGTCCAACGGCCCGTCTGGCCCATTACGGTTTATATTTATGGTAACCTGGGCTTGGCTTTTCCTGGGATCTGATAACTTTTTACAGCGAAAGCGTTATGAGCATGTGAGTCTTGGCCGCCAATTTTACATGACATGTTTTGGTGGGATACATATAGATGAGAAACAATACACATCCTAATACGCTACGTTGAGGGATTGAACTATCAAAATGTAGATAATGGGTGGTTGATTAAAATACTGTAGTTTTCTCAGATGTTTTATTTCCAAGTATTGCAGATGCATGACAAATATGATCTCATCCAGTTTCAAACTTTTCCGCGTACCTATGCCAATTTCATTTAGTTTTTGTAAATGCTATGCTATGCGAAACTCTGTTATTTCTTTACTCGAAGTCACAAAAAATTAAGAATAAGGCGTATATATCAGCGTGAACAGCGATGATGCAGACGACAGGGCCGTGGAGCCGTCCCGTGTACGGGCTCCTCGTTGACGGAGCTCCTCACTTCACCCAGCAGCTCAGCTCAGCCCGTGCATAGCGCACCTATGGATGACGCGCTTTTCGGCAATGTCCGAATATCGAAGTTGTTGACGAGGTGGGATCTGAAAATAATAAAATCCGTTATTGTACTTCGACACCATGGGAACGAAAGTGGAAAGAAGACCCTTGCGGAATAAAAAGCACTTGGAATAAGTACTGAGGTTTAAAAGAAATCCTAAAAAGTAACCTTCCTCTCCGTCTCCAAAAGAAAGTCAGACATGTGTTTACTCCCCACAATTACCTATGATTGCCAAACTTGGAAAGGGGAATGGAGAGGAGTATTCTAATGATCAGTTCACACTGTGCGCACATTTTAATAGAGCGACTCAAAATGTGCTTAACCACACTAAAAGGTACACATTTTATTGTGAGAATTCAGTATCAGTATGCACTTATATGATTAATAATTTATGATTGCTAGCAAAAAGATAATTTCAAAAGAAAGAACATTCTCAGGAACATTTCCCATACAAGTCAGGAAGTGATCTTGAGAATGGCACATCTCTAATTTCAACAGAGTTTTTGTATAAGCATGCATGGTAAAAAAAGCTAAATATGGAGTCCACATTTACATAATGTTAACTGTTGCAAAAGTGCCAATTACCAATATTATTTGGACTAATATGAATTTAAATTAAATTATAACTTACCTACCTCTTCTGATGTTGATAACCATTGCCACCATTTCATCAGTAAAGACAAAGACTGCTGTTAAATCACCCATAGTCACCTACAAAAACAAACAATCAGATAACATAATAACTAAAAATATTTATATGAAATTAATCCATGTAGGTTTCAGTTTGTAATATAGGTGTATTGATTTTTAGCTTGTAGGTATATCAAATTAATTTCTTCAATAATACAATTATTCATCACACCACATTGTAGAACAAACAAGTTCTGAAATGAAGTAGAAACTAGAAAGTACTATGAATGTAATACGTAGCCCTTCGTGTGGCAAATTCCCGCTCCGGGAGACAAGGTCGCTAGTTCAAGCCTCGTTATGGTAAAATAGAGCAAAAGATTCTGGTTCGAAAAAAAATGGAAAAAGATGGTCAAAGAATTTGTTCACCCTGCCATACACGCCAGATTAAGGGGTAGGTATTAAATGCATGTAAAGTACCTATCTATTATTTAGTTACCTACTCTGTATTTAATTACGAGATGCTTGAAATTTAGAACAGGATAATTTTGTATTCTGATGCAGATGAGAAGAGCGAACTATTGTAAATACATCAGCTAAATATTAAAGCATTCAAATAGGGCTACGATATTGTTTGTTAACACTAAAAATAAAAACATAAATATGTAAAAGTTAATAGCTTTACGATACCCGTCTTCTTCTCTTCGGTTCGATTTATTCTAAGTAAGTACATCTACACGTTAATTCACTATAGTTTATATTTCTCTCTATTTTGCGGCGAGGCGAGCCGGCGATTACGACGTTGTCGACGCTCGCTCGTTTTCACTGTTATCTTATCACTCTTATTAGTCAGTGTCGATGTCGTTATCAGTGGATCGCACCAACACCAGGCCACAGTCAACAATCAACACCTTTTTGCATTTTTGCTAAAAACCGATTATGTCTTGAGTTAGTGACTGAACAACACTAGTAGGTTTTGACAGTTCTCTGAAAAAAAAAATTGTCTCTGGTTTTGGCTTCGGAAAACGTGGCCGTACAAAACACGGCCGGGAAAAACTTGGCCGAGCAATACATGTTCAGGGCAGTTTTTCGAAGCCAATGTACACGGAAAACATGGCCGTACAAAACAGGGCCGGACAATACGACCCTGTACAAAACTGGCCTCGAAAAACATCCCCGAACAAATATTGTTCGGCCACGTTTTGCCCAGCCGTGTTTTGTACAGCCATGTTTTCCGAGTCCATATGGACGCGGAAAACGTGGCTGTACAAAACGTGGCTGGACAATACATGTCTGTACAAAACGGGTTCCCATATTTTCTTTCTCTTTGTGTTATTATTCCTGGGTCACGTTTGGTGGTCACGTTATTTTATTATACGAACGTTTCATTGATTTTATGAAAAGTGATGGAACAAAACAGATGCAGCAGTTCCTTGGATGCAATGGACTTAAAGGTTGAGCCCGAGTGTATATTTAACGAACAAGGTGAGTTATGCTAATACTCTGACTATTTATTTTATTTTGTCATTCATGAAACTGTGGTAGAATTCGCGCTGTAATATATAAAATGCTGTCTTGTGAAGATCTAAAGTGCGATAATACCTCATTTTGTGATTTTAAAAGTGATAACTGCATTGAGGTTGTACTATTTCATAGCGAGTAAACCTTTTGAATGTTAACTTAAACACACTTTCTTTATTTAAATTATCTAAGCATTACTTGCAATGGTAAAGTAGAGTATGTTTGACTTGTGTTGGTCCACACAGGAGTACTCTAGTTAGTTAGTTATGTAGTTAGTTGCGCTGGGCATTTTCCGCAAGTCGACATCCAACGTGCCTATTTTGCGTGAAAAGGGGTTAGCGCTACTCCAACCACCCCAACTCCTCCACGAACCTAAGCAAAGCCTTGATGTTGCTTATGGCTTCGTGTATGGTACTTGGAGATCCTAGGTATTTCATCCTGTATCCTTCTACCTGTTTGCAATCTAGTAGAATATGATTGGTGGTTTCTTCTGCCTCCATGCATGCTCTGCATACTGGGCTGTCTGTTATACCTAAATTGAAGAGGTGTTTGTTCAGAGTATTATGTCCCGTTATTAATCCTACTATCTTGCTAATTAATAATACTGTTAAGGACATAATTGAATGGCTGAATATGAATAATTTATTAATTAATCTCGATAAAACTAAAATAATGCACTTTTACCAACGTAAATTACCTGTTCAAATTTTTTGTAATTACGAAGGGACGTTAATTGAGTCAGTTTCTGTTACCAAGTTTTTAGGAGTACACGTAGATAACCATCTGTTATGGAACTCACATACTGAAGAAGTGTGCCAAAAGCTGAATCAGTATGCCTATGCCCTTTACAAACTTGCAAAGCAAGCGAGTCCTGATGCTGTATTAACTGCATACCATGGATTTGTAGCGTCGACTTTACGATACGGAATCATTTTCTGGGGCAATTCTTCAAATAGGGAAGCGGTGTTTAAGGCTCAAAAAAGGTGCATCAGAGCAATGCGTGGCCTTCAGCAAACCGACAGTTGTGTAACCCATTTTAAGGACTTGAACATTTTAACAATGCCTTCTCTTTACATTTTAGAGGTGATCATGTTTGTTAAAAATAATCCAGCACTATTTAAAAGAAGTAGTTTCACCAGCAAACGTTTGGAGCAAAGATGTAAAGAGGATTTATGTACAGCTGCTACAAAAACAGCTTTAATGCGCAAAAGCGTATATTCTCTAGCTATAAGAATATATAATAAATTACCAATAGAATTGAAATTATTACCAGTCCCACTTCTGAGACGTAAATTATTAATTATACTCACGAAGAAATGTTATTATTCTATTTTAGATTATTTAAATGATGTTGACATTGTATCTGACTAATCTTTATTTTATTTTTATTCCTATTGTTGCCTTCATTATTATTATTATGTGTTTCTCATTTTTTGAGTCTCGGGCTCATACGTCCCGGTCTTTTGGAAGGCTTGCGTGGGGATATGGATCCAACACGTAGAGGCCCCTTGGAGAAATTTGCTGTGGCTGTTGCCCTGCTGGGACCCGTTCCTGATCATATCAATAAGATGATACATCCATGAACCGGTTCCAGCAGGTGATTGAACTATTGCATTGATATGGAAAAGAAACCGGGCTATTAAAGTGAAGTTTGGATGGACTATTTATTTGGGCTATTGCAGTAGAAAAATGTCACCCGCCGTAACCATCTATGCGACTGTTACCTCTATTATTATTATTATTTGTCTCTCGTTATAGAGTCTCGGGCTCATACGTCCCGGTCTTTTGGAAGGCTTGCGTGGGGATATGGATCCAACACGTAGAGCCCCCATGGAGAAATTTGCTGTGGTTGTAGCCCTGCTGGGACCCGTTCCTGATCATATCAATAAGATGATACATCCATGAACAGGTCCCAGCAGGTGATTGTACTATTGCATTGGTATGAAAAAGAAAAAACCGGGCTATTAAAATGGAGTTTGGATGGACTATTTATTTGGGCTATTGCAAAAGAAAAATGTCACCCGCCGTAACCATCAATGTGACTGTTACCTCTGGCGGGTGGTGACTCGCCCCTCACTAGGTGGGCCCCGTAATGCCATCGTGCAGACGGCCGGAAGCAACACGAGCGTGAGGGCTCAGGGGTGTCGAGAGGTGTGCTGCGCTTTCTCCGAAGTTACTCGCGGCGTGATGCCCTTTAACACTTCCACCCCTGGAGCATATAGCTCTAACGCTCCTCTCTGGACGGCCAATGAAGGCAAGCCAGAGCTGAGAGTCCTACGGGTCCTCTTGGGTTTCCACTCCGGCCGATGAAGGCACACCGGAGACGAGGACCCTGACCGACTCTCTGGAGATCTCGGGTCCGTGGGGTCGTCACTCCCCAACAGCTCGCCACAAGCTGCCCTGCGGGCTTATTATTATTATTCCTGTATGTCGCACCCGCTCACGGGACAATAGTGTCCCGGACCTTTGGGAGGCGTGCACGGAGCCGAAGCCAACGCGTAGAGGCCCTTTCGACAATTTAATGGAATGTAAGGTGTACATCGAGCGGATGCTGTCCCTATCCGTGTCATGGGACGCACACAGAGACAGCGCCCGCTAGGTGCAAGAACTATTGATGGATATATGGAATCTAAATACAAATTGGGCTATGGGGATGAAATGGAGGACTGGTTAATTGGGCTATTGTTTGAGACAGCCGGACGTCTACCAGGAAAAGTGTCTCATAGCAAAAAACGCACTGGTAGACGATGACTCGCCTCCCGCTAGATGGGCCCCCATAAAATAGCGACACATAGAGTGGCCTAAGGGCAACACCGGTGCGGAAGGCTAAGGGCGGAGAGGTGTAATACTGGGCTTTAAACCGAAGTCAACTAACCCCTTACGTTTCCACATCCACCCCCGAGCTGAAACTCTCGCGACTCCACTCTGGCCGGCCGGTTAAGGCAAGACAGAGGCGGAGGCCCCGACCCATCACCCCCCGTCAGGATCCCCCAGGAGCACTCAGGTACGTGGGGTCGCTACCCCCCAACAGCTCGCCATAAGCTGCCCTGCGTGACTGATTGCGTTGGTAATACCAGCGGGCGATGGGGTCGTCACATCCCTACGCCTTTTTATTATTATTATTATTATTATTATTCCCTTTATTCATTTTTGTACTTAGGCTAGGATTTTTTTACAATAAATTTATATAAAAAGTAAAATATAAAAATACATTACAAATATAAACACATTCTAAAAAAAACCTAACCTAGGGTGCCGCCGGCAGCGGGGCAGGGCCCAGGCTACCGGTGGTTAGGGCTGCAGAGAGAGGAACCTCCTGACGATGCGCGCCGTGTCCAGGAGTACCGCCTTCTGTATCTGGCCCTTGATCCAGCCATCTAGCGAGAGTCTCTTAAGATGTTTGTCGAGACTCTTCGCTATAAGACCGTTCGCCGAAACGACTATCGGGACAATGATCGTCGAGTCAACATCCCACATGGCGGTCACCTCGTGAGCCAAGTCAAGGTACTTGCTGAGTTTGTCCTTCTCGGCTTTCACGAGGTTCTCGTCATGGGGGATGGTGATGTCGACGAGCACTGCTTGGCGCTTGGATCGATCTACCAAAACGATGTCAGGCTTATTGGCTACAATAGTCCTGTCCGTGATGATAGATCGATCCCAATAGAGCGTGGCACGACCATTCTCAAGAACTGGCATCGGTGCGTACTTATAGTACGGCACCTCAGACCCCACAAGACCGTATTGAAGAGCAAGTTGCTGGTGAATGATCCTGGCTACTTGGTTATGTCTGTGCAAGTACTCACCGTTAGCAATTAAATTATTATTAAATTATTATTATTATTATTATTATTATATTGTTAATTTAATTATCATACATCATCTTGACATTGAGTACTTATATGAGAATTTAGTTTGTGTTTGTAATGCTATGTAACAGCGTAATAGGCATAATAGGAATAAGTTTTTGTGCATGTGCATTGTTTTTGTACGCCAATAGGCAAAACATAGTGATACTTTTTGATATTTAATTACACCACTGTATTTATGCAGCCTTTACCTATGTTTCACAAATAAAAACACTTTGACTTTGACTTTGACTTTGACTTTGCATAGTTGGTTCCTGTGGATTCTCAGTAAGATGGTGGTGAGTTTGTGGTTCCTATTCGGAAGTATTTCTTTTGTTTGTCTACACGTTCCCATGTCTTCCCAGTATTTTTGGTGTTGGTATAATGTATGTTGGTTCATTATGTTGTATATGTAAGATTGTGGTAGGGGTATTATTGGCTCTGGCCTGCATGGCGGTGTCTCTGATCCCTTACGGGCCAATTCATCCGCTGCGTCATTGCCTCTCGAGCCGCTGTGTCCCTTTATCCATTGTAATGTTACCGTATTTTTATCATCGCTCACGTCTGTGATGCTGCGATGACATTCGTATATTAAAGCAGAGGTACACATTTCACTGTTTAGTGCTTGTGGTACGGATTTGCTGTCTGAAAGTATTTGTATGTTTGTGTTCTAATAAGGAGTACTCTAATAATGACCTTGTTATTGTTGTGTGATGGTTACTTGTCTTGTGCTGCTTGTTGTTGTTGTTGTCCTAAGGCACCCCGGAGGTGCAGAGGGCCTTCATCAGCTCGCGCCACGCCTTTCTATACTCAGCAACTTTTTTGGCCTCGCTCCACCTCATTCCAACGGCTCGCAGTTCGCTCTCCACGGTGCGCCGCCATGAGTGCTGCTTACCATGGTTTAAATACCTCGGCTACTGGAAGTTTGGTGCAGGTGCGGGAAGAGAAGGCACCTCGCAAAGCCTTGTTATGCCATGTTTGTGTTGTTATCAACTTCTCATTTCCTCACATTCTAAATGTATTCAATGTTGGTCTACAAGGAATCAGTAAGGTATATTATGGAGTAGTTGTGAAATTGACAGTCAAGTCAAGGTTTTAAATATGATATCCAAATAAGCATACCACTTGAAAATACATATGTAGATTCCGGACCTGAATAAAAATATTGTTGGAAAGAAATATAAGTAAAAAACTATTGTAAAAGTTAATGTTCCCATATGTCTGGGCCATGAAATCTCTGAATTTTGTTAATAATGGTGTCTGTGTTCACAGTGCATGTCAAGGAGGAAGTTGTAGAGAGCCTGAAAGAGGAGGTGGAGTGGGAAGATAGTGCTGCTGATTTGGCCTCTTTATACGCTGGACATGAGGTGAAGGATGAGCTCGTGCTGGGGCCGGAGGGCCTGCAGCCACGCGACATAGCCTTCACACTCTTCGGTAAATTGCTCATGTTGTAGAGAAGTTTAAGCTCGAATTTATCTTGTTTGTTATGTAGTCAGTTTGTCTTCTGGTATGCCAGAATAAACTCTTTACAATTTTTTAAATCTCTTATTTATCTAGCTTATATATATCTTTTTAATATTTGATTTTCTTTTAATTTCAATTACTAGCCGTTAATCTATTTGTCTGTAGCAGCTCAGGCGTTAGCCGTTACAGCACAGCCCAAACTGAAAGACTGTGTGGTGCTGCTCGAGCGCATTGACGACCTCGAGGCACCGCTCGGCACCGACAAGCGCCGGGACAAGAGACGTGTTGAAAACAATGTTGAAGTGGGACACAAAATACAGAGTAATGCTAACATTAGCAATAAGAAAGAAACCTATGTATGTGGTATTTGTAAGGAGAGGTTTGATCTGAAGACTAAGCTGATGGAACATGTTATGATTCATATCCACCAAAGCATGGAGCAGGAAGAGATAAGCGTTGCCGATAATGCTGGTGAGTTTTGCGTTTTTATCAGTAACTTCTTTGGTCAGTGAGCTCATCGGAGAGTGCATACCTCATTCTATCAGTGCATTTTGGAAACTAGCATTGCACAAGCTCTATTAATTCTATGATGCGCTCTAGATAATTAATGACTAGAAGTACTTCCACACAATAATGTCACTGGTGTGAATTTGTATTATGACTGATTATAATATTTAAGTTGTAATAAGAAGATGAATTCGAATTTTGTATTTTTCTGTTTCTAACGATTTTGAACTTGAACACTTATTTTATAGTTTAGCGTCAGCGGCATGGTGAATTCTTTTATCTATTGACGTTCCAAAGGTTAGGTCTGACTTCATCTTTTTAATTGATCACCCTATATCGTTAAATTAGGTGTCCTGGCGTTCGCGCACGGCGGCTGCCACCGCGACCACACGTACGCGAAGATGGAGTGTCCGTCAGCAGAAGGTTAGTAATAACTTAATTCTAAATTAGTTTATTACAAAGATCTCAGTTTTAACCGAGTAAGATAGAGCCTGACAGATGAATAGTGTCCCAAAAACCGCCAAATTGGATAAATCGCAAACTGCACTGGTAGTACGATATGCATAGTAATGCTCAAAGGAATGAGGCTTGTGCACAAATCACGTGAGGTTCGATAGGGGGAGGGGGGTCAAGAAAAAATCACGATAGATGACGTCGGGGGACGGAGGGGTATAAGGAGACCTCACGTATACTTTTCTACAGTGAACGAACTAAGAAAAAAAATATACCAAATGAGTACATAGGGGGGTTTAGCAAAAAAACCTCACCAAATTTCATCAGGGATGTGTCAAAAAGTAGCCGAAAGCACCTCACGTGATTTGCGCACAAGCCCTAACTTTAAGCACTGTAGTAAAATAGAAGGTCACTTTATTTCAATGATCTTTAACAAGTAGAAAGAAAATAATAATAAGTATAATAACGACCCCATCGCCCGCTGGTATTACCAGCGCAGTCAGTCACCGCAGGGCAGCTTATGGCGAGCTGTTGGGGGGGAGCGGCCCCACGGACCTGAGTGCTCCTGGGGGTCCTGACGGGGGGTGATGGGTCGGGGCCTCCGCCTCTGTCTTGCCTTAACCGGCCGGCCAGAGTGGAGTCGCGAGAGTTGCGGCTCGGGGGCCGATGTGGAAACCAGGCGGGGCGCACTCCGCGATAAACTTTTCCCGCTACAAGTACATGCCGGTGGCCTCATGCATGGGGACTATTCAGTGGCTGCCACGCTGTGTCTCGGAACGCACGTACACGAAATTCGCGCGCACGCTCTTCCGATTTATGTACGTCGCAAGTGAACGTTCCTCATTCATCTGTTGATACCAGTGTTATATTATAATATAAAGTGTTTGAATGAGTAAAAAGACAGCGAAAAGATATTGTATCGCAGCGGGTTGTAGGAACAATGATCCCGCTTCGATTGTAGTAGATCGCATTCAATTTTTCTTTCTTAATTTACCTTTGTGTCATTATTTATAAAAATAAAAAATGTGGTATTACCACATAAAAAAATATGAATCGATAAAAAGATTCTATACAAATATATAATAAGTAGTTACTGAATAATAATAAAAAAACATATTGCAGGTGTATCTACTTCCATATTTAACACTGGTTACTCAGATCAATTTTAATTGTTAAGTACTTATGTAATTTTGAATTGATTATTTACTGATATTTGTCAATTTAAATTCTAGTAAAATAAGTATGTCTACTACTAAATCAACAATCATAGAGGTTTTTATAATAATATTTGATATGAAGTTTGTAAAATTACTAGTAATGAATAAACGATTGAGTGATAGTTTGATAAGTAAGTATATAAAATATATAAATAATGAGTTAAAAGAAATGTATTGGAAGTGATCCCTAATAGGGATAAGTTCGCCTTTGTACATGTTTTATTTGTTACTAGCGACCCGCCCGGCTTCGCACGGCACGGCACGGTGCGTCCGTGCGTATTTTTAAAGATCGAAGCATACATAGGGGCAGACAGACAGACGAGGAAACGACTTTGTTTTATACTAGGTGTGTAGTGATGAATATATATATGAATAAATAAATAAATATCGGACAACTAAGCAAAAACAAAATGAAGCTCAAGAATTTAATTGCATGTTAAGGTAACGCATTCGTTGCATTATTTTATTATATTATACGTATTAAAATGTTTAAAAATAAAGCTAAAATGTTTTGCAGCCTGGTGGTGGATTCAATTCGTCCAAATTCTGAGATTGATTACTTTATAGTTGAATAATGAAATAATTAATATAATGTATGAAGAATATAAATATATTGCTCTCTATATTGAATGCAAGAAATAAATAGGAAATACATTTTTATTTTTAGTCGTTGACAGCCCTCGCTCTCGGCGACGCGGCAAGCGAGCCAATTCATTTTCACCGTTGGCACGCAGCTTTAACGTTCCGTTTGGCTTGCGCTGGGGACGACGACTTTAGAAGGGCCATAAATCATATTTTTTTGGCTAAAAAAAGCGGCTTTTGTAAAGATCAAAGTAGTGTGCCTTCTGTACTTGTACTATTATCTATTCTGTGGTGGAAACGTAAGGGGTTAGTTGGCTTCGGTTTAAAGCCCAGTATTACACCTCTCCGCCCTTAGCCTTCCGCACCGGTGTTGCCCTTAGGCCACTTTATGTGTCGCTATTTTGTGGGGGCCCATCTAGCGGGAGGCGAGTCACCGTCTACCAGTCCCATTTTTGCTATGAGACACTTTTGCTGGTAGACGCCCGATAGTCTCAACCCATAGCCCAATTAGCCAGTCCTCCATTTCATCCCCATAGCCCAATTTGTATTTAGATTCCATACAACCACAATAGTTCTTACATCTTGCAGGTGCTGTCTCTGTGTGCGTCCCGTGACACGGATAGGGACAGCACCCGCTCGATGTACACCTTGCATTTCATTAATTTATTTATTTATTTATTTTATTTATTTATTTATTTACACACACAACTGTCCTTACAGGCTTACCTAATTCGACAGCATGGATTATTTACAAAATAGACACAAATACAGGCATAGTACACAAACACAACACTACACGTCAACTATTTATACTATTTACTATACAGCATAACATAAAACATAGAGTGTGGCCCTTGTGAATTCGCTCAAAGAACAAAAGAAAAGATCAGATACGTTTGCTACTCGATTGAGAGTGCGAAGCGCTCTGGTAAAGGGTGCTTGGCGCAGCAATTGCGTTCTGGCTTGAGGCTCCGCGAGCAGGCTAGGCCGCCGCCGTCGCCACACGTATTGCTGCGGCACGTACAAACTGTTAAATTGTCGAAAGGGCCTCTACGCGTTGGCTTCGGCTCCGTGCACGCCTCCCAAAGGTCCGGGACACTATTGTCCCGTGAGCGGGTGCGACATACAAGTATAATAAAATTGTTACCATTGAAAACTATTAATTCCTGAACAGAAACATATATACTAGTAACTATAAAAGGACGAGGCGGGATAAATCTGGTGCATGTCAGAGGACTTAAGGTTAAAGTGACTACCACTCCTACTGACTGCCACGTGGGTGCCACCGGACAGAGTGCGGCGCGCCGCAGACTTCGACGGAGATGACGAGAGGACCCGAATGTCTTCCATAAGAATTAGCCCAAGACCGGAGAAATGAACAACTTAGAGAGAGGCCTTTGCCCAACATCAGCAGTGGGACACCGTACCCTCTTAAATAAAATAAACACAGACAAAAAATACAATTCAATAAGATGTCTGTGAAAATAATAAAGTAGCCAATAAATTATTAAATAATGTAGGTAGTAATATGATCACGTTTAGCATTATTTATCTTTTGTTTATCCATTTAGAAGCCTACTATGTATGAAAAATAATCGCATAATATTCGCAGATATTTTTGTGAATACGAATGCTAATATTTAAAAAATAATAATAATGTGACAAAAAGGGCCTTAAAATTACCCTCTCCTGGATACCAGGGCACTGTGGCATTGACGGCAATGAGCGGGCTGATATGTGGGCAAAAGAAGGTGTTAATATCGGTTGTCCCCAGAATCACAACAATATCATCTCCTCAGACCTTATGATGCTCGCTCGCTCTAACATGATGAGTACCTGGCAGGAGCTATGGGACTCATCTAGACTCCAGAAGGGCAAACACTATGGTGCCATTCAACCGGTTATCCCCAGTAAGCCATGGTTCTTCCGATTTCGCTCTGCAAACAAATGGGTCACTTCCACTATCTGCCGCCTCCGTCTAGGTCACGTCTGCACTCCAGTGTTCTTAGCTAAAATTAGGGTGCGCGACAATTCTCTGTGTGAATGCGGACTTGACGAGAGCACCTTGGATCACATATTTTTCAGCTGCACAAGGTTTTCATACTCCTTATAACTATGATGTTCTACCTAAAAATGTTCCGCGCCCTGTTATATTTCAATCACTTTTGACCTCTATGGACTCTTCTCTCACTGCTATTCTTATAAAATATATTCTAGACCATAATATCAGGTTGTAACGCACTATTTTATTTTAGTTTCCTATTTTCTAAATATTTATTATATTAATATCTTTACTCTTTCCTGTCTATATGTTGGCATGCCTTACTTACTGTCTTCCTTTTCCATCTTTTTCTCTCGTTATTAATAACTGTAAAAATGTCTTGTATTGTCTGTGCCGTCCATAACACAAATGTTATTTGTTTTAGGTTTGAGTCCTGACATATCCTTCAACAAAAATCAAAATTATATAACAACCAATCTCCTTACGTGTGATAAGTCTACACGTCGTCATTGGCGAAATAGGTACCTCTTGCTAACATCAGCAAGAAGTGAAAGCCAAGAAGAAAAAATAAATAAATATAAAAAATAAGCATATCACTCAAAAATATGTAGATTCCGGACCTAAATAACGTATATATTCGGGCAAAAATATAATAACAAAACTTTTGTAAAAGTTGATGTTTCCAAATGTCTGGGACATGGGAGCTCTGAATTCTGTTAATGATGGTGTCTGTGTTCACAGTGCATGTCAAGGAGGAAGTTGTAGAGTGCCTGAAAGAGGAGGCGGAGTGGGAAGATAATGCTGCTGATGTCGCCTCTTTATACGCTGGACACGAGGTGAAGGATGAGCTCGTGCTGGGGCCGGAGGGCCTGCAGCCACGCGACATAGCCTTCACACTCTTTGGTAAATTGCTCATATACTAGAGAAATTAAAGGCAAACCCAATATTCAAAATTTACAAAGGCATAACCGATACATAATTTTTAAATTTCTTGTGTAGTATTATTCTCACCAAGCTTGAATTGATCTAGTTTGTAGATAGTCAGTTTGTCTTCTGGTGCACAAAAATAATTACTTTACAATTTAATAAAATTCTTATTTATTTATATTATATACCAGGTTGGTCCTGTATCAGAGCAATAAAATAAAACATAGATTCTACCCCTCAATCTGAACAACATTTATGAAAAACCTTTTAAAAATAACTCATTTATAATGTAAACCTGTAAAATAAAGTTTATTCAAAGAAGCAATGTATTGCGTAACATTTGATATTTAGTATAGTGATAGCTTTGTCAATGCTAAGGCAAAGTCAATGTTATCCCACAATTTATCTGCTTTGCCCAAAAGGTTGACTGGTAGAGAATGCCTCATGGCATTAAGTCCGCCTTTTGTACGATAAGTTTTCTTTTGTGCAATAAAGATTACATAAATAAATAAGTAAATGTTGGACATGCTTTTTACATTTATTGAAATAATAAACATATGAAAACAAATCTGAACAGATGTTGTTCAGTTTGAGGATGAAAATGTATGTTTTAATTTTTTACTCCAGTTACAGGCCCCAACTGGTAAATCTTTTTTTATTTTTATTTTCTCCTAACTTAAGTTATTTGCCGTTAATTTATTTCATGTGCGTTTGTAGCAGCTCAGTCGTCAGCCGTTAGAGCACAGCCCAAACTGAAGGCCTTTGAGTTGCGGCTCGAGCGCATTGAAGACCTCGAGGCGCCGCTCGGCACCGACACGCGCCGGGACAAGAGACGTGTTGAAAACAAAGCTCATGTGGGACACGAAATACACTGTAATTCTAACATTGGCAATGAAAAAGAAAGCTATGTATGTGATATTTGTAAGAAGAGGTTTGATCTGAAGACCCAGCTGATGGAACATGTTATGATTCATATCCACCATAGCAAGGAGCAGGAAGAGATAAACGTCGCCGATAATGGTGAGTTCGGCGTTTTTATTGGTAAATTGTTTTGCAAGTGAGCTTATCGGCTTATACCACCTTTTCTACTTAACGATGCTACCCAGGGCACTTGCGAGTATTGACCTCCCTTATACAACTGTTGCATAAAACTTATTCATTTAATTATTTACCAACCAAGTCCAGTTACATTACATTATGGATTAGGGTACCGATTGTCCTCTCAAGAGCAAATTCTGGGCCACTAACTTAATTGAATGTGCTATATCGAAAACGAAAGCAACTAGCCTGTTCAAATCAGTTAAATTAGACCAAAGGCAATTTCTTCCTAATTTAGTAGTGTGGTTGAAGCTTTTAGATGTGTTAAAATCATCCTCCTAGCCTTTGTCCCATTTTTTGAGAATGAAATCTCAATCGGGGTCGGCTACCTAAATCCCAGATGTGGCGTAGGCACTAGTTTTTACGCAAGCGACTGCCATCTGACCTTCCAACCCAGAGGGGAAACTAGGCCTTATTGGGCTTAGGTGGTTTCCTCACGATGTTTTCCTTCACCGAAAAGCGAGTGGTAAATATCAAATGACATTCCGTACATAAGTTCCGAAAAACTCATTGGTACGGCCGGGTTCGAACCCGCGACCTCCGGATTGAAAGTCGCATGCCCTAACCACTAGGCTACCACCGCTCACCTCGCTCGTTTAGATGTGTTAAAATGTTGACTCTAAAATAATGCCATGACATGAATGGCGTTAATTCGTGTACAAAAAAAATATGAAATTTTAATGAAATATAGCGGCTTCAATGAAGATTCACGTCAATAAATTTATTTATTTATTCAGGATTACCAACAGATAATACATCTTACATGCTCTTATATCTAGGTGTAACAATCATGGTTGATGCTTATCTAATTATAGGTAACCACATAAAAGATGCTTTCCTAGAGTAACTGTAAGCAGAAATAAAGCTCGGATCTCGATTAGTGTGCCTCGAAGATCGTGGTCGTATGACAGTGGTACCATATAAAAAGTGTGCCCTTTCAAACAAAAATAAATAAAGTTTCAAATCGATCCAGCCGTCTAGGAAATCGGCCTCCTTACTCTTCATCATAATTTGCATTACTAGCAGGTCGACTCAATCTTATCTTTAGCCTGACATTTCCGGTTTATATTCCAACTCGGGGTTATATTTATTCATTTACATATGGATTGCTTTAAAGTTACGCTGCTTTATGAACATTCCTCTAACATTATAGTAACAGCAATCCCACCAAATAGATTTTCATGTAAAATGATACCAAGACGAAGCCATACTATAAGTGACTCTCGCCCTAAGGCCAAACTTCACAAACTCTACATATTAGTCATAATACGTGCCTTGGCCATTTCGCTATATAGACATGGCCATAAGGTGAAAAATTTATTCACTATTCATTACTTTTCTGTCATACAATTGTATAAAATTATAATTTTGCAAGGACAAAATAAGTATGAGTCAACTCGAATTTCAATGTGAATGTAAATTCCATAGCTTACAAAAGTCTCATGTGCCATGAAAAGTATGGAATCTGTTGATAATGGTGTCATTGTTCGCAGTGCACGTGAAGGAGGAAGTAGTAGAGTGCCTGAAAGAGGAGGCGGAGTGGGAAGCGTTAGCCGTCAGAGAACAACCCGTGCTGAGGGACTGTGCGGTGCGGCTCGAGCGCATCGACAGTCTCGAGGCGCTGCTCGAGGGGACGAGGCGTGTTGAACATAATGCTGATGTGGGCAATAGAACACATACAACAACTAATATAGCCACTGAAAAAGAAAGCTATGTCTGTGATATTTGTAAGAAGAGGTTTGATCTGAAGACCCAGCTGATGGAGCATGTTATGACGCATATCCACCGACGCACGGAGCGGGAAGAGAGTAAGCGCGGCGTCGCCCGTAATAGTAAGTTATGTTTTTATTGGTATTTTGTTTTTGATCAGTGTGTACGCATGTGTGAATGCGTGAGTTTAATTTGTGGGAGTACCTTCGACAACAATTTGCATCGTTGTCGATGTCTTCAAACGTAGGTACTAGCAAAATCGACTTTACGATATTGCACGGGAAATAAGGGCTTGCCGGCTGAGTAGGTATAGACGGCCGACCGTAAGGGAGGCCGTCTAGTGATACGAAGCCGGCAAGCCCTTTTCACGGCTAAGGCATGTATAGTGCTTTTCTCAAACATATGCAATGAAATAAAAAAATATACCACTCAAAAAAACATAATTCAGCTGTTCAGCCAGTTCATGAACACAGACGCCATGTTTAAAAATAGTATTTTATGCAACCGTTGTATAAGAGGGGGCAAAAAACGCGAGTGGCATGGGTTACGATGTGAGCGTAGCGAACATCGTAAGAAAGATGCCAAGAGCGTTTTTTGACCTACTTATACAACGTTGCATACAATACTTTTTCTACGACTCGACATTTTATAAATAAAATGCAAATAAACAACAAAGAAAATAATTTCATGTCCCCGCTCGGAATCAACAAAATTAAAAAAAATAATAGTCTGATAAACTTCTTTTTTATTGACGTCCATCTGTCAAAAAAATATGAACTTATACATAAAGGTATACGTTCACTGTACTAAACATCTGTCAAAAAATATTAACTTATACATAAAGGTATACGTTCACTATACTAAACATCCATGCACTGAAGATAAAACTTTTTTTTTTAAGTTGGCAGCAATGCCTTAGCTTTAGTACAATAAGTTTTTTTTTAAATTGCAAATTGTGTGAATGCAGCTGTTTATCTTGTAATCTGTGGTACTAAGTGATGCTTTTTTGGCGACATTATAACATCGTTTAGCAGTGTTTTTTTGGGCAATAGAGTATAGACTTTTACAGACTTTCATAATTTATATCTTTATATTAGAGTTAGTAACTATATAAATGATATCGCTGGAGTGATGAAGTCCAAAAAGATCTCAGGGACCTAGGCATCCTTAACTGGCGAGAGCTGGCTCAGGATCGTGGAGCGTGGCGTGATCTGGTGTCGGAGGCCAAGATCCACTTTGGGTCGTTGCGCTCAGTTAGTTAGTTAGTTAGTTAGTAACTATATAAATGACAGATAAAAGTACAGGAGTAGAAAAAAGTATTTTTAATTTTCCCTCCAATCCCTCTATATTTTTTTTCTTTAATAAGTCGTCCACGTGTGTAGTGTGCGAATATTAGGGCCATTATACACAACCTGATAATAAGAATCTTAGTTTCTATAATAAGTAAAATAAAGGCAGAGGATTTTTAATATTGTCTATGGTCTCTGGTGACTTACGTAATTACGTATAGACGGTATTTTCAGTTCGTGTGTACTAGGCATTAACACGTATATTGTTGGTCCGATGGCTGAATGGGTAGCCACTAGAAAAAAAAAAATCAGCTGTTCATAAACACACACGCCATGTTTACATTAAAATTAAGAACAAATTACTTCCCGGCCTAGGCCTTCAATTTTGTATGAAATTCCTTTACAGTTCTCTCGAATTGTTCCGCCCGAAACTTGACACTTCGAAGCCTGTTTTAACGCACGTTATGACGATATTTCATTGCATGTTTGAGAAAATTTATCTTTATCATTTTGAATAATCGTCGACGTGCATTGTGTTCCAGCGGCAGCGGGGGGCGGGCGGGGGGAGGGGCGGGAACCAACTCGCGCTCGGGGACATCGATATTCCTGCGAGATATACAAAAAGAAGTTTCCGACGCCGAGCATGCTAAAGATACATGAACGAATTCACACGGGAGAAAGACCATTTGCTTGTGAAATATGTCAACAGAAGTTTACAGATTCAAGTACTTTAAAAACACATAAACGAATACACACGGGGGAAAAACCTTTTTCTTGTGGAATATGCAAGCAGAAATTTGCACACTCAAGTAGTTTAAAGGCACATGAACGAATTCACACGGGAGAAAGACCTTTTGCTTGTAGGATATGTCAACAGAAGTTTGCAGACTTAAGTAATCTAAAGAGACATGAACTATGTCATACGGGGGAAAAACCTTTTTCTTGTAGAATATGTGAAAAGAAGTTTACACAGTCAAGTACTTTAAAGACACATGAACGAACTCACACGGGAGTAAAACCTTTTTCTTGTGGAATATGTAAACAGAAGTTTGCGCGCTCAAGTGATTTAAAGACGCATGAACGAACTCACACGGGGGAAAAACCTTTTTCTTGTGGAATATGTCAACAGAAGTTTGCGCGCTCAAGTGATTTAAAGAAACATGAACGAACTCACACGGGGGAAAAACCTTTTTCTTGTGGAATATGTCAACAGAAGTTTGCGCGCTCAAGTGATTTAAAGACGCATGAACGAACTCACACGGGGGAAAAACCTTTTTCTTGTGCAATATGTAAACAGAAGTTTGCGCACTCAAGTAATTTAAAGACGCATGAACGAACTCACACGAGAGCACAACCATACACATGAGCTTGTGTAAAGAGCAGTTTACGACATTACAAAGTTTAAAGAAGCACACGGATCGCATCCACGCACGCATGAAAGCCTTTTTGTTGCGACATTAGTCAGAAGCGGTTTGCGCAGAAAACCACATTAGCCGGACTTATACGTATACGGACATAAACTTACTTAAGCCAGCGTATGCAATGTACAGAGATATCAAAATACGATGGTAACACAGAGACGCTGATAAAATAACCACCTGATCACACGATGTCTGCTACCGGTGTCCCTCAAGGTAGCGTACTTGGACCACTGCTTTTTCTCGTCTACATTAACGACTTACCATATGTTAGGTACCAGCTATAAGGTTACACTTTTCGCGGACGACTGCTCTATCGTAATTGAGAGTAAAAATTGCGAAAACTATGAGAATAAAATCAATAAGTCTTTGCGGACGTAAACTTATTGTTGAAGATCGCCGCCCCATTGCTGCCCATGACGCGCGATGACCAAGGAGGACAAGCTGCGCGTCTAACTATAAGTTGATTTGTATCGAATCATTTAAATTGTAAATTGATCTCATAGATATAAGATTGATCCAAAAAAGCGATCCTAGGTATAATTATTAAGTTTCGATCCAAAAAAGCGATCCATTATACAATCTGTAACGATCCATAAAGAGATCCCTCATTTGTACTATGAGAGCCATACAATTGGTCTTATAGCAAAGTAACTATGAACATTATGAATGTTATTATTCTATAAATAGATCGAGCATGCCGAGCTCTACCTTATTGTAAAGTTTCAAAACAAACGGTCTATAGAAACGACCTAAAAGCAGGTAGAAACCCAGTCCATTGTGCCTTGACACACTGACCGAACCCATTGTAATTGCTCTAATTGCGCAACCAAGGCGCTGACCCACTAACCGAGTAGATAAGGCCCTGGGCCATAAATTCCTGTACACAATGGGATGGCGCCGGCGCCGCGCAACGTCTTATCTGCGCGACAGCGGATTAAAGACTGGCGCCGCCGTAAAAATGTTGCCGAGTAAGTACGGCGCCCTTACCTGCGCGCCGAGCCGAGTTTATCGGTCGCGCGATTAAACTGATATCGCGGTTATCAAATGATAACAGATCCTTATAAAAGTATTGTATAAAAATAGCTGTAAAAGAATCCTATTAGAATATGTAACTTTTATTAAAATCGGTTGTGAACTTTAGAAGTAAATGTAAAATTAGAGAATTCATTGTTAGAAATTTGCCAAAGTTTGTTGTTAATTACGTAATAACTTATTTGTTTAATAACTTATATACTTAGAATTTATATGATCCTGAACCTGAAGTTGAACATAACAATGTGTAGAAATCTTACTCGAATCCTGTTAACGGTGTTTTTTATAAAAATGTGTAAAGGTGATTTTCGAAGAGAAAATTAGCCTGAAAATTGTGACGAGCCAAAAGTGGTTAACCAATAGGAGCCAACCAAAATGTAAGGGACTTCCGATCCTGCTCTCGCCAAATAACGGCCAAAAACGGTCGACAGATCCTTTGTCTTGCCTAATACGCGTTCCTATTGGATAGAAATTTATAATTTCGTAGCTTGTTGATTAGAACACTAAGTTTAGCGTAAGGAAATGTTTATTAGTCGTAAGAAATCGAACCAAAATACAGTACAGTTCAAGATCCCGCGCAGTATAGTTGTTATTACGTTGTTATAGTTTTGTTATAAGTGTTATTAGTAAATTCAGTACAGTACAGTTCCAGATCTCAAGCGAAGAAGTTTTATTACGTGATCCAAGTATATCCCAGTTACCTTCCTACCCAGTAACCTTATTTCTTAAGTTCAGTATAAGTTGTGTTACGTCGTTATAATTAGTTTAGGCAGTTTTAGTGTAGGTTGCGAGGCAGATCATCTATATCTAGTCCTCAGTAAATTCATTAGTTTTATCAGTTAATTATCGTCGTGTATTTCGTGTTTAGTTAGTTTCAATGGTCCTTCGAGTATAAGTTAGGCTACGTGTTAGGTTATTTAGGTTACGTAGTTTAGCTAGGTTTACGTTGATTTTTGAGCCGATCCGATCAGAACTTTACAGAACATTGAGCTATCGTAGGAGACCGCGTTGGTGGAAGCCCGTTGCTTTCACTTATAACTATTAATCAAAAACTTTAAAGTCAACCTCCTCTAGACTCAATTTATGGAATTCTATGCGCCGCGCAGGAGTCCCAAAAATATAAAACTAGTTTACAATGGTCCTCTAATTTTTTTTATCGAGGGGGTCATTCGATTCAATTTTTTACTGGATCGCCAACCTTTATTCCATAAATTGAAAGTGTTGACATTATCCTCTCTTTATATCTTTGAAGTAGCGTTATTATCATTAGTCAAGCAAAACAGGCTTATTTAGAAATAAGGCATCAGTCACAGGATGCCCTTCTCGACGAGGCACTGTTCTTTGTGCTTCGCAATCTAAGCTTTTTTTGCAAGAAATATTTTATGTATGACAGTAAAAATATTCACTAATTGACCCGTAGAAATAAACTTTGACATGCCTCAATTAAATACAAACTACAAAAAATTTGTTTGGACAAATTTTACTGTAATGATTATTATTGTAATAATTAAATTATAGGATTTTATGAATTAGTAGTTTAATATAATTTAATTGTACAACACATAGCTCGTAAGTAGTTAACCCTTAAATGCATGAAATACTTAAACTGTTTTGATTGTATTTATTTTCTTTTTTTTTGTGACTTTTCCGAAACCACTGCCTGCGTAACTTCTATAAAATTAAATACTTACATGTCTTGAAATTTCCAATGGTTTTATTTATTACTCCTTGAATCCTGAGTCTGGTTTCGCCGAGTCTGCTAGCTGCCCATTGTCCTTTGTCTTGAGGAAAGATATGGCGTCAGAGTTGGGCATTCAGAATTAGATCATTTTAAATGACGCACCGCAAGAATAAATCTACCTACTAACCGTGAATTTGAATTAAAATTAATGATCGTTATGATCGTAATTTTAATTCAACTAACCGTCAAACCCTTTGAGCGCCGAGCGGCAAAGCAATTCACCGTGCCACTGACGCCAAACCAAAAAAAAAAAAAGTGCTCCAAAATCAACAGAGATTAAGAAACACAGATAGTGGTTTGAATTAGCATGTTTTTGACCACTGAAATTTTGACGTCAATAGACGTCGTTGGCGTCAGTGGCACGAATTCCCGATGACGTGATTTGCGTCTTTGGCGGTCAAAGGGATAATAGGTTATTTTGACTGGTCGACTCCTGATGATGAATCGCGAACAGATTCTTAACGTATCGAGCCATATTCGATTTCTACGGCGTGAGTGAACCCGTTGTGTAGGTATTGTTGTAATTTTACCGTGTTACAGTAACATGCGAAACTTGATGATAGAAATAACATACCAGGCTAATTTCAAACAATCACTCTAATATTATATTCTTATTCTCATTTAAATTAACATTTGCCTATTTCTAAACTAATATTTATGTCTAGCGGCGCGGACCAGGGCGCGCTGCCCTCAAGCCGAAGCGATCCGCAGGCCCCGACGGTATTCCACCTTATGTTGTCAAAGACTGTAGCGCAGCGCTAGAAGATCCACTTTTACATATCTTCAACCTATGTCTGTAATAGTACATTACGGCAGAGACCAGTAAGTAAGCCATACTGGCCGAGTAGGAATTAGACGGACCGAGCCGTAGGCGAGGTCCGGATATAATACGAGGCCAGGATGGCTCTTACGGTCGAAGCAAGTATAGTGCTTTTCTCAAAAAACAAGAAAATTAGATTAAAATTATATTTTGTAGGTGACATTCATATTCGGCCATTTTCCAATGAATATTTTTGTTATATCCCATTTTTATTATTACACATTGTGATATTCGTCGTCGCAGGCACCATTAACTCCCATGATAACAAACTATAACAAAAATAATTATGAGTTTATACTTGGATAAAAGATATAGTTATATCGTTATCAAATAGTGGCAGCATTTATTTACCTTCATCGCCAAAATGGTTATCAACTTATCATCTAGAGCTTGATTTAAGAACTTTTCTATTTTTTGCTGCTGAATATTTGTGATTTCCTTCCTTTGTAGCCATCCGATTGTCTCAGAAAGATTGTTGAAATATTCTGACCTTATCACACATTATCTGACCAATTATTAACTTAATTTTCTTCCTTCCATTTCATGAATCTCTTGTATTTTTTTATATCTCCTTGGATTTAGTCGGAAGTAAATTATTTTAGCTAACTCTGCCTCCGCTTTTAAGTATGGAGGAGTGCCGTCTATTCGGAATCTGACTCGTCTGAACTCATTTTTTGCTGAATTATTGTAATATCACACAAACAAATTTGAATTTTTTGTCTTTTAATTTAAATCCCGCCTTAATTTTTTTTTTATAAATACTGCGTTTAATTATTTGCACTGTCTTACAAATCTAAGTCTTAAAGATAAAATTTAATTATTGTAATACATTGTTGTATTTTCTAACTAATTTTCATATCATAAAGCTTACCTTCAATTTTAACTCCGAGGTTTTTTCTAAACGACACAAAAAAGGAAGGAATTCCGAAATATCATTGTCATTTTACACAGCACAATTATGAACTAAACGCTGCATACAAACTTCCGCACTAAACCTTGTCGCTACTTTTTTTTTTTAATATGCATCTTGAGTTACGTTTATACTGCCAATAGTGCTAACCTCTTTTTATTTTACATTTGCTCTTAGTGTAAATTGCAAGTGTATACTGCAATGTCGTCTCTTTCTAATTAATCTATGAAAAAGGGACGCCACTTTTTAATTTGTACAATTTGCTGTCGCACTGTACTTATAATTAAAACAATTTGTGGAATGCATCCTTTTTCCATTTATACCTATACGACCTCATCGCCTTCACATCCTTGGTTTTTTTATAGGTCGGTGACGATGTAAATCGTGTTTCGATATTCAAATATCTTGATACGTAATAGGAATTACATACTTACTTACTGGACAAATATTGATTCCAAATTTAAAATCTCGCTGTTTACTGGACACTTCTAAAAAGTCTTCGGTATGTTCCACTTACTGTAGTCTATCTAGCGATGGTAAGGCAACATTACATGCAATTTTTGAGAAAAGGTATTTACCCGGACTGTTGGAAAACAACGCGGGTCACGCCAGTTCCCAAGGGAGAAGGTGATGGAGCAGATGTGAGTGGATTCAGGCCAGTGGCGGTTCTTTCGACATTCGCCAAGGTCTTTGAGTCCGCGATGCACGCCGTAATATTTCCACAGGTGAGCGCGAGATTAAATGAGGCGCAGCACGGCTTTCGACCCGGCCGCAGCACTGAGAGTAATCTATTGTGCTTCATGAACTACGTTGCACCGGAATTGGACCATCTGGGCGGGCAAGTCGATGTTGCCTACTTTGACTTTAGAAAGGCGTTTGATACTGTAGACAACGACGTCCTGTGAAGTTGGCAGCAGCTGGGTTCACACCACGCCTACTAATTTTTTTTTCCCACTATTTAAGAGGCAGAAAGCAGTATGTGGAGTACAAAGGCTATACCTCGCTGACTGCTATAGCACGCTGTCACGAGTCAGTCAGGGTAGCAACTTGGGGCCTTTGGAGTTCACTCTAATGATCAATGATCTGCCGACAGTGGTTAAAAATGCAACCTGTCTTTTGTTTGCAGATGACTTGAAGCTGCTGTTAAAAAAAAAATGGTTGCCTGTAAAGTCGGTTTTACGGGCGAAGGAAGATTTAACGTGACAACGTCTTATTCTCGGTAGTATATTTATTATTATTATTAATAATATTATTAATTCCCTCTTCCGCCCTCTTCCCTCTTGTTACAGTAATGCTCGATGAATGAAAATAAGAATTGCACAAATTTTAACTATAGAAAAATATTTTGTCTCTCTCTCTCATCAGACGTGAGCGGGCGTTACACTTTTTCATGAGTGACTCCGAGCGCAACCTAATTTAAGACGTTGTCACGTCAATAAGAGACGCAAACAACTGCAACGAATTGCAAAATGACATCGACGAGCGTTGCCACTCTCCCAAATATTAATTTAGGCTTCGAATAAGGTATTTCGCTTAATAAGTGTTTTATTGGTTACGTAGCATAACATCTAAAATCGAATGGCTCAAATCCTCAAGCGCCGCAAATACTCATCTTTGTCTAAAGATTATGAATTTGCGGCGCTTGCGGTAGAGACATTAGGACCCTGGTCGGCCGATATGAAGGCATTTATGAGGGCCCTGTCGCCTCGGCTGGTACGTGTCTCAGGGGACCCCAGAGCTGGCGCGTACCTCTCACAGAGGATCGCTCTTGCGATCCAAAGAGGTAACGCCGCCAGCGTAATGGGAACCATGCCGCAGGCAGACCTTCTGGATGGGTTATTCTTTTTATAGAAAATGTATATATTTTATTCTTATTTTTTCTATTTAGTTTTAAAAAATTGTACATAATAATTATCCTTTCTTTTAATGTTTATCTGTAGTTTTTAGTATTGTCAATATTATATTGTATGTGTTTATTTTAAAATAAACTGATTCTATTACTAAATCGAATGTCATAAGTTCGTTTTTCATACGTTCAAAATATATACGGTCAAGTTGCATAACGTACGGTAATAATAACTTCTTTTATCATAAATTTAAAAACTCTACGGTCTAAATTGATAACATTTGTAATTTATACTGCTCACTATGTATAACGTTGAAAATACATAAAGTCAAATTATATAACGTAATAAAATCTTTGAGTATTATCTATCTATTATGGTATAAAAGACAGATGACGTTGTCTGAGATTTAGCTTTATCCTATTAACTAGCGACCCGCCCTCGTCGTTTCGGTTTGGATAATATAATCTACACCGAATTAATGTACACACCGAAATACAAAATGCGTACAGAAAATAGTGCTCTCAACTAGTTATCGGGCTATCAGTAGATCAACCTCTTTAATATTCTATAAGTACCTAAGATATTAATATCACTGCACCTCTTTAAAAATCAATAAATCACTTGTCAACATAACGTAGCATGGCTTTGTTTCTGTCTTCTGTCATATCAGTCAGCCAAAACTTGAAGATGGAGTTTATTAAAAGTCAAAAACCGGCCAAGAGCATGTCGGGCCACGCTCAGTGTAGGGTTCCGTAGTTGCCCATCTTTCACTATAGACGAAAATTACGAGAAAGACTTAAATTACGAGAAAGATTTCAAGCTCTATAAAAAGGTCGTTAACGCCAAAGTAACAGTAATTACTTATTACCTTCTGGAAGTTATCGATTAAACGCGCCAGATTGAGCGATTTTTTTAAATATAGTATGGCACTTAACCAATATGTGTAACGTTCGAAGTGTACGTCATTTTAAAGAAAATTATGGTTTTTTGCGATAACTCAAAAACGGCTCAACCGATTTTATTCAATATAGTTTTCATTGAAAGTACTTATAAGGCCTCATTTTCATGAATTTTTCCATAATTTTTTGACCCGTGGTTGAAAAGTTAGAGGGGTTACACTATTCTTTTTTATTTTCGGAGCGAATGTTTACAAAACTGCTGACTTGATCAAAAAATAATGTTTGAAGACCCCTATTATTTTTAAAAGACCTATTCACCGACACCCCACACACTAGTTTTCGAACGAAAAAAATAAATCACCCCCTCTTTAGGTGTACGGGAGGTGCCCGAAAAAAAATGTTTTTTTAGTTTTTATTCTACCGTTTTGTCGGCGTGATACATACACATACTCATACCAAATTTCAGCTTTCTGGTACTAATGATCACGGAGCTAAGCCGCGGACGGACAGACGGACAGACGGACATGGCGAAACTAGAAGGGTTCCTAGTTGACTACGGAACCCTAAAAAGGTGGGACATTATTATGGCGAAATGGTTATACTTTTGTTAAAAATCGGCAAAAAAGAAACCAAGAACAATATTATGGAAATTGAAAAAATAAAACTGGGACATCAAATTCCGTCAAAAAGACATAGGAAAAATGAATCGCATATTTGTAATATAGCAAATATTATAACGAAAATACACGAATACGGCCACTTCGACCTTTTGAAGAATATTGCTGCCAATTTGTGATTATACATTTAAAATGTTTTTGTTATAAAAGAATTAAGTACTTGTGTTTTAGTTTAAGTTTAAATAAATATTCATACGATATAATATTTTGTATTTTTTGTAATATATATATATTACACTATTTAATTCGATCAGTCTACGTCCACAAAATGTATTCCAGGTACAGGCGTGTTGTATGTATTACGAACGTTATAGATTAAAAACATTATTTATTTAGGCTTTCGACATTCTCGACGTATGCGTATCAAGTTTATGACAAATAATATTATTCATTTTGTACTTCGATATTATATTCATTCGACCAGTCGTGTTGTATGTATTTCGAACGTTATAGATTACGAACATTATTCATTTAGGCTTTCGGCATTCTAGACGTATGGGTATCAAGTTTATGACATTTGATTTTAGATGTTATGCTACGTAACCGTTTTATTGTTTGGTAAAACACTGCTATTTTTGTGTCAGCACACCTAAACAAGTAAACATATTATGCTTGGTTCTACAACAAATATTTTATACTTGGATTTTGGAAATAATCACTCAGTATTTTGCAAAAACGCACGTGAACGAGTCGAAACAGATAATTTAAATAGGGATAGGAGACTTTTAATAAAACCAATGTATATGAAAACTATAATTTATTAAAATGAAGACAAACTTAAAGTAACTTACAGCCCTTTATAAAAGGAGTTTACATAAAACAATGTGGCAGTCCTTGTACCCCCTATGATTACAAAATGATTTCTGTTGCTCAGTTTAACAAGGGATGTCGCTATTCTGTGAATCGAGAGATACAACATTTCAAATTTCATTTAACTTATAAGTAAGAAAAAAATCTTGTCCTTCAATACTTGTCAGGATGTATACAATAAAGCCTCTTCTCTTTATAGTAACTTCTTTAAAAACGTTCCTTGAATGAATAAACTATATTATAGTTAAGAAAATCTTGTTTCTTATATCAGCTGTTTCTGGGAAACAAAGTTTTAAAGTCAACACAGCTAACCTTATGAAATATAATAATAACTGTAGGAAATGAAACCTGAATGAAAGTGACTTTTTTGCTAAAGTACATATTTGTTAATAAGTAGCACTTCAAATATGTCAGATTGGTATAGCTGCGGAGCGATCCAACCGCCCTTTCCTTAAGTTATCAAAATATTCATAATATTTATGATAACAAATGCATTAACTTTTGAGGAATATAAGGGCAGATCAACTTTTTTCTTGTTGTTATTCTGTCTCGTCACCCAATGGACAATAGTGATTAAATTTCAAGTGTTGATAATTTACAATACTGATAATATCAGGAGATAGTTTACATAATAATGAGCTTATAACTGTTGCAATTACAAAGTTTTTGGTAGATATAACTGCCGAAAATGTAATTTTAATCGTAGTTTTAAAGAGTGGCCCGGGGGATATCACCATGGCAACGAGCATATAAGTGGATGTTCTTATTCTCATATAAGTTTAAAGCATTTGTCGTCACATATACGAATATTTGGTAACATATGGAAAAGGATGGTTGATACGCTCCGCAGCCATGCCCAGATGCTAGTCAGACCAGATATTGAATGGCTCATATGATTATTTTGAAACAATTTAAGCCAATAAATTTGATGGAGTTTCGAACCTGTAGTGGCAAATATCTTACATTCCAGCCACATTTTATTGAATAAATCTCAATAGTCTATTCTATTCATAATGACGCCCTCGTGCTAAAACTCACCGGATTTGATTCTCGCATTAACATTACAGCCTATTTTCCGCTTTATCACACAATCCCCGCTATCAGCTCTCGGTCGACGTGTACACGGGCACCACAACGTGTACACTGTGGGCCTTCTCGATGTGCTTCTTCAGCTCGTGGATCCTGACGAAGCTGGAGGGACACCTGGTGCACTGCAGCCGCGGCCCTTTCCCGTGTTTCCTCTTAGCGTGCTCCGACCTCCTCGAAGCGGATATGAAGCAGTCCCCGCAGTCTTCGCACCTGTAAGGTTTCTCACCAGTGTGCCTGCGTCTGTGGTACACGGCGGCCATTTTGGAGACCAGTTTCGCTCCGCAGATATCGCAGCCGAAGTTCCGTTCTCTAGTGTGGACGACGCTGTGCTCCGCTAAGCGAGCTGGCGTGTAGAACCGCTTCCCACACCACTGGCACTGGTGCGGTCGCACGTCCATATGTATCCAGAGTATGTGGTTCTTCAACTGCGGACGCGAAGTGTAACTCTTCTTGCAGTAATCGCACGTGAAGGTCGCCGGGTCGCGTATATTGGATCGCTTGTTTCTGGGTACGGTGTCCCTGTCAGGTTTCGCGTCCGGCTCGCACTTGGACCTGTGCTCCCTGTAGCACGCTCTATTGGTGAACTGTACCCCGCAAGTGCGGCACGTCCGGACCGCGTGCATTTGCGAATGCGTCTCGAACGACGCGTTCCTCTGGAACGTCCGTCCGCAATCCCCGCAAGTTAGACCGTTTTTATGCGCACTTTTCTCGTGTTTCCTCGCGTCAGTTTCATTGTTGAACAACGCCGGGCACTCTTTACACAAAATCGAGTTTTCTCTATGCACTTTCACTAAATGATCCCTCATCTGTTTTCCTCGCAAAAGAATAGCTCCACAAGTCACGCAAGCGTCTTTCTGGCCGCTGTTTTTGAAGTGCACATTTAAATAATAAGGGCTGATGAATTCTTTCCCGCAATCGCTGCATTTACAAGGAGGCCCCGCTCGATGCACCCTCGGTTTCCTCTCGTCGCTCTTCTTCCTGTTGATCCTGGTGACGAGTCTGTTGAGGGGCGTGGAGCGCTCGTTGTGCGAGTAGTCTTTGGCGACTTGTATGGTGAGGGTGTCGGGGCGGAGGAAGGCGCAGAGCGACTGGACGCCGGGCGCGGCGTGGAGCGGCAGGGCTTCGAGCTGCGCGACCGCGAAGGCCCACATGGCGCAGGAGTCGGTGACGAGCGCGCGCAGCTCCTGCGCCGCGAGCGCGGCCGCCGTGCAGCCCGAGCACACGCCACGAGGGCAGAGGGCCTCGTCTGCTATCTGGAAGGGAAGATTTAGCGGTGTATGTTTGAAACTTATAATACTGATAAATTTATGAAACATGTAAAGGCAGATTTAGCCGAAGACAATTTTGAGACGCCTAATTGACGGCGCCAGTGATTACCGCACAGCACACCGCAGACCGTTTAGACAATGACTATTTTCAGCCGCCTAAATCTCGCCGCCAGTGACCAGCAAGCCGTGTTTACACGGTGATTTTTTTCAGTACCAGTCATTAGTGGCAGCGAGAGACGCGGGGGGGGGGGGTCACTGGCGCCATAAAATAGGCCCATGTTCTATTCCGCGCCAGCGCTGGCATGCCGTGAAATAATGGCGCGGAAAGTGTTTATACGGTGCCTTTTCGAGGCGCCGTAATTTGGGCGTCTCAATTGTCTTCGTCTAAATTAGCCTTAATGTCTCATTTTTAGGGTTCCGTACCCAAAGGGTAAAAACGGGACCCTATTACTGAGACTTCGCTGTCCGTCCGTCTGTCACCAGGCTGTATCTTAAGAACGGTGATAGCTAGACAGTTGAAATTTTCACAGATGATGTATTTCTCTTGCCGTTATAACAACAAATACTAAAAATAAAATAAATATTTAAGGGGGGCTCCCATACAACAAACTTGTTATAGATTATGGCACGGAACCCTTCATGCGCGAGTCGGACTCGCACTTGCCCAATTATTTAATATTGGTGCACCACAATTTTCATTCAAACCATTAATACAAAGATCAAAGCTTAAAGAAAAATTGAAGGTGCAGAGGTTCCGGGTTCGATTCCCGGTCTGCTCCACCAGGTAGCTTCTTTTTAAATATTTACTCATTTCGTGGAAAGTGCTTTTTTGGTATACGAATTGTAATATCGGGTCTGAGCGTTTAATTATGCTATTTGATCCATTTTTTTTACCTATTGACCGCCAAGCGGTCTAGCAATTTACCGAGCCACTGACGCCAGAGTAAAAAAAAAAAGATGTGCCCCAAAATCAACAGGGATTGAAAAATACTTGTAGCGGTTAGAATTACAAAGTTTTTGATCATTGAAATTTGGACGGCTGTGGCCGACGTGGCGTCAGGGGCACGATTATTTGTTGACGGCCACAGCCGACTGTGGCGGTCAAAAGGTTAATATATTTGAAAAGGTTAAAAATGATCTTCGTGAAATTTATTGTATCTTTGTGAGGCTACAAAGCTAAAGTCTTCTAGAAATATATGAGGATGCGCCATATTGCGGTATTACACTTACAGTCTGACCAAAAAGAGTAGAAATTAAAAATTGGCAATTCTGTAGTGCCGTTCCCGTTTTCTTAGATTGATTGATTCTATATTTACATGTGTAAATGTGTTTAAATATTTTCATTTCATTTCATGAGAAAGGGACGACGCTACAGTATTGCCTCTTTTTAATTTCTACTCTTTTTAGTCAGACTGTACACTGGAACTAATTTCTTACACTGGCAATGACTTTATGATGTGTTGCCAACAATTTCAATGTCTTTCGTGGTGGTTTCCTTAAGACGAATATTTTTTTTTATATCTCCTAACTGTTATGTAACTAACTTTATGTCATATGTATATTTACGGCTGTTATCCTGAGTATGTTCGTTGATGACAAATTTGTGCCCCGGTTGCGAAGTAATAAATTAAATGTATGTCTCTGTACAGCAAGTGAGGTCGTGGCGCCTGGACACAGGCTTCCATCGATCGATGCGACCTGTCGTTTTTTGGCGTCGATAGAGTTATGAGGGTTTTCTTTGATTATAAAGATATCTAAAACTAAATTATAGTCAGAACAAATCTAAACCATGAATAATTACGAGAGTATTACAGCTGTGACACACTTATCTCCCTAAAACCAACAAAAAGAAAAACTGTACAGTGCGTCAACTATCAGAATGGGATTCACGTTTTATACGTGTCTCGCTCCCCTGTACGCGATTCATAGAACCTTTTCTTTTTCATCCCGAATCGCAATCTGACAACTTACGGATAATATATTAATTAGACCATTTTTTTTTATAATGTAAGTGTGATAGTGTTTTTTTATTTACTTCCTATAGTCTAGCCTTTATTCATAGCATGTTATTGAGATTTCATTCAAAAGCGACATAAATAAATAAATAAATATTAAGGGACAATCATACACAAATCGACCTAGTCCCAAACTAAGCAAAGCTTGTACTATGGGTACTAGACGACGATATACATAATATAATATAAATACGTATATAGATAACATCCATGACCCAAGAACAAATATTTGCACAAATATTTGCCCCGGCCGGGATTCGAACGCGGGACCGCCGACTCAGTAGGCAGGTGTCTACAAACCGAGCCAAACGCGTCGTCAGACATTTACCCTCACATCTGCCGGCGGATCCTGTTCTTGGCGGGCAGCACGACCACCGCCGAGTCGTGCACGGACGAGTAGTGCTTCTTCAGCTCGAAGGGGCGCACGAACCGCGCGTGGCACATCTCGCACCCGTGCGGCATGTCCTTCGTGCTGCGGTGCCGCCGCTTCACGTGATCCAACCTTCGAGAAGCAGATAGAAACCTATCACCACACTCCTCACATTCGTAAGGTTTTTCACCGGTATGGATGCGTTGGTGCAAATGATATCCGAGCTCAGTTCGCATCTCCGCACCACAGACGCATTTATACACCTTCCTTTCTGTCGTGTGGATCGCCTCGTGCGAGCGCAAGTGGGCCAGCGTGGAGGTTCGCTTCCCACAAGTCTCACAGACGTACGGAAGGACGTTTAAGTGTTTCTGTATTATATGAATGCGGAGGGAAGGCTTTTTGTTGTAAACGTGGCCGCAATAGTCGCAAGTGAAGATGGTCGCTGTAGGAGTTTGGGCGGATTTGCACTTCTTTTGGTGATGCTTGTAGCATCGACGGTTCTCGAAGCTCAAATTGCAGGACATACAGAGGAATAGAGTGTGCGCGTACATGTGAGCCCGTAACGCTCTGTCGTTGGTGTACCCTCGTCCGCAGATCTGACAGCCGAATGAGAATCTGCTGTGGTGCGATAAATAGTGCTGTTTTAAATCATCTTCGTGTTCGAACAGCTTAAAACAGATGTCGCAGTCGACGTACAGTTTCCCATGAACCTTGGCCAGATGGTCAGTCAGTCTCTCCCTTTCCAAAACGATCCCGCAGCGAATGCACGCCCGTTTCATAGTATTCTTCAAATGGACGTTCAAATTGTACGCCACAGGGAAATCTTTCCCGCAATCGGGACACTGGCACTTCCCGGCCGATTTCGTGTAAGATCTCTTAGCTTTGATCCGTTTGACTTTCTGGTTGAGGCTGACGACGGCCTCGCCTTTGGAGATCGACTTTCTGGGTTCCTCTCTGATGAAAGTCTGTCCGTCGTTATAGAAGACGTAGAACGTCCTGTTCTCGTCGGGGGGGTCGTGTATGGCGGAGAGGGAGTTGACGGCTTGGTTCCAGTGTTGGTTGGAGAGGGCGCTGAGCTGTCTGAACTGTGCGGCGGCTATGGCGTCCTCGGAGCAGGCCCTGCAAAGCCCCTGGGGCAGGCCGCCGTCCTCCGCGACCTGGAATAAGGTCCTCAATCAGTCCGTTCCTTCTATAAAGCTGTTCTTAGTCTCTAATCATCGGGCCTCCAGATCTACAGTTAATTTTCACTGTGTATGTCCGAAAGGTGCCTCGTCTTTTGGAAGTGAGGCGAAATCGTTTAAGCTCCTAGGGTGTAAAAGTGAGCATCGTCCTGTCGTGGCACTACCGGCAGCGCGAAGGCGAACGGCGCCGAAGCATAAACTGGTTGAACACACCTTAAGATTGAATGATTTGACATAGATTTAAGCTTTATTCTCACAACTGCAGTTTTACTCGAGGCTGAAAGCCATTATGATACTTAGCATTTGTACATTGCGACGTAACGGTTTTTTAGTCCCTTGTAGTATATTTTAGGGCACACGATCCATCTACCGGGCTAGTACAACCCGCCGCCACGTCACTTGTAGTGCTTGTGCGTGGGACAGCATCACGACTCTTTCGTTTTATTCTATACGGATTATAAAAGGGAAGACAACACTTTGTCACATTTTAGTACTGTAGTTTGCTTATCCAGAGAAGCGAGATTTATAAAACAGACATTTCTCAGATTTAAATGGTTATCTTTCGGGCTTCACCATAACGCAGCCTGATTGGCAGCTTCAGTGGAAAGGCAGTCTAATTTGGAATTAGGTTGATTTATGTAAGGCGCTCACATTTATTTGTGCGGTATTGTATGCGTTCAGCAGTTAGCTCTAAAACTTGAATCTTGGTCATGTTGTATCGTACAAATTAAATACTTTAGGAGGGAACTTTGAGACCACAGAGCTCAAGAATAACGTGTGGTTACATCTACTATGGTTTACTTTACCTCTACAGGTTTCTACTTGTTTAAAAGAATAAAATAAAAGCTTTGAATAATAAGATGAAACCTAGATTGACCCTAGTTTAGGATCTTAGGTCGTGTCAATATTCCTAGTGCATTCTCATTGTGGTCACCGTCTGCCTTTCGTGGACACATTTTTGTTTGTAAATTTTGGGAGCATTATGAATAATTCGGTGAAAATTCCAGACTACTAAAATAATTAACAAACCCATTATAAATACATATAGGATTTTCGATAAACATGTGTTCACGAAAGTTATACGGAACACGTAATGACCCAAATATAGCTAATTTCCTTGCAAGATATGGCGGCCTATCTTGGAAATTTGCGTAACAAAGTTTGTATTGTATCTTACTTTAAATACCGAATTCTTGAAAGCCTCCAGCATTATCGATCAAAATAGCTAATAAGTAACTTAACTTATTTCTACAAAATTTGACGCAGGTTCCAACAATCAAAGCCAACAATTAAAATAAAATGCCACATTTATTCCCAATTAAAATACTATAGAACTTCAACAGTACACATTTCGTGGCCCACCATGACATGCATCCTCAGATCCGACTTAAGATTAAACTTCTCATCACAAAAGTCACATTCATATTTGCACTTGTTTTTAGCATTCCTAGCTCCTCTCGGGACGTAGTCAGGATTCAAGTGCCGTTTAAAGTGCCTCTGATATCCGCGCCTAGTGCTCATGGGCATGTGACAGATGTCGCAAACGAATCTGTCCGGCACCCTGTTGTGTGTGTTGCTGTGCTCCAAGAGATGGATTCCACTGCTGAAAACCTTCCCGCAATGTTCGCACTGATGGGAATGATCTTTGTTCATGTGAATATACTCCAAATGCACTTTTAATGCGTATTTAGAACGGTATACTTTAGCACAAATGTCGCAGATGAAAACGCCTCCGTTCTGTTGCGAATTCTTACACTTTCTCGAGTGCGTTCTAAAGCAGTACACGTTTGAGAACTTCCTGTTGCAAGCGAGGCAGATCCGGGGCTCGTGTTTGCTGGTCATGTGCGCGGCCAGGTGGTGCGGGTCTCGGTAGGACAGCTTGCAGATGTAGCAGAAATACGGTCCCTTGCTGTGATAGGTCACTTTATGCTTTAAGAACGCGTCCTTTTTCTTGAAAGTTTCGTAGCAAATATTACATTGCATAGTGTCTACCCCGTGCTCAGCGTAATGACCTTTCAGATCTTCAACTTTGATCATCTCCCGACAGTGCACGCACGCCCGCTTGTCGTAATACCTCATATGCATGTTATATTTGTAGACGCACAGGAAAGATTTCTCGCACTCCGGACATTTCAAGCTGGTGCTGATTTCTGAGTCCCTTAGCTTCCGTTCCAGCTCGTTCCGTCTTCTGACAGCGTTCTGCTGATTTTTCCTCTTTTTAAAGCTCTTATAAATCTTCTCAGGGCAATCAGATCGCCGCACGTTTTCAGTGTAAGTCGTGATGTCTCTCACATTGTTATCGACGACTATATAAGCGGTTTTGACGTTGTCTTTGAAATGTAGCTGCTCGATATAGTCGGAGGCGTCTCTCCACTTCCTGTCCGCGTCTCTGAGGTACTCGATAAGGCGGATGGTGGGCGCTACGGCGCCGGCGCAGCCCCCACAGATCCTGTTCGGCAGCAGAGCCGACGTCTCCACCTAGAACAATAGGCTCTGTCAGCGCTTAACTGTTGCTGCACACTTGTGAAACGAGGTGCGAGATTTGTAGATACACCGCCACTTATGTTAACGTTGATTTAAATCATGTAATAATTTGTGTCACATTCAACTGGCATCTTATAGAATTGCTAAGAGCACATTTCTAAAGTGGAGTCTTCTGTGAGATCTTCTAAATTTTCACGCCTTTGACAATTGTTGCTTATAGTAATACTAGCTTTTGCCCGCGACTACGTCCGCGTGGAACTTGGAAGTATGGAAGCAACCTCGTACAACACGATAGATATCCACCTAATCACCTTAATTAATAGGGATTATTAAAAGCGCCTACGCAAATGTAAGAACAATTGTGCTGTTGGTCTAATAATTACATTTCCTACAGGGTCATCAATGTCATCATGAATTACTTACTCACTCACTTTTCAATCTTTTTAGGGATAATTTCCAGGATGAAAACTATCCTATGTCCTTCCTCGAATCTTAAACTATCTCCATGCCAAATTTCATCAAAATTGATTCAGCGGTTTAAGCGTGAAGAGGTAACAGACAGACAGACACACTTTCGCATTTATAATATTAGTATGGATTTCTATTATTTGCACTAGATGACCCGACAGACGTTCTGTTAAAAGGAAGTATCGGAAAAAGATAAGTGCTATGTTTATGTTTTTCTGAAAAAAGAACCAATCTACACATTCCCTAACCGGAATACTTACGTAATAAATAAATTATCAATTAATTTTTATTTACATCTCAATGTAAGTTTTTGTAATTTTCTTTTCGTACTAATTATTTTTTATGAATTATGCCTTAAGAACTTATAATTATAAATAGTATCTATAAAACTATTGTGGTAATTCTAAATAACAATACAATAATAAATTTTATGAATGTATATATTTATAATACATTAAAACTATGTACATTTAAAACGTCTAGAATAATAACAACACAAATTAACACAAATTGTGCAGGTGAACACAATACAAATTGCATTTACTATTATTGTAACATAATGTACAAATTATCTTGGGATTTTATTGGCCATTTTATTGTTTGTGCTATCTAAGTAAATACGTATAAAAGAAAGACTGAAGTTAGCAAGTTCCTTTTTATGTTTTTTAGATTGAGTAAAACTCACTTGGAAATAGATATTTATGTTCATTTTCTGACATTTGCTTTCGAACGGATGCACAGCTTTACTTAATTCAATAATCTCATTATCTGCCTATGCTAATTCTACCAGACTGCAGAATATGCAGGTTCCACCCAGACCTTACGCTTTACCGCCCGAATTGGATAAGTGCCACGACTGAGTGTCAATGGCATTGGCGTGTGTAACTGTATATTGTGTAGACACACATGGTGTGTCACTGACAAGATTACAAATTCCGCAGACACATGTGGTGTCACCGGCATAGGAGAATGAATTCTTTGAAAACATATGTTGTGCCACTGGAGAAACATATTAAGACTCAAGCTCTCCTATTGCATTTTTGCTGTACACTTTAAAATCAACTTTGTTTACAATCTTTTGATGTTTCCTACTGTGGTGTGTCAGCCCTCTACAGCTACTGAACTTCTCCATACAAATTTTGCAAGAGAACGGCACGGCCGCTGCATCCTCTTTATTGTGCACAGTAGAGACATGATTCCTAAGTTTGTACGGAAGTTGAAATCTGGCTGGGCAGAATTCACAAATGTACTTCAGTACGGTGTTCTCAGTTTTATGTACTTTACGAATATGCTCAGATCTTCTGGAAGATGCTGAGAACGAGTCACCGCAGTACTGGCAGTCATATGGCTTCTCGCCGGTGTGAAGACGTATGTGCTGAACGTAGCCCAGCTTCGTTTTCAAGACTATACCACAGTATTCACATGTGAAAACTGTTTCAAGCTCGTGCTTTTTAAGGTGTTCTCCCATGTGAGCTGATGCGAGGAATTTTCCACAGTACGGGCAGGGACGGTGGGTATTCTTCATATGTACAATCTGTATGTGAGTTGCTATATATTTCTTCCCTGCTAATTTCTTCCCGCAATAGTCACAGATGCATGCTTTATCTGCTGCCCCACGAAGACCCACTCTCGTCTTCCTCTCGCTTTTCTTATTTTTAACTTCAATTGATACCCCAGTCTTGGTCCGATGAGTTATGTTACTGGTCTCCAATTCGCAACATTTTTTTACATGATATAAGTAACATGTTTGGTTCCGGAATACTTTATCGCATCGTGGACAAGTCTTGACCGAATGGACCGACAGGTGAGCATGGAAAGCTGGTGCACTCTTGAAACTACGCCCGCAGTCGCCGCAGGTGCATGCGCCGGACCCATGAGCCTCTGCTACATGCTTAACTAGCAGTTTTCGTGACCGTAACAACGCTGGACACTTCTTACAATCATACGGCTCCAGCTTATGGTATGACTTTAAGTGTTTAATCAAATCATCTCTCGTCATGATCTTTGCACAAACATAACAAGCCCGTTTAAAATCAGTGGCCTCCTTTAAATGTGTATACAACTCATGAGCATATACAAACTTTTTACCGCAGTCTGGACATTGGCATTTATGCTTAACTACCTTCAAGGCTTCTTTTGCCTTCAGCTGTTTGACTTGCTGAACAATCCGTGCTGTGAACCGTTCAGCTGCAATATGAGCTGGATCCAATTGTTTCAAGTCCTCAACAATTATGACTTGGTCTTTTTCGAGGACAATATACATACTAGGAGCACTAGGGTGTTTCTGCGGCATTGAGTTTGTCAGTAGCTGTAGAGTAGTGTCCCACTGACTCATGGCTTGCCGGCATACAGTTCGGAAGCTGGCAGCTTCCATGGCACAGTGGGCACACGCTGTGCACAGCCCGGCGGGAAGGGCCTCCTCCAGTGGAACCTGCAACCACCGGTCTAGTCAAATGGCCACAAAGTTCTCCCAAGTTCATCCTTTTTACTAATTTATGGCACAAATACCATAGGACAGCTGTATTAAGTATTTTATATCGCAAACTTTGCCAAATATACATTCTTTAGAGAACTTAAACCAAAAAGGATATGGGTGTCATGATAATTCTTAAACTAACTCCTAATTACATATAACCTGTTTGTAGTTGCAACTTTGTTGCATAAGTAATTAAACAGTAAGGGGTTTATTGGGGCATAGTTTAATAGAAGGTTGAGTATTTTAATATGTTTTATACAAATAATATTTAATTAAAAGGTTAAGTATATGTGAGCCTGTGTGCGACAATGATTAGTCGCCGGCTAAATTTTTCATAAAAAAAAAAATCGCTATAAATAAAACGTGTTCATTTTGAACAGTAAAATATAGTTCATAAAAGCTAAATTTCGATAAGATGGCTGATGCAACGTAACAAATTATTATATACAAATTATTTTTATAAATTGTGCGGCCATTTTGTTTCAAAATGGAGGGAATGACGCCGTTCCGTTCATCGCAGAAGCCATCTCGATAGAAATTCAGGTTTTCAAAAAAATAATGCGTAATAAACGTACCTCGATTCCTGTGATAATTTCGAGCAGCTCAGCAAGCGTCACTGGTCGTTCGCCATCCATCATAACCGTGTCTCCGAGATAAACTTGGCCTTCAGAGGTGTCCCCCATGCAAATCCGACATTTGTCCAAGCCATCGCCTCTCACTATATGAGACACTAACGCTTTTACATCCACTTGACGATTCATTTTTGTAGTCCTCTCACTTTCAAATGAAACTATGAACAGATTTTTTGATAAAATGTTAAAACGTAATTTTCATTGCTTGAAGACAGCAAGACAATCACAGACAAGAATGTCAGGAAAGAAATGAAAAGGCGTCAACCAAACGCCGAATCATAGACAATTGATAAATAGTGACGTTACATTTAACCACGTTATTAAAAATAACGATACATTTTAACGATATAACGATAGTATTCAATAGTTGCACGTTATTGTATTCAATCTCCTCGCTTAAAAAAAATCATTTAGTGAATATCTTTATAGGAGTTTTGTAATTATCGTTAAACACACAAAAAAAACCTAGAAATAAATTAACCAGTCTTATGACGACGTGACAAGGTACTTTATACGTCTATGGCCATTATACGTCATGCAGTTCACCTGTCACTGTCAGTGTCATTGTCAGTTTTAAAATTGGATTGGGTTTATTGTTGAATACTAAATATCCAAAATGGTAAATTAATTTGATTTTTCTATGTTAATCGCTTGTTGTTTTATGTTCCTGATGTTATTTTGTAATTCAGGGTGGCATAAATTAGTTAATTCAGACATTATTTCATGTACCATTGGTGTATTTGTTTGTAAAAAAGCGAAGTATTGTGATCCGAAAGAAAATATAGTATTTCGAAGTTTTTAGAGTTATCTAGTGATAAATGTGTGTTCAAATAAAACAGGACGATTAAAATCGATGGGTAATCTGTATACTCTGTAATTCTTCTTGTAATTTCCATAATACATTAAATTATTGGTTATAAATACCGCTGTGCAAAGTTTGTCTATGATTCACTCCCGCAGGTGTTCATGTGATTCGCAAATTTTGACATAAAAATGATTCTAATTATATATATTTTACTGCGTTACAGTAGTATTAATCGTAATACATGATATTAAAAACATTCGCACTTAGTATGTATCCTAAATAACTCATTAAACAAAAAGTAACCTATTTCTAGAAGTTTTCGGTGTTCTGTACAATAGAACACACTAACATCACTTATTTTAATTTATTAATGCAAAAATTTACATATTCTATACTTGTTACGATAATATTTCTATCGCAATAAGCTGGTTTTGCAGAAGACACCTCTAGGATTGAAACATTATAAGATGTGTGCCATAAAAAAAAATATTCGTCCCAGTCAGACATGTGACAGAAAAGCCTAGTGTTACTCTGTTGAACCATATCATACATTATGTGCCATAGAGGATAAAAAAGAATGTTTATTATATCCTACTTTGATTAGCCAGAAGTGATATATCAATCATACAACTGTTAACTAGGGATTAAAAGGATTCAATACCAGTATATCATACAAAATACCGGTACTATACTGCCCATGTAATCAAAACTAACACACGGTTACTAGGTTTAATCTGAAATGGTCATCTTTATAATGTAAAACTATTTCTTAACAAAATAAATATATGAATGAATGAAATTAAAACTGACAACTGACCATTAAAGGGTTAAGGTGTAACATATTACTAAAATCTTCTTTATGTATGGTCCACAGCAACCACAGATCCTAGTTCTGAAGGAGGGCACGGACCAGTCCCAGGGCCGCCCGCAGCTCATCTCCAACATCAATGCGTGTCAGCTGGTTGTTGATGCGGTAAGTCTAAGTACATGATTTTTTATACTACAACAGTGGTAAACAGGCATGCGGCCCGCCTGATGTTAAGCGGTTACCACCGACCATGGATGTGATGCCAGGAGAGAAACATGCGCGTTGCCGACCCTTTAAGAACCTATTTACTCCCCTCTTGAAGAACCGCATACTGTAGCCCCGGGCTACATTTTATACATAGACTAGGACCTGTAAGGCCTGCTAGGGCCTACCTTTGTGCCAGCCATACAGTCTGTTGGTAAAATTTTCTTCTTCCTCTCATCATGTTGAAATGGATGTACGTATGGTTAGGGGTCCATTGCAAAAAAATTGTGCATAGTTAAAAGCTTAGTTATTAAAAAATCACGTTCACTTTGTGTGACGAAAGTTAGTCATACAAAATGCATGGGTAACTTTCGTCACACAAAGGAATCAATTAAATTTTGTTTTAATTAAAGCCCTAAACTATGTAAAAAAATTGCATTCGACCCTTATAGAACACTTTTACTTGACTATAATAAGGAAAAAAAAAATTGCAGATGAACTTGCGGTCACCTCCATATCTTTATAATAATTGGCAGATGATTAAAACCACGGATCCAATTGCTGAAAGCCTGTGTGGATCATGATAGTAGACATGAGGCCTAGACAGATAAAGCTAGCTAAACTTGTAAGATAACTTATAATGTTGGCATTGACACCGTTACATCTTAAAGATCAAAGCGTAAAGGAAAATTGAAATGGATAAGCTTGCGTAAGAATGGGAATCACTCATTGATACAAAGATCACAGCTCAATCCAGAGGTACCGGGTTTGAATTCCTATCTCTTCCACCAGGTTACGCATTTTTTTTTTTCATTTTTTTTTTTATTTAAAGCCTCTTCTCAGATACATATTAGATATATTTCATTTATACATATATTTTAATTCATTTTAATCTGTGTGCCCTTTGGCAAAGGCCTCCTCCAACACTTTCCAATCTTCTCTTTTCCTTGCCAGTCTAGTCCAGGATTTGCCAGCTGTCTTAGTCAAATCATAATCCCATCTCCTGAAACGTTTTCCTTTCTTTCTCTTGCCTTCTCTTGGATACCATAGTGTTACTACTTTGTTCCACTTATCCCCTCGCTTAATTTCACACCCTTCAACAAGGTTACGCATTTAAATATTTCTTTCAGCTTTGATCTTTGTTTTAATGGTTTACTGTTATAATGTTACTTACTCTACAAGGAAGAGTATTTCAGAGTGGTTACTCAAGAAAGCTGTAACTCTCACACGATTACATGTTGTGTTGTGTTACACAGATCCGCACGACACTGGGCCCCCGCGGCATGGACAAGCTGATCGTGGACCACAACGGCAAGGCTGTCGTCTCCAATGATGGAGCCACCATCATGAAGGTAGGCAATCTACTTGTTTTTTTTATGGATTCTGTCGTAATACAGAAATACATAATTTTATTTTTATTAATATTGACAAAGGTAAATTATGAAATAAAAATGTAATGTGATCCACTGCAATCTAAGCAGGACTCGAACCTGCGACCCTACGTTTCCGGCGTAGTGCTCTCCCACCTGGGCTATTAGATCGTTACGTCAATCACACCAAATCATTCATTCCATAATTCTTACGCTACTGGAGCGCCCTCTGCGACCTATATGTTTAATATTATAAATCATGTCATGAAATGTCCATAAAAAAAAAACTGATTCTCGATACAAATCTAGTATTACATCTCATCCTCCTAGCCTTTGTCCCATTTTTTGAGAATGAATTCTCAATCGGGGTCGGCTACCTAAATCCCAAGATGTGGCGTAGGCACTAGTTTTTACGAAAGCGACTGCCATCTGACCTTCCAACCCAGAGGGGGAACTAGGCCTTATTGGGCTTAGGTGGTTTCCTCACGATGTTTTCCTTCACCGAAAAGCGAGTGGTAAATATCAAATGACATTCCGTACATAAGTTCCGAAAAACTCATTGGTACGGGCCGGGTTCGAACCCGCGACCTCCGGATTGAAAGTCGCATGCGCTAACCACTAGGCTACCACCGCTAGTATTACATAATAAATAATAATAAAAGTAGGGACCTATAAAACTAAATTAAAGGGTCAATCAACTTTTTTCTGTCACTTGTTGCCATGGTGATGTCCCCTGGGTACTCTTTAAGACTACGATTTTCGGGCGGCAATATTCAACAAAAATGTGGTTGCAGCAGTTATAAGCCCATTATTATATAGAATATCTATTCAAAATACCAATATTATAAATTATCAACACTTTTCTCAGAAGTTTAATCACCATTGTCTCCTGGGTGACGGACAGAATAATAACTAGAAAGAATGGATCCACCCTAAAATATAATGCCATTTATTCTACTATAACACAAATTACATTTTTTTTACATAAATAATATTTATTAAAATTATCAATTTCAGACCAGTTGTCGATCCATATTAAGTTGGTAAACAATTTCAAAACTAATCGCTTATTCAGTATTACAAATGTCAGTGAAACTAGTTTATATCTTGCACTAACTGAGACTGTGTGTTGCAGTTGCTGGACATCGTGCACCCGGCCGCCAGGACGCTGGTCGACATCGCCAAGTCTCAGGATGCAGAGGTAACTGACATTCTGACTCGCAGGTTGGTCGGGCTTGGGCATGGCTGAGTCATAGCTCGGGCATGGTTGAGTCATAGCTCGGGCATGGCTGAGTCATACCTCGGGCATGGCTGAGGCATGGCTTGGGCACGGCTTGGGCATGGCTGAGTCATAGCTCGGGCATGGCTGAGGCATAGCTTGGGCATAGCTGAGTCATACCTCGGGCATGGCTGAGGTATGGCTTGGGCACGGCTTGGGCATGGCTGAGTCATAGCTCGGGCATGGCTCAGGTATGGTTAAGGCATGGTTGGGGCAAGGCTAAGGCATGGCTAGGTCATGGCTTGGTCATGGCTCCCGCATTGCTCGGACATGGCCCTGGCATGATTCGAGAATGGCCCAGGCATAGCCGAAGCATTATTCAAAATTCATATGTTCCTCACTTGCCATTTATATCAACTTTGACCTTTGGATAAATAAGTATCTCATGTTCATTTGAATTAAACAACGGATCCAATTTCCGATCTATTTGAGGACACTGTTTTGTATGAGAACATTTCCATACCACACCCGAACATAACCTAACACCAAAGTAACATGTGTATGTGTCGGCAGGTGGGAGATGGCACCACGTCGGTCGTGATCCTGGCGGGCGAGCTGCTGAAGCGACTGAAGCCTTTCGTGGAAGAAGGTAGGATGTCAGCACACGTGTATTCTGGCATCAGTTCAGCACAGCAGTTTTTGGAGTAGTAGGGCCTCGTGCAGGGTCCGTCCGGATTGTTACCACCGTCTTGCCTACTAACCCACCGCCAAACAGCAATGTTCGCATTGTTGTGTTCCGGTGTGGGGGTAAGATAGCCGGTGAAATTACTAGCATAGAGGCATTCCATCTTCGTCCTCCGGGTAGGCAAGCACTTGTGACTCCTCTGGTGTTGCAGGTGTTTAATGGCGACGGTAATCGCTTTCCATCAGGCGATACGTTTGCTCGTTTGCCCCCTATGACATAAAAAAAAAAAACACACATTGTGAACTGTCAGTCTGTCATGCATCCATTTATGTCAGTCGGACCGTTAAGAATAGATTAGATTAGCACAGTATGTCGTGAAACAAAGAAAACTAAATATGTGCCTTTAAAGGTACTCAAATTCTATGTTTATTTTTTAATCCGAAAGAAATATTGAAATTGTGTTCAGAATCCTCACAATTTAACAAAACAATAATTGTACGACAACTATGAAGTGAAATGTACTTTTTCACGAAAATGGCAAATTACTTATTGTTTCTATACAAATATTGGTTGATACCATAGTTGTTATATGTAAGTGGCCATTTGTATAGAGCGTTTTAGCGCTCTGTAGGAATGTTGAACTTTGACGGTAATTTCTGATTCTTAGAGCAGTCGAAGTGTAGTTTGTCCTATTTAAACGACGACGCGGTTGGCTCAGTTTGCAAGCACCTGCCTACTGAGCGGCGGTCCCGGGTTCGAATCCCGGCCAGGGCAAATATTTGTGTGATGAACTCGAATATTTGTGCTCGGGTCATGGTCGTTCCTATGTATTTAAGTATATATTTATCTATATAAGTACGTATATCGTCGTCTAGTACCCATAACACAAGCCTTCTTGAGCTTTATTTGGGACTAGATCGATTTGCGTGAGGCTGTTATTTATTTATTTATTTAAACATTTGATATCAGTAAAAAATAGAATCGATTGACATCCTCAAAAAAAGCTTGACTTCAGTATTACCTGATGGAAATTCACTCGCAGTCGACGATGTTGCTCGCTGCTTCAGCGACAGCCTGTTAACTCTTGTTTTAAAAAGACCTATATTAATATTCTGCATGAATCTGACCCTTCACATATCCCTTGAATATGACATGTTGGTAATTGACAACATTTCATATTTTTAAGACTATCATTTTATTACTTTTCTGAATTCTGCTTAAAAAGATGAAGTAATCTCTGTTTTTATTTATTTTCTGAGATGATTATTTACTTTATTATTAATTTATAAAAACATACTCATTTTAAAATGTGGCAACACAGAAACCAGAACTTAATGGAACGGTTACTTTAGTCGGTTTTCTTATTAAAAAAAAACTTAATCAAACTCGGTATGCATCTGTCACCTGTCAACGTCAAATAAAAAAAAAAAAAATTTTTTGCTCTTTGGTTTAGACAATAACCCTATTCAGCCCGTATTGTCTTAGATTGCAGTTATTTGATGTATTTTCTTATATTTCTTTAAATAAGGTGAGTCGGGGCTATTGTAGCTATGGGGTTATTGTATCTTCTTACCATTATAATGGTCTGTGACCCTTAAAATGGTCTGTGTATATATACCATTGGTCTGTGTATCCTATATATACACAGACCATTATAATGGTCACAGACCATTATAATGGTAAGTAGATACAATAACCCCATAGCTACAATAGCCCCGACTCACCTTACAGAAGAATAAATTCAAAGATTTTTTTTTAAGGTACACGACTTAAAGCCCTGTCGATCTCTATATTAATTTCCACCTGTTATATGAAATGTTGGTAATACCGGTGTTGTGTGTCAGGCGTGCACCCGCGCGTGCTGGTGCGCGCGGTGCGGGGGGCGGCGCGGCTCGCCGTCGACTGCGTGAAGGACTTAGCAGTGAAAATGGACCACAAGGACCCGCAGCAGCAGCGGTCAGTACACTACAAATACAGATCATTTATTTACCAAAAACTTATTACAATTGGACTTTACAATTATTCTTACACACTGGAATTTACACATAAGATATTTCCAACGGCCCCAAACTAGGCACAGCCTGTATCTTGGGAATAAAATTACTTACCTACGCATGTGCGCGTGTGTATGTGTGTGTGTGTGTGTGTGTGTGTGTGTGTGTGTGTGTGTGTGTGTGTGTGTGTGTATGTGTGTGTGTGTGTGTGTGTCTCTACACACTTTACAGTTTATACACCGGTGACAGATATGTATCGTTGAGGTTCACTTCCTCCGTATTTCCATTATGTCAGTCCTATTTGGTCTATATTCCTGTCTCGTTTACAATCCCATCTCGGCTATATTCCCAAATCTTTTATGTTCCCGAGTCGTCCACATTCCACTATCTTCCTAATTAGATTTTGAAATCCATTTAGTTATTAATAACAATTTCTTGTGATTTAAGAGGCCTTATTCCTTTTAAAATTTATTTTTTTCATAATATGACAAATATATTGATAATTTCAACCAACTTTTTGAAGGATATAATACTTTTCCCCGAGTTCTAGGTAGTAACATAGCTATTTCATGCTTTCATTGTTTGCAGTCGAAAAGAAGTTGAAAAAACTAATTTTCCATGTGAATTTTGTCTATTTCGAGTAATATTTGAAACAAAAATTATCAATAAAAAATTCAAACTGTAGGTTTCGAATATATATCAATAAATCCCAATAGCCCTGTTCTAGGTAGTGACATCAATAATATGTTAAGAAACATGTTTGATCATAGAGAAAAATGTCTAAAACAATCAGCATTATATAAGGAATAAGGCCTTTTAATAAACGGAAGTTATTAAAGTAGTAAATAGTCGAACACTATCAAATAATTCACCAGATATAACCTAAAATGTCAACACAAACGATTTACTAGGCCGACCATAAGCATTATCATTTGAGCACCAAAAAGCCCGGAGTATGGACAAAACACATCCCATTGTACAGACGGTAGAACACAGTGGTAAAGTCTCTCCTTAGACTTAAAGGCACGTTTCCATCTGTGAGTTTCTGATAAGGCCGGAGTTGCTCTTCGTACATCACCATCCCTTGCCCAGGAGTGAAGTACCGGTTCACTTTGTGCAGTACACCAAGCTTTTTAGATGCCAACTTTGTCTTATCCTGTAAATGACTCAGTGACATCAAACACTGAGGATCTGTATGTAGATAATCAAGTATGCCAATGATTAAACCTTTTGAAGAAAAATCTGAATCACCATGTGGTCCTTGATAGTAGACATGAGGCCAACCGTTCAATTACTTGTTCTAAATTTTATTTATTTATCAATTTTAAATAATGGTGTGTTGTTTTCAGCGAGTTGCTCCGCAAGTGCGCGGCGACCGCCATGTCGTCGAAGCTGATCCACCGACAGAAGGACCACTTCTCGTCGATGGTCGTGGACGCCGTGCTGTCGCTGGACGCGCCGCTGCTGCCGCTCGACATGATCGGTGCGTTATATACAGTGTACTGAGCGCGCCGGCGCCTCCACGTGTCGGGGCTGATCCACCGACAGAAGGACCACTTCTCGTCGATGGTCGTGGACGCCGTGCTGTCGCTGGACGCGCCGCTGCTGCCGCTCGACATGATCGGTGCGTTATATACAGTGTACTGAGCGCGCCGGCGCCTCCACGTGTCGGGGCTGATCCACCGACAGAAGGACCACTTCTCGTCGATGGTCGTGGACGCCGTGCTGTCGCTGGACGCGCCGCTGCTGCCGCTCGACATGATCGGTGCGTTATATACAGTGTACTGAGCGCGCCGGCGCCTCCACGTGTCGGGGCTGATCCACCGACAGAAGGACCACTTCTCGTCGATGGTCGTGGACGCCGTGCTGTCGCTGGACGCGCCGCTGCTGCCGCTCGACATGATCGGTGCGTTATATACAGTGTACTGAGCGCGCCGGCGCCTCCACGTGTCGGGGCTGATCCACCGACAGAAGGACCACTTCTCGTCGATGGTCGTGGACGCCGTGCTGTCGCTGGACGCGCCGCTGCTGCCGCTCGACATGATCGGTGCGTTATATACAGTGTACTGAGTGCGCCGGCGCCTCCACGTGTCGGGGCTGATCCACCGACAGAAGGACCACTTCTCGTCCATGGCCGACGTAACACAATCATAAAAATTCATGAGTTATTGACTAAACTAGGGTTTATATGACGTTAATAACCAAAAGAAAATTCTAAAATTATAATCAGGGTTCGGAAATTCGGATAGATATTTACCTAAAGTTGCCAGAATCCTATTGCTATCTCACTCAGACCTCAATCAAAGCCGCCTATACCTACAACTGAACGACAAAGCCGCCGCCAAAGTTCGGGTAAATATCTATCCGAATTTCCGAACCCTGATTATAATACTGTATTTATTAACATCTCAAATCAGCTACCCCTTAACCAATTCTTATGTAGACTATCTCCTGACAATAATTTCTAAAAACTTTATTTACTATTGTCCCCTGGGTCATGGGACAGAATATCAACAAGAAAAAAGTTGCTTAACTCATAAAACTAATAATGTCTCTGTTTGACCTTGTGGTCCGCCATTTGTACTTTTACTTATGTATTTGACTACGCGTTTGACTCGGTTGGTAGACACCTGCCTACTGAGTCGGCGGTCCCGGGTTCGAATCCCGGCCGGGGCAAATATTTGTGCAAATATTTGTTCTTGGGTCATGGATGTTATCTATATATAATAATAATAATAAATCTTTATTAAAAAAAAACATAAGAATAATCGTTAGCATAAAAAGTCTTACATCTACACAGAACACACTTAATACTTGTGCCTGAACTAGGAAAATCCTGTATTTTTGAGAGAGGTAATTTAATTACCAAAATTCTTAGTCAATTTATCTCACTAAAGAAATAGATAAAAACGCGTACAAATTATATTTTAAGTGTCAACGTAATTGTTTACAATTATATGTATTTATATATATTATGTATATCGTCGTCTAGTACCCATAGTACAAGCTTTGCTCAGTTTGGGACTAGGTCGATTTGTGTATGATTGTCCCTTAATATTTATTTATTTATTTTATTTATTTATTTTGTGGAATAAATTTTAAATAAATAAATAAAAGCCATTATGTCCACCAGGCATCAAGAAGGTGTCCGGCGGCGCGCTGGAGGACTCGTTCCTGGTGTCCGGCGTCGCGTTCAAGAAGACCTTCTCGTACGCCGGCTTCGAGATGCAGCCCAAGAGCTACGCCGGCTGCAGCATCGCGCTGCTCAACATCGAGCTCGAGCTCAAGGCCGAGCGGGACAATGCTGAGGTAATTCATATTTATAGTTAAAAATACTTCAAATTCTAGGTAAAAATATCTGGGGATACTAGGTAAAAATATCTGGGGATACTAGGTTAAAATATCTGGGGATACTAGGTTAAAATACTTGGGGATACTAGGTAAAAATACTTGGGAATCAAAGGTAAAAATACTTGAGAATACCACGTAATAATACTTGGGAATACTAGGTAAATATACTTGGAAATACTAGGTAAAAATACTCGGGGATAGTAAGTAAAAATATTTGGGAATACAAGGTAAAATTACTTGGAAATACTAGGTAAAAATACTCGGGGATAGTAGGTGAAAATACTTGGGAATACAAGGAATAAATACTTGGGGGGCTACTTGGGAATACTAGATAAAAATGCTTGCGATACTAGGTAGAAATGCTTGGTGGTACTAAGCTAAAGTACTTTCTTCGTGAAACAGTAGGAAAGGAATTTACTTCAGAAAAAAGGTGTATTTAGGAGTTGTAGTATTGTTGATAGGGGAGAATATACTTGTGATTGTTTAATGACTTAACTTCAAACAAGTGTGTTTTTAATATCATGTCTATGATTAAAACAACGGATCCAATTTCCGAATTCATATTGCGGACTCAACGTAAAATGAGACATGAAAATACTCATTCAACTTACCAAACTAAACCTTACACCACATGAATTATACGCAATTATGTTCAGGTGCGAGTGGACAACGTGAAGGAGTACCAGAAGGTGGTGGACGCGGAGTGGCAGATCCTGTACGAGAAGCTCGAGGCTCTGCACAAGAGCGGGGCTAATGTGGTGCTCAGCAAGCTGCCTATCGGAGACGTCGCCACTCAGTACTTCGCTGACCGGTGAGGATACTAGGTTAAACTGTGTAGAAATACTAGGTAAAATATTTGTGGATACTAGATTTATATACATAAATACTACCCGTCTCTTTTTTTTCAATGCCGTGTGATCAAGGCAGGAGATGCTGAGTCGCGCGACAAGCGTGCCCTACTGGTATAAATTAGGTAATATTATATGAGCTTGCTAGGTAAAAATACTAGGGGATACTTGGTAAAAATACTAGGGGATACTTGGTAAAAATACTTGTTGGTACTAGGTTTATTACTTGAGGGTACCAGGTAAAGATACTTGTGGATACTAGTTTAAAATATTTCAGGATACTAGATAATAATACTTTTAGGTACAAAGTAAAAACACTAGGACGTATTAGTAGTAAGATACAGCCAATGATTATAAACAACGGATCCAATTACTGATGAACTGTGAGGATTCAAGAGAAATGAGGCTTCAACAAAATACGAATACATTTTGTTTCTATCGATATGCTTAAGCGTTTTCTATTAAACTGCAGTCTAAAATTCTAGTTTGTAATGTTAATATTGAATCCGTATATTATTTTACTGATCCGCGTACGGACGGCATTAAAAATAGCTGTCATTTTACTAATTTACATTAGAGTTTCAGACATAATCTTCTTAAAACTTTCATGTGACATATTTAACAGATATATTAACCGGTTGTGAAATTGTCAGTAACGGCTCGACATGTTTTGAACTCGTATGGCGCTCTTCATCAGGGACTGCTACCCGTACACCCGTGCGGTAACTTTGTCGTTAGTTGTGATCGACGTTCCGATATTAAAATACACATGGAACAGGTTTACTCCAGTATTGTTGTATAGTAAAAAAAATGTATGATAACTAATTTAGTTTAAGTATAGAAGTGTAGTTAGCAAGTATGTACTTAATAGTTAAATATATGGAGCTTCAACTGCCAATAAACCGCCTTGTGGTTTGGCAGAGGATGAACATTAGTGATAAGGTTTTGTATTGAATTAACGTTAATATTATTATTGTATTGTTTAAACCGTTTTTAGGGTTCCGTACCCAAAGGGTAAAAACGGGACCCTATTACTGAGACTTTGCTGTCCGTCCGTCCGTCCGTCCGTCCGTCCGTCTGTCACCAGGCTGTATCTCAAGAACGGTGATAGCTAGACAGTTGAAATTTTCACAGATGATGTATTTCTATTGCCGGTATAACAACAAATACTAAAAATAAAATAAAATAAATATTTAAGGGGAGCTCCCGTACAACAAACTTGTTATAGATTATATATATATAAATATGTATAGGTACGGAACCCTACATGCGCGAGTCGGACTCGCACTTGCCCAATTTTTTTTATAATTATTAATTTTAAACTACCTAGTGGCAACTGTACGCATTAAAATATGCGTTTGAAATACTGGCATCGGCAAACCATTTTTAGAACGTTTAACTTATCGATACATTCCCCCCTAGCGACATGTTCTGCGCGGGCCGCGTGCCCGACGAGGACCTGCGGCGCACGCAGCGCGCCTGCGGCGGCGCCGTGCTCAGCTCCACGCGCGACATCCAGCCCGGCAGCCTGGGGCACTGCGCAGAGTTCACCGAGCGGCAGATCGGCGGCGAGCGGTACAATATCTTCACTGGTGAGTGCTGGAAATATTATGTAGGTTTGAGGTAAAAATACTTGGAAATACTAGGTAAAAATACTTGGGTATACTAGGTAAAAATAGTTGGGTATACTAGGTAAAATACTTGGGAATACTAGGTAAATATACTTGGGATTGCTAGGTAAGAATACTTACGAATGTTGCGTGTAAATATTTGGCGATACTAGTTTAAAATACTTGATGATACTGAGTTAAATTATCGATACTAATAATAAAGTACTTCCAGAATTGGACCTTTTGTACAGTTAAAACAATTATGCAAATAACCCTTTCCAATAATATATGTATCATTGTATTTATGGTAGTTAAGTTATTTAATATACATGTATTCACTTGTATCTTGAATACTCTCCGAACGACTAATTTTCTACTCTGCACCCACTTGAAGCATCTCTGTTTGGCCCTATGGTTGACTGGTAGAGAATGCCATTAGGCATTAAGTTCGCCATTTGTACTGACTTTTGTTTTGTGCAATATAGTTTAAATAAAATAAAATAAATAAATAAATAATCTCTTCAAACCCATATCCCTATTAATGTCCTGTCCTAATTTCCTTTCCCTAGGGTATGAAAACGGCGGCCTCCCGGATGGTAAATAAATTCTCAAGTAGACAGTATTTATACTTCGCTGTAGTCAATCCGGAATTCTAAGATAAAATTATGTCAAACTGATACATGTGAATACAAAACTTACACGTCACGGTCTTTTGTACCTTGTGCCAAAGTGAGTTAATGTGATCTTAGAGATCGGACAGACTATAATAGAAATACATTTTTAGTTAATCGCATCATTGTAGAATAATAACCATGTAGTTGTCAGATTAAATATTTATTGTTTGTAGTTTCCTATACTTTTATTGTTCAGTATGGTATGAGATAACTATCCCAATTCGACGGTTGTACTTTTTTTATTCATTCAAGAAGATGGCGATGATGCGAATGTTGATGTGGTCAAAGTGCATCTTTGCATACTCGTAAAATAAGTATGCAAAAATACATTTTGACGACCTGCCCGTTTATGCTACCGTCATCCATCACTCTCCCACAGTATTCCATAGAAAGATATAGGTTATACTCGTGGTAGGCATTACTCGCGTGAGAAAAGTCTAGGTTAAAAATATTTGAGGATAGTAGTATTTGTAATATTAGTATACTTTTAGTACTGTCAATCGCAGCCTATGATTATAACAACGGATCCAATTACTGACGTTTGTGAGGATTTTAGTTGAATGAGGCTGCGTTACAGGTGGAATTACGGCCGACCTAAATGTATGTATCTGTACCTTATGTATGTCACGTTTTCTAAAGGGCTTCACTTTCGCTCACCATAATGATGAAATATTCTTGCATCACTAACCTGTCAACGCGTCGTTATGATAAGCGACAAAGTGGCACCTTGAAAACGTGACATTATGTTGGCGAACTTTAGTCTGTAGTGCACCTGCCTACTGAGCCGGCGGTCCTGGGTTCGAATCCCAACTTTGCTGATGCTTAACATCAGGCGGGACGCATGGCTTTTTTTTAAGACATGATGAACTGTATCAGGGCTGGTTAGCCCTCACTACCAGTAGTCGGACTTTGTGTGGGGGTATAACCCGCTAATGGGATTATCTCCGCGCCACATTTGGGTGACGTGGGCGCATGGACTGCGTCGTGAATAGACTGAACCGAATCAGTCTGACTTAGGGCGGGAGGAGAGGGGCGGGTCGCATGCCTGTTGGCCACCATTGTAGTAAATATAGATGTATGTTTGTGTGGGTGCAGGGTGTCCGGCCGCGAAGACGTGCACGATGATCCTGCGCGGCGGCGCGGAGCAGTTCCTCGAGGAGACGGAGCGCTCGCTGCACGACGCCATCATGATCGTGCGCCGCAGCATCAAGAACGACGCGCTCGTCGCCGGTAACACTTCATCTTTGTTTTCCATAGACATGTGTTAAGTGCATGGCTAACATTACGGCATATCGTCGGGGGCAATACCGCGTAAGTAACGAGTGTAGATACGAATCAATATTCAAACAAATGCTAAATATTTTATTAAAATGAAAATTTTATCTACAGCTATTACTTACGCGGTATTGCACTATCCCCGACGATATCTCTTATGTTTGAAGCATAGCTTACTCAGCTAGTTATTTTTATGTTGTGTACAGTCGTGGAGTGAAAAGGTTTGTAATCTATGCACCTTCACATAAAGTTGGGAAAGTGGCGAACCTTTTCATTCCATCATTCCTCGACACCAGTAGCGTGGTCCATACAGCCCGATTGCCAGCGGCTAAACCACTTCAGGGTGATTGAGCACGGTTCTATTACTGCTGAAGAAGTATACTAAATCTACATCGGCATGCCCTGAGTTTCTGTTTGAGGCCACGCCACTGATCTACAGTCCGTGTGATGTTAAAGTGTATTTCGAGATTTTGTCTGTCCCACTGACTTTTATGCGGTTGCGATTTGAACCTCACCGATTTTACTCGACCCCATTCTAAAAGCTCATACTGTACAACTCTTGTTGAGCAATGGAACAAAATCATGTAAGCTAACCTCACTCGCGGAAAAGAGTACACAGACACACACACAAGCACACCCACATCCACACACATCTATGACATATTTACCTACCGAGCCGGTGGTTCCGGGTTCGAATCCCGGCCGGAGCAAATATTTGTATGATGAACTCGAGTATTTGCTCTTGGGTCATCTATATATGTATTTGTATATTATGTAATGTTTTTGTCTAGTACCCATAGTACAGTCGCCATCAGAAATATCGCAGCATATAAGGCGTTCATAAATATGTGAACATGTACTGTAACGCGCAGTCAATAAGAGTCGTGTTCAGATATTTATGAATACCTTACATGCTACGATATGTCTGATGGCGACTGTACAAGCTTTGCTTAGTTGGTCTAGGTCGATTTGTGTATGATTGTCCCTTAATATTAATTTATAATACCGGGTGCAGGCGGCGGCGCGATCGACATGGAGGTGTCGCGGCACCTGCGCGAGCACTCGAAGGGCATCGCCGGCAAGGAGCAGCTGCTGCTCGCCGCGCTCGCGCGCGCCTTCGAGGCCATCCCGCGCCAGCTGTGCGACAACGCCGGCTTCGACGCCACCAACCTGCTCAACAAGCTGCGGCAGAAGCATCACCAAGGTAAACATACTACGTAGAAAAATACTAGCTAAAATACTTGGTAAAAATACCAGGTAAAATACTTGGTGAAAGTACTAGGTAAAATACTTGGTGCAACTGGGTAAAATAATTAGTGAAAATACTAGGTACAATACTTGGTGAATATACAAACAAAAATACATAAAAGAGTAAAAGACTTGGAGAGCATACTAAGTAAAAGATTGTATTATTCGCTATAGGAATGGCAGCCAATGATTATAAACAACGGATCCAATTACTGATGTTTGTGAGGATTTAAGTTTTATGAGGCCACTATATTACTAACTCGTTACAATGTGATGGGCACTAGTTAATTCAGAGTAAAAGTTAAAATTAAATTGATATCATGTACCTAAACGAATAGCATTTTTTTTATATTCGGAATGATAATACCAAATCAAAACACTCAACAATCCACAGGCGAGAAATGGTACGGCGTGGACATCCAAAAGGAGGACATCGCGGACAACTTCGAGAACTGCGTGTGGGAGCCCGCCGTCGTCAAGATCAACGCCATCACCGCCGCCTGCGAGGCCGCTGCACAGGTACTTTAAATACTAAGTACAAATACTTGGAAATACTACGTACTGATAATACTACTAAAATACTACATTTACTGGCAAATATTAGGTAAAAGCACTTGTAAATACTAGGTAAAAATACTTGGAAATACTAGGTAAAAGTACTTGAAAATACTAGGTAAAATTACTTTGGAATACCAAGTATAAGTACTTTTTTTTATATATTTATTCAAATATCAAGTACATATCACTAGTACATCGTCCTACAAAACTTGGGATTACTAGATAGAAGTTCTTGGGAATACTACATAATATTTTAAGGGAATACTAGGTAAAATACTAGTAAAAAATTAATTGTACCTATTGCTATTGTTAGATTAGAGTATTCGTAAAGTATGTTAATTGCAGCCGATGATTATAACAACGGATCCAATTGCTGATGTTTGTGAGGATTTAAGATGGATGAGGCTGTTATTAGAAAACACTAGGAAATATAAATTGTCCGTAGCGTAGCGTTTTTTTTATCATACACGAGTAAAAATTATCCTTTGCCAATTTTCGGATGTCCAGCAAACTTTGTACCAAAATTCGTTAAGTCCAGCCATTGACTTGATGAGAGTATCGTCGCCATCAGATATATCGCGGCATATAAGGCGTTCATAAATATCTGAACACGACTGGGCGTTACAGTTCGCCTTATATGCTGCGATATATCTGAGTGATGGCGACTGTACAACGAACTTCCGACTAACAGATGGCGCTGTGCTCTCGGTGCTCAATGTCCACATGAAAGCTGTGTATCGCGCTTTTAATTGTTTACTCAAATTATGACATAAAAGTGGTATCAATGTAAATGTGTTTTAAATGTATTTGGATACACCTCGTGGTAGTTGAATAATGAATTTTGCTACCAAACATACAAATCATAAATCTAACACATTACACATCACTCCTGTTTATTATGCCCAGAGATTTGTCTATTGCATTAGGTACTATTATGATATTATTATTGTAAATTGCAAATGTTTTTTCTTTCTTCATATATGTAAAAAAGAGTTCTTGTAGCCTCCTTGCAGAATAAAGTTTTGAATTGGAATGTAACGCCACTCGGTTTTCCAGATCCTGTCTGTGGACGAGACGATCAAGAACGTGAAGGGCGGCGACGCGATGCCGCAGGCGGGCGGCATGCCGGCCGGCATGGGCCGCGGCATGGGCCGCCCGAGGATGGGGTAGACACACACCTGCCTAGATAGCTCGCTAGATATACACCACACTTTGATTGATACAGGATAGCCAAGTCATTGTTTTTTTTTTTTGACGTGACAACGTCTTATAAATTGGTTTGCCGGGTGACACTTCAAGAAACTGCGTTACGCTCCGCTCACGTTATGCGCTCACAATGAGAGCGAGTGAGAGGCACGCGTCCCTTCCACCGAGTGAGAGAGATAGGCATACACACCGGTTCATGTCTTGCGCTTCTATTTCGCTTAGGCGCCTGCATACAAGTTTACACGTTGCGTTTGTATAAATAAATGTTTTAAATTGTTACTATTATTTCATCCTTCTTCCTACTATACGAATGAATATTCACATTAAAATTATTTTACCACTCAAAGTCGTTGTCACGTAAAACTTTCGCCCGTATACCGACTTTACAGGCAACCAATTTTTTTTTTTCAAATGAAGTATGTCCTTCTAAAGATCCCTGAAAGAGGTACTTTATTATTATTTAAATATGTACGGGTATCTGTATTCGATACATTTACCTCTGGCCCTACAAACATTCTATAGTATTTTTTTAAACCGTAGGAATTTTATTCTATAAACGGTCGGAAGGGACAGACTAAACTAGCAACCGCAACGAAAACAGTTATATAATTAGAGGGTAAGACCTCTAATTATGGAACTGTTTTCGTTGCGGTTGCTAGTCGTCGAAGTTGAACTTGGAAATACTAGGTAAAAGTACTTGGAAATACTAGGTAAAAATACTTGGGAATACTAGGTTGGGAATTCTTACAAATACTATGTATAATTATTTGTAAATACTCGGTAAAAGGACTGTTGTGTTCCCAACATTAGGTAAAATACTTAAAAATGCTGGTTGAAAATACCTGCTTAGCCTTACTTTATTTTACCTAGTAACATTGGTTGCTGTTATTATAGTATTGCACTAAGTGGTCCCTTCCTTGAATTTACGTTTAAGGTGGCTATTCTGTATTGTAATTATAAAACTATCCATGAATAATTTAAAAGTATTACAATGGTCCAACATTTTCATCTAAGAACATTGAAAATATTCAGATGTTCAGATATTTATGCTACTTGACTTCTCATATTATTATATTATATCAGAACGTGGATTCTGTTCGAAGCATTTTATTGATAATTATTTTATTAATAATAATAACGCCTTAATGCTTTCACAAATGTTTAGGATGTAAGTTAGTGTTAATAAAATATACTAAAGTACTATTTTATAGTTTTATTTATACTCGTTTTAGTCTGGAAATATTAAAAGTGTACATACATAAGCATTTTAAACACATATGCCGCAGAGGGCGCTTCAGTAGCGTAGAATTATGGAATCAAAGATTTGGTGTTATTGATGTAGCGATGTGATAGCTCAGTTGGGAGAGCACTACGCCGGAAACGTAGTCGCAGGTTCGATTCCTGCTTACATTGTAGTGCATCACATTTTTCTCTATTTTTTCATTTCTTTGTGTCAATATCTATAACTAGACGTAAGTACTTGGTGTTACTAGGTCAAGGTACTTGAAAATTCTGACCAATAGATTGCGCCGCGTGCCCATAGAAAACAAAAGACGATCCTACATCGCGCTATTAGGATTTAAGTTGAACGAGGCTGCTACAGGTGACAGGTAAAATTAGGGAACCCAAAAATCAACAACAGATGGCACTGTACGTTTATCCTGCATCGCGCTGTTGAGAATTTTCCAGAATTAATGACCCAGCCGTAGAAAACTGATAAGCAATAAATATCTAGAATTTTAATATGGTACTAGAAGCTGACCGCAACTTCGTAAGCTTATTTTGTAACTGTAGTCGGTATCAAAAAGTATCCCATAATTGTACTATTAATCTATTCTGTGCTATAATTATAACCATTTTTGGATGTTCGTCTATCCCTGTACCGAAATTGGTTATAATCTGTCCATCAGCCGTTTCGGCGTGATCGCGATAACAAAGGAAATTATGAGAACAGATGGCGCCAGGCTGGCACGGCGCCGCGCGCACATACAAAACAAATAAAAATAAATATGTATGTATGTAAACACTTTATTGTACACAAAAACAAGAAATAGGTACATTAAAAAAAAAAACATGCACAAAGGCGAACTTATCCCTTTAAGGGATCTCTTCCAGTTAACCTTTAATATGATGGGACAATCATATCATACACAAATCGACCTAGTCCCAAACTAAGCAAAGCTTGTACTATGGGTACTAGACGACGATATACATAATATGTAAATCCATATATATATAACATGTATGACCCAAGAACAAATATTCGGGTTCATCACACAAATATTTGCCCGGCCGAGATTTGAACCCGGGACCGGGACCGCTCAGTAGGCAGGTGTCTGCAAACTGCGCCAACCGCGTCGTCACAAATGACGATCCTGCGTCACGCTATTAAGACTTTACCTGAAATCATGATCCCTCTACATAGAAAAATAATTTTCAATACAAATCTATAATTTTATAGAAGTATAGATATAGAAAATGAAGATATATCTTTATTATACTAATAAACGTATAATGCTGCCCGTCGGCCGCGGGCGATGACCCGCAGCAATAATCGGTGGAAATCGCGTCAAGGCGACGCGCACAATGCCGCGTCATTTCACTTTCATTTCACATGTGAATATGCCTTAGATTATATAAAGGAATATGCATTGGCATGTTTGTCGCCGTTTATGACGTCTCGAGGCCTTTCATTAACGACTGATTGGGAGGGATTCGAAATTCAAATTTAAATGAATGAAACCTCTTTGATATGGGGAATTTAATCCATACTATCCATACTAATATTATAAATGCGAAAGTGTGTCTGTCTGTCTGTCTGTCTGTTACCTCTTCACGCTTAAACCGCTGAACCGATTTAGATGAAATTTGGTATATAGATAGTTTCAGTCCCGGGGAAGGACATAGGGTACTTTTCATCCCGAATAAATTTTGTGTTCCGAATAAACTATTGATCAATAGTTTTTCTATAAATATTTTTGTAACAATGCGCAATGTTAAATAAGTAACCTATTTATAAACTATTATTGATCAAATAAATGTGCCTGCCAGGAAATGATAAAATTAAAAAGAAAAACGGGGTTACTTTTTTAATTGTTTTTAATGGCTGTTTTAAAAGTTTTTTAGGTGAATCAACCAGTGGTGAAGCATAATTTGAATGAAACCTCTTTATTTGACAAATTATTAAATACGCCCAAGTTTTTTTTTATCTTAACTCATGAAATTTGTAAGTTACCTTGTTACGTACATAAAATCTGTACGTAACTCATTAGTATGGGAAATTAGATACATATTCATTTATGAGCTGCATTGATGAGAATGCAAATGGCATTCCAACATTTTTAACCTTAACACCCTTTAAATGAGGTCCAATGCAACTGAGAGTAAAACTTAATATGTTTTGTATCATGAAAACAGCGTTTTCCGAAGAGCACCCAATAAAATCCTATACTCTTAAATAACGGAAATTGTGGGCTGTAAGTTTATCTTCAATCTTATCTTTCAAGGGCGCCGGAGCCATAATATTTACGCGGCCAAATAGCGCGCGCAAATATTGCGTGATTCGCGCGGGAAACGCCGGCGGACGCTCATCCTCTTCGGTGTTGCCAGCGTTAAACAGCGTGAAAACTAAAACAATTAACCTCCGTGTCGATATTTATTAAGACAATCAAAAATAATAAAAGCGCTCATAATAAGTCTCAAATGATGCACTCTTAAACCGAATGCATCACTTATTATATGGAAAATATTAAGAATTCAGGAAAATAATGAGCAGTTCCGTAAGTTTTTACAGTATAAGTATCATCAGATCTTAACTCTGACAATCAGAATTCTTTTAGGAGAGTTCTAGCTTAATGACCTCCTCTTTTTTGAAGTCATTTGAAAAAATGCATAACAGCCATAAAATTAGTTGTATCACGACTCGACTTACAATTACAAACGATCGACTGCTGTTTTTTTTGGATTTACTATTTGAAGAGCAAAATAATCAGATAATAGTATTTAAAACGCAACAAATTGTCGCTTGTAATAAAAAAAGATAAAAGATAATTAATTAAATATTAGACTGTCATTAACCAAGTCTGACCAAACCTTAACGCCGACGGAATGCTAAAAAGCTTACCAAGACATCAATATTTAGCCAACCGTGAAGCATACTCTAAATTTAAAGTAGTTTACTATTATCATGCAACAAACTAATCGTTTTTAGTCTTGGTTTCAAACTTTACGTATGTATGAATGTTTCTAGACTGAAAACGACCGCGAAATTTTAAAATTCTAGCTCTAGTATCGCTGTACAAACTAGGACTAAATAGTTTTGGTACTCTTGACATTATATTTATCATCACCAATGACTGGCAATGTTATCAGATTGGCGATGAAATATGTGCTAGAATTTTTAAATTTGGTGGTAATTTTCAGTACCACGTTTCGATGGCCAGACTCTAGATTATGTTCAAATAAATTTGTCATAGAATAGAAAGTAATAGCATTTGAAAAACAAGATATACCGGAATTTCAGTAAAGCGGGCAACACTCGCCTCAAACAATGAGCGCGGGAAACGCATAATTACGTAAAAATCGATCATTGTCGGCCAATTTTCCCACCAGTTGTCTAACTCCACCTGCGAAAAATAACGTGTTTCTAGTTAGAAACACAATAATTAAACATAATCCCCGTCAGAATGTGTCTAGTTTGCTTTTAATATTTGATAACCGATTTTTTTTACAAGTGGCGTTTTCCTGCTAAAATGTTGACAGCTGCCAAATTAGCGTTTAGTTTCTGCATTATAATCGGCGTGTTTGAGGAGACCGTATCGTGGACTATTGATTTGCCCCAAGTACGAAAGTACTTTTTCGAGAAAAGCCTAAATGATCGCGCGAAACACGACTCCCAGGTGAACGGCAAAGTGTTGTATGACAACATCAACACGCACAGCGTTCACACGGACTACGACAAGTACCGGGAACATTACGCGGACGAATACAAATATCATGGATATATGGAACAAAAGGTATTTATTCATTACTTTATTTTATTATTATACTACATTGTACTAGGCTACCGTCCATCTCTCTTATTTATATCGCAAGAAACATGAAACGTGCGACAGTCATTGTCTTTCGCGTCACTTTCATTCTGTAGGTATATATTTGGCCTTCAATACTTTCTTTCTTTAAACAAAGCGATCTAATTCCATTACTGAACGAGCGAGCGAATTTAAGCGCCACCGTTTCAGCTCAGCTCAAAATTCTATCGCATGTCCGGATGTCCAGTGCGTTCACTGCGTTCCGACTATTCTCGCCTATAGGTCGTATATCTCAACCGATTGTCATAAGTTTTATGAGCAGGTTCGATTAACTTACAGGATTTTCACACATTAGTATAACAAAACAGGCCATTTAAATCAATATTCTCAAACAAAACTAGCCGGCGAGTTAGTGTGTGGAGTCTTACATATACTTCTTCTAGATACTTCTGTTCTTACTTACTTACATATACGTCTTCTAGGCCTAAGCCAGTCTAGCCCTTAATTTGGCAATGTACAGTCGAGTTCATTTACATCTACACACTTACGAAAACAAAAATATCTGAACACGACCCTATTGTCAGGAGCATAAAGTCGTGTTAAGATATTTTTGTTCTTGTAAGTGTGTAGATGTAAATGAACTCGACTGTACACCAGGATGTATAAACTCTTTGACCATCTTTTTTCTATGTTTTTGCGAACGAGAACTGTTAGCTCTATTCAACCTGAACAAGACTTGAACTATCGACCTTCGTTTTTGTTTAAGGGCTAGGGGCCCCAGCCCAGTCCCAGAATCAGGACTTGCACCATACTTATATTCTTATCGACATAGGGACGACGACGCGTTTGGCTCGGTTTGTAGACACCTGCCTACTGAACCGGCGGTCCCGGGTTCGAATCCCGGCCAGGGCAAATATTTGTGTGATGAACTCGAATATTTGTGCCTGGGTCATGGTTGTTCTATGTATTTAAGTATATATTTATCTATATAAGTACGTATATCGTCGTCTAGTAAGTACCCATAACACAAGCCTCCTTGAGCTTAATTTGGGACTAGATCGATTTGTGGGAGGTTGTCAAATTTTTTTTATTTTTATATAGGGAACGGGGCCCCAAATGCCTAAGGGCCCTGGCCCTCTATAAGTCCGGGCCTGCTTCTAGATAGTTCTGTTCTTACATACGGCTTCTAGATGCTTCTGTTGTGCGCAGGTGCACGACGCGGTGCGCAACGGCAGCGCGTACCTGGAGGGGCTGCGGCGCGCCATCGAGGCCTACTCGCGCCGGCTGGAGACGTGTCGCCGCCAGAACGTCACCGCTGTACGGAGATAATACTTTTTAAAACTAGGTCGATGCAGAGTCAGCCACCGGCTAAGCTTGCACCATAGATTGGAGCGGTTTTTTTTTTCGAAATTTGTCCTCGTCACGACCTAGCGAAATTTAATTTGTGCATTTTAAAACAAAAATTTCTAACATCGGTTGAGAACTCGCTGAGATCTGCGCATTGTTACAAAGTCCATTCGAGTCGATCCATGGGAGCTTCGCTCGCTCCGCTCCAATAAATTGACCATGCTTTTTTAAATTTTGCTGCTCATAGTGCTATATTATATTATCATGCTATATTATTATTATTATTATTATAGTACATTTTATCCACATTTTATCGTATGGCAGGGCTATACGTCGAATACAGCTTATATTTTAAGTTAGAGACTCATTAGCTATTTGATGGCATAGTCGTTGAGGTTGATCAAGTGATGATGATATTGATCAATTTAAACAATATGCCCGTGTGATGAAACTCATACGCATATTATTATAAAAAGTATTTCTTTCTTCCGGCTATCCTCTCAACAGTGGTATCTTCTTGGGAAATTGGGAAATGCCGGTACACTCAAAATTTATAATTTTTCGCGACCTAGGTCTAAAAAAGATGCTAACTGCTCACCACGTATACACAGACGTACATTTCATCGAATATTGACTGGTAGAGAATGCCGCATTAAGCCCGCCTTTTGTACGATATTTTTTCTTTCGTGATCATTGATTAAACACATACATTTTCAGAACATCATCCAATTCCGCCCGGATTTCTTGAACCTCAGCAATCCTACCGCCAACCCGTCGTCAGCTAACCTGTCCAACTTATCCCTGACCGATCTCAACCTGACCTTACCAACCAACCTCACCGGCACCAACAGCACATACGTCGCCACACTCACGACCAACTTCACGGAGTTCGTGGCGACGTTCGCGAACTACACGATGTTCAACATGAGCGAGGGGCTGGCGGACTGCGTGCGCGCAGATATGGCGAGCGAGCACGTGCGGAGGCTCGCTCAGCTGGCGGTGTGGGCTGCCAGCGAGCTGCAGGATAAACTGTACGACGACAAGTATAACGAGGTATGTCGACTAAAACGCAGGAGACAAGTACACATCTTTACATCAGACTGTTTTTCCATTTCATTGTAGGCTACATTCGGTCAGTTCTTTACAGGGTGTTCAGCCTTTGCACCGATTTCTTTTCCTATGTAGTTATAGTTGTACATGTTTCATGATTCTATAAGTAACATATTATCAATGTCTTCGTATTACTTAGGGTAGGTTTGTTTTATATTGATCCCAAATAGATTGTGGTTTTAGAAAAGAAAAAAATCTACGAAATTACACTTCACCGAAGTGAAACATTATACGAAAAATTATTAATATCAGTCTGTTTGGTGTTGTCGTTAATTAGGAAAGAAGCCTTATTTCAATATTTTGATTAGTAATGATTATTTCAGTTACTAAGTGTAGTACTGGTGTAGTACAGTCGCCATCAGATATATCGCAGCATATAAGGCGTTTTTAAATATCTGAACACGTACTGTAACGCCCAGTCAATCAATAAGAGTCGTGTTCAGATATTTATGAACGCCTTATGTGCTGCGATATATCTGATGGCGACTGTACCTATTACCTTAGTAGATCCTACCATCAGATGGGAATAATAACTGCTCAGGAGAGTGTGTCGTACGTACCTTGTAACTATTAAAGCTCGATAATCTGTGCGCAGCACGACGACGGGCACGAGCACGAGCGCCGGCACGAGCACGAGCACGACGACGCGCTCGTGCTGCGGCTGGCGTGGTTCCTGGACCGGCTCGCGCACCTCACTGGCTTCGACCCTAAGCCGGAGCAGCTCGCCCAGGACAGACAGACAGGTCGGTGCTAACACCTGGAAAGTTACAGATTCTTCTGTAGCTTCGAAAAAGTAACTTACTCCGCTGGCGCAGCGACCCGCATCTTGGCCTCCGATACGAAATGACGCCAACGAGCTCTGTGTACAGCAATCTCCTCCCAGTTTCCTGCTTGTATATAGAGCGCGTAAGTACTTCACAACTTCATCCCTCGTGCATGGGTACCTCGGCCGGCCTACCGGTCGACGACCTACACCCCCTATTTACCGCCCTATCGTCCGGCATTCTTTCTAGATGCTCGAGCCACAGGAGTCTTGCTGCTTTTATCTCCCCAATAATATTCGGTTTAGACACTAACTCTTCTAGGTCGAAACAATAAAAAAAATAAAATGATTTTTCTCGTCGTATACTGTAACCTCGCGGGTGTTAACGGAACCATAATATAATTTGTGATTACAAAGCTTCCTTTCCTTTCATAATTTTTCATGTCACCCTAGGCCACAAGTGGGATTTAAGAAGTAAAAGTTTAGTTTAGACAAACTACGGACGGTGATTCGAAAAGTCCCCCATCCCAGGTGTTTATGGTTTATATACAAACACCTGCGACCTGGGACATTAACGAATCCGCCGCAATGTAGCCATTGCCTATAAGTTTTTCACAAATATTTCAACTACTCGCAGACCAGCCAAGCTCCTCACCGCCGCAGCCATTCACGCTGCTGGCGACGGCGGTGTCCCCCGCGGACCTGCGGCGGCTGCGAGCGTGTCTCCGCGCGGAGGGGGGCGCAGCTCCCGAGCGCTGCGCGTGGGATGGTCAGCTCATGGACACCAGGAACTTTAGAGGCTGGCCCGGTAACTAATCATCAGTCAACTAACTAACGACACAATCAGATAACTAAACATTAACGAATCTGACCGACCAACCATTAGACTAAAGGCAACAACTTATACCCAATAATTCAAACGTTTTAACTAATGCGTTATCTAAAACTTGTTTGGAAAATATTGGTAGGTATATTTAGTGATAAGACTGCGATTTGTTTACCTCTGATTATTATTTAATGTATTTCCTATGTGTTGTTTGTTACTCTGTGTATTTAAAGTGTGCAATAAAGAGGATTTGTATTGTATAGTCCATAATTTTTTTTAATCAACAACAAGATCTACAAAAAGTTCGCTGTTTAGAAGTTCGTGGACAATAGTTTTACAATGACGTTAACACGCATTATGTTTCAGTTCCAACCTCCCCGCCGGACCTGCGGCCCTCCGCGTCTGACGCCCAGGAGTACTCGTACTCCGAGCAGGACTTCACCGACGACGGCATGCCGCTCTCCCTTCCGCAGAGGGCGCCCAGAAACAAGCGATCCGTCCACGCGGACCCGCTGCGAAACCTCGTACAATACTACGCCAAGTATAAAGCATGGACCGGCTCCAATCAGGATCAAAAGACGGAAACATCTCCAAATATAGAGGCAGATAATCAAAACACAGACTCAAATCTAATAAGAACCAAAAGATTCATCGTTAAGAAGAAATTCAAGCATATCAAACCCGAAAACCCTTTCCCCAATCTCAGCAGCATCGTGAAACATAAGCTGGAAGTGCACGTGAAGAAGGACGAGAAAGAAGCCAAGTTGCTGAAGAAATTCATGGACAAACTCCATAAGCGTCCGAAGACCGAAGTGAAGGTGTTGAAGTTTAAGAAGCAGAAGCGTTCGGTGACGTATTCCAAGAAGGTTCAGCCGAGGATCCCGCTGAACCCTCAAGGGGATATAAGCTACTACGTGAAGAACAAGCCAGGGCGGAGTTACAGGTACAACCCGGCGCAGGCGGCGGCGGTGCGCGCGGCGCTGGAGCAGACATTCCAGACAGGGAACATACTGGTGGTGCAGCGCTACGGCTCCAACTACAACCCGGCCAACACCATGCAGATCGCTAACGGGTACGCGGCGGGATTCAGCGACGTGTGAGATTTCAATACAAATCAAGTCTGACAAAAGAGTTGAAATTAAAAAGTGGCAACACTGTTCTGTCGTCCCGTTCTAATCAATAAAACGGGGATGACACTACAGTATTGCCACTTTAATTTCTACTCTTTGTTAGCTAGCACGTCACTTTAAAAAATAAATATCGGACAGCTTCACACAAATCGATCTGGTCCCACAGTAAGCTGTAGGCTTGTGTTATGGGTGCTAGACTATGATATAAGTACATACTTGTAATTCTTATTATGTATGTTATGCATAATAGCTTATTAATTATTATACTTAGTCTTATCTTTTTACTTTTGGGTTATTTTATGATTATTGGATTTTGAGAAAGTCAACAACATATCAATGTTATAATCAGATGTTACCACGTATGAATAATTGTTCGTTTTTAGGGTTTATCATACTTTTTATCATCATTTGCCCAAACTCTTATGATTGCTTTATTTATTACGGAGTTCCTATGGCCACCTTCCAGCTCCATCATCAGATCAGCTCCACGTCATCATAATATTGCATTGTCACGCGATTTGCATATTCGTGCAAAATTTCAGCTCAATCGGTAACCGGAAAGTGGGTCAAATTTAACTTGCAAAAACTCCATTGCAACAGGACAGGTGAAAGTAAATAAAAATAAAAGCTTGTAAAATAAATATCGGACAACTTCACACAAATCGATCTGGTCCCACAGTAAGCTGTAGGCTTGTGTTATGGACACTAGACTACGATATACACAGGTACTTATAAATCTTATTATGTATGTTATGTTATGAATAATAGCTTATTATATAATAACTTTGATACGCGGGACCCTACTAGTGCCGCACCCTACTTGTGGCGCCATCTGTGTCCGATGAAGGGAGTTATTCTCCCAGCCGCCCGCGCCGATTGGCGCGCCGGCCAGTGTGGGCAGTGTGCGAATTCGTGATGGCGGAGAATGGTTGTTGAGAGTTTAGTCTGTTTCGTGTCTGTAATAGTTTAAGAGTAAACTACTGTGTAAGCTACTAAGACAGTTAATGTATCCATTGTTTGTAATAAAGTGCTCAGTGTGGTGTGTTACAATAAAACTAGAAAGTACAGCAATGCGTGATCATTTTACACAAATAGACTCACACCCGTTTCATGGCGCCCTTTCCGTGTGTCTTAGTGTAAACCACGTGTTGTAAAAACATAAAAGTGTGAACTGTGCTTGACTGTTTTATAAACATTTCTACTTTTTTCGAGTGCCTTACGTAAATAAACAATGATGACTCGCTCTAACCAGTCTAACCGTAACTCCGCGTACGCCAGACAATCATCGCGCGTCGACATCAAAGGAAAACGCCGCCGCCGCCGATCATCCTCGAGGTGACGATGGTGAACATTCGGGCAATGTGACGATGACTATGGACAACCTGTCCATGTTGCTGCAAACCATTCAGCAATCCAACGCCGACATGTTCCAACGGCTTCTGCGGGAAGTGCGTTCTTCCACCCCGGCTTCAGGCGAGCCGGTCAGCGTGACCGTCACCGCCCCCGCCCCTGTCGTGAGCGGCAACTTTTCGAGATGCCATGCCACTTACAGCGGCCGCGCCGAGGAGAGTCTCGACGGGTTCATCGACGCAGTGGAGGCCTATAAGGATTGTTGCGGAGTTACCGACGAGAACGCCATAAGAGGGTTCTCCATACTGCTGACGCATTCCGCCGCGACCTGGTGGCAAGGAGTTAAAGGTTCTACGACGTCCTGGGCAGAGGCCGTAGACCGACTACGCAGGGCTTTCGGAGATCGTCAGCCGCCTCATCGCCTCTACCGCGAACTGTTTAATAGTGAACAACAGGCCACGGAGAATACCGACAAGTTCGTGGCTCGAGCTCGCGCAATACTCGCGCGACTTCCTACCGAGGACCTCACGGACAAAGCGCAGTTGGATATGGTGTACGGCTTACTACACCATCGCATCCGCGAGCGCCTTCGTCGTGAGGAGTTCCAGTCCTTCGACGAGCTCCTAAGTAAGGCGCATTCGATAGAGGACGCCCTCGAAGTTGAAGTAACTCGCGCGAGCGCGGGGAAGCCGCCGCCGCCGCCGGCCGCGGGCCCCGCGCGCCGCTCGACATCAAACACGCCGCCGGCCGCGCGCGCGCCGCGCGCTCCGTGTCCGTGTTCAATCTCGCCGCCGCCGCAGCTGCTTACCTCGGTTGGCGCGAAAGAAAACGTCGATTCCAACAAGAAACGTCTGTTCTGTGTTTACTGTAGAAAACCTAATCACGATAAAGACAATTGTGCTAAACTTAAAAACCTAACTGATAATAGTAACAGTAGTTCTATTGACAATAACTATAGTAGTAGTAATTGTTTTATTCACTGTTACGGATGTGGAGAACAAGGCGTGATAAGGTCAAACTGTTCGAAGTGTAATTCTCAGTTTTCGGCAATACTGATCGAACCAATTTGTACGTTGGGTTCAATGACCTTGACCTCCGCACTCGAGTCAGATGTTTTTGAATGCATAGATTTTTATAATCGTCACTTAGATTGTTATGAGCATGAGGCTAAGGCCAATAATAGGCGTAATCAGATTTCGTTTAACTCGAATTCAGTCGAATTGTTAAATAATGAACGTCATTTGAAAAACAGTCGTAAATCTGATTATGACCTATCGATGTTTAAATCTGTGATTCCCGAATTTTTCGACACTTACGAATGTCGTAATACAAAACCTAATAACGTGTTTTTACCTAGCCAGTTTACGAATGTTTTACCTACAGATTTCTTTGTAAAATGCGCGACGCCGGTAGTGTCGCTACCTAACCATGATGGTTGCGTCAAGCAGGCAGGTCCACGATGTAATGATATGTGTGTTAAGCCGGTAGTTCCACAATATAATGATATGTGCGTTAACCCGGTAGATCCACAATGCATTGATGTGTGTGTTAAGTCGGTAGGTCCACAATGTAATGATATGTGCGTTAAGCCGGCAGGTCCACAATATAATGATATGTGCGTTAATCCGGTAGATCCACAATGTATTGATGTGTGCATGGCCGCGGCAGTACCACCAAATGAAGGTAATAATTTAGTTTCGGAAGAGAGTACATTGTCTACGTGTGACTCATTAGCAAACATTTCGGTTGACGATGCTGAATTAAGGGGGAGTGAATTAAACAGTAGCGTGTTTATGTCGACTTCTAGTTCGGATACAGTCTTGCCTCCTTATGATTGCGCGTCCGCAGACTTGGACTCATCCTCTAAATCCATTGTACAACAACAGCGACCTATATAAGGGTTTATCCGTTTTAGGTATAAAAGGTAGGGCTTTGATAGATACTGCTGCAAAACGCTCCGTAGGAGGTTGCGCGTTGTACGAAGTATTAAAACAACAAAATCAAATATTTTTAGAATCCTTTATGTCAATTAGGCTCGCAGATGGATCTGTACAGAACAAGGAAGTGCTCACAACAACGTTGGATGTCGTTGTTAAGCATAAGACCGTGTCACTGGAATTTGTAGTGTTGCCTGACGCGTCCGGCAATGACACTTTACTAGGCATTGATTTTCTAGTGAAAGCTGCCATTTCCATGGACTTCGCAACTTCTTTGTGGCATTTCTCCGAGGAAAACAAACTGTTTCCCATTGAGTTCGAGTTGCCGAGCAGACACGTAATGTGTTCGTCTGCCGACATGCTCCGCGACGGTGAAGGTATCATGCTGCATTCTTCTTTACGTATTAAACAAGCAGGTCTTCTCCTTTCTAACGGGGATATTTTGGAGATAGGGGGAGCTCCGACCACATTTGAGGTGTCACACTTAGATAATGCTGTCATTGTAGGTAAATTTCACGCGGCATTTCTTACCCCTTTTGTTACTAGACAGGGAGAAGATGCTGTACCCATTCAGCCTCGTCGTCCCCGTGGACGTCCACCCGATCTGAGTACTGCCAAAGCCAAGCCACATACGGGACGTTCATGTAGCTTGGAGGGGGAGGATGATACGCGGGACCCTACTAGTGCCGCACCCTACTTGTGGCGCCATCTGTGTCCGATGAAGGGAGTTATTCTCCCAGCCGCCCGCGCTGATTGGCGCGCCGGCCAGTGTGCGAATTCGTGATGGCAGAGAATGGTTGTTGAGAGTTTTAGTCAGTGGCGGATTATCCCTAAGGCAAAGTAGGCACGTGCCTAGGGGCGCAAGGCCGCAAAGGGGCGCAAAGGGCCGCAAAGGGCCGCAAAGGAGCGCAAAGGGCCGCAAAGGAGCGCAAAGGGCCGCAAAGGAGTGCAAAGGGGCGCCGATGTGGTGATTTTGCCTAGGGCGCTCTTGACCCTTAATCCGCCACTGGTTTTAGTAGAGGATCCCGATATAGAACGACCTTCACCGAGATGTTTATTTGATGAAATGTATTATATATTTAATTTAATATGTCAATAAATATATTGCATATGGGTTGCCTAACAAATTTTAGTCCAGGGTATGTTTAATTAATAATTAAAAAAAGATGTTTTTTAAACATTTGATTATTAGATAAATTCTATACCAATCGAAAGTATGAAGCCCATAGAATATGCAAACGTTAGGTTGCCTATTCTTTTCCCGTCACAACTATCGGGTAGCCAGGTTTAAACAGGTAAATCTATACTAGCATTTTGCAACGGTCTGATTATTGAATTGAAATTAAATAACACTAGAGGCCCGTTGCGGCGTCGAACCGCCGCTAGAATATGGAAATTCGGTAGTGTTACAGAAAATAACTACTTTATCGATAAGAAGTTTTTGGCGAACGAAGAATAAATACTGTAAAAAAACACGTTAAAATGATGTTTTAAAAACGTTGAAACATGCCAGGCTAGAGCCAGGCCTGATAGCCAACTGCCAGCTTCATCGTGACAACTTTTTCAACTCTTTTGTAAAAATAACTTGTGCATTAATGACATGTCATCTGCCGATCTGTTTCACAAATAAAATGCATATTATTCGATTTATGGAAAAATTTAATTCATAAAAATAATCCCATATCTTAAAAAAATAATTGACATATTTTCATAGGACCGAACATAAGATTGGTAGAATTTTAATTTGTTGTTCTTTTTTCAGGACATAAATTTATCGATTTGATCGATTTCTATCAATTTCCAGAAATAGCACATTAATCGAAACGACAGATTTGGGCACTCACTACGCAGGTTTTAAAAAGGAAATCATGAAGTGCGTAACTGTTTATGTATTCATTTATAATCGTAAATACTTAAAAATAGTAATAATAAAAAATGTTACATAAACTCAATTGTATGAAATAGAGAGTATAAAACGTTTATAGATACACGAAAAACCACTATTATCAATACAAATAATTATTATTAATTGAAATTGCCTCATATGTAGGTTATTTCTACAATCAAGTTTCGCATGTTAGGGTAACATGTTAATTATTCCACATTGCCAACTCGTCCACCATGACAGCTCGTCTATATTCCCATCTGGGTCACAATGCCAACTTGTCCACACACCCAACACGTCCACATTTCCAACTCGTTCATACGCCCAACTCATCTGCATCGCCAACTCGTCTATATTACCAATTCGTCTCCATTGGCAACTCGTCCATATTCCCAATTTGTCCACAATGCCAACTCGACCATATTGCTAACTCGTCCATATACCCAACTCGTCCACAATTCCAACGCGTCCATATTGCTTACTCGTCGACAATTATAACTCGTCTACATTTCCAACTCGTCCATATTTCCAACTCGTCCATATTTCCAACTCGTCCATATTTCCAACTCGTCCACATTCCCAACTCGTACACAATGCCAAATCGTCTACATTGCCCACTCGTCCATAAACCAAACTCATCTACAATGCCAACTCGTCCATATTACCAACTCGTCTTTATTGCCAACTCATCCATATTCCCAACTTGTCCACAATGCCAACTCATCCATATTTCTAACTCGTCCACATTTTCTACTCGTCCATACACCCAACTCGTCTACAATACGAACTCGTCTTTATTGCCAATCTCGTCCATATTATCAACTCGTCCGTATTACCAACTCGTCTTCATTGCCAACTCGTTTATATTCCCAACTCATCCACAATGCCAACGCGTCCATATTACTTGCTCGTCCACAATGCCCACTCGTCCACATTTCCAACTCGTCCATATTCCCACCTCGTCCACAATGCAAAGTCGTCCACATTACCAACTCGTCCATACACCCAAGTCATCTACATTGCCAACTCGTCTTCATTTCCAACTCATCAACAATGCCAACTCGTCCATATTGCTAACTCGTCCACAAATACAACTCGTCCACATTTCCAACTTGTCCATAGGCCCAACTCGTCCACAATTCCAAGTCGTCCACATTTCCAACTCGTCCATATTCCCAACTCGACGATACACCCAACTCGTCTACAATACCAACTTGTCCTTATTATCAGCTCGTCTTTAATGCCAAATCTTCCATATCACCAACTCGTCCGTATTACCAAGTCGTCTTCATTGTCAACTTGTCCGTATTACCAACTCGTCTTCATTGCCAACTCGTCCATAATGCGAACTCGTCCACATTGCCCACTTGTCCATGTTCCCAACTTGTCAATTTTACCAACTCATCCACATTGCCAACTCATCCACATTTCCAACTCATCTATATTTCCAACTCTACGATGCAGCCAACTCGTCTACAATTCCAACTTGTCCTTATTATCAGCTCGTCTTTATTGCCAAATCTTCCATATCACCAACTCGTCCGTATTACCAAGTCGTCTTCATTGCCAACTCGTCCATATTCTCAACTCGACCACATTTCCAACTCGTCCATTTTACCAACTCATCCATATTACCAATGTAGATACATTCCCAACTTAGCTACATTATCAAGTCGTCCATATTCTCAACTCGACCACATTTCCCATCCCGTCGACATACAAGCGGAAGGACTAAGTTTTTTCTTGTAAAATACCATTTAATTTACCATAACTCATGCCATTTTCCTTGGAATAATTTTTTTGATGGACTTATATAATCATATTTATAATAATCTATCAAAAATTTACTTATTTGAATGACGATTAAATTAGTCGTTTTACTACATTTTTTCACCTTGATTTATTGTAAAACTCGCCTATAAAAATAATCTATTCTTGAATGACGGTCAGTTTTTCTAGTCTTGCAGGCACCCGTCCAACTCGCACTTAACCGGCTTTTTCCTCCACATTTTTAACAGGTATGCGAAAAAAGTTTCCATATCAACATTTTAAAAAGAAAAACAACCTGGCAATTTATATCATTGACATAATAGCCTCCAATAAAAAATACATTCAAAGTTGACAGAATATGGTTACTGTCATTCATTGTCAACAAACTGTAAAAATATTTTTGCATATTCGTACATGTTTTAAGTATTGCGGATATTATGTTGCCGACTCAAAAATAATATTTCATCATGCTGAACAACTTACTACAGGTTTGTGAGCAAATCATGCTTTTTATTATTTGGTCATCCTATGTCAAAATAGGGAACACAGGTCACGTGGTCAATCTCACGTGGTTAGCGCACAGTAGTTTTTTCATATCCATTTTTCAGTACTTTTTCAGGAAAAAATTAAAAATTCAAGAGTTTTATGCACCTCTCCAGCATGAGACGAATCTAATGACATATCATTTATCAAAATCGGACTATAACTGTAGATCTGATGGGATGTACAAAAATCGGCCTCGCGTAATATATATATAGATTAAAGATTATTTTATTATGAACACGGTGGTATAGGGTTGCCTGCGAAAAATCAGTCCAGAATTCCGGTTGTCGAATTTTGAAAAGTAAAATATTGCTGCGAGTGAATGTGTGCGACTAGGAGGTCCCAACCAAAACCATCCCATACGATAGAAGAGGACACAGCATAGCAGCTGTTTGAAGTCCGCCCATTTAAAAAAAGAGTGCGCATGCTATTTGTGCTTGAAAATGAAAAGGATAGCGATAGACTCGTATATGCTGTACATCATTTTGGAGTAGTTTATTATTAAACTAGGGAAATAGTTATTTAACTTTTTTTTAATCAATTAATTAATAAAATAATGAAATAATGAACTTTATTCTGCAAGTAGGCCACAAGGGCACTTTTACGGTTTATCATCATTTGCTAAACAACTTTTTACAAATAATCACTTAACAAACAACGATTCACAAACTATTCATTTCACAAACCTTTCATTCCTTAAAATGCTCATTTTACAAATAATTACTAGTTTAGGTACTACTTTTTTTATACCGATTAAAATCTGATATCGTTACCTTTTCAAGGCCTTGTTAACTGTATATCTGTGGACATCCGTTATTGGCTTTATGTTCTAGCTATAAGCATTGTTATATATGTTCTGTAATGCTGTTGATGTTCCAAATAAATAAAATAAATAAATAAAATTACTCGACAAATATACGTTTAGTAACTTTGACGCTTTATAAACATATTGAAAGACAAAGTTTCATTAAAATCTTCACTTCACGAATAAATCGTTTTAAAAATAAGTTATTTTGCAAAACGTTGATTGATAAACTATTGTTTCATAAAAAATAAAAATATTAAAAATATCTCTATGTAACGAAACGCAGGACGGTCGAAGTTTAATTCTCGAATTAATATAAGTATATAAGTTTATGAAACGTTGTTTAGCAAGTGATTGGCTACCCACTTTTACATGTCTGAGTCTATCGACATTTCACAAGAGGCGACCACTGTTGAGAAGAAACTCCGAAAGAAACTCATTATTTGTGTATATTTTTTATGTGACACTAAAGTATATATACATCTTTAGTAAAAATGAAGGTTATAGTTATAGTAATACATATATAATACTAATCTTGCAAATTTTATCTTTATTATTATCAGACACAATAAAAAACAACAATTAAAAAAATTATTCTGTTTATTATAAAAAAATAAAAAATCATTTTTTTTTTAATTATTCAGGTTCCGAGTTATCGGACATATAACTATGATCTCAAACTTCTGAATCTTCTTCGTCATCACTCTCCGTTTCAGTTCTTTCGACAATGTCTTCTATCTTTAAAGGTGTATGATCCCCAATGAATCCTACTGGTTTTAATGCCGTTTAAATACTTTTCACCGTTGGTTAAAATTCTCCCTTAATTAATTACTTAAAAACGCAAGACTTATCGATGGAAGACTTCTGCGTCGTACTTATTGGTGATGCCGATTTTGAAAACACGAGGGACTACTATGCAGCTGTTAGTTATATAAGATCCAAACTAGGTAAAATTCAACATACAAATGTTATCATCTGCTTACCGAATTTCCGATTGCATAATGCCGGAATATTCAACAAACGAATAGAGTTATTCAACAAGATTTTGTTTGAATATGCTTACTTGCTAGATAGCAATAAAAATCTAGATTATACCCACAAAATGTTCAACAGATATACAGGTGCAATAAATAACACGGCAACAAGTTATTTTTAGGGACTTGAAGGAAAAACTTTTAGAAATAAATTGTAATTATGAAATGCATACTCATAACAATGCCCATGCAACTGCTAGTACTCAAACTGAGAATGATTTTTTTCTTGGCTGAAGGTCTAGAGTCGAAGATACTCGATTATAAGTTTAATACCGTTCTGATACTTCACCAAAACATTGCAGGCTTATTAGGAAAAAAAGATTTGCTTGAAGTAACTTTAAAAGATCTGTTTGACAGTGATGGTAAATATGTAGACGTAATATGTTTATCTGAGACATTTGTTCACATAGGGCATGCAATTAACGGTTTCAAACTGGCAGCATGTTTTTCAAGATCAAAAAAAAGAGGAGGAACATGTATTTTATGTCGAGATCATTTGGAAACAAAGCCTCTTAATTTTCTTAATGAATTAAAAACAGAATTCAACTTTGAAATTTGTGGAATAGAAATAAAACATTTAAATTGCATAGTTCTTTGTATATATAGAATTCCGAACCACAGTTATGGTTTATTTTTAAATAAATTAGAAAAACTCTTAATAATTGTTAAAGCAAAAACAAAAAAACATGTTGTTGTGGCAGGTGATTTTAATATTGATTTACTGAAACCGTCCCATCAATTAGATGAATTTAAAAAAATTGTTCAGAATCAAAATTTCCAAGTGCACATCACTGAACCGACAAGATTAAATGCCTGTATCGATCAGATATTATCAAATATCCCGGATGCAGTTGGTGAAGTGCTTCCATTAGGTCTCTCTGATCATGAAACAGGGCAAACGCTTCGAATATCGAAGCCTGGAAAATATATTCCCTCCCCATATGAATATCTTAAGAGGAGAGACTTTAGCAAAGAACTTGTCGAAAAGTTTCGTGACGCCCTAACATGCCTATCGTGGAATGAAGTATACTCGGAGCTAGACGCAAATATTGCTTTTAATAATTTCCATGATTTGCACACGCTGTTCTTTAATTTGTGTTTTCCTATTAATAAAGTAAGAGTTAAAAAAACACGAAACTGTAACAAATGGATAACTAAAGGTTTGAGAAATGCCTTAAAAACTAAACGACAATTGAGATATATTTACTATAGAAATAAGACATCTGAGAGTAAACAAAATTATAATAGGTACAATAAGTTATTAAGAAAATGTATGCTGACATCTAGAAAATTGGACAATAAAGTTAGGTTACACAATGCAAAAAATATCTCGAAAACTAGTTGGGATATAATAAATAAAAATATAGGCAAGTATCATAACAAAAATAATTTGATTGATAAAATTATTTGTAACGATCACATTGTAGACAAACCAGGAGATATCGCAAATGTGTTTAATGGCTTCTTCATCAATACAACTCATAATAATTTTAATAATAATGTAAACCAATATGACCATTCCCTAAAACTCAATTATTTAAACATGTTTATTTTGCCTACTGACCCAATTGAAGTACATAAAATAATAGAAAGCCTTAGTAAAACCCAGTCAGTTGGTTATGACGATATCCCCACACATATTGTTAAGTCTACATGTGATATTATTGCCCCCGTACTTTCGCACTTAACACGTTGAACGCCATAGAAAATACTATGCATTTTCATTTAGGCCATGGGGGCCACGTGTTGAGCGACACATGTACTTTCCATTCGCGCCGTGGGGGGGCACCATATGACCGCGAGTCAGACCTAATTTCAAACTCCTTTGCTGGGCCGTCGCTCAATTATATCTCGGTTATTTGTACCTGAGGAGACCCGCGTGGCCCTGTAGATAATCCAAGAGTTGTTGGTTTTTAAATTCAATATCGGTTTAGAAAATTACGAGTCATTTTCCACAATCGATGGTAGAATGTTGAAAGTTATATAAAATGTATATAAATATTAAACAATTTACATGCATATTTTACAAGTTTTGATTTACATTAGAATGAAAAATAAGATATTTTTAAATTATGTATTTAGTATTTTGATTTTTTAACCAACTTCAAAGAAAATCATGCGCAACCCACGAATTTTATGGCACGCACCTACTATAAATTTCATGTAGTTTACAATGCATAATGCTCGGAAAGCACCTTTTCTAAGGGTAATCTTATGAATTCAAAGCGGGAATGGTTGTCCATAATACCTACTTCCCGGCACAACGAAGTACTGCGCTCCGCAGGCAAATCCATTCCCGTGCGGTGCGGATTGCGCGAGTTTGGATCATTTTCATATTTTTCTATGCATTAAATTACCCTTATAAACAGCACAGCATAGTAGCACTGTACGCTATCGCTAATAATTGTTGAATCTTTCCTCGCATAATGCATTGTAAAATGCTGTATTATACACGTGTTGAAATGTAGTCTTCTTGCCAAGGAAATAATCCTACTTTCCACATTTGTATCATAAGTAACTATTTTAAACCTAACATTCGGTATAGTACAAGAAAAACTAAAACCTATTCACGCGGGCCCAGGAACCGTGGCGCGCGGGTGGCGGGTGAGGTGTGCGACGGCGGGACCCCCGCGGCCCCCGCCGACGGAATAGCGCTTTTTCTTCCGCTGAGGCCGTGGGGGACACCAGTAGAACGACACTTGGATATTTATTAAATAAACAGCAATAAACATTTATCTCAATGTGTACCATAGTTTTTATGCATTTTAGAAATCATTTGTCGATAAATAGCAAAATCTCATTTTTGTCGGTTTTGTGAATTTTTAACTGGCCCTCGATGCTATTTGAGTGCCACTCAACTGGTGCCCCCCATGGCGTCCAACGTGTTAATAAACTTGAGCTTTCAACAAGGCGTGTTTCCTGAAAAGTTAAAAGTGTCAATTGTTAAACCTATTTTTAAATCGGGGGACAAAAACTCTCCTGGAAACTATAGACCCATTACACTCATACCAATATTTGCTAAAATCTTAGAAAAAGCAATGCACGCAAGGAATAATAAGTGACCACCAGAATGGCTTCCAGAAAGGTAAATCCACCACATTAGCTACATTCAACTTAATTAAAAAAATAGTCGAACATGTAGATGAAGGACATAAGACTGTTACCATCTTTTTCGATATGAGCAAGGCGTTTGACCATGTCTCTGATAGCTTATTACTCAATAAATGCGAAACTTATGGAATGAGAGGACTGGTACATTTGTGGCTAGAGAGCTACCTCAGCGATCGACGCCAAATAGTAGAAGTGGTAGGTTCAGGAATTGACAAAATACAACAGAATTACAAATCAAATATGCTATGTAATAAAGTTGGTGTACCACAAGGGACTATCCTTGGCCCTTTATTATTCTTGTTGTAAATTAATGACTTACCATTAAACATAAATCACAGTTGTACCTTATTTGCAGACGATATATCAATTATTATTTCTGACATGAACAATCAAAATTATGAAAATATTATTAATAATGCTATTGCGGACATAATTACATGGTTAAATGATAATAATTTACAAGTAAATCTAGCGAAAACTAAATACATTCAGTTTATTAACAACGAAACATTTGCTGCGTCCCGCTCTACCTACGACGCTGCTTTATGTGTCCCGGCTACATTACAGTACGAAGGCTGAAGATATTGCAGAATATGTAAGAGTGAAGTCCGGTGTCATCCTGAGGGTCGTAAAATTGGAGTCTCGCCACGACGTGAGTTTTAATTCCTTCGTGCTGAGAGTTCCGACGGACCAACTAGCGACCTTCACAAAGGTAGAGTACTGGCCGAAGGGTGTCATGTTCCGGCGTTTCCGTGGACGGCTACCTGACACATCGAACACGCGTAACACGTCGCTGTTGAAAAATGTGACCTAGTTTAGTTACTTATGTTTTTTTATTATTTAATATGTATGTTAGATTGTAATCTATGGGCCTTTGATGCCTGAAAAAAATAAATTATTATTATTATTATTATTATTAATAGAAGAGGAAAGAAAGAGGAACTACAAATTGCTCATAATGGTCAGACTTTAGTAGAATGTGATACTTCCACGTTTTTGGGGTTTGTGCTTGATGACCGCTGTACTTGGAAGATACACGTGGACAAAGTTTGCTCCAAAATTAATAGGTATGCTTATGTTTTATGGCGATTGACACGAATAACTGATTTGGAAACTGCTCTCAAAGCATATCATGCCTTTGTTGTGTCTAACTTAAGGTACGGTATCTTGATATGGGGAAATTCTTCACATGTAAACAGCACATTTATAGCGCAGAAACAATGTATTCGAGCAATGTTAAACATATCTCGAAGAACTTCATGTAAAAATTATTTCATTGAAATGAGGTTACTGACGGTGCACTCAATTTATATCTATGAAGTGTGTATATTTGTTAAACAGCACCCCCATATGTTTTTGATAGTGACCAACCGAAACATGTTTTTTTGCCGAAACCGAAACCGAAGGTTCGGTTTGTATTATAGTTTCGGCCGAAGCCGAAACCGAAACCGAACCTTTTATAAACGTGATTAAGACGTTGAATAAAATATCAGTGGGCCGTTTTTTCGAGAAATTATGAATAATGAAACATCTCGCTGGCCTAACTGACCGAACGAGCGAAGCGTCTCCGTTTCAGCTTGGCCCAAAATTATTTCGTATGTCCAGATATTTGGATGTTTGGATGTCCAGATGCTTTTCGGCTGTTCTTACCTAGAGGTCGTATTTCTTAACCGATTCTCATCAAATTTTGTGAGTACGTTTAATAAGTAGGTAGTACAGATAATAATTCATCGATTCTGTTTTTCGAAATTTAAAGAATATGGGAGTTGAAAGTGTAAAAAATAAACAGCAATGTCAAAACAAACTCGCAAAGTCTACAGCTAATAGAGTCACTAGTACAGGGTTCAATGATTTAAAGACATTTTAACTTTGTCATAGTGACCTTGGGTCTAAATGAAACTACTCAAAAAGTGAAAGTTACATTAACCGAAAAATTGTGCCAGCGACCTGTTAATTGTAGGTGGTATAAAATAAAACAAGTTTATTAACAAAAAAAAATACAATATTTTGAGTTCTAATTTTTGTAGTCAAAATCAGCCAGCCTCGAAAGGATATGTCAAGTTTACCTATTTTATTACGTACAGGTATACGCAACTAAGATGAATTTGAAAGTCGTTCAATGAAATAAGTAGACTTGCGCACCAATATCCGTCAATCTGTTCATAAACTAAGAAAATTAGCGTTAACAATTACACTATGAGATGATAAATTCATAAGTGGCTCTGTGAAATGTATAAGTCGTGATCATTTTTAGACGACGACGACGCGTTTGGCTCGGTTGGTAGACACCTGCCTACTGAGTCGGCGGTCCCGGGTTCGAATCCCGGCCGGGGCAAATATTTGTGCAAAATATTTGTTCTTGGGTCATGGATGTTATCTATATATGTATTTATATATTATGTATATCGTCGTCTAGTACCCATAGTACAAGCTTTGCTTAGTTTGGGACTAGGTCGATTTGTGTATGATTGTCCCTTAATATTTATTTATTTATTTTATTTTAAATAGCTGAAATTTTAAATTTTATACATTTTCAACCCCCCACTATTAAATTTGCCTCCAATATATAAATAAAAAAAACAATAAACTGATTCAACGTAAAAATACTAAATACTTATCGAACCTACTCACAAAATTTCATGAGAATCGGTTGAGAAATGCGACATCCATATATTCCGACATACGAAAGAATTTTGGGCCAAGCTGAAACGGAAATGCTTCGCTGGCTCGGTCAATTACTTGCCATTATTCGGGGAACAAACACAAGCGTCACTTCACTGAGCGAAGTGATTCAGCGGCCGGTCGAGTCAGACGAGCGACACCATATTGCCAGATTTGCCAGCCGTGCCGACTGCCGAGCGCACCCGACGTTAGCCGAACGCGACCCGAAAGCACGATGTTGTAAGTTTCGGCGCGGCCGAAAGGTTCGGCTGTTTTTTGGCCGAAACCGAACCTTTGGCCGAAACATGATTTTTAGGCCGAAATTGGCCGAAACCGAAACCGAAACTTCGGTCGGACACTAGTTTTTGACAAAAAGGGATACAACACGCTTTAACACTAGATACCCAGATAGACTGGTACTCCCTAAGATGCATACCGTCATGAAAAGCAAAAGTAGTTACGCAATGTGCATCAAAATATTTAACTGTTTACCTGACGACCTTAAAAAACTGCCGATCAATAGATTTAAAAACAAGCTGTATGCTTTTCTTGTAGAAAAGTGTTACTACAATCTAAATGAATTTTTAAATGGTAATTAATTAACTTGACTTTTTAATATAATTTTAAATTTATAAATTGTAATCAATTTCGTAATCGCCAGTAATCAAATTTTGTAATTTAAGTGACTGTCTTATAATAATTTGCATGGCTTTTTAAAGTCTAAATGTGTAGATCTGAAATTTATTGTGTAACACCACTTTTGTACCACATTTATCGCAAATAAATATATTTCTATTTCTTCTATTTTTATTTCTATTTCTAAACATACTAAATTAGATAAATTTTATTTCCATTTTTATTGTGCACGAGATGTATTGTATCTATCGATAACTATATGCAGACTTATTTGTTTATATCAGTGCAAACTTGTGCAAATAATTACGTAAAGTAGAATTGTGTGAGGACTAGCATGAAATATGAGCACAAAAATACTGATTATTTTATGATGCCCATTCAGCTTATACCTGATGCGTGCAAATCAATGCCCACTTGTTTAACAGAATTAAAAAAAAAATGGCAGTTTTTAAACGAATTGTTATGAGTCTTTGATTTTAATCTTAGATATAAGAAATTATAACTCTGCTTTAATTATAAAATATTTTCAGATGCAGGCAGTGGGTCGTAACAATAAATAATTAGTAAGAGTTTTTAATTTTATTTCGGGTCTACATTTAAGTTGAATCTTGTATTAGAATTAATATTATATCATTATTATTATACACTGTACAACATACGACTTAAATGTGGAGTCAAAACTAACCTAATTTCGAGAAAAAATAAATAGTTTACGTATTAAACCCGCTCCAGACCTTCCGATCCGACCCGACCGATCGGAAGCAATCGGATAATGTGTAGTGCAGTTGTCCGATTTATCGGAAGAAATCGGATAATGTGTAGTGCAGTTGTTAGGAAATTTCTTCGGATAAGTCGGATCGGATCGGAAGGTCTGCAGCGGGTTTAAGCCTTTATTTCAACCCTGTTCATTTCATCGATATCGATAAAAAACCGAGCGTATAGGCCGCTACACTATTTTAGTCTGTTAGGTTGGTACTACTGCTGTTTGTTGGTTCTTTGACGTACATTATGGTATCGGTTTGCCATGCAAACTGTTTCTTGACTCATTCTATTGGCTAGTATGAGAGTCCCGCCTCTTAAAACGTAGTGATTATATTCTCTTTGGAGTTTGGTTCAGAGAATACCTTTGGTTCATGGACTCGTGAAAGAAAGTTAGGTTAGGAGTAAGGATTACAGTCTTTGTTTATTGTTTTATTCATTAATGTTCTGTTATTATTACTGTGTCACGTTTTATTATACGTACGTTTCTGATTTTTTAAAAAGTGATGGAACAAAACAGATGCAGCAGTTCCTTGGATGCAATGGACGTTAAGGTTGAGCCTGAGTGTATATTTAACGAACAAGGTGAGTTATGCTAATACTCTGACTATAATTCTCTCATTCATGAAACTGTGGTTGAATTTGCACTGTAATGGTTCCCTTGTTGAATCCTATAAAAAATGTTTTGTGAAGAAAAACCACATTTTGTGTGATTTTAAAGGTGATTTTCAGTAACTGCATTGAGGTTATAGTATTTCATAGCGAGTAAACCTTTTGAAAGTTAACTTAAACACACTTGCTTGCTTTATGTAAATTATAAAAGCATTACTATCAATGGTAAAGTATGTTTGTCATGTGCTGCTCCACACAGGAGTACTCTATCAGTGACCGTTTTATTGTTGTGTGATGGTAACTTGTCTTGTGCTGCTTACCATGGTCTAGATACCTCGGCTACTGGAAGGTTGCTGCAGGTGCAGGAAGAGAAGGCACCAAGTCGCAAAGCTTTGTATACCATATTTGTGTTGCATGAGCTTCTCATTTCATTACAGTCTAAATGTATTCAACATTACCTTGGTCTGCAAGGAATCAGTAAGGTATTTTAAGAAGTATAGCTGTGAAATTGACATTTCTTACTTTTTAATTTGCAATTAAGGCTCATCCAAATAAATATTATAAATAAATAAATATTAAGGGACAATCATACACAAATCGACCTAGTCCCAAACTAAGCAAAGCTTGTACTATGGGTACTAGACGACGATATACATAATATATAAATACATATATAGATAACATCCATGACCCAAGAACAAATATTTTGCACAAATATTTGCCCCGGCCGGGATTCGAACCCGGGACCGCCGACTCAGTAGGCAGGTGTCTACCAACCGAGCCAAACGCGTCGTCAAATAACCATACCACTTTAAAATAAGTAGATTCTGGACCCAAATGTTGTATATTGTGGGAAAAAAATATTATTACAAAACTAGTAAAACTTAATGCTCCCAAATTTCTGGCCTATGAAAGCTGTGAACTCTGCTAATAATGGTGTCTGTGTCTACAGTGCATGTCAAGGAGGAAATTGTAGAGTGCCTGAAAGAGGAGGCGGAGTGGAAAGATAGTGCTGCTGATGTCGCTTCTTTATATGCTGGACACGAGGTGAAGGATGAGCTCGTGCTGGGGCCGGAGGGCCTGCAGCCACGTGACATAGCCTTCACACTCTTTGGTAAATTGCTCATATTGTAGAGAAGTTTAAGGCAAAACTTTCAAATTTATAAAGGCATAACCATTTACTTAATTTTGAAAACTCTTCTGTAGTTTTATTCTCACCAAGCTTGAATTTATTTAGTTTATATACATAGTCAGTTTGTTTTCTGGTGCACAAGAATAATTACTTTCCAATGTACTAAAATTCTTCTATGTCTTGTTTATATACACCCTTAAATTTGATTTTCTCTTAACTTATATTATTTGCCGTTAATCTATTTCATGTGCATTTGTAGCAACTCAGGCGTTAGCCGTTACAGCACAGCCCAAACTGAAGGACTGTGTGGTGCGGCTCGAGCGCATTGACGACCTCGAGGCGCCGCTCGGCACCGACACGCGCCGGGACAAGAGTCGTGTTGAAAACAAAGCTGATGTGGGACACGAAATACGCAGTAATTCTAACATTGGCAATGAAAATAAAACCTATGCGTGTGATATTTGTAAGAAGAGGTTTGATCTAAAGACTCAGCTCATGGAACATGTTATGATTCACATCCACCAAAGCACGGACCAGGAAGAGATGAGCGTCACCGATAATGGTGAGTTCGGCGTTTTTATTGGTAAAGTGTTTTGTCAGTGAGTTTATCGGCGGCCGATCGTAAAATCCGACTGATCACGAAATTTCTAGGCATATCGTGAAACGCTGCCATTTCATGATTTGGCTAAATGACATCCGCTATATCGTTCATAACATAACGTTTAACGATTTGTCCAATGATGTTTAGGCAGATCATGAAATTCCTAGGCATATCATGAAAGGCCGTCATTTCATGATCTGGCTAAGTAACACCCACCAGTGACGTTTAGGCAGATTATGAAATTCCTAGGCATAATCTGGGAGCAGTTTCAATACTCTGTGAGCAGTTTCGTTTTACGGGTCACAAAAAAAACCCTAACTGTCTAGGTTAGGGGTCATAAAAAAAAGCCTTACTGCCTAGGTTAGGGTTATTTTTTTTTTATGACCCTAAAAACGAAACTGCTCCCAGAGATAGGTAGGTTAGGGTGATTTTTTTTTCTGCGCCGACTACATTTTACCCGGCGGCGGCGTGCCGGCTCATATTTACTCGGCGGCGGCGTGAAAAAATCTGTATATCTTAGTGATTATAATTTTTGTTTTATTCCGTTCGACGTCCAGGGGTCTTGTGTCTTGCTTGACACAACAGGATCCCAAGCTGGTGGTAATGACACCGTCTTTTCTATTGAAATTAGGATATTTTGTTGCCAAATAAGGAAATGGCGGCGTTTTACAATATGCCTAGGAATTTCGTGATCTGCCGGGTTTTCACAATATGCCCGGTATAGAGCTAGGAATATCGACAAATGCGTTGCTCTAATCGATCTGCCGTATGTTTTATTAGGCACATCATGATATGCCTGATCAACTTTTAGCCAAATCATGAAATGGCGGCGTTTCACGATATGCCTAGGAATTTCGTGATCTGTCGGATTTTACGATCGGCCGCCGACATATATACCACCTTTGCTACTTTACGATGCTGCCCAGGGCACTTGCGAGTATTGACCTCCCTTATACAATTGTTGCATAATAATGGTACTGAAGTAATATTAATAAAACTATCGTGTGACATCCTAAATAATTATAAAAACGGTGCAAACACACGTAAAAATTGTCAGGAACGGGTGGACATGTTTCGAACTCATTTGGAGCTCTTCATCAGGGGCAGCTATCCGCGCTGCTACGCGTCTCGCGACCCACTGTACTATTTATCGCTCTTCTCGCCGCCCTCAGCGCACGCGCAGATAGCGCGGCGGGAGAATAGAATAGAATAGAAAGATGTTTATTTCCCTAGTTCATATGTTACAATATGTCCAGCAGGCCGATGGTTTATTCGGTCTGTGGGTGTATCAGCTACTTACAGTCTACTCATGTTTGTCTAAAAGATCTGTATAAGTGTCATGTAGTGTGTGCTGTATGTTTGTTAGTCTGTGAGTATGTACAAAATAAATTTATATAAGTTTAAAATGTTGCTCAATATTGTCTTATCCTAATTACAACTAATTCTTACAATCTATGGGGACGTGGAGCGGTTGTTCGCTTGCTGAGCAGCCGACTCCTGTCTTTTTTTGGTACATAATTTATTTCACCTAGTCTAGTATTAGTTAGGAGGGGGTTGTGCTGTCCGTATCCGATGTAGGCGTCACCAGGGGTGTCTAAACCCTCGATGTGCAATTCGCGGAATCGACGCAGCATGTCCTCGTTTAGATCTTGCGCACGGAGGTGCCATGGGTCCCAGTCTAGCATATCCCAGAGGACAGAAGTTTCTAGGCGTCTTGGGAATTGTCCGGTGGTCTTGAGGGCCATACGATATTGGCGTTCAATTTTTAGTAAGTTGCTCTTACTGTAACGTGAGAGTAGTTGTACTACGCCATAATCCAATATTGGAAGTAGGCAGGCCTGAATGACAGCAAGTTTTACCGTCAGGTCCGTCTTGGCGTGCCAGCCTATGATGGGTGCTAACGCGCTGCGTGCTCGTCGCGCCTTTTGAACTACGTAGTCGGTCTGTTTACCCATGGTCATGGTCTTGTCAAGGTGTACTCCCAGATATTTGATACTGTGTTTATAATTGATAACCTCATTTTTTATACGAATGGTTCTCCGGTACTTTCTCTTGTTAGTGAACATGGCACACTCTGTTTTATCTACGTTACATTGTAGCCCCCAACGATGGTAGTAGTCGATAATAGTTTCGGCGGCCCAGCCTGCGCGCTGCGTTGCGGAGTTCGGGTCGGGAGATCTGTTGAGGATGCACAGGTCATCAGCGTATTGGGAGAGCTTTAGTCCGCGGATATGATCCCGATGGTCCCAAACGTCGTGTACGTACAGATTAAAGCGGGAGAAGGGAACGGCTCTTGCACAGTCCACTAGTGACAAGAGCTGCCCCTGATGAAGAGCTCCAAATGAGTTCGAAACATGTCGGGCCGTTCCTGACAATTTCTACGTGAGTTTAAACCGTTTTTATAATTACTAATACTGAGGTGTTCAATAATAGACGACATTCTATATTGCAGCTCCGTCGGCGGCAGGCGGGCGGGGGGAGGGACGGGGGCGAATGAGCACTGGGGAACGACTGTACTCCTGCGAGATATGTAACAAGAAATTTACGCAGTTGGGATATTTAAAGAAACATGAAAGAATGCACTCGGAAGAAAAGCCGTTTTCCTGTAGAACATGTAAAAAGAAGTTTACGACATCGAGTAATTTAAAGAAACATGAACGAATTCACTCGGGAGAAAAGCCGTTTTCCTGTAGAACATGTAACAAGAAGTTTACGCGGTTGGATAATTTAAAAGATCATGAACGAATTCACTCGGGAGAAAAGCCGTTTTCTTGTAAAACATGCAACAAGAAGTTTACGCAGTTGAGTCATTTGAAAGAACATGAACGAATTCACTCGGGAGAAAAATGTTATTCCTGTGATATATGTAACAAGAAGTTTACGACATCGAGTAATTTAAAGAAACATGAACGAATTCACTCGGGAGAAAAGCCGTTTTCCTGTAGAACATGTAACAAGAAGTTTACGCAGCTGAGTAGTTTAAAGACACATGGACGAATTCACTCGGGAGAAAAGCCATTTTCCTGTAGAACATGTAACAAGAAGTTTACGCGGTTGGATAATTTAAAAGATCATGAACGAATTCACTCGGGAGAAAAGCCGTTTTCTTGTAAAACATGCAACAAGAAGTTTACGCAGTTGAGTCATTTGAAAGAACATGAACGAATTCACTCGGGAGAAAAATGTTATTCCTGTGATATATGTAACAAGAAGTTTACGAGATCGAGTGATTTAAAGAAACACGAACGAATTCACTCGGGAGAAAAGCCGTTTCCCTGTAGAACATGTAACAAGAAGTTTAGGGTATCGAGTACTTTAAAGATACACGAACTAATCCACACGGGAGAAAGACCGTATTCTTGTGATATATGTAAAATGAAGTTTACGCGGCCAGATCACTTAAAACAACATGAACGAATTCACACTGGGGAAATATGTTATTCCTGCAATATATGTAACAAGAGGTTTACGCAGTTAAGTGCCTTAAAGAGTCATGAACGAACTCACTCGGGAGAAAAGCCCTTTTCTTGTAAAACATGCAACAAGAAGTTTACGCAATCCGGGAGTTTAAAAGAACATGAACGAATTCACACTGGAGAAAAATGTTATTCCTGCGATATATGTAACAAGAAGTTTACGAGATCGAGTAATTTAAAGAGACATGAACGGATTCACTCTCGAACATGAACTCCTCGCACGAAAGAAAACCTATACCATGCTGCGACGAGTGTTAGAAAGATTTACTCGAGAACGTAGTTCACATGCACCGACTCCGGTGCTTTGTCTTTATGAGCATCGAGGAAAACGAGGAGGCGTCCAACGATAGTCCTGTCTCCTTCTGTCGTCTCTCTCCCTCCACTGTGCTGGGAGATGAACCAGTGGTCGAGTGTGAAGAGTAGTGGACTGTAACCAAACAGAACACCGGCTCATGTTATATACAAAGCGGCCTTGTAGCGCGCGAGTCCTTTGTTTCTTTGAGTCTTTTGTTTTGTCTTGTTTTTACAAATAATTGAAGGGTTATCAAACATGACTCATTAGTAATTAATGAAATTGTTATTTTGTGAAGGTTTATTTTGTCTACATTCACATGTGTCAGTTTCATAGCCCGTTAACAATGCAACTTTGCCAAAAATTCCACATCGACCACGTTGCCACTCGTCCACTTTACCAACTTATAAATATAATTGACATATCTATAATACTTATATATTGCCTCCCGCCCTCCGTTCGCGCGGAATCCGTTCGCTTCACAGCTGTTGTCTCTGAAACTGTTCTATCTTATATTCTGAGATGAAAATGGAGCTTATATCCATCGTCAGAACTTTATCTACTGTAGGTACTAAATATTACGTCAAAGAGGTATTAACCAGTGGTAGTCCGTCGACGCTGGCATATTTAGCATGGCATTTTTTTTGTATTTGTATTTTGTATAAAATAATAATGTAGACAAGATAGGAAGTAGATTAGGGAATGGGTAAGAAAGTGGGACGATTTGGAAGTAGAATGTGGACGGAACGGGATTGTTGACGAAGTAAGCCTAAACGCACCACTCCGGAGGGCGGGGGCTCTTAGACAACAGTGGATGGAGGAACTGTTTCTTCGTGATTGACTTCAGTTTCAATATTCAAAGTTACCTACTTACCTGTAACTGGTATAGGGTACGAGTACACTAAATGTTATATAGTAATTGAAGTTTAAAGTAGAAGTAGTTAGTAATACTAGGTCGATGCAGAGTCAGCCACCGGCTAAGCTTGCACCATAGATTGGAACGGATTTTTTTTTTTTTTCGAAATTTTCTCTTCGTCACGACTTAGCGAAATTTAATTTGTGCATTTTAAAACAAGAATTTCTAAAATCGGTTGAGAACTCGCTGAGATCTGCGCATTGTTACAAAGTCCATTCGAGTCGATCCATGGGAGCTTCGCTCGCTCCGCTCCAATTATGCCATATTTTTTAGTCAAATAAGCCTGTAATTATATTTTATACCAAGGAGAAAGTACGTTGATTACGAAGTTGTCCGACAAATCACAAGCAAAACGTTATTCACTACATCCGTAATGAGCAAAAAAAAAGTGCTAGTGATAATCGCTATTTGTATCAATAAGTTCTAATAACCATAATTTATGAATTTAATCAGATGAATACCGTTTCTTTGTTTACCTTCCGGACAGATACTTACATTGAATAAACATATTTGTATAATAAATAAGTTCTACACACTTTAATATTTTAAACAATTAAAGAAATACAATTTAGTACTGAATGTTTTATTTCCACTCAAAAAACTTATTTACTTGACACAGCAAATTGGAAAGTCGCTTGTAGCCGGAACACATGACGTTGAATGCATGTATGACTTGTATGAGGTAGATATTAGTTTAGAAACAGGCAAATGTTATTTTGAATGTTAATAAGAATATTTGAATGAATGTCATCTTGATTTTGAGTGATTGTTTGAAATTGGTATGGTATGTTATTTCTGTCATCAAGTCTCGCATGTTACTATAACATGTTAATTACTAAAATACCTTCAAAACAGATTTACTCACGTCGTAGAATATGGCTCGAAATGTTTCAAATCTGTTCGCGATTCATCATCAGGAGCGTCGATCAGTCAAAATAACCTATTCTTGAATGACGGTCAGTTGTATTAAAATTACAGTAATAACGATAATGAACGGTCAGTTGTTGATTTGTTTTTGCGGTGCATCGTTTAAGATGATGATCTATTTTTGAATGCCCAACTCTGACGCCATATCTTACCCTCAAGACAAAGGACAATGGGCAGCTAGCAGACTCAGCGAAACCAGACTCAGGATTCAAGGATTGATAAATAAAACCATTGGAAATTTCAAGACAGGTAAGTATTTAATTTTGTAGAAGTTACGCAGACAGTGGTTTCGGAAAAGTCACAAAAAAAAGAAAATAAATACAATCAAAACAGTTTAAGTAGGTATAGCGAAAATTATGATCTCCACCAATGTTTTCTGATTATTTATAAAGTATTAGTATAACATTTCTGTTTCCCTCATTAGGGAAAAAACAGGCCAAAAACATTGATAACTTATGTATAGTAGAGGATCCCGATATAGAACGACCTTAACCGAGATGTTTATTTGATGAAATGTATTATATATTTAATTTAATATGTCAATAAATATATTGCATATGGGTTGCCTAACAAATTTTAGTCCAGGGTATGTTTAATTAATAATTAAAAAAAAATTGTTTTAAACATTTGATTATTAGATAAATTCTATACCAATCGAAAGTACTTATGAAGCCCATAGAATATGCAAACGTTAGGTTGCCTATTCTTTTCCCGTCACAACTATCGGGTAGCCAGGTTTAAACAGGTAAATCTATTTTTATAAATATACCACATAAAATATGAATCGATAAAAAGATTCTATACAAATAGGTAAATCTATACTAGCATTTTGCAACGGTCTGATTATTGAATTGAAATTAAATAAAATTAAAGATTATTTTATTATGAACACGGTGGTATAGGGTTGCCTGCGAAAAATCAGTCCAGAATTCCGGTTGTCGAATTTTGAAAAGTAAAATATTGCTGCGAGTGAATGTGTGCGACTAGGAGGTCCCAACCAAAACCTTCCCATACGATAGAAGAGGACACAGCATAGCAGCTGTTTGAAGTCCGCCCATTTAAAAAAAGAGTGCGCATGCTATTTGTGCTTGAAAATGAAAAGGATAGCGATAGACTCGTATATGCTGTACATCATTTTGGAGTAGTTTATTATTAAAATAGGGAAATAGTTATTTACCTTTTTTTTAAATCAATTAATTAATAAAATAATGAACTTTATTCTGCAAGTAGGCCACAAGGGCACTTTTACGGTTTATCATCATTTGCTAAACAACTTTTTACAAATAATCACTTAACAAACAACGATTCACAAACTATTCATTTCACAAACCTTTCATTCCTTAAAATGCTCATTTTACAAATAATTACTCGACAAATATACGTTTAGTAACTTTGACGCTTTATAAACATATTGAAAGACAAAGTTTCATTAAAAAAATATTCACTTCACGAATAAATCGTTTTAAAAATAAGTTATTTTGCAAAACGTTGATTGATAAACTATTGTTTCATAAAAATATTAAAAATATCTCTATGTAACGAAACGCAGGACGGTTGAAGTTTAATTCTCGAATTAATATAAGTATATAAGTTTATAAAACGTTGTTTAGCAAGTGATTGGCTACCCACTTTTACATGTCTGAGTCTATCGACATTTCACAAGAGGAGACCACTGTTGAGAAGAAACTCCGAAAGAAACTCATTATTTGTGTATATTTTTTATGTGACACTTAAAGTATATATACATCTTTAGTAAAAATGAAGGTTATAGTAATACATATATAATACTAATCATGCAAATTTTATCTTTATAATTATCAGACAAAATAAAAAAAATTGGGCAAGTGCGAGCCCGATTCGCGCATGAAGGGTTCCGTACCTATACATATATATAATCTATAACAAGTTTGTTGTATGGGAGCCCCCCTTAAATATTTATTTTATTTTATTTTTAGTATTTGTTGTTATAGCGGCAATAGAAATACATCATCTGTGAAAATTTCAACTGTCTAGCTATCACCGTTGTTGAGATACAGCCTGGTGACAGACGGACGGACAGCGAAGTCTCAGTAATAGGGTCCCGTTTTTACCCTTTGGGCACGGAACCCTAAAAACAACAATTAAAAAAATTATTCTGTTTATTATAAAAAAATAAAAAATCATTTTTTTTTTTAATTATTCACGTTCCGAGTCATCGGACATATAACTATGATCTCCAACTTCTGAATCACCTTCGTCATCACTCTCCGTTTCAGTTCTTTCGACAATGTCTTCTATCTTTAAAGGTGTATGATGCCCAATGAATCCTACTGGTTTTAATGCCGTTTAAATACTTTTCACCGTTGGTTAAAATTCTCCCACATTTTAAAGTATGAGAATCTCTGAACACCATGATGACGTAGGCTTGTGTCAGTCACGTGGTTCGCGAGTCTCGGAAGAGAGTACCAGGCGGAGTATATTATTATACCATGAATTTTATTGTATCTATAGCGACGACAATCTACTCCAAAATGATGTACAGCATATACGAGTATATCGCTATCCTTTTCATTTTCAAGCACAAATAGCATGCGCACTCTTTTTTTAAATGGGAGGACTTCAAACAGCTGCTATGCTGTGTCCTCTTCTATCGTATGGGATGGTTTTGGTTGGGACCTCTCAGTCGCACACATTCACTCGCAGCAATATTTTACTTTTCAAAATTCGACAACCGGAATTCTGGACAGATTTTTCGCAGGCAACCCTATACCACCGTGTTCATAATAAAATAATCTTTAATGTTATTTAATTTCAATTCAATAATCAGACCGTTGCAAAATGCTAGTATAGATTTACCTGTTTAAACCTGGCTACCCGATAGTTGTGACGGGAAAAGAATAGGCAACCTAACGTTTGCATATTCTATGGGCTTCATACTTTCGATTGGTATAGAATTTATCTAATAATCAAATGTTAAATTTTTTTTTTTAATTATTAATTAAACATACCCTGGACTAAAATCTGTTAGGCAACCCATATGCAATATATTTATTGACATATTAAATTAAATATAAAATACATTTCATCAAATAAACATCTCGGTGTAGGTCGTTCTATATCGGGATCTTAGACTATTTAGTCTGTTTCGTGTCTGTAATAGTTTAAGAGTAAACTACTGTGTAAGCTACTAAGACAGTTGTATCCATTGTTTGTAATAAAGTGCTCAGTGTGGTGTGTTACAATAAAACTAGAAAGTACAGCAATGCGTGATCATTTTACACAAATAGACTCACACCCGTTTCACAACTTCTTACGTTTGTTTTATTTTATGAGAAATTTCAATCAAATGTGTATTAGTGAAATTTTACCGCATATGTACTTATAATTTGTTCCTTTTTTATTTTGTGTCCGTTTAAATTTGAATCTAAATAAACTCAGTTAAAATAAATCTTTTATATCATATTATAGAAGATCAAACGAGCTTCGCAAGCGAAGTTCGATCGATATTATATGAGTACGCTTCATTCGAAGATATAAATAAACAACAATTGTCAGCGTTATATATATTTAATACAGTTTATTGTTATTATTTGATGTCATTTTATAAAAATAAGGATTCATTGTTGTTTCAACCTTGGCTGTAACTGTTCGCGCCGTTGCCCAATCAGGCTGACCAATCACAGCGCTGGCATCCAGCTGATGCAGCGTTGTGATTTGTCGACACCTGTGGCGGGAAAATAGAAATATAGGACTTTAAAAAGTAATAAACGGAGGTTGGATAATTGTGGACGACGGTCTTGTTAATAGACATTGCAATATTATTTTATGGCGTTATTTAATGCAATTTGGTGAGTAAATTGTATAAGAAGTGGAAATATAAAGTGTAAGTAACTATTTTATATGTTTCATTTATCTCCACCGTATACCTTGGCATATTTAGTATAACCAAAATTATCAATAATCTTTGCTCATTTAAGTGGTTGAAGTGCTTAAGTTTATATGCTTCAACATCTCAGAAGAGTCAGAAGTGGGTATGAATTTAGGCCGTAAACTGATATAATATTTTTTTTATTATCTTCTTGCGGATTTTTGTAATAAGTACCTATATGAACAATGGTTGTCGACTATTATTTTTTATTTTATGTTTTAGTACCTACTAGAGTGGTAAGTTAAATAAATAAAAACAATTTTAAAAATAAAGAGCTATTTAGGTACTTATATCGCCCCCTGCCTGCTATACGGCCACATCTCAAAAAAACATTTTTTCGAGAAATCGCTTGTTAAAGTTTTGGCAGCGTAGTGCGTGGTAGTAAAAAGGGGCTTACTCCTTGAGTTTTGGGTTAATTCATTGTTAATTTAGCTTTTTTTACTCGAGATGATATACTGCTTCTTATGAATATGTCTTTTTTTATAAAACATGTAATTATTTAGAGTTGTGGCCGTATTGCAGTAACATTTTGTTGAAATTTTGAGATGCGTCTAAAACTGAACAAGAATTATTGGACAATGGCAACATGAAAATATAAATACAAACACCAAAATAGTTAAGATACCTTTGTTAATCAACTTTTTTTACAGTAACAACATCACTGAAAGCGATAAACTCTCTAGATGCAGATAATTTTGCATATAAAAAATGATTACCTGGTACCTTTGTCGTCTGTTCAAGGCACTTGTATGCTTAATTATCGTGTTAACATGTATGTACTATATGGTATAATACCATGTACAAAGAGGCCCCACAGTTTTAGCGTGGACTAGGTTTCCGTTGATATTAGTGTAAGTACCTACTGTTTTTCAGAATTCTTCAACGTCTTTACAATATTACCTTTTCATAGTGCAAGAGAAGCTTTTCGTTTTCTACTTTTAGGTTTAGCAATACTGGATGAAGACTGGTTCGTATCAAAGTCCCAATTTATGTGAGTCGGTATTTACAACGAATTTTTAGAACACCTTGGCCCAAGATGTAGGACGTGGCTCCACAGTTCTATTCAACTGCTCAAAAATAATAGCCACACTCAATCTGGGTAAGCCAGGCGAGGAACCAAAGGGTTACCGACCCCTACTACTTAGTTGCGTCTACAAATTTTTGGAGAGGCTAATCTACAATCAAATCGATCCTATTGTCGACAAAATAATTCCTGTGGAGCAGGCTGGATTCCGTAGTGGTCCGAACGACGTGGATCAGGTAAATGTCACTCACAACACACATAGAGGCTGAGTTTCAAAGGAGAAAGAAAACCGTGGCAGTATTTTCGACCTCTCAGCTGCATTCGATGGCGTATGTAGACAGAAGCTTATCTATAAGCTCATGACCGTGGTGCAGATGGTGGGACTAATTAACTCTATGCTCAGCAATAGGGAATTTATCATCTACCTCGGAAGCACTCCGAGCAAAGTCAGAAAGCTGAACAATGGACTACCTCAAGGATCGGTCCTGGCCCTGCTCCTGTCCCATATCGTGTGTGTATAGGTTGAACAGGAGTGGGTCAGGACCGATTACGAAAACAGAGAGTCGGAAATTTATGTATGGTGATGACATCGCCATCACAAACCAGCATGGCAAATTTAAATCCTCAAAGGAAGCTCTTACTAGCAATCTGGAATGACATTTCTGATTGGGCTACCCCAATGCAAGTAAAACAGAAGTTGTGACATTCCATCCTTGCAACAAAGAAGCAATTTATGAGCCAAATATATGCTTCAGAGAGACTACGATTATAAATCCTACACCAAAGTACTTGTGTCACTCTAGACCGCAGTCTTACCTATATGCGAAGAAGCTACAGACGCCGAATAACATACTAAACAGACTAAGGGGAACTACTTGGGGAGCAACAACTGATGTGCTACGCACTACCAGTCAGCCTAGTTTACTCCACGGCAGAGTATTGGGCGCCAGTTTGGTTTACAGCGCACAATGACGTTTATTTCGCTTATATTTAAAGGGATTCATCATAATAATACTAGAATATACGTTATTTCTATGGGACGCAACTCAAAAAAAATATTATAAATTTATGCTATACAGCCACGACTGAAAAGTGGCTGTCTTGCAGGGAGTCAACTGACAATTTTTGGTCAGATCCATAAGGCCACTTGTGGAAAAAAGGCTCTTAAGGACACTTTTTCTTATGGCTCTCGAAATAAGGTCGTAAATTAACCTATTCTGACTACGAATCTGCAATAATCCGAAAAAATTTTTTTTTTGATTTGTGGCCGTATAGCAGGCAGTGGGCGATATAGTCCTTTAACGCTATATTTAACGAATAAATCATATATAATGAATGTAAGAGTTTAATGTTAATGGTTGAGGGACGATACATAGTAAATAAAGTAGCAGCATGATTAGTGAGTTAGTTCAATAGATTTATTTAGTCTGACTGAATGAGCATCCAAGATTATTAATATGATTGTTGCTTAAAGATGGGTTCAGGTAATTTCATTTACACATAATGATCAAATTCTACGATTGCCAGAGGAAGCGGTGGTTCATTTAACATTCACTTGTAGAACCTACTTATTAAGATTACTACTATTATCTCGTTTGCATACCTAAAGGTTAACTGGAAGATATTCCTTATGGCGATAAATTTCGCTTTGTACAAATTGAATGTGTTTTGTCTTTGTATTTTGTATGTATGCAGGCATGCTTAAGATTAAGACCATATGACTGGCACGGTGGAGTTTACTTTTGTGTAGCATTAATACTCTCGTTAATTAATGTATTTTTAGGATACAATGGACGAAGAATTTCGTGGTAGAGTTCTTTATACTCCCACGAGTCCTACATGCGACGCACCAAGGGGCCGGCAGTCACGCAGCGGTACCAGACGCCGAGCGAGCAGTCGGACATCGCGCCGCAGTCGGCGCTCGCGGGGAGGCCACAGCCGCTGTTCGCCGAACCGGGACTACTACCGACAACGCGAGAGGTGCAGCCGGCGTTCACGCAGTCGAGTCACCGGAAATCGGCGGAGCCACATCAGCAGCTACGCGAGCCGACGCCGTATAAGGGAACGAACAGCATCGCCGCAGGCATCGTGGGAACGCTCGCGGAGCCAGCATCGGCGTCACTCGCGAAGGCAACGGGTTAGCAACCGCGCAGCCAGCCGCGCAGCCAGCCGCGCAGCCAACAGGGCAGCCAGCCGCGCAGCAAGCGCAGTCGCCAATGTCGCAGCCACCAGTCGCGCTGTCCCTCGTCACGACGTAGCCGCTCGTGCAAACGTCGGACACGTAGCCGCAGCCAGCGAAAAACAAAGGACATCGGTGAGCCACTAAATAACGGTAGTACGAGTATAGCAGATCTTGCAGCAGCGTTAAAGTTGTTAAGTAACAATAACTTGGAAAAAATTGGGCAAGTGCGAGCCCGACTCGCGCATGAAGGGTTCCGTACCTATACATACAACAAGTTTGTTGTATGGGAGCCCCCCTTAAATATTTATTTTATTTTATTTTTAGTATTTGTTGTTATAGCGGCAATAGAAATACATCATCTGTGAAAATTTCAACTGTCTAGCTATCACCGTTGTTGAGATACAGCCTGGTGACAGACGGACGGACGGACGGACGGACGGACGGACGGACAGCGAAGTCTCAGTAATAGGGTCCCGTTTTTACCCTTTGGGTACGGAACCCTAAAAACTAGGTTCTATGAATAATACTGTACCTGAATTCGACCCATGTAAAAGAGAACAGACTATGACAATGTGGTTGCACAAGGTAAACGAGTGTGCTACTATTTACGGTTGGTCAGATAAACAAGTTGTACATTTTGCGTTGCCAAAATTAAAAGGAGTCGCACAAAGATGGTACCTACGAGGGTCTGCCGTCTGTTCTATTTTCATGGGTCGAGTGGCAGGAACAACTTTTGGCGGCTTTTCCATCTGAGGAAAATTATGGCACTATGTTAACTGATATGTTGGCTAGGAGGGCTCGTTATTCGGACTCTTTGGAAGATTACTATTATGAGAAGGTTGCCTTGATAAATAGGTGTGGTATTTTCGGCAAACGGGCGGTAGAGTGTATTTTGCACGGCATTGACGACCGTTCCGTGAGACTAGGTGCAGAAGCTGCACAATACGACGATACCAATAAACTGTTGCTGTACTTACGTAATGCTAGGAACTCAAAGCCAAACACAGAACGCAGATTCATTAAAAATGAACCGTCTAAAGGTCAAGATAGTCAGATACGCACGAATTTAAGACCCATTCGTTGCTCTAATTGTAAGAAAGACGATCATGTCACATTTCGATGTACACAGCCATTAAAGAGATGCGGTAGGTTGTTCAAGAATAGGTCATGATACTGAACAGTGTTACGCAAAACCTTTAAATGACAGGACAGTTGCCCTTAATGAAAAGACAACTATGCGCGTTTCAGACAATAATAATCATTACAAGTAAATCAAAGTAAAATCATCTAATCAGAACCCTAATGATATAAATATCTCACTCAATGTTGTATCGATTTTGGCAGCGAATGTTCAATAACTGGCCTTTCGAAGTTCAAAAGGCTGTTCATAATTGTACCGATGCCGATAGTAGGTAGGTACCTAGCGCGTTACCCGTACTAAGAGGATTCAGAAACTAGGTACAGTTTATAAAATAATAATAATAATATGTGTTTAGGTATATATTTTGTAATTTCTTTATCGTATTTTACTTTTTATATGTATATATTGTAAAAGCCTAGCCTAAGATACGAAATAAATAAAGGAATTATAATAATAAGTAGACGTAACGTGACGTAAAACCACGCGCCATCGCTAAGACAAGCAGTCATTTAGACATACCTAGCAGTTTGTTTTCAGTAAGATAAAATTATATTGCGACAGTGATTTAAAAGTTTCTGGTCCTGCCTTCGTTGAGATGCGCACAGACCCCGCTTATGAAGGTGATGTCTTAATGGAATAAAGTGTGCTTGGTCAACATGCGTACATGCCGAATTGGGGTAGGAGGGGTAGGCCAGATTGCAGCTCATTGCTTTCCTTTCAAGGACTATGGTCCCAGTTCGTTGAATAAAGATTTTTTAGTCGAACATGGTCGTGTGCTAATAAAAGAAACAGTGTACCTACATGTAAGGAATCTTTCTACTCAGAGTAAAGGCAAACCATCAAACATTATTTTGTACCTATTTGTCTTGTTTCCTTTTATAAACTTCTATTAGTGTGCAATAAAGTATTGTTGATAGGTACAACACAAATCTTTCTCCACGCGACAGATACCTGCCAAGTTTACAGTTTACTCAATATGTACAGATCATATGTTTCTCTTTTGTATCTGACGGAACTAGGTACGTAAGACCTATCTGTATGTCTAATTGTCTATTCAGCTCCAACATAAAGACCCAGTAGTTTTATAGACCTTACAGGCTAGCTGTTGCTGAAAAATAAAAGGTTAAGGACAGGATCTCGGAACTGTTCGATGATAATGTAATACTCCCGCCTGGGTCTTCTTACGTTTCCGTTAGGAACAAAACTGGAGAGCAACATTTAGGTAACACGAAACAGAATGCGTAACGCTAACGACACCCGCAAAGTAGGCAACTGGAATCTTCCTGCATAAAAATAAGAACCGTATCGGTATATATCCTTACACCTCGAGTATTTTAGTACACTGATCACACCAGAGGAACATGATTATTCATGTTATGACCAAATAAACATTAGCTGTAGTTGCCTCGCGAATTCGAGGTAGATGTATACTTAGTAATTTTCGTCAAGGCTGTATTTTAGCCAAATGTTAAGTCTTAGATTACTTTTAGAATCATAACTGATTGCAGCTCACTGAGAGCTACTGTCGAAAAAGGGACGTTGCCACGCTTTGCTAGATGTGGGAGCAGATGCAGGAATACCATTTTAATATTAAATATAAGTATAAATAAGGACTACAATACCTCACGTAGACGCACTCAGCCGTAATGCGGTCTCCAACTCGTCACTGATTCAGATTGGGTAACAATATTTCAGGACGCAAACTTTGAAATTTAGGGAATAATAGGCATTTATATTTATGTATTTATAAATGATCCCGAACTACAACGTTAATAACATTGAATCCTTCCCAAAAGGCTTACGTTGGCAGGTATTAAACCTGGATAATATTTGCACCGTTTCACTGTGGTTGACACTGCATTTGGTATAGTGCACGCCGATCACATTGGTGCGTTTATAAGAAATTATAGAGGCAATGTTTACATACTTGTTGTATTATAATATGCTTTTTCACGAAATACATCTATTTAAAGCCTGTTAGAATTCTAAGTGCATTGGAATAGCGAAAAACAAATAAGACGAACACTTAAGTACCCGATGTACAATGAGGATTAAATAATAGGTACGTTCAATGAAGGAATTAACCGTACACTATCCGAAGCTCTGTTTGGGATTGGTGTAGTAGGTACCTAGGAGTTGTGTTCTGGCTGAATTGCTACACTAGCACAAGATGTGATAAGAGATCATATAAATACGCATGTGATGGCTTCAAATGAGCATCAAGTCGTATTATGACTCTAAACGTTGTACCTAGCCTAAGACAATATAGGATAACAAAAATATACGATTTCTATAGTTTCCAAATAGATACTCTGAATGAATGACGCATACTTACCGGCAATAAACATGAATCTACCTCTAGTGTATCTACCTAATGCCTCATATCACAATTTCTTCCGGAAAGGATGATGAATAAGTTACTTTCCACTGATTAATTCAGTGTATGTTACAAATTATATACTTACGATGCTCTTATCCCAATGTCACAATTATTAAGTAAATAATGTATTATTTCCAGTGGACTGTTAATAGATAATTCTTATAAATGTACATATGTTCTGATTATGCCATTATAACCGTAATGTCTAATTATTCCTTTTCGGCACCTTAAACATTCCATGAAATAACGCTTGTTAATAATAAGTAGGTACAGGCCATGAAATAATGCCTGTTAGTTATATGTCCAGGCCATGAAATAATGCCTGTTGATTATAAGTACAGGCCATGAAATAATGCCTGTTAGTTATAAGTCCAGGCCATGAAATAATGCCTGTTGATTATAAGTACAGGCCATGAAATAATGCCTGTTAGTTATAAGTCCAGGCCATGAAATAATGCCTGTTGATTATAAGTACATGCCATGAAATAATGCCTGTTAGTTATAAGTCCAGGCCATGAAATAATGCCTGTTAGTTATAAGTCCAGGCCATGAAATAATGCCTGTTAGTTATAAGTCCAGGCCATGAAATACTGCCTGATAGTTATAAGCCCAGGCCATGAAATACTGCCTGTTAGTTATAAGTCCAGGCCATGAAATAATGCCTGTTAGTTATAATCTAGGCCATGAAATAATGCCTGTTAGTTATAAATCCAGGCCATGAAATACTGCCTGATAGTTATAATCCCAGGCCATGAAATACTGCCTGTTAGTTATAAGTCCAGGCCATGAAATAATGCCTGTTAGTTATAAATCAAGGCCATGAAATAATGCCTGTTAGTTATAATCCCAGGCCATGAAATACTGCCTGTTATTTATAAGTCCAGGCCGTGAAATAATGCCTGTTAGTTATAAATCCAGGCCATGAAATAATGCCTGTTATAAGCCCAGGCCATGAAATAATGCCTGTTAGTTATGAGTCCAGGCCATGAAATAATGCCTGTTAATTATAAGTACAGGCCATGAAATAATGCCTGTTTGTTAGTACTGGCTACGAAATAAGGCCTGATAAGTATTTTAGTAAAACATTATTGTTTAATATGATGAATTACATAACATGTTAGTGCTTCCACCTTGATTAAAATTTATTTATGCATAATCTTTTCAATAAGTACCTAACTAATGTTTTCTTGTATCATTAGATTCACGAGGTCGTTTCATTTTTTCGGATGGCCGACTGTCAGCGTTATATATATTTAATACAGTTTATTGTTATTATTTGATGTCATTTTATAAAAATAAGGATTCATTGTTGTTTCAACCTTGGCTGTAACTGTTCGCGCCGTTGCCCAATCAGGCTGACCAATCACAGCGCTGGCATCCAGCTGATGCAGCGTTGTGATTTGTCGACACCTGTGGCGGGAAAATAGAAATATAGGACTTTAAAAAGTAATAAACGGAGGTTGGATAATTGTGGACGACCGTCTTGTTAATAGACATTGCAATATTATTTTATGGCGTTATTTAATGCAATTTGGTGAGTAAATTGTATAAGAAGTGGAAATATAAAGTGTAAGTAACTATTTTATATGTTTCATTTATCTCCACCGTATACCTTGGCATATTTAGTATAACCAAAATTATCAATAATCTTTGCTCATTTAAGTGGTTGAAGTGCTTAAGTTTATATGCTTCAACACAATGTAGTACTTTTATTCTACTGGCAACTTCGCACATAATTTAAAAGACACTGTTTTGACCAGTTCTTGATAAAACCTGTCAGGGGCGCCCTCTTGCCTACTCCGGAGCGCGCCTCAGTTGAGATCGTCATTCTTTTAGAGATACAAAACTTTCACACTGGGTAAGGGTGGTGGGAATTTATATCTTCGAATGAAGCGTACTCATATAATATCGATCGAACTTCGCTTGTGAAGCTCGTTTGATCTTCTATTATATTTCGTAGCTTCATTCTTCGATATAAATAAACAACAATGTAGATGTTTAGAGTTGAAAGTTTTGTAATTTTTGTCATAAGTTATTTTGTATTTTTGTTAATAAACAACATATATTGGAAATCTGATGTGTTTATTATTATTAATCTTAAGAATCAAATTTTAGGAACATAAACAATATACTTCAGCATAATTTACAATAATTTTCTAATCATTATTAGAGAAACAGACTGCTCTTGCAAAGATACCGTCGTCCGTCAGTTGACGTCGGTAAAACTTCGCGAAGGTCTGTGACGAGCTAGTCCACCCGGCTGTCTTCCTGATTAAATCGATTGAGACGCCGGAGGCATGTTTTTTTTTTATGTCATAGGGGGCAAACGAGCAAACGTATCGCCTGATGGAAAGCGATTACCGTCGCCCATGAACACCTGCAGCACCAGAGGAGTCACAAGTGCTTGCCTACCCGGAGGACGAAGATAGAATGCCTCTATGCTAGTAATTTCACCGGCTATCTTACCCCCACACCGGAACACAACAATGCGAACATTGCTGTTTGGCGGTGGGTTAGCAGGCAAGACGGTAGTAACAATCCGGACGGACCCTGCACGAGGCCCTACTACTCTAATGTGCTGCGGACGTGGAAGCGTGACGCGTGCTATGAGCGCCGAACACTCCCACGTCCACACCTGCTTCACCTAGAACCTGTTTGATCCATCGACTGATGGATTGTGAAGTGGCAGGTTTATGTGGGCGTTTAAAAGTTAACAAAAGATTTTGTGAATTAGCTCTAATTTCTCTAGTTTTTTCAATGTAATCTTGGATGACTGTAGCCGGGCAGATGTTGCGATTTTCATTAAAGTAAGGTAAAACTAAGACAGGTTGTTCTTTACCTGCTGCGGATGTTTTGATAATATCTGAGATAGCAATCTTAACTCCACTGGGGCCAATCTTTATATTATTGAGTTTTATCATTGAGAAGGTCTGTACTCTATGTGCTGTACATAATGCTAATAAAACCGCCGTTTTCTTGGCAATTTTTTCTAATGTTAGATTAATGTTAGGGTACCACTCAGATATGTAATTTAGTACAATCTGAGGGTCCCAGGTTTCACAGTATTTAGGGGCGGAGGGTCTTGCCTTAAAAACGCCCCTGAGAAGTCTTTTTGTTTGGTCGTTAACGCAAACATCACTTCCTAAAAGCAGGGAGAGTGCAGATCTATGGGAGTTTAATGAACCGTATGTTTCTCTTTTATTAAATCTCCCTGATAGAAATGTTAAAACGTCAGAAACTGAGCCTTCAAGGGGGTTAACATTGCTATCTGAACAAAATTTCCACCATAGTTTATATGTCACGTTATACTGTAACAGAGTATTCTTCGCTAGGGATGCTACCATAAGATTTAAGGCAGCAGCTGGGCACCCGCGTCTGGTAAACGCGAGCCGGAGAGCGTCGCCGCAGCCAGGGTAAACGTTTGGTGACCCCTATAAGAACGATATTGAACATCACTATCGGGATCGAGAAAAATAATTTCAGAATTAATTAAACGGGTTATTAACGGGAACCATGGCTGTGACGGCCAGTAAGAGAATACAAAAATTCCCTCCGCTTTATCGGTGATTATTTTACGTAAACTCCTCAGAATTAGAGGAATGGGAGGAAATACGTAGAAAAACCATGAAGCCCAACCAAATGTAAAAGCATCTATTGTTAAAGCGTCGGGATCTTGTTTCCACGAAACATAATTTTCGCATTTGGCGTTGGTGCGAGAAGCGAAGAGATCGATATCTGGCTTTCCTAATTGGCGGGTAATTTTTTGGAAACCTCTTTTTGTTAATTCACATTGAATGTCGGGATTTATTCTTCTAGATTCTTCATCTGCTTCTTTGTTCTCTCTTGTACTAATATAAGAAGCAAAAAGCCAGATATTACGCTTTTCGCACCATTTCCATATATTTTGAGTAATATCGTTTAAATGGGGGAATTGTATTCCGCCCATTCTGTTGATATAACTCACGGCAGTGGTATTATCTATACGCAACAATATAGCACACTCACGTTTGTCACGAGCAAAACTTTTTAAGCCTAAAAAGCTCTAAATAGTTAATATGAAACAAAGTTTCATCTTCCTTCCATCCCCCGTGTACACGCTGATTATTGCAAAATGCGCCCCATCCAGTACGGCTAGCGTCTGTAAAAATCTCTAGATCGAAACTCAACTCTCCGATTGGCTTATATGTAGTTTCGATGGCATTAATCCACCAATCTAAGTCCGATAAAATTTCGGGTGGTAAAATCATCTTAGCGTTATACGTTAAATGTTCTTGTAATGCCAAGAACTTTAATCGTTCTAAACGTTTTGTATACATCTAGCCGTACTGAATGGCGGGGCATGCTGCAGTCAACGTGCCGAGAAATTGAGCTAAATCTCGTATTTTACAAACTTTTAAGGATTTAAATTTATTTGTTAAGTTTGTTATAGTGTTGCGTTTTTCTGTTGGAATAGATAATGTCATTTCCGTGGAATTAAAAATAAACCCTAAGTACCTACAACATTGTTGTGGTTGAATTGTACTTTTGTCAAAGTTTATAATGAAGCCTAGACATTCAAGAAGGCGTATGGTTTCGGTGACGTTGCGGACACATTCGTCATAATCTTGTCCTATGCACAAAATGTCGTCTAAGTAAACGACATTTATAAAGCCTTGATATAAGATACAGCTTCCTTCATAATTTTTGTGAAGGTTCTGGGCGCGATAGATAATCCGTAGGAATAGAATTAAATTCATATAAAATACCATCAGTAGAACTATCAACATTAAAATGAAACCTTAGGTATTTCCGATCTGAAGGCCTAATGGGTACCAGTAGGTAAGATTATTTTAGGTCGATTGTGGCCATGAACCCATTTTTTGGAATTAACTTTATAGCTGTACGGTAATCCTCCGTCTTAAAATGGGCTTTTCTAATGAATTTATTGAGTGGTTTTAGATTTAAAATAAATCTCTTACCGCCGTTTGATTTCGGGGTTAGAAATATTTTCGAGATAAATTGGCTAGGTAAAGATTCACATTTATCTATCGCGCCTAAAACTAGCAAATTATTAATAGCCAATTTCATATCTTTTAATTCATTTAGTGTAAATGAATTTGTAGGTACAGTATATTGTATTACATTATTACGTAAAGGGATCGGAAAGCCTTCTCGAATCCATTTTAATACTGTGGCATTATTTGTGATTTTTGACCAACATTTATAAAATGCCTGCAATCTGCCGGCGTGTACCTCATTTACTGGTGAGGAGCAGCACGTGGTTTGCCGGCTGCCGCTGGTGGAGGCTTGCTGGTGGTCCACGTGGCTGGCGGCGCTGGTTTGCGGGGCATTGTGGTCCCGTACTTGTATGCTGTCCCGCGCCCCCCCCTTCTCGACACCTGATAGCGAGGGGAGCTCGCCCAGTTTCCCTGGACGCGCGAGCGTGAGGTCGACGGTTGGGGTTGATTAGGCCCACTTGTCGTGATTTTTTGAGGAGCTGCAGGTTTCTTGATCTGGAGGCCTTGTCTCTCGATGGTCTTGGAAGCTTTTATTTTTTCAGAGAGTTTTTCGAAAAAGAGTCTCGTCCCTTTTCACATCCTGTATCACGTGCAAGAAAGCCTTATCCAAGCCGGGCGTTATGAGTTTTACTCTTGCTGCTGTCTCATTATAACGCAGGTCCGATAAAATTCTGCAGCCATCAGCAATGGATTTTATGACCTGTACCTTTTTTGTTTGTCATTGTTGGTGAGAAGTAGAGACAATCCTTTACCCACCGCTGAGATTCCTAGTCCAAGTTGGTTCTGGTTAATTTCAAGTTTTTTGTCTCGAGCCCTAGCTATATCAGAAATAGCTGCTGAAATTTCAGCATTCAAAGTTGGGGCTCGTAGGAACTTACAATTTTCTGGAATAGTATGTTCCTTTACAAGGGCTTCTTTTTTTTCTTTAGGTATTCCTTTGGATAACAGGGGTAACCAACGTTGGGCTAGGTCCTGTTGGATTTTTTCTCCGTATGTGGGTATGTCATCCGCCGAATCGCCTAACGCCGCTAAAAACTCCGCGTCTAGCTCAGCGGGAGGTTCCTCGGGCGAGGCTTCGGGTTGTTGAGGCGTCAAATCTGTTGGTTGCGCCTCTACTCCGGGTAAATCATCCGGGTCGTTCACGTTGTCTTCGATAATTTGTTGATCATTATCTAAAATATTTATGAATTATTAATTTTTGAGGGTAGGTATATGAAATAAAAAAATCCATAATCATAACATAATCAATAATCAGCGTGCGCTCACGGCCAAAGCTGATAAAATTAATTATTATGAAGACTATTATGAAGACTGTTACGTGTATGATATCTCACATTTATGTCTCCGTTAGCATTTTCGCAACGAGACGAAACACCCTCGTGTTGTCTCACGGACAATCCCCTGGGTAGATAATACCATCGTGTTGTCTCACGGACAACCCCCCGGCAAATAAGAGCTCTCGTGTTGACTCACGGTCAACCCCCAAGCATGTAACAAACACGTAATAACCTACCTTGAATATTTAAAGAAAAAAAATTACATACCTGATTGTTCGGAATCCGAATCGGAATAAATAATAAGACGTCGTCTTTTCCTTGGTGGTCCTTGCTCATCAGAACCCCTTCGCGACATTATAATTATAGTTTTATACTATCAGTATTAAATTCTATTTTTATATTCAAAGAACCAGTGCGTTCGTTGCCGCGCACAATAAAAGAATGACGATCTCAACTGAGGCGCGCTCCGGAGTAGGCAAGAGGGCGCCACTGACAGGTTTTATCAAGAACTGGTCAAAACAGTGTCTTTTAAATTATGTGCGTAGTTGCCAGTAGAATAAAAGTACTACATTGTTGTTTATTTATATCGAAGAATGAAGCTACGAAATATAATCGACTTTTATTTATTATATGCGTGGTAGGTAAGCTACAGATTTCTGAAGCTTAAAAAATTGTTTTTTTCGTGCCTACTGCGGGGATCGCAACGGCAAACTAAACCCAAGTGATGATTTTTTTCGACTTGGCCGGGGGCTCAGGGGGCTGTCATGCTCTTAAGGGAGTTTTTCTTGGCTAGAAACAAAACTTCAAGTTTTTTTTAGTTTTCATCCATTTTCCATTGGGCAGTTGGCGTTGAAAATTGGGCAGTTGGCACTCTCACCACAAATGAATTGAAGGTCACATTGGTTTATTAAGAAACATTAAATATCCAACATACTATGCTACATTCATTTAATATCCAATCCCATATCTCCTACCAAATAGAGACATTAAAATAAAATTACGTAAATACCAGAGGCGTGGCGTCGTTCAAAATTAATTTTCGCTTAGTTTTTTTTAGCAGCAATAGAGAATGGAGTTCAATGGGCAGTGGGAATCAGGTTATATGGACGCCATGCCACTGGTAAATACATATATGTACATAAATATCTGAACACTACTCTTATTGACTGGGCGTTACAGTACATGTTCAGATATTTATGAACGCCTTATATGCCGCGATATATCTGATGGCGACTGTACATATATGTTACTGGGACTGCAGCCAGAATACCCATGGATTGGTTTTCAAATTACCATGACCTGCCGTGGCCTATCAGCCAGTCAGACGAGAATGCACCTACAGCCCAATGGAATGATGATGTCTGGGACCCTTCATTTGACATTTCAAAAATATACCTTTTGATGGCGTATGTCAGAAGTATATAGTATCACTGATACTGTATCAGGTAATATATAAACTCATCAACTCACAAATGAACAGCTGTAATAGTTCACAATTTGTTCAACAGTTACAACATGAGATTTCATGAAACACACTTCAGTTCTTTGGTAACTCAATACTATACTAGAAAGGTAGAGCACTGGACTAGATTTTGTTTCACATACTGCTATACCATGCCCACCCTAGAGGCAACCTCTGCCAGCTTGCTGTATGCAGCCTGAGGCTTGCGTTTAAATGTCACATATGTGTATAAAAGACTCGCCAAAACACTAATATTTAAACCTACAAAGTTAAGCCACGAGAACACATAGTCCCCACCTATAACCATACCTAGGTACGTAACAAAGATGTTCTTAAGGCAACCTATGATTGTAGTTGTCAAGGCACTATTATATTGAGTACACAGCATCACACTGTATGATAGAACAAATCCCATAACACAGGACATTAGGAACTGGTTTAGAAATAGTATATCATTCCAATGCTCATAGTTAATTGAAGCATGGAAATCACCACTATGCCACGCGGCCAGAGCGGCCGGCACGATCATGAATAGAGCATTGTAATACATGAGCCCATACTTCCCGAGCTCTTTGGAGTCTAGCTTCTTCTTCATGAACACTCCGTTCGCTGCAGTGAAACTGTCATTGAGCAGGACGAGTGTGTAGCCTTGCCAGGAGAACGAGACGTCATCCGCAGCCGCCAACAACGCGCCACCTACCATGGCCAGGACGCTACCTTGGACTGGCCATGATGCTCTGATTCTGAGTATGAATCTTTCCAGGACCATGGTCATGAGGATGCTGAAGCGGCGCAGCGCGGTGAACATGGGCAGGCTGAGCTCCTTCGTGCCGCCCAGGCCGGTGGCCATGTTGCCGAGGTAGATGACGGGCAGCGGCCAGATGCGGCGCGCGACGCCCATGTCCAGTGGCGGGAACTGCACGAGCCGCGCGCGCCGGCCCGCCCGCAGCACCGCCAGCGTCGCCAGCATCTGCCCGAGCCCCAGCACCTGGTACGATGGGAACGCGTACGTCGTCAGCACGGTCTTGTTGACCACCGTGATCATAAGGGACGCGAGCGCGTAGAAAGCGGCGCTCAGCGCCCGCTTCAACTGCGAGCGGTCGCCCTCCGCGTCCTCCTGCCTGTGCCCGGGCATCGCGATGCGATTACGAATTAACACTATACACTAACACTTTTGACTCATTGTCACGGCGTCGGTATTACTTGGGCAGTAATTGCGCGGGTTTCTCTCATGATAAGGGGTTGACCTCAGATGAGGGTTGAGGGCTAATAAAACCTTACGCATGCTGTGTGGCCGGCTGCAACTACGTTTTTTTCTCAAGAAGGTTATCATTGAATCCTTTTCTTTTAAGTAAGAGTAAGAAAGTATTTGACGAAGACGAGACGGACTTCATAAATTTTATACAGTCTTGACTTGACATATTTTTTTTTTACAAAATTTACAACTAGTATGTTTCCATTACCAGATATTCCACAAACAGTACATCTTCTTATGTATTATTAGTATTCTAGAATTCTAGATATGCACAAGTAATTTATGACGCTAACTTATATTTTTATCTAACTGACTTTTGTTGTGATTGTTTGTGATAAATACTAACCCTACTACTCACGAAGTTGGCCGAGGTTGGGCGAATATGATAGTGTGGAGGGGCGCTTCACTGCGGAAATACTTCGGCCATACTTCGGCCACAGACCACGCGAGTAGTGTGGCTCTACACTACGCAATAATATTTCTTATTAATAGCAAGGAAGATAAAAGGTATGTATAATCCTTGTTAATAGTGAAAGGAAAAAAGCACGAGAATATATCCGATTTCATCGGCCAACCGCGGTAAAGAATGTTATAATTACTGATCAGATCGGCCAACATTTTTGTTTGATAATGGATTTGTAAAAAAAACTTAAATTATATACCTAACCTGTGGTGCGTTGGCATGACGACGGTCAATCAGCTGATATCTAACTGTCATATATCTGTCATTTCGTCTATTTGTTAGAAGAATTTCTTCGCCCTTGTTTACTGTTTTATTAGTGAATTTGAAGTAATTTACAAGTTTCTATAACTGTTAAACAATTAATCATACGATATCGAATTATCATAGGTTGGTTTTTGATGTTTTATGGGCTGCATTTTAGAGATTATTTCTGGGTATGTATTTTGTTTACGCCGTGTGGCCGTGTGTGACCTGCAGTATTGCACATTTAATAATAATCCGTCTAATTCAACCTTTTGAGCGTCAAAAACGGAAAATTACTGGCGCCAACGTCGCCTAATGTCCAAATTTGAATCATAATAACTTTGTAATTCAAACCGCTAAAATACTTGTTGATATTGGGGAACTACTTTTTTTTGCTGTGCCGTCAGCGGCACGGTTAGTTGCTTCACCGCTTGGCATTCAAAAGCTTATTCATTGAACCAAACTTGTCTTGTGTATGTTTATATTGTTCATTGCCTAGAGGTAATTGGAAATACTGTAATCCTATGTGCACCCTCAACATTAATAAATATATAGACTTGCACTTACAGTGATGTGATAAAAGACCTCAAAGAAGCTCAAATTAATATCAACGCTGCACTAAATCGTGCTCAGTAGAGGATGCATATGAGGAGGACGACCATCAAGTAAATAAGATTAGTGGACTAGGAGAGAGGTCGAATATTGCTCAACTCATTGTCAGGAACACTCCTTTAATATGTCTGAGAGTCAAAAAAAGTTTCAAAGTAATACTTATTTATTTATTTTTTAACAATACTATTCTTATTTAAGAATAGCAACTTTATAGCCATGCATCATAGGTGAAAGTTGTGTAACATTCTAATTGGTGTCACTGCAAATATTTCCGTATTATTTTCATCAGACAGTGACCTTTGAGCGATGGAGGACGGCGACCCCGACAGCCGGCTGCTGCAAGCGGTGCGCGTGAAGGAGGAGCCCCAGTATGTGTACCCCGAGCAAGGCGAGTGCTGACATTGTCTGTCATTATCATAATCATACTAGTTGCGCCCTGTGCCCTGCGTATATAAAGTAGCCTATGTGTGAATCCAGGGTGTCAAGTACCGCCATACCAAATTTATTTGCTTAGAAGTATCAAACATAGGTACAAAGACACTCAAGGCAAAGATGTCTCAACTCGGTACTCGCAGCGTCACCGCAGTGCGATGTGTTTGTGACAGCGATAGCGCGACTGATGATCGAATGGAAGAGAGTGATAGAAGGACGTTAGCATGGATTTGTGTTTGTGTTAGTTTTAAATATTAGTGTTAGCCTAGATTAAGAATCGATGTAACGCAATGGAGAAATCTGTAATGTTACTCATTTAATGGTTCTAAATAAATAAATAAATAAATAAATAAATAAATGTGTTAATCCAGGGTGTCAGCTACCTTCATACCAAAATTTATCAAAATTGGTCCAGCCGGTTGAGCGTGAATAAATAAAAAACATACAAACACACTCACACTTTCGCCTTATAATATTAGAGTGATGTACATCGGTGTTTTTTTTTTTTTTCGCAGTGTTCATCGAGATAGAAGTGGAGCCGGTGTCGTGCGCGGCGGAGTGCGCGCGCGTTAAGGTGGAGCCGGAGTGGGACAGCGCGAGCGCGAGCGAGAGGGAGGATGCGCCCGCGCACGCGGCCGGGCCTCCGCCGCCGCGCCGCGCCGCGACAGGAAGTTAGTCAAAAATATTCATATTGACACAAAGGATCTTTTCTCAAACATGCAATGAAATATTGTCTTTACGTTCCTTATAATAAGCTCGGAAGTATCGCTTTTTGGGCGCAACAACTCGAGAGGACTGTAAAGGGATTTCATACTGCTTTTCAGGCCTAGGCCTGCAAAGTAACTTTTTTTTGTTTTCAACAACAAGGTCATTCACACAGCTGGCTGGTTTGACAAAAAGCAGGTTTTGTTTTTAAAGGTTGGTTGTTAGACTAAAAGGTCCTATTTGTCAATTAATAAAATGTTGTTCTTTGAAGTATATTCTTTTATTTCATTGTATGTTTGAGAAAAGCACTATACATGCCTCGTCGTGAAAACGGATTCCCGGCCTCGTATCACTATCCGGTATATACCTACTTGGCCGGAAATCCTCATTTTCCCGGCCTCTGATGTAATGTACTATTTTCTACATCTTTACATGTGATACATAAGTCTTTGTTAGAAAAGTCATTTTGAGACACAACTCGGAAATAGGTGGACCAAATAAGCTACATTAAAAAATATTCCTAGTAGTTCGAGAAAACGTAAAAGCTTAATTTTACTTTCTTGCGCGTAGAAACAACGTTACACTGCGGAGGGTGAGATACAAGGAGAACCATTTTTTTAAGTTATCTTTATTAATTAGAAAGGGGTTTTGTCACACAGTGACTATGTCACCCCCGTTGTCATAAGGAGAACCATATTTATATATATTTATCCAAAAGTGTCAATTGAAATAAAGCTTTAAATTGGTGGCGTTACTGTGGCAGATTGTAGTTACGTTCATTAGAGACGGTTTGTTTATACAGTTGTAATTAGTCATCATGAAGTGAATTATACGTTTCTCCTGTATGTACTTAAAATGACTATGTATAGGAACTACTCTGGTCACTTGTCCGCCGCCACGGCCATCGGTTCTACGATCAATGTGCCTCGCCCACTGCCACTTAAGTTTTGCGACTGTCCGAGCTACTCGTATTATTATAACAAAACGCGTTCAAAAAGGTGTTTATTTAATTACCTCGACGATGCAGACGTGATTTCACGTCCACGGCCCTTCGAGACCACGACCTCGACCCGCGACCTCCAGACTCGCGAACGTCAATAAAGACATTAAGAGGCCTTATTACTCCTTTTAATTTTTTTTTTCATATTATGACAAATATGTTGATAATTTCCATCAAATTTTTGAAGTGTATAATACTTTTCCCCGAGTTCTAGGTAGTAACATAGCTATTTCATGCTTTCATTGTTTGCAGTCGAAAATAAATTGAAAAAACTAATTTTCATCGTAAATTTTGTCAATTTCGAGTAGTTTTTGAAACAAAAATTATCAATGAAAAATTCAAACTGTAGGTATCAAATATATACCAATAAATCCTAATAGCCCAGTTCTAGGTAGTAACATCAATAATATGTTAAGAAACATGTTTTATCGTTGAGAAAAATGCCTAAATAATCAGCATTTTAAAAGAAATAAGGCCTCTTAAGTTTCCCGTTTTGATATAATAATGTATGAAAGTAGTCTAATTTTAAATGAATACGTATATGTGCTATTTTTTTACTTTATTGTCCCAGCTTTGAATGAAGCCAGCCTGCCCAGCGGGCCCCGCGTATCCACACAGATCACAAACAAACCGAAGAAAACTAGAAAAAACGATGTCCTCAGCCGCGAGCCTACAGCGAGAGAGCCCGTCACCTGCGACACGTGCCACAAACAGTTCTCGAGACAGAGAAACCTTAACATGCACAAAAGGATTCACACCGGGGAGAAACCGTATAGCTGTGACATTTGCAAGAAGCAGTTCCGAGATTGGAGCAACTACAAGAACCACGAGCGGATCCACACCGGGGACAAGCCGTACGCGTGCGAGATATGTGCGCGGGAGTTCGCGAATTGGAGCAACTTGAGGAACCACCAACTAGGTATTCTATGATACCGTATGTGATTACAGTGGGAATAAATTATTCATAAATATTATATCATTAAAAATACTAAATACACATCGAAAAATAAACGAAACCGAACAACCACTAACTTTTGGATATCATCAGACATTATATTATTTTTTTGTACTCTAGTACTTTTTTCTGTCATTTATATAGTTACTTACTCTAATATAAAGACATAAATTATGAAAGTTTGTAAAAGTATATACTCTATTGCCCAAAAAAACACTGCTAAGCGAGCATTCACACAATTTGCAATTAAAAAAAAATCTTATTGTACTAAGGCATTGCTGCCAACTTAAAAAAAAAGTTTTATCTTCAGTGCATGTATGTTTAGTATAGTGAACGTATACCTTTATGTATAAGTTCATATTTTTTTGACAGATGGACGTCAATAAAAAAAATGTTTATCAGACTATATTTTTTTTTAATTTTGTTGATTCCGAGCGGGAACATGTAATTATTTTCTTTGTCGTTTATTTAAAAAAAAATATATATATATAATTTATTTGCCAGTAATGGGTTACATACATTTTAACAGTTTTACCTGTGACCTTCACACTAGGCTAGGCCTGTCTCGTGGGGTCAAGAATCACGTTACCACATCGAGATAATAAAACCCTACGCTGTTTAAATTTCTATAGTAATTAAATCAAATGGTACTTGGATTAAGATTAAGTTAAAAGATAAACATGAACATATGCAAAACTGCCTAATTAAACAGATTGTAATACTCTTATATTTAAAATTTGTAATTCTACAGGTTTGTGAATAATATAATATCACTTTTGAGTATCTCATTTTTGCATTTTATTTATGTAATGTGGAGTCGTAGAAAAAATATTGTATGCAACGTTGTATAAGTAGGTCAAAAAACGCTCGTGGCATCTTTCTTACGATGTTCGCTGCGCTCACATCATAACCCATGCCACTCGCGTTTTTTGCCCCCTCTTATACAATGGTTGCATAATATACTATAATCAGACAAAAACATAATAATGAATTCTTTAGTTTGAAAAATATTACATTAAAAAAACAAGGTCTGATACTCCGGCTGCTTGCTCACGTACTTTACGTCGAGCAGGCGCGACCGACCCGACCGCAGCTCATGACTGAAAATCGCGTATCGGGGTGGATTCGCGAATTTTACTCAAAAACATGTTCCCGGTGTTTTGAAAATGACACATTACATTATCGTTATGTTTCATTTTCAAAACACCGTATTAAAAAAATATTTTTAACAAAAAAAAGAACCGACTTCAGTAAAACTAAAAAACCAAAAATAACCCGTTCAAGTACAGATTACATTTGACTCACCCTTCGAAGTCGATTCCAAACCACTCAGTTCTTATATTTATAGTTATATTATAGTTTACGCGAGGTTTGGCACCGACTTCGAAGGGTGAGTCAAATGTAATCTGTACTTGAACGGGTTATTTTTGGTTTTTTAGTTTTACTGAAGTCGGTTATTTTTTTTGTTAATTTTTTTTTTCTTTTTAGTGATTCATATAAAAGTTCTAGTGGCCATCTGTGGTGTTCATCATCAGTTTTTCCTTACACCAAATCCTATTTACTGAATGTAAATTCTTGACTTTATCAATAAATTACCGAAAGCGCCGTACATGTCCCTATAACATTTGAAGAGTTCCCTCGATTTCTCCAAGATTCCATCATCAGATCCCGACTTAGTGCCAACGGGACCAACTCGGAGTTATACCCTTTTCGATTAAAAAAAAAATTTAAAATCGGTTCACGGTTCTCGGAGATAAAACATAACAGTAACATACATACAATTTTTTTTTTATTTCGAACTGAGAACCTCCTCCTTTTTTGAAGTCGGTTAAAAATTAGTTACCCGAGAGTCGAGAGCCTCAATGTGTTGTGTGTCGCAGTGCACTCGGGGCTGCGGCCGCACGCGTGCGAGGTGTGCGCGCGCCGCTTCGCGCGCTCCAGCAACCTCAAGAAGCACCGCCACATCCACACCGGCCTCAAGCCGTACCAGTGCGACGTCTGCGAGCGCAGGTATACAGGGTGTGTAGTGCGCTCGGGGCTGCGGCCGCACGCGTGCGAGGTGTGCGCGCGCCGCTTCGCGCGCTCCAGCAACCTCAAGAAGCACCGCCACATCCACACCGGCCTCAAGCCGTACCAGTGCGACGTCTGCGAGCGCAGGTATACAGGGTGTGTAGTGCGCTCGGGGCTGCGGCCGCACGCGTGCGAGGTGTGCGCGCGCCGCTTCGCGCGCTCCAGCAACCTCAAGAAGCACCGCCACATCCACACCGGCCTCAAGCCGTACCAGTGCGACGTCTGCGAGCGCAGGTATACAGGGTGTGTAGTGCGCTCGGGGCTGCGGCCGCACGCGTGCGAGGTGTGCGCGCGCCGCTTCGCGCGCTCCAGCAACCTCAAGAAGCACCGCCACATCCACACCGGCCTCAAGCCGTACCAGTGCGACGTCTGCGAGCGCAGGTATACAGGGTGTGTAGTGCGCTCGGGGCTGCGGCCGCACGCGTGCGAGGTGTGCGCGCGCCGCTTCGCGCGCTCCAGCAACCTCAAGAAGCACCGCCACATCCACACCGGCCTCAAGCCGTACCAGTGCGACGTCTGCGAGCGCAGGTATACAGGGTGTGCAGTGCGCTCGGGGCTGCGGCCACACGCGTGCGAGGTGTGCGCGCGCCGCTTCGCACGCTTCAGCACAGGTATATACAAATGTATGGCTTCTGTCTAGGAATGCCATCTCTAAATTCGCCGAACTTCGGACAAAGACGTAAAAACCCTGGACATTTGGCGTTAAGCGCATTTTTTCCCCGAACGTGTCCGAATATAATACTATTAAAAATGAATCGCTTTATTCATATTTTTATTCACACAAAAAGTGTCCTAGTTTTCCCCGAACACTTTTTAAAACCCCCCGACCCCGGATGGCCTCCAAACTAAGACAAATCCGGGGAAACCCGGATAGATAGCAGCTCTACTACACGTTTTCGGAATAAAAGGTAACCTACGTGTTGGTCGTCAGCTACCTTCATACCAAAATTTATCAAAATTATAGTCATCAATCAACATAATAGAAGTTTCTATCTATCACACTAACGTTTTAAAGGCGAAAGTTTGTGAGTGTGTTTGTGTGTATGTTTGTTACTTCTCACGCTCGAACGGACCAATTTTGATAAATTTTAGTATGAAAGTAGCTGTCACCCTGGATTAACAGGTAGGTTACTTTTTATCCCTAAAACGTGTAGTGTTCCCGTGGGATGAGCGGCGAACAACGCGCCACGCGGCTAGTACTCGTTATTCTTGGAATAAAAGTTTGGTTAACTCCAAACTAAATGGGACAAGTATAACGAATAGAGTGAACAGTGACATTCCATGCGTGCAGGTTCACGGAGTCGTCGCACCTGAGCCGGCACCGGCGCACGCACAGCGGCGCGCGCCCCTCCAGCTGTTCACACAGTGCCAGCTCGCTCCGGCAGCACCAGCGCCTGCACCCGGCGTGAGACAGCACCTCCAGTGCGGCGCCTGCCCCCAGCTGTTCACACAGTGCCAGCTCGCTCCGGCAGCACCAGCGCCTGCACCCGGCGTGAGACAGTACCTCCAGTGCTCGCCTGCCTCCAGCTGTTCACACAGTGCCAGCTCGCTCCGGCAGCACCAGCGCCTGCACCCGGCGTGAGACAGTACCTCCAGTGCTCGCCTGCCTCCAGCTGTTCACACAGCGCCAGCTCGCTCCGGCAGCACCAGCGCCTGCACCCGGCGTGAGACAGCACCTCCAGTGCGGCGCCTGCCCCCAGCTGTTCACACAGTGCCAGCTCGCTCCGGCAGCACCAGCGCCTGCAGCCGGCGTGAGACAGTACCTCCAGTGCTCGCCTGCCTCCAGCTGTTCACACAGCGCCAGCTCGCTCCGGCAGCACCAGCGCCTGCACCCGGCGTGAGACAGTACCTCCAGTGCTCGCCTGCCTCCAGCTGTTCACACAGCGCCAGCTCGCTCCGGCAGCACCAGCGCCTGCACCCGGCGTGAGACAGTACCTCCAGTGCTCGCCTGCCTCCAGCTGTTCACACAGTGCCAGCTCGCTCCGGCAGCACCAGCGCCTGCACCCGGCGTGAGACAGTACCTCCAGTGCTCGCCTGCCTCCAGCTGTTCACACAGCGCCAGCTCGCTCCGGCAGCACCAGCGCCTGCACCCGGCGTGAGACAGCACCTCCAGTGCGGCGCCTGCCCCCAGCTGTTCACACAGTGCCAGCTCGCTCCGGCAGCACCAGCGCCTGCAGCCGGCGTGAGACAGTACCTCCAGTGCTCGCCTGCCTCCAGCTGTTCACACAGCGCCAGCTCGCTCCGGCAGCACCAGCGCCTGCACCCGGCGTGAGACAGTACCTCCAGTGCTCGCCTGCCTCCAGCTGTTCACACAGCGCCAGCTCGCTCCGGCAGCACCAGCGCCTGCACCCGGCGTGAGACAGTACCTCCAGTGCTCGCCTGCCTCCAGCTGTTCACACAGTGCCAGCTCGCTCCGGCAGCACCAGCGCCTGCACCCGGCGTGAGACAGTACCTCCAGTGCTCGCCTGCCTCCAGCTGTTCACACAGCGCCAGCTCGCTCCGGCAGCACCAGCGCCTGCACCCGGCGTGAGACAGTACCTCCAGTGCTCGCCTGCCTCCAGCTGTTCACACAGCGCCAGCTCGCTCCGGCAGCACCAGCGCCTGCACCCGGCGTGAGACAGTACCTCCAGTGCTCGCCTGCCTCCAGCTGTTCACACAGTGCCAGCTCGCTCCGGCAGCACCAGCGCCTGCACCCGGCGTGAGACAGTACCTCCAGTGCTCGCCTGCCTCCAGCTGTTCACACAGTGCCAGCTCGCTCCGGCAGCAGCAGCGCCTGCACCCGGCGTGAGACAGTACCTCCAGTGCTCGCCTGCCTCCAGCTGTTCACACAGCGCCAGCTCGCTCCGGCAGCACCAGCGCCTGCACCCGGCGTGAGACAGTACCTCCAGTGCTCGCCTGCCTCCAGCTGTTCACACAGCGCCAGCTCGCTCCGGCAGCACCAGCGCCTGCACCCGGCGTGAGACAGTACCTCCAGTGCTCGCCTGCCTCCAGCTGTTCACACAGTGCCAGCTCGCTCCGGCAGCACCAGCGCCTGCACCCGGCGTGAGACAGTACCTCCAGTGCTCGCCTGCCTCCAGCTGTTCACACAGTGCCAGCTCGCTCCGGCAGCACCAGCGCCTGCACCCGGCGTGAGACAGTACCTCCAGTGCTCGCCTGCCTCCAGCTGTTCACACAGCGCCAGCTCGCTCCGGCAGCACCAGCGCCTGCACCCGGCGTGAGACAGTACCTCCAGTGCTCGCCTGCCTCCAGCTGTTCACACAGTGCCAGCTCGCTCCGGCAGCACCAGCGCCTGCACCCGGCGTGAGACAGTACCTCCAGTGCTCGCCTGCCTCCAGCTGTTCACACAGTGCCAGCTCGCTCCGGCAGCACCAGCGCCTGCACCCGGCGTGAGACAGTACCTCCAGTGCTCGCCTGCCTCCAGCTGTTCACACAGTGCCAGCTCGCTCCGGCAGCACCAGCGCCTGCACCCGGCGTGAGACAGTACCTCCAGTGCTCGCCTGCCTCCAGCTGTTCACACAGTGCCAGCTCGCTCCGGCAGCACCAGCGCCTGCACCCGGCGTGAGACAGTACCTCCAGTGCTCGCCTGCCTCCAGCTGTTCACACAGTGCCAGCTCGCTCCGGCAGCACCAGCGCCTGCACCCGGCGTGAGACAGTACCTCCAGTGCTCGCCTGCCTCCAGCTGTTCACGCGCGCCACGTGCGTGCTGTGCATCGCTTGAGGCCCAGCGGCGACTCACGCGGCCAGCGGCAGCCGTGGGCGGCGAGCGGCAAAAACAAAAACATAACGATGTATGAAGCACGCCATGAGCCGCCGCGCGCGTTGTATCGGCAACTAGGGAACTCGCCACGACTGCAGCGCGGCGGCGCGGGCGGCGCGCGGTGTGCGTGGCACGCTTACGCCCTTAATTTAAGTATTTAAAAAAGCATCTATTGCAGACACTTAAGTTATTTGTATTGTCTTTATTAATTTATTAGGAACTGTACATTTGTCTTACTGCTAAAACAATGTCACACAAAACCTGTGGCTGGTTTGATTGTAGGATCTCTTTAGGGAATCTCTGTTTTAGGTACATGGGTATATAGCTTATTTTAGGGACATAGCATTACCACTATATTGTTTTTTTTTTGGTTTGGTTCTCGTCTTACTTCCACCGGTAAACGATTGATAAAGTTTTTTCAAATTCAAAGTGACACAAGTTTTCATTTAGCAATAAAAATACCTACCTTTTTTATTATTAATATTATTATATGTATAGAGCATTCCACCTTAAGACTATGGTGATTGGTGCTGTCGTCGCGACTTGCAGTTAGTTTTGCAGGGTAATATGCTTGGATGCAGAGTTGTATACTTGAATTACTGAATAAGGCCGAAGTCATGACATATGTCCGTTAGGGTTGAAACTGCATGCCCTGCTGCTCTGTTCAAGTTAAAACTTGATTTCCCCACCAAACTCCGCATTCTAGAGACCGCTGGAGGCCGACTATCTGAACTCCAACTGCATCCGCACATATTGCAGGGCATGCAGTTTCAACCCTAACGGATACGGCCGGAAAGGAATAAGAAAAAAAAAATAGGAATAAGACGGGGAAGCGTATTTTTGTTTAGGGCAGAAGCAGAGTGACTGCACGACAGCTATATTTTATAGAGGAACACACCGTGTTGAGAATCGATAGGTTTTGCCCACTGGCCACACAATCAGTTAGTTCATTTTTCTGTCACGGCGCTGCGAACGCGCGCGCTGTCGCCAGCGGACGCGAGTTGGTAATATTGGTTTTTAACGTAACGGCTCTTGAACATTATAACCTCCGTGGTTTGGGAGATATTTTGGAAGTTTTACGCTTTAACGGAAAGTGTTGAGATACGGCACAATTCCTTGTACGGTGGGCTGCTTCGGGCGCCCCAAGGATTGTTATTTAGAGTGATATAAGGACTACTACAGTGTAACTGTGTTTGGCGTGTTTGCTGACGAGATCGGGGCGGCGGCGGCGCAGACCGGGACGTCGTTTATTGGTGCAAGTAAACATACATACACTTTACACAAAACAGAAACACAACCTTGCAGCCAGGAAGATATTCGGCTGAACTCCAGGTTAGCAACATAGATTAAGTTAGGTTTAAGTACATAGGACGCGTATCGCGTTCCATTGTTTCGCGCTAGGCAAGATTGCTTTGATAATTTGTTCTTACATGGGCCCGGGATAAATTCAATTTGTGTCTGGCGCAAACAAATTTTGGTAGCAGAGCGTGGTTCATATCCACAGAAAAGATATTTGTTTCATTTACGTTCGGATAAGTAATTTAGTTAGCATCAAAGTCATAATTGAAATTTGAGGGTGGATTGCGCTTGGTTCGCATTCCAATCTATTAACGTTAAGTTGCATTTGCGTAATTAAGACTAACTAAATTATAAGAATATTAGTTATAACTTTCAATTGAAATGTTAGTTGAGTGAATAAAGTAAATATAGTTTCGTTTCGATACGGAGAAACGTATTAATAAGTAATTCATAATTGGGGTTCCGCTGAACTATTATTCACTCAAAATACATTTAATTTAAAATAAATTTAGTGTTGTTTGCCGTTGCGTAATATATTGGTGTTGGGTGAATAACTTTGAAGTTGTCGCGTTTGGTACGAAAAATAAAAACGGATTGTTATTGTCTAAAATCGGGGTTCCACGGACAAAATTATTCACCCAAATTTATTAATTTATTTTTAAAAATTTATTTTATTGATCCGCGTTATCGAGGTTGGTACCATGGCTCCCTCAGTAGTTAAAACGGTCGCGTCAAGGGTCGAATCGGAATTAAGATAGTTTTCATTAGTCGTTACGTTAATTGGTCGTACGGATCGCGAGGACGCATTATTGTCACGCGCGCGACAGGTAGATGAAAGATATGACGCGGTATTGAAATTGCATGCCGAATATTTGGCCCGTATTGACGAAGAGGAGACCGGGGAAAGTCGGACCCAAGCTGTTGAAGTGGTGCAACGCAATGTAGACCAGTGCGGTGATATGGTGATGAGTATCATCCAAGCGGCAGCGGATATCGAGCGCGCCCGAAAAGGGGATGTTGGGGTAAGGCGTGCACCCAGTGGTGTGGCACTAATGGCGCCGTTGCCACCAGTGAATGTCCCGGAATTTGGTGGTGAATATGCCGACTGGCCGAGGTTTCGCGACATTTTTAACAGCGTGGTGCACTCGCGCACGGATTTGACCCCCGCGTATAAAATGGCGCAGTTGATGGGGAGATTACGCGGTGAGCCTCACGATATTTTGACTCATTTGGAGATTACGGATTCCAGTTACGAGACGGCATGGGGCCTATTAATTGACCGATATGATAATCGGCGATTAATTATTGATGGGCTCATCGAAAAAATATTTAGTATATCGAAGGTCACTAATGTACACGAAATAAGGTCGAAAATCCTTAATCCCGTCATGGTGGCGGTGAATACGCTGGAGCGACTCAAGTTGTCACTAGGGGACAACAAGTACATTGTTGTGAACCGGGTTTTGCGCAAGTTACCTAGCGAGGTGGTGGCGCGGTTTGAGCAGTCACATGGGGGTGATTCATCGAGTCACCTCCCAACATTTGACGAATTGAGGGCGTTCCTGGAGGGTGAGTGCAGGCGGGCGGATTGCCAAGGGGCAACCACGCCGCAACCCCCCACGTCACCCCGGCGTACGGTTGGGCCCAAACCGGTGGAGCCCCGTCGGGGAGGACAGCGGTACAACGCCCTCCAATCGGAAGTGTGCCCCTTCTGCCGGAAGGGGGGACACGCGATCATCGCGTGCGCGGATTTTGGAGCACAGCGGGTGCAGAGGCGCAGGGGGGTGGTCAAGCAGCGAAACTTGTGCTTCCGCTGCCTAGGCGCACACTATGTGCGTGAATGCAGTAAGACCACCAACTGCCGAGTATGTGGAGGAGCCCATCATGAACTTCTCTGCCTGGCTGAGAGTGGGGAGCGGTACGGGGCCTCATCGGGAGGCCATCCTCCCTCTCCTACGCCAGCCTTGGGTGGACGGTCGCCCCCCCACCGGGGAGGGGGGTCACCCAGAGACCAGCGGTCGCCCCCTCCTCGGGGAGGGGGGTCATCGAGGACTCCGGAGTACCGCCGGATGCCGCAGTCTCCTCCGCGGGGGGGGGGATCGGCGCCGAGATTCGGGCGGGTGCCCGGAGATGACCCATGGGGAGTCGGGTTACGCGACTTACTCGGCCGCGCTGGGGGGCAGGTTGCCGCCCCCGAGTAGTCGCTTCTCCCCACCACTCGCAGAGCGCCCACGCTTGATGGCGCGTCCGCCGCAGATGGGACGGATGCCGATGGGCTATTACCAGCCGGCGCGCATGGCACCGATGGGTCGAGGGGTGTACTACCCGGGGTGGGACCCATACCTGGGCCAGGGGCCCTCTCCCCCTCCAGCAGAAGGGGAGGGAGGTGCCCCCTGCTAGCAATTAGCAGTCTGTTCATCCGTCGTGCCCACCCCACCAGTGACGGTATTATTACCGACGGCTAAGATTACCGTCAGGGGTACGGATGGACGGCCAGTGCCAGTGAGGTCACTCCTGGATTCGGGGGCACAAGGTTGTATCGTGTCCAGCCGCCTAGTGGCCAGGCTGGGCCTCAGGTTGGAGCCATCACGGGATGGCGCAATAGGTATAGGTGGCAATCAGGTGCCTCACATCAGGGGTCAGACGGACCTCCTGTTTGAGATGGGTGACTCGGCATCGATCACGCGGGTGAAGGCCACGGCTATTGTTTTAGATGAAGTGGTCGGGGTTCTTCCTTCGGTACGGTTACCGCCTGCGGTAACGAAGCTGACCAAGGGATTGGAGTTGGCCGACCCTCACTTCGCAATTCCCGGACGGGTGGACGTCTTACTTGGAACTGACGTCCTCGGGAAGCTGCTGCGGAGCGGTAAGCGGGAGCTGCAACCAAACGGGTTGGTGGCCGTGAGTACCGCAGGTGGGTACGCATTATTGGGCCCAGTACGGGGACCACAGGACGCAACGGATTATAGCAACATATACTACGGCAGCGTGTTATCGGAGGTCCTGCAAAGGTTCTGGGCAACAGAAGAGCCACCCACAGCTCCCAGGACAAGCCCACTGGACGAGGAGTGCGAGACATTTTATCAGTGCAACACGGTGCGCCTCCCTTCGGGCAGATTTATGACACGGCTGCCGTTCCTATCGACGCGACCTCCACTGGGGAGCTCCAGGGGCCTGGCTGAGAAACGGATGATGGCCATGGAAAGGCGCATGAAACGGGACTCCAACTTTCGGCGAAAGTATGTTGAGTTCATGCGTGAATATTTGGCTTTGGGTCACATGTCGGTATCCAGGGTAGACTGGCGTCGTGAGGAGCACTACGTATTGCCTCATCATGCAGTCCTGAAGACACCTGACTCCAAGATCAGGGTCGTGTTCGACGGGAGCGCGGCGACATCTAACGGGGTGTCTCTGAATCAATGCCTGCACGCTGGTCCTAAGTTGACCAGAGACATTGCAGACATTCTAACGGACTTCAGGAGACACCAAGTTGTCTTCGTTACGGATGTGAGGATGATGTTTCGCCAAACGAAGATCCATGCGGATGACCGTCGGTTCCAGCTGATATTGTGGCGAGAGAGCCCAGAAGAACCGATGATCACGTATGAGCTGAACACGAACACGTACGGATTAAAGCCCAGCCCGTATGTAGCGATGCGGACGCTACGAGAGCTGGCTGACCAGGAACGGCTGCGCTTCCCTCGCGCAGCTGCAGTCATCGACCGGGATGTCTACGTGGATGACATTTGTACGGGCACGGACAGCATTGAGCAAGCGCTCATCCTAAGGGACGAATTGGTGGCGCTCATGGCCTCCGGTGGCTATGAACTCAGGAAGTGGCTGTCAAACTGCCCAGAGGTGCTGGCAGGACTACCAGCTGAGCACCAACAAGACCCGCATTTGTTTGAGGACTCGGATAATCCTCATGCGTTGGCAATTTTGGGGGTCCAGTACCGACCGACTCAGGATGTCTTCACATACAATTGCGAGGCCGAATTGCTGTCGAAGACCTGGACCAAGCGATCAGTCCTTTCGACTATCGCACGAACGTTCGACCCAAATGGTTGGATCTCTCCGGTCACGTTCATGGCAAAGTTCTTCATGCAGAAGCTTTGGTTGGCCCAACTAGGCTGGGATGAGCAGCTCACGGACGAGCTGCTGCACGAGTGGACGGCATTCGTGACCACATTGCCGCAAATTAAAGAAATTGAGATCCCGCGCAAACTGCTCCCTCAGGCGGGAGCCAGGGTGACCCTGCATGGGTTCTGCGATGCTTCTGAGAAAGGGTACGCGGCCAAAATTGCTTTGATAAGCTTTTCCAAAATTTGTTTGCAATGTCTCTGGTCAACTTAGGACCAGCGTGCAGGCATTGATTCAGGGACACCCCGTTAGATGTCGCCGCGCTCCCGTCGAACACGACCCTGATCTTGGAGTCAGGTGTCTTCAGGACTGCATGATGAGGCAATACGTAGTGCTCCTCACGACGCCAGTCTACCCTGGATACCGACATGTGACCCAAAGCCAAATATTCACGCATGAACTCAACATACTTTCGCCGAAAGTTGGAGTCCCGTTTCATGCGCCTTTCCATGGCCATCATCCGTTTCTCAGCCAGGCCCCTGGAGCTCCCCAGCGGTCTTATCTTATTCTTATGCTTTGATAATTTGTTCTTACATGGGCCCGGGATAAATTCAATTTGTGTCTGGCGCAAACACACCGACTGGCCGGTATCCATACAAGTTGCCGTTAAGTTGCAGTCAGTCTGTATCGGCCTTTAGAGGTGTTTTTGTTTGCAACCTATAACAATTGACATCCCGTTTCATCGATTATTATTATAATCTCACGTACAATATTTTTACGTGAGTTTTAATCGGTTTAGGTATAATAATGATTAGAGATGTAAAGTTTTAATAGATTATTATTGACAATTTCATAGAGTTCATCCTGAATCAATAATTAAAATTGCACTATACTATTCTTGTAAAAATATATTTTTATTTTAACCTTTGTCTTTAATTTGAAGTTGTTCCTTCCTTGCTGAGTTACATCAGCAGATGTACCGAGTCACAAGAGGGAAGGGACATCTTTTAAAGAAATCATAAATACAAAACAAATATTAGACAAGCTCACACAAACATTTGTTTATTCTGGTCTAAAACCTGTTGCGATGGTAAAAGCGTAGCATATTTCATGCAAAATACACAGATGTGATATTTTTTTACCGTTACTGTATGTACTGTAGTTGTGAAATAATGGAGCCAAAATGATGCAAGGTTCCTTCCATCACCCGCTACCAGAACTACTCGGAATCATCTGTGTTGTTCACACGGTATTGAAAGGAACCAAAAAAAAGTTTTTAACAAAAAAAGAACCGACTTCAGTAAAACTAAAAAGCCAACAATAACCCGTTCAAATACAGATTACATTTGACTCACCCTTCGAAGTCGATCCCAAACCACTCAGTTCTTATATTTATATATTATAGTTTACGCGAGGTTTGGCACCGACTTCGAAGGGTGAGTCAAATGTAATCTGTATTTGAACGGGTTATTGTTGGCTTTTTAGTTTTACTGAAGTCGGTTCTTTTTTTTGTTAAAAAATTTTTTTTTTGCTTTTTAGTGATTCGTATGTGTGTTCATCATCAGTTTCCTTACACCAAATCCTATTTACTGAATGTAAATTCTTGACTTTATCAATAAATTACCGAAAGCGCCGTACATGTCCCTATAACATTTTAAGAGTTCCCTCGATTTCTCCAAGATTCAAGATTCCATCATCAGATCCCAACTTAGTGCCAACGGGACCAACTCGGAGTTATACCCTATCGATTAAAAAAAAGAAATTGAAAATCGGTTCACGATTTTTGGAGATATCGAGTAACATACATAGAAAAAAAAATAATAAAATAGTTCGAATTGAGAACCTCCTCCTTTTTTGAAGTCGGTTAAAAAGACAGGTAATATTCGTCGTGTCACAGTCACAGTTCTGTTCGATCGTTACTGCAACAGGAAGTGTGTATCCAGTTCTGGATAAGGAATGTTCAACTCTATATTTGCATTAAAATTGCATCGCCAATTTTATACAGGACATTTGAGTATTTGTCTATGCTCTAAGATTGGGGTGTATCCCAAAGAGTATGTAATCACTACGTGTGTATCCGTCCATGATCCGTCCCGTAGCAGACAGCTCGGGTTTTGTCATCAAATTTGTACCGAATTAAATTTTAAGTGAATACCTAATCAAAGATAAGCTAAGATAGCAGTATTCGAACTCACCCAAAAGACGCTTTTTGTATTGCGGTACCACACTACTCGCGAAGTTGGCCGGGGTTGGGCGAATACGATAGTGTGGAGGGCACTTCACTGCGGAAACTCATGCTTCGGGCAACTTCGCCTCGGGTAACTTCGGTCAACTTCAACCCGTTCCAGACCTTCGATCCGATCCGATTTATCGAATAAAATCGGATAATGTGTAGTGTAATTGTTAGGAAATCGGATAATGTGTAGTGTAATTGGTAGGAAATTTCTTCCGATAAATCGGATCGATTGGAAGGTCTGGAACGGGTTTTCGCGAGTAGTGTGGCGCCCGAGGTACCTTGCTCGACACTTGACTTGACACCTGTCAGTTGACAATGACAATACAAAAATTACAAAGGCCAATGCAGTGTAAACACCCTTGCCGTGTTCTTTAATCGTATTTATATTATTGTTTTAAGTTTATTACAACTATGATAGATGACGCGGCTGATAATGCGTTGGACGCGCTATCGTCGTGCCAATGTTGCCTCCAACGCGGACAGCAGAGAAGCTTGAAAACGCCCTACATCCATCAGGGGAAAACAGAAACATATTCAGATATGCTGCAAGAATGCTTCGATATTCGGGTAAACAACGTTTCTCTTCATTTACCGCTTGTAGGAAAAGCTGAGGTGATGACTTTTTATGCTTTGTTATTTGGAAGAAATCGTAAACGGAATGGAAATATTTGTGCTAAAAATAACCCAAACCTATGTTTGAAACTAAATTGTGTTTGGTTCCTGTAAGGCGGGCTGTGTTCCCTCTGGATTGATAATGCATCTGGTGTTCTTAGAGCTGGTTTGTTTCTTGTTCAAGGGATAAGCTAAGATTGAATACTTATCTTGTTTGGAATAATAATGGGTATAATGTAATGATGTAATTTATTTCAAACACTGTAATATGCACACATTATCATAGGCCGTTTCGTCTGTTACAGACGATCGTGTGCAGTGCTATGGGAATCCTTTTATGTGACTGTGTAGTCCGTTGCGGGAGCGGCACGGTTGCCCGCACTTTCAACATATATAGTGTATGTCAGTTGTGGCTCATGCTGGTTTGGTTAGTTACATACACACATACACAAACAATTTTATATGAAAACTTTGAAAGGAATTTCCTTTTCTTTTATTGGACCTTTTACAATAAGTACAGTTTTACTTTATTTTAAACAATTACAGTTTTAAAACTAAGTATCTTATTACCTAGAGAAGGACACCGCATGCATTAATTACCACTAATAATTATAACTAAATATATATATATAGATATTTGAACTGAACTACTAATTTTGTTTTTGTTTTTGTGGAAAGATTCTACAATTTTTTTTTATATTAATATTTGTATTTTGTGCTTTAATCTCAATATCAGTATTTAAAAAAACCTTTATAGGAGTAAGTTCTGGTTTTATATTCCTATGAAGTCGCTATTCAATGATAAGCCACCGTAAATATACGATTTAATGTTCCAAAATAATACAATAATATGTATGGTTCATTGGTTTAGCTAAGTAATCCAACACAATAACATTTCTGTTTTTAACTTGCAGATAAATGTAGATAGTGGCAATACTGGTATCTGCTTGGTGTGCGTGGGGCGCCTGCGAGAGGCCAGCCGCTTCAAGCAGCAGGTGCAGCGCAGCCAGCGGGAGCTGCGCAGACGGCTGACCGGCTCAACAGGGATATTAGGTGAGCTGTGCTTCCAGGTTTATAACTATAAAACAAGACAAATTTAAACAGCAGGCATTTTGTAAGTGCTTAGCATGATCTTCATTTGTTTAAAGGTTACACTTTATTGAAAGAAGAATATTGTTGATAATAACAAAGATGTCCTCATGCTTAAACTAAAGTTAGACAGTAAGAAACACATATTTCCGTTTACGACATAGGATTCACCCTGTATATGTATTGTGTTGTGTTTGATTTTATAGACGGAGACCCTGCTTCAGCGGTGAAGTTGGAGACAGCTGACGAGGACAAGATTGGTGACCTGTCAGGTCAGTGCCAACATCTACACAAAGCAATATTTGCGTCAATCAACTTCTCTGTTGCTTACTGCCATGGTGATGTCCCCTGGGTTACTCTTTATAACTACGATTTTCGGCGGAAATATTCAACAAAAATGTTGTAATTGTAGTAGTTATAAGCCCATTCTTATTTAGAATATCTCTTGAAAATACCAATATTATAAATTATCAACACTTTTCTAAGAAGTTCAATCACCATTGTCTCCTGGGTGACGGGACAGAAAAGGTAACAACAAGAAAAAGTTGATCCACTCATTTATACTAAATCATATTGGTACAAAGATCGAAGCACAAAAAAAATGGTCTGTGTTTTAAAATGCCGACACCACGAACCAAACACTATACACATGTATTTTTTTTACTGATGTTTCATTAATGGAATATATTAACGAATACAACGCACAATAAATCAATATCGTTTATCCTAATACCATATATAAGTACTCTCTTAATACAGCTATCTACCTACTTGACACATATCTACAGAGTTCACATACGTACAGATACATGCGTGTCAGAACTGTAATATTGTTTCAGTATTCCTCGCGATATGTGAAGAACACGATGTCAAGTCCGAGCCCGAGGAGAGTGGCGAGGACGCGGAGAGCGACTACTCGCTGGGTGAGTACGGTGGCGCAGTCTGTAGCGCGCCGGCCTGCTGAGCCGGGGGTCCGGGGTCGATCCCGGCCGGGGCTAATATTCATGAAATAATTGAACTTTATGCTGCATCTAGGCCACAAGGGCAATTGTACATGTCTGAGTCTACCGGCATTTCACTAGAAACCACTGTTGAGAAGAAACGCTGAAAGAAACTTACTTAAAAAAAATAGTGCGTGGAGGCCCTCCGCGCGGAAGAAGTGAAACTTCGTAATGTGGAAATGAAAATAGAAAGGGGTAGAAATTGTAATTTCAAAAGAGAAAACCTAACAATCAATTGATATTCACAAGAGTATACGTATACGTATACTGTAAGTGTATACGTATTTCTGCTGTGTGTGCGCGCCGTATTAATAATGCGCGTTGTTACTTATATGTTTCATATACGGTGTCTATCTGTGAGTTCCTGTAATTGGCTCTGTAATTCTATTTAAGTTTTCCTTTTATATGTCATAATTAGCTGTTGGTTCTCCTTGAATAAATAAATAAAGAGACGTACCTTGACATAACCTTAAATCGTCGCATGCGTTGAACGTTTAACGCAACAGTGCTTTCCTACCCCCTCCACGGTAGCGTTAAACGTTTAACGCAACCTTGTTGGAAGTCGCATCAGAAGTTTCACTTCAAAAAGAAACAGTCAGCCATTTGTGTGATGATCCCGAATATTAGTTCCTCGGTCATAGATGTTATCTTTGTATGGTATATATATATTAAGTATATTATCGTCTAGTAACCATAGTACAAGCTTAGCTTAGTTTGGGACTAGGTCGATCTGTGTCAGATTGTACAACCTTAATACGAATATACCCTTATTATAGTAATTAGTTAGACGTCGTTGAATGGCGCGAGCTACTTAAAACACAATTGACAACATTTCATATTTCTAGCAGGTGGAAATTAATATAGAGATCGAAAGAGCTTTGCGTCGTGTTCCCCCCCAAAAAAAATGATTTTATTTGTCTGTATCAATATTTTTTTAGGGTTCCGTACCCAAAAACGGGACCCTATTACTGAGACTCCGCTGTCCGTCCGTCCGTCTGTCACCAGGCTGTATCTCAAGAACCGTGAGAGGTGATGTATTTCTATTGCCGCTATAAAAACAAATACTAAAAATAAAATAAAATAAATATGTAAGGGGGGCTCCCATACAAGAAACTTACAAATAATGGTACGGAACCCTTCGTACGCGAGTCCCACTCGCACTTGGCCGATATTTTTGATATTTAATTTTGTTATCCATTGCTGTAGAAGAACCCGCGCTGAAGCAGAAGTCGGAACGAGGCGAACACAATATTACGCGATAAATTATTACCATTAAGTAAATATTTACCATTAGCATTGTTACATTTTTTTATTATTATTATTAAATAATAGGAGGCAACTTCGTCCGCGTATTTTTTAGTAAAAAGTATCCTATAACCACCTTTGGATGTCCCTGTACCAAAATTGGTTATAATTTGTCCAGCCGTTTCGGCGTGATGAGAAGCCAAAAAATTATGACCAACAGATGGCGCCAGGCTGGCATGGCGCCGCGCGCCCATACACAACAAAAGAAAAGCTACTAACGCGCCTTTCTTGAAATCATGAGCCCTCTAACAAAGAAAACTGATTTTTAAAACACTCAATTTTTCTAAAGTATTGAAGTTAATTTTTTGTTGAATAAAGATAACTAATGAATCAAACATTTTCAATTTATTTTCTTTCCACAAAGTGCCATTATAAGCCAAATAATTCGTAATTACCAATTGGCCCAAACCAACTTTGATATAAAAAGAAAATAGGATAACTGAAATTCATATCATTAATGTTAGAATTTTTACTTGAGATATGTTATATACAGGCATCCGACTTCTGATAGCATAGTAGGATGTTAGAGAGTTATGGAGCCGATATATATTAATATTAAAAATATTAAAATGTAATTCATACTCATTCTCATTCATCTGTTTCATTCCAAACTGCCTGTATGGTTATTGCAGTTGATATTATAAATAAATTAAAATTACCACAATATTATAGTCCTAGATCTTATTATTATTATTATTATTTAAGAGTTTCACTCTTGTCGCTGCAGTTCTCTCCAGTTGTCTCCTAGATTTTACCAAACAATAAATGCATTTTCTAGTCAATACTAGATATTTGATCAATATAGAACCCAATTTACTCCAGAAAAATAAAAACTCGAAATTATTTACATAATCTGATATGATGAAAAAACAATGCCTATACAAATCGACTTTATCCATGACTGTAAAATTAAAATTGCAAATTAAATACACTTATGATTATCAGTATGAATTACATGACAGCCCCTTGCCAGTGAAGTTGTGGCAGGTCTGTTATAGGTAATAGACAATGATATTAAGCCAGATGAAATAGTTAATATTACGCGGAAAATTAGTTTTTTCAAATTATTTTCGATTGCACACAATGAAAGCATGAAATAGCTATGTTATTTACTACCTAGAACTCGGAGAAAAGTATTATTCACTTAAAAAAGTTGGTTGAAATTATCAGTATATTTGTCATAATATGAGAAAAATACATTTTAAAATGAATAAGGCCTCTTAATAAAGGCCTTGCACTAAACAATTTGTTTCTGTTTAACTATTAATTAATATTTAGTTAATGTAGTGTTCATGAACTGGTACTTATAAGTAGAATAATTGGGCATTTCAAGTTCATGCATGTTCCGTATTGTCGTGTTGCTTCAGATGAAGATGTCCCCGCCATGTCGGAGGCGAGCGAAGAGGACGGCACATCGCGTGAGTACACCCGTCTCACACGGGATGTCTTTGTTTCTGAACCTCAACCACATTTGGAAGAGAACCATCTTTATTTTTTTGGGTATCAACAGCAATACAATTCGTAACAATTGACAATGTAGTACTACCACAAAGCTAATAAGCTGTCCACAATAATACAATAAGTAGAACTAGTGACGAGAGAAATTAAACAGACACTGTGGTATGCTCGATCGGGGGAGTGCGCTTGTGTGCGTGTGTGTGTATGTGTGTGTATCTATGTGTATACGGAAAAGGGATATTGAACGAACTATGATCTAAAATAAGTATTAAAGACCGAATACGCTTCTTCAAATTCGATTTGGTACAGTCAAGTCAGTCAATACTGCTAAACAGTGTATTATCCGGGGTGAATCCTATGTCGAAAACAGAAATACACATAGTGTGTGCGGTCCCGCGGCGTCCCCGACAGGTTCCGGACATGACAGGAGACCGGCGCCGGTCCCCGACAGGTTCCGGACATGGCAGGAGACCGGCGCCGGTCCCCGACAGGTTCCGGACATGGCAGGAGACCGGCGCCGGTCCCCGACAGGTTCCGGACATGGCAGGAGACCGGCGCCGGTCCCCGACAGGTTCCGGACATGGCAGGAGACCGGCGCCGGTCCCCGACAGGTTCCGGACATGGCAGGAGACCGGCGCCGGTCCCCGACAGGTTCCGGACATGGCAGGAGACCGGCGCCGGTCCCCGACAGGTTCCGGACATGGCAGGAGACCGGCGCCGGTCCCCGACAGGTTCCGGACATGGCAGGAGACCGGCGCCGGTCCCCGACAGGTTCCGGACATGGCAGGAGACCGGCGCCGGTCCCCGACAGGTTCCGGACATGGCAGGAGACCGGCGCCGGTCCCCGACAGGTTCCGGACATGGCAGGAGACCGGCGCCGGTCCCCGACAGGTTCCGGACATGGCAGGAGACCGGCGCCGGTCCCCGACAGGTTCCGGACATGGCAGGAGACCGGCGCCGGTCCCCGACAGGTTCCGGACATGGCAGGAGACCGGCGCCGGTCCCCGACAGGTTCCGGACATGGCAGGAGACCGGCGCCGGTCCCCGACAGGTTCCGGACATGGCAGGAGACCGGCGCCGGTCCCCGACAGGTTCCGGACATGGCAGGAGACCGGCGCCGGTCCCCGACAGGTTCCGGACATGGCAGGAGACCGGCGCCGGTCCCCGACAGGTTCCGGACATGGCAGGAGACCGGCGCCGGTCCCCGACAGGTTCCGGACATGGCAGGAGACCGGCGCCGGTCCCCGACAGGTTCCGGACATGACAGGAGACCGGCGCCGGTCCCCGACAGGTTCCGGACATGGCAGGAGACCGGCGCCGGTCCCCGACAGGTTCCGGACATGGCAGGAGACCGGCGCCGGTCCCCGACAGGTTCCGGACATGGCAGGAGACCGGCGCCGGTCCCCGACAGGTTCCGGACATGACAGGAGACCGGCGCCGGTCCCCGACAGGTTCCGGACATGGCAGGAGCACGCGCCAGCATTTATGCTGAGGTGCGACCTTTTCGTGGCATACACAACAACGATTTTATTTTGTTTTATTTTATTTCTAATATTTGTTGTCCACTTTGTCTATGTTAACGAATACATTTTCATTATATTCTATTCTATTCTAAATATGTGTTTCTTACTGTTTAACTTTAGTTTAAACATGTGGACGTGACAATACGCAAAAAAAAAATCGTTTACTGAGTTTCATAGTCACCCTAATTGCTGCGTTAAACTGTCATAAACCGTACCGACCAAGCCTTGTCGAATAGGGTGACCATAAGGTTGTTGTTTTTTGCTATTGTAAATTATTATTAGTAAAGTTTAATTGTTTGCTTCTAGAGTTAATGCAATAAATTTGCCTTATAATACTGCGATAGAAACAAAAAATATATATTTACGATAAGGTTTCACCCTGTATTGTCTAAGGAACCTAATTAATGAGGAATTGAAGTTGGAAGGCTAACACGGAGCATTTTAGTATGTCCATGTCTTTGTTTCAGCTTCTTGGTCCTTGTCCTCGCTCGCGCGCGCGCAGCTCGCCATGGCGTGCTCGGTCCGGCTCGAGACATGGCGCGTCACGCGGCACGCGTCCAGTGGCTCGCACACTCCGCACCCTCCGCACACACTGCACACACAAGACGCACAGCCCACACAAGATACACAAGACACACAGCACACACAAGACACACAGCACACACTGCACCCTCCGCACACTCCGCACACCCGAGCAGGCGCGCCGGCCGACGCGTGCGACCCGAGGGGACTGTTGACAGAGCACACCAGGACCCACACCACACCGGAACTGTTTCATTGTAACATATGTTACAAATCATTTTGTCGTAAGGGCACCATGCAGAACCACGTGAAAAGAGTACATAAGGGAGAGAAGCGTCGTTGTTGTGAGATATGCGGCAAGCGGTTCAAACGAAACTGCGAACTAAACCGTCACATCCGAGTACATACGGGACAGAAACCGTTCAGGTGTGATATATGTGACAAGCGGTTCTCACAAACGGCAAATTTAAAACGACACATCAAAATACACACAGGACAGAGATCTTTTGAATGTGACACGTGTAGTAAGCGGTTCATTCAGAAAGGTTCCTTGATACAGCACTTGAGAGTTCACTCCGGACTGAAACCTTATACCTGTGAAATATGTGAGAGGCAATTCTCAGACTCCAGCTACCTCAAAGTGCACGTGCGGCTTCACACGGGGCGGAAGCCTTTCAGCTGCGACATATGTAAGAGACACTTTGCACAAAAGAAAACTGTGAGATCTCACATGAAAACACATACAAGACGAAAGCCTTAGCATAGAGTAATGAGTTTATAAATTTATGAAACGTATTGTCTCATTTTTTTATGCGCGTACATTATCACAAAGCAAAGGTATAAAGCCCCTGACGCGGCCACACCAACGGGGACATCCAATGGGAAGAGGCAAATGGAATCAACGAGACCGACCACACACAGGGGACAGCCCAGAGGAGGGCGCGAGACACCAATTGACTGTAGCTATCACGAAACTCGAAGATATAGAATGTTCAGCAGCATATGATCTCCGTGGAAAGTCATCAGTAAACATACGGGGACAAGGAACGACCATTTCCAACTCATCTACCTATACACGAGTAAAACATGGACATTTAATAGCAGACTTGGATCAGCAATTAAATCGGGGGTCCACAAATACAAAAAAATAACTGAATTGCTTGTCTGCTTGAGTACTTACAGCCCTGCGCTGATCGTGAAACACTTAGAAACATTCTCACTGAAGACGATAAAAACTTAGTGTAGTAGGGACTTGTGGGTAACACACATCTGAATATATCAAATATAATATTTATATTATTATATTTAGAACCTACGTTTTATTATAATTATAATACACAAAACATCAATAATAATATATCTTATATATTTACAAATAACAATACCATACAATAATAATAATAATATAAACGTATTTAAATATAAACCAAATAATAACAAATGTAGCGGGGGTGCGTACGGAAGTGAAGGGAAAGCCGACCTTATGGACACTATCAACGTATATTGATGCACTTTACTACATAGTATACACAGAGAAGTTAGTCGCGACGTGTTCCCCAGCCAGTTTTATAAAGAGAACGGAACTGGAGCGGAAGCACGTTTGCCGGCCGTTACTAAACATGAGCGCGTAGTTCCACAGGGGAAGCAGAGGGCTACATGTAATAACAGTCGATCCCTAAGATAAATTTTATACTAGACGGACCTCATGAAATCGGGAAAAATCTTGCCTGCGCGAAGTAGAAATGGTCGTTGCACGGAACAGCGACATCTACCAGGATCTTCAAGTATTAATCTCCTACCGCCTCCCGTCACTAGAGGGCGCGAGTAGTCCCGCTGTCGTGCTAAATGGGTTTAAGCGTGCAGTTCTTCTACTCCACGCGAGATGGCTGTAGTGGTACCCCGTTTTCTGATTTTGGTTCGCTTCACAAACCAATATTTAAATAACAACAACATAGTATTTTGCCGTATCGTATGACGTCACGCACGCCGGCCGTGCTGTGGACACTCGCCGGCTGAACGGGTTGCTTATCGTTGCTAGGCGCACCCGCGCTGCATAGATGCGGTCAGTCGTGATTTTGACTTTTGCACGCCTACCTCATGTCGCTTGATGCATCTGCCTAATTTACGCGCTTATTCGCATTTGGTGTTTACTTCGTGTATTTTATTGTGAACTTCCTTTACTGTTTTTCTTCTGAACTTTGTATGTGAAATCTGTGTCGTGTGTGTGTAATAATATAAACTTGTGAATGTACGTGGACTTTTTCATTCGCATATACCTAAGGACAATAGTTGTTCAATAACAACTGGAGGTAAACTATATACACAAATACATATCTACAGACTTAACCAAAGCAACAAAGGTTAAAACATAACTATTCGAGTGGAAATTCCGAAGGGGGAAATATTGTACTTTGCCAACAAAACCCAGCATCTGCATCAAATATAATTATTAAAAAAAATATCTAATGTCAACAGCATATTATACAGTAGAGACTATCTGACAGACAAAAATGCATGGCCTGAACCAGAAACCGAGTAACTGACTCCTTAGATTGTACCTGACTAGGGGACACAGTTCTAATAAGAAAGCATATCAAACGTACATAAATCGTAGTAAACTGTCAGGCTTTCTTGTAGTTTATATCTTTTCCTCATTTATATCTTAAAATACACTTTTAATATGTTTTCTTCGAGAACTACGTATAGTTAAGTTCATATTACTGTAATCTATTGTAATAATAATAATAATAAATTAATAATTATTATTTTGTAATAATAATAATAATTTATTAATCTATCCTTCCTTATTATCACTTAAATATAATAATTTTGCCCACCAAATATTGTTTTCATAAATTAGTGTTTCAGCTAGGTAACCATCTAATCCTGATCACCTTTCAGAGCAGATCCGACTCGGCCGGGTTAGGTTAGGTTAGTTTTTTTTTTTTATTCCTAAAAAACGCTCCATAATGTGCGGTAGTCATTATTAGCTATGCTATATCAATTTGAAATTTTCTCCATACAAATCGTTTTTGTTTTTTCGATATTTTCCGAATTTGACCGAATTTTCGGATAAGATTTCAGATTCATATTTTTGAGCCCCGAGAGCCCCCCGATACCGAGTTTTAGCCGCCTAGCACCAATTTGAAATTTTGAATAGATTTTTTTTCGATATTTTCCGAATTTGAGCGAATTTTCGGACAAGATTTCAGATTCATATTTTTGAGCCCCGAGAGCCCCCCGATACCGAGTTTTAGCCGCCTAGCACCAATTTGAAATTCTGGTGAAAAAAGCCATTTTGGTGAGCATTTAGTTTTTTGCCTCAGCAAAAATGACTAAAATGGAAGTAATAACATAAAATACTAGCTGTGCCCCGCGGTGTTACCCGCTCATCCCACGGGAACACTAAATTTATTCGGGATGAAAAGTATCCTATGTCCTTTCCCCGGTCTCAAACTATCTCCATACTAAATTTCATCTCAGTCGGTTCAGCGGTTTAAGCGTGAAGAGGTAACAGACAGACAGACAGACACACTTTCGCATTTATAATATTAGTATGGATTGGTGACATCCATTTGACAATAATATAGATTATTTGGTCTGAAATTAACTTTTTAGGTGTTCATATATTTTTATAGGATGTAAGAAAAAGAATTATTTGCTTTATTTATAGAATAGTTTGGTGAGCACTATTTGGTGAGCATTCATCCGTTTTGGTAAGCATTAAGAATTTATTGGTAGTAATTTATCAACATATTTGGTAGGCGTTTAAACACAACCCATATTTAATGTTCAAAAGTTAGCCGTAGATTATTTGGTTCCGTATTTTTGAATGTGTGTTTTATTTAACGTACAAGGTACAAACAACCGTATATGTGTAAATTTAAGGTCGTTTTTCACATGTGCCAGTTTGACATAATTTGATCTTAGAATTCCGGATAGACTATATATAAGTACCGTACATAATATATAATAAGACATAAAGTACCGTAAATAAGTCTAACGGACTGTCCGGCCTACGAGGGCGGTTTGATAAGTCAGTGACTTTAAGTAAAAACAAAAAACTTTTTCATAATCGAACTTTTTTATTCTAATTCTTAACTCTTTGGCTACTGGCTGTTATAATTTTTTTCTTATATTGCGAAAATTAAAAAAGAAATCGAGGCATATGTCAGATGAGAGCGGGAAATTGACGGAAAATGGAGAAAAGTGAATTTCGTGTGCTAATTAAACATTACTTTTTACGTGGCAAAACTATCAAAAAGACTGAAGACCGCTAAAAAACATACTATGGGGAATCTGCTCCATCGCATGGAATGGTACACAAGTGGTTTACAGAATTTCGTTGTAGACGTATCACCACCAATGACGCAGTACGCTCTGGAAGGCTGATTGAAGTGACCACTGATGACATGGTGAATAAAGTCCACGATATTGTTTTGGATGACCGTCGAATGAAGATACGTGAGATAGCCGAGATTTTACACATTTCATCTGAACGAGTTTTTCATATCTTACATTAAATTTTAAGTATGAAAAAACTTTCCGAAAGATGGGTGCCGCGCTTGCTGACAGCCGACCAAAAACGAATTCGCGTAAGAACTTCCGAGCAATGCTTAGCCAAATTGAAACATAATCCTAATGAATTTTTTCGTCGATTCGTGACGGTGGACGAAACATGGATTCACCATTATACGCCAGAGACGAAAAATCAGTCAAAACAGTGGACTTCTGCTAACGAACGGGCCCCGAAGAAAGCGAAAACCGTTAATTCGGCTGGAAAGGTAATGGCCACTGTCTTTTGGGACAGCCAAGGGATTATTTATATCGATTACTTGGAGAAAGGTCAATCAATAACTGGCGTTTATTATGCTGCTTTGTTGGAGAAATTTAACGCAGCAGTTGTGAAAAAACGGCCACATCTGTCAAAGAAGAAAATACTGTTTCATCACGACAACGCCCCTGCACACTCGTCGGCAGTCACAACAGCCAAATTAGTAGAATTACGTTATGAAATACTGCCGCAGCTACCCTATTCTCCAGATTTGGCACCGTGTGATATCTTTTTATTCCCTAACATGAAGAAATGGCTTGGCGGGAAAAGATTTTCATCGAATGAGGAAGTCATCGCTGAAACTGAAGCCTATTTTTCAGGGTTTGACAAAAAGTATTTTTTCGAGGGGATACAAAAGCTGGAACATCGTTGGACGAAATGTATCGAATTGGAAGGAGATTATGTAGAAAAATAAAATAAAAAAATTTGAAAGTTTTTTTTTTTTTAAAGTCACTGACTTATCAAACCGTCCTCGTATATGGTAAGGAATTAAGTTTATATATATGTAGGCGCGGGGCGTTTTAAGTACGTTGCTGTCGAGACCCGCGAAGGGCGACGCGCATTCAGTTCAATGTTTATGTTAGCGGCATTGAGCTTTAGGTGATATTTGACGCATAGCAAAGGACCTCTTTGTTCATAGAAGCGGGGCAGTTTTATGATGTTAATGTAAACACTGCCGAACGTAGCCGTGGGTCTGAGAAATGTAATTTGACTAAGTTGTTTTGTTCTAAGTTCTGGCTTGGGTGCCGGACGATGATTCGGGTTCGATCTATGGTTGAGACCGGACGTGTACCACACCGACCGTGCCGTGTGAAGTGCCTCTTCAGTTGACCCACGGATTCGTTTCCGTTTCATTTAGTTTGTTCTCTGAGTTAATTTACAATTATTTAGTGTAGCGATTACAGACTTATTCTGATACGTTAGTGATTTAGTGACTTTGTTTGTACTACTGACACTATTTGTGACTTTACTGTCATGTGTTTGTGCTTGTAGCACTATTGTGACTTTACTGTGATTGTGACACTATTTGTCACTGTTGTGTTTGTGTTGTGTAACTGGACTTGCGTGCGTGATTGTACCCACTGTACCGCCCACTAAAGATGAACCCATCTGATGTTCAGAAGGCCTCTGCCGCTTATGCCCCGACATATATTATCATGACGACATAAACTTAATTTCTTGATACCGTATGGGCCAGATGGTCCGTTGGACTTATTTACGTTACTCTAAGAAACGGCCAAGCCATACTTTTGAAGCCAAGGTGTAGGATTAGTAAACTCAGGGTTTAGGGGCTTGGCTTTTCCAGGGATCTGATAACTTTTTTACAGCGAAAGCGTTATGAGCATGTGAGTCTTGGCCGCCAATTTTACATGAAATGTTTTTGGCGGGATCTCATTTCTTTTTGGAAGGTACGTTTTAATTATTAGGGTTATTTTATTGTGCTGTAGCGTTTCTAAGTAAGTAGTAATAATTGTGTTTTTAAGAAATACTTACGTTAAGCCCCATATATGTATATACACACTTTTATCCCCCTTTATGGAAAACCCATACAAACTTTCATCCTCTTATTTAAAGGGAGGGGGGTGATTTTCTAAGTCCTAGAATGTGTTTTTTATTTATAACAATGAGTCCCAATAGGTATAAATTTTCAGACCTCTAGTACCTATCAAAATTTGCGAAAGTCTCATACAAACATTCATCCCCTAAGTTAAGGGGTTGGGGGGTAAAAGTTCCAAGTTTCAGAATGATTCTATTGTTTTTGTACTAAAACTAGCTTACATACCAAATTTCAGCTTTCTAGGTCATCGGGAAGTACCCCAGAGGTTTTGATACGTCAGTGTATATATATATATATATATATATGATTGGCAAAATCGGCGTATTTTAGGTACCAATAAAACCTAAAGTATAAAAGCTAGATCAATGAAATTAAGTACATTTTATATGTTCCCTGACTGCATCTTAACCTGTGAATTTGGGCGTTCTGGTGTTAACTGGGACGAAGCTATGAGGGTTTGAAAAATTAGACGAAACGGTTCGAGAAAAGATAGGTAGTGCCCCGCTTCTTTTTGTCTCGTCTTGGCGGGGGCACTGCCGCGCCCCCAGATAATTTATGCGTGTGCTACACACACAGTACCTAAGATTGACATCGGTCTGTGAACATGTATAGTTCTATAAATATATTTAATACCACCTCTGTTAAACATCATCATCATCATAAACTTAAGAGCTACGCTCTTGTCGGTGAACCAATTTTCTCTATCTTGAGCTCTCTCCTTGACGGCCTGGTAGGACACGACGTTCACATTTTCCTTTATTTGGTCCATATAAGCTCTTCTTGGTCTTCCTCTTTTCCTCCTTGCTTCAACTTTTCCTTCCATAATAGTTTTTAGATATTCGTCGTGCCGTAACAGGTGTCCAATCATTTTCCCTCTGCGATTTTCGATAGTTTTTAAAAGACACCTGTCCTCATTCACCATGTTGAGTACCTCCTCGTTTGACCTCTTCTCAGTCCAGCTAACCTTCTCCATTCGTCGCCAGCACCACATTTCAAAGGCCTCCAGTCTTATCTATCTCTTTGTGTCATTGTCCACGTTTCGCTTCCGTACAATGCTATGCTCCAGGTGAACACTTTTATGAGCTTTTTTCGTTTATGACGGGCTATTTATACATACTGGTACCATTTTTAGGGTTCCGTAGTCAACTAGGAACCCTTATAGTTTCGCCATGTCCATCTGTCCGTCCATCCGCGGCTATTAGCTCCGTGACCATTAGTACTAGAAAGCTAAAATTTGGTATGAGTATGTGTATGTATGACGCCGACAAAACGGTAAAATAAAAACTAAAAAAAAAGCTTTTTTCGGGTACCTCTCCAACACCTAAAGTGGGGGTGATTTTGTTTTTCGTTTCAACACTAGTGTGGTGTCGCAACAATGGTGTCGTTGAATAGGTCTATTAAAAATAATAGGGGTCTTCTAACATAATTTTTTGATAAAGTCAGCAGGTTTGTAAATATTCGCTCCGAAAAAAAAAAAAAACTGTCCAGCCGTTTTTAAGTTATCGCAAAATTTCATAATTTTCTTTAAAATGACGTAAGTGCCGCGCGGTGTCCTTATACTTCGAACGTTACACATATTAGTTAACTGCCATACTGCATTAAAAGATTCCGCTCAATCTGGCGCTTCTAGAAGGTACCTAATAAGTAATTAGTTACTTTGGCATTTACGACCTTTTTTATAGAGCTTGAAAACTTTCTCGTACCTACCTAATTTAAACCCATCTATTGTGAAGGATGGGCAACTACGGAACCCTATACTGAGCGTGGCCCGACATGCTCTTGGCCGGTTTTTAAGCAATTAAATGACTGAGGCTCACTGAAACGGAGCGGAGAGAATGATCCAATCAGGTTGCGTCCGTCTTTGTGAACCCCGAAAGATGCATTTAAATCTGAGGAACGTGATTGGACGTGATACTGAAGCCAAACAGTGAATTTCAAATTCCACTGCATCGTGACCTCTGTTTCAATAGCACAGGAGATCGGGGGACGTTCTGTTGGTCTTGTTAAGTCGGCGGTGGCCGACAGCGACTAACGCCAACGTCGGCCACAGCCGTCCAAATTTCACTGGTCAAACCGCTAGTATTTTTGTTTTTTTCCTGTGGCGTCAGGGGCGCGGGCGCGGGGAATTGCCTTATCGCTTGCAGTTAAAGGAAAATACAAACGGCAAAATCTGAGTTTCACCAAAATTTATTTCGTATCGAATCGGAGCCGGATGTTCGGATTTCTGGCGGTTCCCGCCTACGTCTCCGCCATTTTGTTAAATTATAAAATGAATTGAAATGAAAAACTTAATTACGCAAAAAATAATCTATTGAGCTTAGCTCACAAAACTTCACGAGAATCGGTTGAGGTTCAGACAGACGGCCTGTAGGCGAGATCAGCCGGAAATCCTGACACTAGATACATTTTGGCGAAGCTCAAATAGAGTCACTTCGCTCGCTCGAAAATGCCAGAAAAAATACAAGCAGAATTATTGTACTCTGACAAAGGAAATTCATTGAAATGAAACGTTTACTCAGTTGTACAGTCTGACCAAAAAGAGTAGAAATTAAAAAGTGGCAATACTGAAGTGTCGTCCCCGTTTTCTTATATTGATTAGAAAGGGAGGACACTACAGTATTGCCACTTTTTAATTTCTACTGTTTTTGGTCGGACTGTATTTGTGAAACAAAACAAAAATTATAATTTTTCCAATTTCGTAAATATAGATAAATCTCCTCCTTTATGAAATTGGTTAAAAACGAACAATACGTCTCCCGTTCTTAATCTTGTGGTAAATATCAAATTGCAAATAAATAAAAAAAGAACTGCCTTTAAAAATAAACTGTAAGGGTGTATTTGAAGTGAATACCTAACAAAGATAAGCTAAGATGTTAGCAGTATTCGGTATTCGAACACACCCAAAAGACGCTTTTTGTAATACTATATCTATGTTTTTGTACCTTGCTTTGCAAATTGCACGACACCTGTCAAGTGTCAATGTCAAGTCAATTGACAATGACAATACAAAAATAAAATTAGAATAGGGTTGAATGCAGTGTAAACACCCTTGCCGTGTTATTTTTAATAGTCTTTATATCATTGTTTTAAGCTTATTACAACTATGATAGATGCCGCGGCTGATGATGCGTTGGACGCGCTATCGTCGTGCCAATGTTGCCTCCAACGCGGACAGCAAAGAAACTTGAAAACGCCCTACATCCATCAGGGAAAAACAGAAACATATTCAGATATGCTGCAAGAATGCTTCGATATTCGGGTAAACAACGTTTCTCTTCATTTACCGCTTGTAGGAAAAACTGAGGTGATGACTGTTTATGCTTTGTTATTTGGAAGAAATCGTAAACGGAATGGAAAAATTTAAGTGCTAAAAATAACCCAAACCTATATTTAAACTAAATCGTGTTGGGTTCCTGTAAGGCGGGCTGTGTTCCCTCTGGATTGATAATGCATCTGGTGTTCTTAGAGCTGGTTTGTTTCTTGTTCAAGGGATTTAAGCTAAGTTTGAATACTTATCTTGTTTGGAATATAATGATGTATTTTATTTCAAACGCTGTAATATGCACACATTATCATAGGCCGTTTCGTCTGTTACAGACGATCGTGTGCAGTGCTATGGGAATCCTTTTTTGTGACTGTGTAGTCCGATGCGGGAGCGGCACGGTTGTCCGCACTTCCAACATATGTAGTGTATGGCAGTTGTTGCTCATGCTGGTTTGGTTAGTTACATAAACACATACACAAACAGTTGAATATGATAAATTTGAAAGGAATTTTCTTTTCTTTTATTGGACCTTCTACAATAAGTACACTTTTACTCTATTTGATACAATTACAGTTTTAAAACTAAGTATCTTATTACTTAGAGAATCAGTAATCAGTCATTTATTTGCTTAAACATGGTATAACTATACAGTTGGTCTTAAATCTATTTACAGAACATGTTTTGTCACAGAGACATGCAAATCTTAGGTACTATGTGTGTGCACTTGTGCAGCATATGCGTAAATTAGTTATGTACTAGGAGTGTCATTTAAATATTCCTGAATTGTGTAGTAAGCTTTAGACGCTAAAAACTTAAACAATGCATTCTTAAATTCAGTCATGGTTTCTAATTATAGAAATGAATTAGGCAATTTATTAAAACAATTTTTTTTTTAAATATTGGTATATATAGAAGGACACCGCATGCACTAATTAGCGCTAATAATTATAATTAAATATTATATTTTTGTTTTTTTTTGTGGAAAAATTCCACAAATATTTTTTTTTATATTAATATTTGTATTTTGTGCTTTAAATCTCAATATCCATAGGTATTTAAAAAAACTTTATAGGATTAAGTTCTGGTTTTATATTCCTATGAAGTAGCTATTCAATGATAAGCCACGTAAATACAATTTACTGTTCCAAAATAATACAATAATATGTATCCAGGTTTATGAGTAGGGGAACGTGGGGATAGTTGATCCCCATTTAGATTTTGGACTCTATTTTTTTTATTTTTTACAGTATTGGAGATCTTTTCAAGCCAAAATATTCAAAATTTATCTATTCATTGATAGTTTGAATGAAAACAAGATTATGCTACAATTTAACTCAATATTAAATGAAATACAATATTGTAGACTTTTACCATGTATCCCCCATGTAAGGGAGATTTGTTTACCCCTAATTGGGAGCCTTTTTAACTTTTTAACTTTGTCGTAGTCGGGCGAAAAATAATATATCATCGACAGCTCTATGAATCCTAGCATAAATAAGACTTGATCCCTCACGGGGACACATGATTCCGTCATCATATCACCCCCAAATCAAAAGTTCTCAAGTCTCCCCATACATAGTGTTGTTATAAAACATGCGCTACTCAAAACTATTTATCACGGTATTTGAACGTATTCAATTCAATGACAATCTACACTTGAATAAACGACTAAAACAACAAACACACTAAAACAATAGCATTTATTTCACTTTTCATTAAATAAATCAAGTTAAAACTTACCGAAAATTAAGTTCGACGCGACACAAATATTTCAACGGCCACCGTGTGCAAAATACTGACGTGAGTCACAACGTGCCACGAAAGAACGTGAAGTTAGGCATAAATGAATGAGTGTTGCTAGCGTAAGAAAACGTATCGCGTTTGGTTGAATTTTAAATTAACTTTAACAAGTCTCCCAAGGGATCTAGTCTCCTCAGGTTCCCCTATGGCTAACTTATCCAACACTAGTACATTTCTGTTTTTAACTTGCAGATAAATGTAGATAGTGGCAATACTGGTATCTGCTTGGTGTGCGTGGGGCGCCTGCGAGAGGCCAGCTGCTTCAAGCAGCAGGTGCAGCGCAGCCAGCGGGAGCTGCGCAGGCGGCTGACCGGCTCCTCAGGGATATTAGGTGAGCTGTGCTTCAAGGTTTATAACTATAAAACAAGACAAATTTAAACAGCAGGCATTTTGTAAGTGCTTTGCGTGATCTTGATTTGTTTAATATTTATAATTTATTGTTGATAATCACAAAGATGTCCTCCTGTTTAAACTAAAGTTAGACATTTATATAGAATCTTTTTATCGATTCATATTTTCTTATGTGGTAATACCACATTTTTTATTTTTATAAATAATGACACAAAGGTAAATTAAGAAAGAAAAATTGAATGCAATCTACTACAATCGAAGCGGGGTCCCCGCTTAATTTACCTTTGTGTCATTTTTTATAAAGTTAGACAGTAAGAAACATATTTCTTTTTACAATATAGGATTCACCCTGTATATGTGTTGTGTTTGATTTTATAGAAGCAGACCCTGCTTCAGCGGTGAAGTTGGAGACAGCTGACGAGGACAAGATGGTTGACCTGCCAGGTCAGTGCCAACATCTACGCAAATTTATATTTGGGTCAATCAACTTTTCTCTGTTGCTTGTTGCCACGGTGATGTCCCCTGGGTTACTCTTTATAACTACGATTTTCGGCGGCAATATTCAACAGAAATGTTGTAATTGTAGTAGTTATAAGCCCATTCTTATTATAAAATATCAACACTTCTAAGAAGTTTAATCACCATTGTCTCCGGGTGACGGGACAGAATAGGTAACAACAAGAAAAAGTTGATCCACTCATTTATACTAAATCATATTGATACAAAGATCGAAGCACAAAAAAAAATGGTCTGTGTTTTAAAATGCCGACACCATGAACCAAACACTATACACATGTATTTTTTTTACTGATGTTTCATTAATGGAATATATTAACGAATACAACGCACAATAAATCAATATCGTTTATCCTAATACCATATATAAGTACTCTCTTAATACAGCTATCTACCTACTTGACACATATCTACAGAGTACACATACGTACAGATACATGCGTCAGAACTGTAATATTGTTTCAGTATTCCTCGCGATATGTGAAGAACACGATGTCAAGTCCGAGCCCGAGGAGAGTGGCGAGGACGCGGAGAGCGACTACTCGCTGGGTGAGTACGGTGGCGCAGTCTGTAGCGCGCCGGCCTGCCGAGCCGGGGGTCCGGGGTCGAGTCCCGGCCGGGGCACTTTTACATGTCTGAATGTACCGGCATTTCACATGACGATACCACTGTTGAGAAGAAACGCCGAAAGAAACTCAACAGTCATTAATTTGTGTGATGATCCCAAATATTTGTTCCTAAGTCATCTATATATGTATTTATGTATATCGTCGTCTAGTACCCATAGTACGAGCTTAGCTTAGTTTGGGACTAGTTCGAATTGTGTACGATTGTCCCTTAATATTTAGTTATTTTAAATGAATTGCCAACCTTAATACGAATATTAATTAGTTTGATATAGATATCATTCCACTGTGCACAATTGACAACATTTCATATTTCTAGCAGGTGGAAATTAATATAGAGATCGAAAGCCCTTGTCGAGTACATCCTAAAATAATTTTGATTTTGCTCTCCATAGTTGTAGAAGAATCGCTGAAGTTGGAACGAGGCGAACACGTCGAGGCCGCGGCACACGACTCCTGGTCAGGTCAGTCCGGCTTCACACACACGAGGAGTCTCACCTCGTTTTTTCTAGAATACGATTGATATTACTATTACGAACATCAGACTGAAACTCCCACATCATTGTAGTTTATTCCTAAAGTTATTCTAAACTTCTTAAGAGGCCTTATTCCTTTTAAAATGCTGATTGTTTAGGCATTTTTCTCTATGATCAAACATGTTTCTTAACATATTATTGATGTTACTTCCTAGAACAGGGCTATTGGGATTTATTGGTATATATTTGAAACCTACAGTTTGAATTTTTCATTGATAATTTTTGTTCGAAAAACTACTCGAAATTGACAAAATTCACGTGGAAAATTCGTTTTTTCAACTTATTTTCGACTGCACGCAATGAAAGCATGAAATAGCTACGTTACTTCCTAGAACTCGGGAAAAAGTATTATTCACTACAAAAAGTTGGTTGAAATTATCAATATATTCGTCATAATATGATAAAAATAAATTTTAAAAGGAATAAGGACTCTTAAGAGGCCTTATTCCTTTTAAAATGCTGATGTTTTTAGACATTTTAGTGACTCTATGATCAAACATGTTTCTTAACATATTATTGATGTTACTACCTAGAACAGGGCTATTGAGATTTATTGGTATATATTTGAACCCTACTGTTTGAACTTTTCATTGATAATTTTTGTTTCAAAAACTAGTCGAAATTGACAAATATTATTTTCGACTGCACGCAATCAGAGCATGAAATAGCTATGTTACTACCTAGAACTCGGGGAAAAGTATTATTCACTTAAAATAGTTGGTTGAAATTATCAGTATATCCATACTAGTATACTAGTACTAGGAATATTATAATACTAGTACTAGTAATATTATAATACTAGTAATATACTAGTATACTAGTACTAGTATCCATACTAATATTATAAATGCGAAAGTGTGTCTGTCTGTCTGTCTATCTGTTACCTCTTCACGTTTAAACCGCTGAACCGACTTAGATGAAATTTGGTATGGAGATAGTTTGAGACCCGTGAAAGGACATAGGATACCTACTTTTCATCCCGAATAAATTTGTGTTCCCGTGGGATGAGCGGGTAACACCGCGGGGCACAGCTAGTAATATTATAAATGCGAAAGTGTGTCTGTCTGTCTGTTACCTCTTCTCGCTTAAACCGCTGAATCGATTTTGATGAAATTTGGTATGGAGATAGGAAGGACATAGGATAGTTTTCATCCTGGAAATTATCCCTAAAAAGATTGAAAAGTGAGTAAATAATTCATGATGACATTGATGACCCCGTAGGAAATGTAATGATTAGACCAAAAGCACAATTGCTCTTACATTTGCTTAGGCGCTTTTAATAATCCCTTTTATTAATTAAGGTGATTAGGTGGATATCTATCGTGTTGTACGAGGTTGCTTCCATACTTCAAAGTTCCATGCGGACGTAGTCGCGGGCAAAAGCTAGTTTCTCATAATATGAGAAAAATAAATTTTAAAAGGAATAAGGCCTCTTAATATAGGCCCTGCTCTATACAATTGTTTATGTTTAACTATTAATTAATCTAGTGTTCATGAACTGGTAGTTATAACTAAAATAATTGGGCACTTCAAGTTCATGCATGTTCCGTATTGTCGTGTTGCTTCAGATGAAGATGTCCCCGCCAAGTCGGAGGCGAGCGACGAGGACGGCGCATCGCGTGAGTACACCCGTCTCGCTCGGGATGTCTTTGTTTCGGAACCATCTCTTCCTTAAACCATGAATACAAAGATCAAAGCTTAAAGAAAAATTGAAAAAACCTTTCAAATAGACAATGCAAAGATCGACACACAAAGCATAAGGAAAAATTCGTCAGGTCTACGTGGAGCGAGGGTAGCGAAGTGGCTAACGCGCTGGACCGGTAATCCAGAGGTACCGGGTTCGATTCCCGGTCCCTTCCACTAGGTAGCTCCTTTTCAATTTTTCTTTAAGCTTTGATCTATGTATTCATGGTTTAAATAAAAATTGTGGTGTACCCACATTAAAAAAAACCGGCCAAGTGCGAGTCGGACTCGCGCACCGAGGGTTCCGTACAAAACACTTTCCATCCCTAAGTGGTTAAGTTTGCACCTGGTATGTATAGCGCCCCACATAAATTAGGTGCAAAGGTAGGTATTAATAGGTATTAAAAAAAAACTACTTACTAGATCTCGTTCAAAACAATTTTCGTTGGTAGTTTTTATAGTAATGTACATCATATGTTTTTTTTAGATTTTTCATTTTCTTATTTTAGAAGTTAGAGGGGGGGGGACCAACTTTTTTCCACTTTGGAAGCGTCTGTCACGCAAACTGTTCGGTTTAGAAAAAAAATATCTTAGAAACCTCTATATCATTTTTGAAGACCTAATCCATAGATACCCCACACGTATGTGTTTGATGAAAAAAAATTTTTGAGTTTCAGTTCTAAGTATGGGGAGCCCCCAATATTTATTATTATTTTTTTATTTTTGCATCAAAATCTTAATGCGGTTCACAGAATACATCTACCTACCAAGTTTCAACAGTATAGCTCTTATAGTTTCGGAAAAAAATGGCTGTGACATACGGACGGACAGACGGACAGACAGACATGACGAATCTATAAGGGTTCCGTTTTTTGCCATTTGGCTACGGAACCCTAAAAATGAGACATTCCATGTTTCATAAATTTATACATCTCTTCCTTTTTTTTGGTATCAACAGCAATACAATTCATGACAATTAACATTGTAATACTACCACAAAAACCAATAAAAGATGTCCACGAAATACAATAAGTAGAACTAGTGACGAGAGAAATTAAACAGACTTTATGGTGTGCTCGTGCGGTGCGGGTGAGTGCGCTTGTGTGGGTGAGTGTGCATGTGTGTGTACCTATGTGTATACGGAAAAGGGATATTGAACGAACTATGGTCTAAACTAAGTATTAGAGACCGAATACGCTTCTTCAAAGTTGATTTGGTACAGTCAAGTCAGTGAATACTGCTAAACAGTGTATTATCCTTATGTCGAAAACAGAAATACACACAGTGTGTGCGGTCCCCGCGGCGTCCTCGATAGGTTCCGGCGGAGACCAGCGCTGGTCCCCCCCCCCCCCCTCCCGCCAGCATTTATGCGGAGGTGCGACCTTTTCGCATACACAACAACGGTTTTATTTTGTTTTATTTCATTTCTAATATTTATTGTCCACTTTGTCTATGTTAACGAATACATTTTCATTCTATTCTTTCTAAATATGTGTTTCTTACTGTTTAATTTTAGTTTAAACATGTGGACGTGACAATACGCAAAAAAAAAAAAACGTTTACTGAGTCAGGTCAAGAAACGTTTTCATGGTCACCCTAATTGCTGCGTTAAACTGTCATAAACCGTACCGACCAAGCCTTGTCGAATAGGGTGACCATAAGGTTGGTGTTTTTGCTATTTAAAATTATTATAAATAAAGCTTAATTGTTTGCTTCTAGAGTTAATGCAATTTTGCCTTATAATACTGCGATAGAAACAAAAAAAAATATTTACGATAAGGTTTCACCCTGTATTGTCTAAGGAACCTGATTAATGAGGAATTGACTGTTGGAAGGCTAACACGGAGCATTTTAGTATGTCCATGTCTTTGTTTCAGCCGCTCGGTCCTTGTCCTCGCTCGCGCGCGCGCAGCTCGCCATGGCGTGCTCCGTCCGGCTCGAAACGTGGCGCGTCACGCGGCACGCGTCCAGTGTCACGCACACTCCGCACACACCGCACACACTACACACACAAGACACACAGCACACACTGCACACTCCGCACACACTGCACCCACAGCACACACAGCACACACAAGACACACAGCACACACTGCACACTCCGCACACACCGCACACACTGCACACACAGCACACACAACACACTCCGCACACACGAGATGGCGCGCCGGCCGACGCGTGCGACCCGAGAGGACTGTTGAAAATGCACACCCCCCGGCCTCACACCACACGGAAACTGTTTTATTGTAACATATGTAAAAGATCGTTTTGTTATAAAGGCACCATGCAGAACCATGTGAAAAGAGTACATAAGGGAAGCGGGAAAGAGAAGCGTCATTGTTGTGAGATATGTGGCAAGCGGTTCAGACGAAACTACGAACTAAAACGTCACTTCCGAGTACATACGGGACAGAAACCGTTCAGGTGTGATATATGTGACAAACGGTTCTCACAAACGGCAAATTTAAAACAACACATCAAAATACACACAGGACAGAAATCTTTTGAATGTGACACGTGTAGTAAGCGGTTCATTCAGAAAGGTTCCTTGATACAGCACCTGAGAGTACACTCCGGACTGAAACCTTATACCTGTGAAATATGTGAGAAGCAATTCTCAGACTCCAGCACCTTCAAAGTGCACGTGCGGCTTCACACGGGGCGGAAGCCTTTCAGCTGTGACATATGTAAGAGACACTTCGCACAAAAGAAAAGTGTGAGAAGCCATATGAGAACACATACAAGATAGAAGCTTTAGCATATAATGTCGGAGTTTATAAAGTTATGAAACGTATTGTCTCATTTTTTTTATGCGCGTACATTACCACAAGCAAAGGTATAAAGCCCCTGAACCAGACCACACCAACGGGGACATCCAATGGGAAGAGGCAAATGGAATCAACGAGACCGACCACACACAGGGGACAGCCCAAGAGGAGGACGCGAGACACCAATCGACTGTAGCTATCAAGAAGCGCGAAGATATAGAATGTTCAGCAGCATACGATCTCCTCGGAAAGTCATCAGTAAACATACGGGAACTACGCACGACCATTTCCATCTCATCTACTTATTCACGAGTAAAACATGGACATTTAATAGCAGACTTGGATCAGCAATTAAATCGGGAGTCCACAAATACAAAAAAATTACTGAATTGCTTGTCTGCTTGAGTACTTACAGCCCTGCGCTGATCGTGAAACACTTAGAAACATTCTTACTGAAGATGATAAAAACTTAGTGCAATGCATATCAAATCAACTGGGCCTTACCAAAGCAACAAAGGCAAAAACATAACTATTCGAATGGAAATTCCGAAGGGGGAAATATTGTACTTTGCCAACAAAGCCTAGCATCTGCATCAAATAAACAATGCAAAGAAGGCGCTGTACCGGCCGTCCAGAGGTACCAGGTTCGATTCCCGGTCCCTTCCACCTGTCGGAGTTTGTCGTCACCTCAAACGTGTCATCGAGATCTACTTAATATAAAGTCACGCTGTATCTAGTATTTATCTTGTCACCACATGCTCATTCTGATTATTCATTCGACTCACTATCAGTTCTAAGAAGTTTTTGAATAGGATTGATAACTAACAGCAAAACGTGTTCGTTTCCTTGTTTGATGATTCATATTATCCGATTATATTAATTAAGCCAATATTGAAAATTGGAAATAAAGAACTGCTATTGCGTAAGTTCAGTGTCGCTTTCTGAGTGTTTGTTTGTCAATGTTAGGTAAATCGTCGTCACAGAGTGTTAACATTTTATAGATCATACATTTAATAACTGGTGTAGGTATATTATGTCAAATTAATATTTTATTTCATATACAGGCGTCCCAAGACTATGGAAAGTATCTAAAATATCTTAGATAGGATATTTTGCTGAAAGAAGACTTTATGTTATTTTTAAAACTTATTAATTCTGCATTTAAAGATTTTCAAAGAATTACTTGCTTCGCCTGGGAATCGAACCGACTTAAATGTGAAAAAAAATACTCCTATTTTTATGATGCCAATCGAAAGAATGGAAAAAAAAATGATAAGCATAAGGTTCTATACAAAATTAGGCCCTTCATAAATGAATCACTGCGCGTTCAACTGGTTGAGTCACTTGTATTGTCAAAATTAAATTATATGGATGTTGTTTTTGGTCCACGACTTCTTGCTAAAACGAAGAGGCTCATCCAGCGCGTTCAACATGCCTGTGCTCGATATTGCTTCAATATTCCATTTAGGGCCCATGTAACCCCTTTTCTAAATGAGCATAATATCCTAAAACTGCAGCACCGTCGCAAGCTTCATTTGGCATGTTTACTTTTCGGTGTAATTCAGCATAAGATGCCATCATATCTTTTCGAGAAGCTGTCATGGATGTCCAGAAATAGGTCGTGTCGCACTCGCCAGTGTAGTGTGCAGCTCACCACTCCTCAACATGCTTCAGCTGCCTTCAGGGGAAGTTTCCGCTATGTTGCAACAAAATGTTGGAACAACATCCCGCCGCCCATTAGGAACCTAAAATATGTCAAGAGTTTTAACGTTTGAACATCAGCGGAATCAAGGAGCTTTGAGGCTGGACACGAGCTGCCTATAATCATTTATGTTATTGATTCTTACCGTGGTTTTATGTCCCTTATATGTTATGTTGTTTTGCATCAATGTATTGTTATTTGTCGCCTTATATTTCATGTCTTTGTCTAGTTTTTGGCATTACTGTACAGTGTTTCGTTTGTTACTGATCTTTTATATATGAATTTACGAGGGCGAATCAAAAAGTTCTTAGAACAGCATGGTGGTAAAACCTTTTTAAATGTAGTTTATTTTTATTTTATTTTAGCTATCCTTACGACATAATATGACGACAATTTTTTTTTGATTACGTATACCAATAACACATAATTAATTATTTTGTGAAGCAAATCGCTCAAAATCTGTCATAATGGACAAAAATGAGTTACGTGCCGTGATTAAGTATTTGTGTTTGAAAAAAATGTCCACTAAGGAAATTCATTTGGATATTCAGTAGACTATAGGTACTAATGCTGTACCATATTCCACGGTTGCTTGCTGGGTTGCCGAATTTAATAGAGGTAGGCCCAAGTGTGAAGATGACCTTCGCTCCGGTCGGCCTTCCACCTCTGTTACTGATGACAACGTGGCGAGAATCAAAAAATTGGTATTAGAAGATAGAAGAATTAGCATCAAACAGTTAGCAGAGATCCTACACATTTCTTTTGACAGCGTGCAATCAATATTGACGGACGTTTTGGGGTTTAAAAAAGTTTCGCTAAGATGGGTTCCGCGAATGTTAACGAGGTAAACAAAGAACAGCGTGCGGAGGTTTCGAAGCGGAATCTCGAAATCATCGAACGTGACCCGGATGCGTTTTATCGCCGATTTGTAACCCAGGACAAAACATGGCTCCACCATTTTGATCCCGAAGCAAAAAAACAAAGCATGTCCTGGAAACGACCATCTTCTTCAGCTGATAAAAAATTTCGAGATTTTCCGACGGCGGGCAAAATTAGGGAATCTATATTCTAGGATGCGGAAGGAATCCTGTTTATTGACTACCTGAAATTGAAATTGAAATTGAAATTGAAATTGAAATTGAAATTGAAATCATTTATTGTAATATTGTGAGTTAGTTATAAAGGTCTTATGTCAAGTTAGGGTACATCACAATCAACCGCAACGCGGCGTACAATATTATGTCAGAAGACATGTTACAATTTTAGATATTAGAATTGCCATATAGTTAAATAAACATTGAAATAATTTAAATTACATTGAATTACACACGTCAAGACTACATTACTAAATATTGAAATATTAAAAGTCATCATTGATATACTTACACATGTCAAGTTAAAACAAATTAACTAGTGATGCTGAATCACTCAAAGTGCTCTTTTACATCATAGTATGCTTTTTGCAGGCACCATTTATATAATTTTTGTTTGTATTCAGGAAACTCTAATATCTTGATACAATTTGGCAAGTGATTAAATATGTGAACAGACATGTAGGATATGCTTTTCCGGAAATAAGCTGTTTTATGATGAGCAGGATAGCATAAGTTCAGGCCATGTAACTTGGAAGCTTGCCTCGGATTATTCGTATGGATTTTATACTTGTGCATGTTTCTTTTCACATATAGACAGACTTCATAGATATACAGTGAAGGAACTGTTAATATTTGAAGTTCCCTAAATAGAGGCCTACATGAGTCCCTGTATTTGGCACCAGCGATAGCCCTTAGCCTGCCGAAAGGAAAAACTATTACAGGTCCTTATTATAAAGAATTAATCCCGAAGTGCGGCAAGTGATCATAGAAAATCGCCGGGGAAAATGGTCTACAGGCGCATTGTTTCACCACGACAACGGCCCAGCTCATCGCTCACAATTGGCAATCACTGCGATCCGCCAAGCTGGCTTCAAGCTGTTCGACCACCCGCCATATTCTCCGGACTATGACTAGGAAATCATTTTCACATATTCCCGAAATTAAAAGCACATCCGCGGAATAAAATTCCGAGATGATAATGCCATAGTGGGTGCTGTAGAGGAGTTTTTCGAGTCCCAAGGAAAATCTTATTTTATGATGGAATAAAAAAAAAATTAAAACAGTACTTAAAGTGTATAGAATAACAAGGAGACAATGTAGAAAAATAAAAGATAGAAAAACAATTTTCTTTTGTTTTTCACCCTTATTCTAAGAACTTTTTGATTTACCCTCGTAGTTATTTGCTTAAATATCCACATTCTTTGTAATCTTAGTTACTAATTTCACTTTTATTACTTGTAAAATGTAATCTGTTAAATGTTAATGAGCTGTACACAGTGGTTGGAAACTCCTATATAAAAAAACGAACGTACGGCGATGCTATGTGAATGCTACCAACCTAAGAAAAAGTTGTGTTTGTGGCAACACTTCCGACTTGTCAACATGACAGACACGATCAAACTTTAAACCGCTTTTCAACTTGTCACTTCACTTCAAATAAATACCATGATACCGTGTCTGTTATCATCATGTTTTATTTTCATAAACAATGATGTTTTCTGGTATTTGGAGTGTTTTGAAGCGTTGAGTTGAGCAAATTTGCTCCTCCGCTCAATTGTGTGCGTGTGTTATTTTAGAGACAGAGACTCGTGTCCTGTTGTTTTTGAGATAGGGACTCGTGGTGTTTGTGAGATAGGGACTCGTGGTGTTTGTGAGATAGGGACTCCTGGTGTTTGTGAGACAGAGACTCGTGGTGTTTGTGAGATAGAGACTCGTGGTGTTTGTGAGATAGAGACTCGTGGTATTTTACAACAGTATCTCATAATGGCTGGTAAAAGCAGACACTGTGAAATATGTGGCGTCAGAGAAAGTTTCAGTGGAGGATTCTTTGCCAGTTTTCCCATAGACGAGTTCAGGTAACATTAACCACACTAGTACACGATTTAACGACATTTAAACTACTGTCTTTAGTTTATGATCGTGGAATGGTGTCATTGATAGTGGAAATTTTCAAGCCGACTCTGTACCGTCTTAAATAAACAGGTTTTAATACCGAGTTAACATTTGACTAATCCTTAATCAGTCTCATATTGGTTTTTACTAATGGATCCACACATAATGATTGTCATTGGCAAAAAACAGTATTCATCTAAGTTAATTTAATTACTTACAGATGTAAAACTTGGGTCAGACTAGTGGGTAATGAAGACCTAGTGCACGTACCTATAGAAAAGCTGCATTATGTACGACACATTTGTGGTGCCCATTTTGAAAAGCGAGACTTTGGCAAGTCAGGAAAAAAACTGAAAAAGAGAGCTTATCCAAAATTGCATCTCTCAGCACCACCATTGTCCGAGCAACAAATGATGGCATTCCCTCAACATGTTGCAAGTAAAAATGGTAAGTAGATAAATCAATATGAATTGGCACAACACATACATATTGTATATCTTCTTTATTACATGTTAGATGATAAATTATGGCTCATATCACACTATATCTGGCTGATAACTTCATTTCAATAGTGGGGCCCATATGAAACAATCTAGAGCGCTCTGCTCTGATTGGGTATGGCAGGACAGCAAACCAGCAGTGTGAAAAAAGTGAAAGCATAACATTATAAATGCAAAAGATACTTTTTATTGAGTCTGGACACAAAATTAATAAGGCATGAAAGTATGTGAAATACATAATGCGAATTGATTGATAATAAATAAGTAGTTACTATTATTGCAGGAGTCGAACATCAATGTCAGTGAAAATATAAATGGGTGATTCTACAGGCATTTCAACCACCGTTAGTCCGCTGTCATATGGCATCAACAAATATAATATATATAAAACATATTTTATTATTTCTCTTATTAAATTAAATTAAGTATGGTATGGTTACAGTATATCACTGCATGAATGCTTGCAGCTGGGTATAACTCATACTTTTAATGTTTTGTGAACACCTGTAGAATCACCCAAATAGTAATTATAGGATTGATATAGACTGATTGATGGAGAGCTATAAATAATATAAAAAATTATAAGTGAAGTAAAATTGGACATAATCAAGCAACTGCTGAATACAGTTGCTTCTTCCACTAGGGTCGAAAATAATATTTTCAGTATTGAATTTAGTACATAGCAAAATAAGAAATATATTACGCATGGAGAAGACAATAAAATTACAATTCCTTTTGAAGGAACTAAATAAAAAAAAAGTTTTATTGGAAACAAGTTTATGACTTCTTACTGTTACTAGTTTTCAAAACTTATGTTGATTGTATTGACAATTAAATTTAAAAGAAAGAAGAACTAACCGTTAAATTATTAAAAAAGAAATGAAAGGAAAAAAATACTAAATTTTTAAATGAAATTATTCAGATTATTTTAAATTTAAATCATGTTTTTATCAACCCTGAGTAATACTAATACATATTATTTAGTTGTACCCAATGTATTAATTTCAGTTCCTGCTGCGCACCCGACTATTCCTGCAGAATCTGGTCTGATAGTCCCCATGGAATCCATACCTTCTACGAGTAGAGAAATTGTGTCTACATCCATCATTCAAAATATGAATGGTAATTATTGTAAATTTACAGCTATTATTTATTAAAATGTGTTATGTGCCTCCAATTTTTGTGTAGAGCAAGTGTACAGTCGCCATCAGTTATATCGCAGCATATAAGGCGTTCACAAATATCTGAACACGACTCTTATTGACTGGGTGTTACAGTGCATGTTCAGATATTTATGAACGCCTTATATGCTGCGATATATCTGATGGCAACTGTACATCAAATGTAGGTCATGGCTTGAAAAAGTTTATCAGCGGTCTAATGTTTGTGAAGAAGTTTAAATGAGTCATGTATGTTACCATATCTGACATGAGTCAGACCTCATCATTTTGACCTATAGATTTTTATGATACTGTACTTAAATTATTATTGTTTCTTACCCATACACCACACAAAGTAACAAATATCCAGGACTCGATTAGGTAGTGTTAGGCCGAGGTACCCTGCCAAGTTGTTCTTTTGATGCTCCCGTGGCAACCCTTATTGCATATATACCCATAACTAATTGTAATCTCGAAACTATTGAGGTACAACTTTTTAACCGACTTCAAAAAAGAGGTTCTCAATTCGAACTTTTTTTTTTTTTGTATGTATGTTACTCGATATCTCCGAGAACCGTGAACCGATTTTTTTTTTATCGAAAGGGTATAACTCCGAGTTGGTCCCGTTGACACTAAGTCGGGATCTGATGATGGAATCTTGGAGAAATCGAGGGAACTCTTCAAATGTTAAAGGGACATGTACGGCGCTTTCGGTAATTTATTAGTTTTACTGAAGTCGATTCTATTTTTTGTTAAAATTTTACTTGTTGTTAGTACAAATTCAGTATATTTTGCTTATTTTTACAATACAATCGGTATTTTTTTCCCACACATGTCAAATTTGTCAATTTTACTTTGGGAAAAGATTAATTTTCGACGAAATTCAGGATAGACAGTTTTCCTTGTTGTTGTATTTCACATGGTTATTTTCCTGTTTAGACAGTAAATCTTAGACCTCAATGGTAGATGTCAGATTTGTGTATCAGATTAAATGTATCTGATTTCCTGAAGTTTGGTGGCCGCGTATATATTTGTAAACCTGTCATGTTAAAATAACCATTTATAGGGTACCCCAATCGGCATAAACGGAACCCTTACAGGATCAAGAAAAGGAGAAAAGCACTATACAGGCCTCGGCGGAAATGTTAGTTAGTGGATTCGTATTAATTGAAGGACTCGTCTACGCCTCGCTCGTTCATAATCATACTCAACCACGAACTGAGTTTTCCCGGCCTCTGCAGTAATTTACTATTCACTCATTATGTTTTGGTTTCAGATGTACACCCGATTATTCGTGCGGAGTCATTTCCAGCGCAGGCAGCCCCTGCAGAGCCCATACCCTCTACAAGCCGAAAACCATTATCGACATCTAACATTCACAACAAAAATGGTAATAGTACATTACATAATAAGGTGGTGAATTCGTGAATGTACCAGACCGCCGGTGTTTGTGACCTGAACCGAATGTGAGGGCCATAAATATGCGATCTCGGGCTATTCGAATTACCGCCCGTGGTTTGTCTTAAGCTGGTTTTAGTGTCACGCAGACCGCACGCGGACCGTCCGCGCGGATCACGTACGATGTATTAAGCTTAAGGGAGCGTTTTACAGTAATGCAGACGGGTCCGCGCGGACGCGCCATACATATTACATATTGCTCCGCGCGGAGCGATCCGCGCGACGGTCCGCGTTGCACTAAAACCAGCCTTAACCAGCCAGGTCAGGAAGCGAGATTTTCTCCTCGCGCAGCGGGCATAAAATCTCACTTACGTCGTAGGCTGACGTAAAAATAATTAAGTTTTTTTAGGCTCATGTGTGACATTATGCCTATCTATTTGTGTGGTAGATACACACCCGTACTAATTTACATTATTTTGCAAATTAAATTTAAACCACATCGAGTTGTGCACCAACGTAAGAAGAAGGTAATAAGTAATTACTGTTACTTTGGCGTTTACGATCTTTTCATAGAGCTTGAAATCTTTCTCGTAATTTTCGTCTATTGTGAAGGATGGGCAACTACGGAACCCTACACTGAGCGTGGTCCGACATGCTCTTGGCCGGTTTTTTTAGTTAGGTATGGCCACGTGAGCCTACTTAGTACACGGTACACGCACATACATATAACGACCCGCAATACAGCAAATGTATATGTAAACTTTGATGACGCGTTTGGCTCGGTTTGTAGATACCTGCCTACTGAGCCGGCGGTCCCGGGTTCGAATCCCGGCCAGGGCAAATATTTGTGTGATGAACTCGAATATTTGTACTTGGGTCATGGTTGTTCTATGTATTTACGTATATATTTATCTATATAAGTATGTATATCGTCGACTAGTACCCATAACACAAGCCTGCTTGAGTTTAATTTGGGACTAGATCGATTTGTGTGAGGTTGTCCGATATTTATTTGGGTAGTATTTAAACGCACATCAAAAAAAACCTTCTTCTATGCAAAAATAATCAAAGTAATGTCGTGCTGATGTGTATTTTCTAATTCTCTGCAGTATAATTTTTGCTAGGCATTTATTTTATTTGCTGTGCAATAATTAATTTGATGTAAAAAGTATATAATTGATGAAAATAAATTGATAGGCGATTATTTGTTTGCTGTGCCATTAATAATATCCCTTTATTTATTGTCTGATATTTTATTATAGTCATTATGTTTTATTTTCAGATGCAGACCCGATTATTCCTGCGGAGTCATTTCCAGCGCAGGCAGCCTCTACAGAGCCGATACCCTCTACAAGCCGAAAACCATTATTGACATCTAATATTCACAATATAAATGGTAAAAATAATAATATTTTTTTAGGCTCATGTATTGACGTACCTGTTTATTTGTGTGGCACAGTATATTCTGTGTCTCAAGGGTATATTTGAGTGTGGCTCATATTTTCCGAAAATCATTATAAATTAGATGCAAAGTTAGGTATTAAAAAAAAACTACTTACTAGATCTCGTTCACAGAATACATCTACCTACCAAGTTTTAACAGTATAGCTCTTATAGTTTCGGGAAAAAATGGCTGTGACATACGGACGGACAGACAGACAGACAGACAGACATGACGAATCTATAAGGGTTCCGTTTTTTGCCATTTGGCTACGGAACCCTAAAAACTGCCCAGATAAGTTAATTTGAATGAAACCTAATTGTTCTTTAATTATTATTTATAAAGTAATTAAGCGTACGAAAGCTTTAATAATAGTAATTGCCTGACTGTCTATGTCTGTCTGTCAATCTTTCACGGGCATTTGAAATGTTCATAGTATATGGTTTTAATTTTAACTCGATACCTTCACGCGTAACAACAACAGTAAAATTAAAAAATGGCAATACTGTAGTGTCGTCCCCGTTTTCTTAGATTGATTAGAAAGGGACGAAACTACAGTATTGCCACTTTTTAATTTCTACTCTTTTTGTTCTCGAAGTGTGTAAATGTAAATGAACTCGACTGTACAGTTGGAGTGCTCTAAAAGTCAGAAATGACCGTCAACATTCCTACAGAGGACTAAATCCATCAATTAAAAAAAAAATCATAAAATTTTTCGTACCTTTGAAGTTACACTTATTTAAAAAAAAATGTTTTCTTTGTATCATGGCAGATTGAGCTAATTTTACTCATATAACTACACTGTCGCTTCCCCTATTGTAAACTAAAAGGCCCCATATATGAAGCCAATGTCTTCGGCGTGCAAAAGAGGCTTTTAGGCAAACTATGTAATATTTTTTTTTGTTTTGTCAACAGATTGCAACACGACGAAGGAGGAGTTATTACACCAATTGAAGAAAATCAAATCCACGATAAGGTCATTGAAAAAAAATGCGAAGTTATTGGAGCGCTTAGAATCGCCTTTTGTTAAAGAAATTGTTTCCTTGGCGCTGAAAAATCAAAAACGAAAACCTCGCGGCCACCGATGGACCACTAAATACAAAATAGCCTGTTTGTCCATTTTAAAAAGATCGCCAAAAGCTTATAAATATTTGCAACACTTGGTGCCCCTACCAAGTATTAAAACATTGCAAAATCTTTTACAAAAAGTTCCGATGGAGCCTGGGATCAGCACACAAATATTAAAACACTTGCGAAAACTTGCAGCCTCTTGCAAAAAAGATAAATACTGCTGTCTACTCTTTGATGAAATTGCAATAAAACCACGGCTAAATTACAACGTTAAAAGAGACAATGTAGATGGTTACACAGATATGGGGAAGTCGGAAAGAAATAATAATTTGGCTGACCATGCGTTGGTTTTCATGCTCCAAGGCATACGCAGGAAATTCAAGCAGCCGGTTGCTTTTTACTTTGTGAAGGGAACAGTCTCTTCACAAAAGTTAGCTGAAATTATAAGAGAACTTATACAGCTGATCAATGAAACAGGATTCAGTGTACTCGCTACAGTGTGCGACCAGGGACCTACTAATATGGGAGCAATAAAAATTTTAAGAGACAGTACTCCCTCTGAGGAAGGTCCCGCTGTGAAAAATTATTTCCATTCAGACAATAAAAAAATATATGTTATTTATGATGTACCTCATCTGTTCAAGTCTATTAGGAATAATTTCATGAATTACGGCGTCATACAAATGGATGGAAAGAAGGGAAAGTGGGAGCATTTAAAATTAGTGGAGGAGAAAAATAGGAATTTGCTATATCTTAGCAAAATTACGCCAAATCATATTGAGCCCAAATACAGGGCTAAAATGAAAGTTAAAAATGCAGCGCAAGTGCTAAGCACGACTGTTTCAGCAGTTTTAAAACTCCTGTCTCTAGCAGAGAACAACCCCAGGATAAAGAAGGAGTTGGCTGACACAGGAGAAATAGTTCGCAAATTAGACCAATTATTTGATTGTACTAATGGCCCTTCGGGTCCTGATGACGTCAAACCAGGCCAGAGACAGAATGTCTCTAAAAAAACTAATCATTTGGAAATGTGGGTTCAGTACAGAAAAATGATTGAAAACATGTCATTTAATAACGAAGCAGGAATTCGAGCAAAAAATGTCAGGTGCGTGCAAGGCTTCCTGATTACATTGTGCTCCTTAAGAGATATCTGGAATTACGTTCAACGCCTCGGGTTTAAATATTTAAACCTGAGGCAGTTGAATCAAGACTCCCTGGAGAATTTATTTGGTGTTTTACGCCAACATAGCCCCACAAATAGACATCCGACCGTCACATCATTTGTGGCTGCTTTAAAAACAACAATTATTTCAGGAATGTCTGCCCCACATAGCCGAGGTTCAAATTGCCAAAAAGACTCGAATGTGTTGTTGACGGACCTCCATAGTCTAATTTTTGGATCGGCCCCCAAACCTACCAATGAAGAGAATAGCGAAGACGTCATCATGGAGAACGATAATAAAGAAAACGAGGATGGAGAATATTATACTCTCCATATTCCTGATGACGATGACCACGAAGATGAAACGAACGAAAGGGTACTCGGCGTTGAAGATCAGCCTGTTGTCTATCTAAGTGGATATTTAGCAATGGCCATATTAAAAAATCATAACTGTCCGACATGCAAGGAGTCTTTGACTGTAGCCAATCCAGCCGATGATGCGTACATTTATATAAAATTGCGGGAGTGGTGGACAGACAAATCATCTTTAACTTACCCAAATATACTTTTATGTAATTATGTGGACAAATGTTTAAAGTCATTTGAAAAAGAAATAATACCAATTCTCCACCAATGCAATATAAGCAACCAAGCAGTCACATTATTTATATGCAATTCTGACGGAGCTTTTATAAAATGTGATCTGCATAGAAGCAAAATGTTTTATGCAATCGCTTCACGGCTAGCTGTACTTTTAATTCGAAGACAGTGTCAGAGGATAAATAGCAAGTTGGCTGCTCAAGAAGAGGATCTAGCAGACAAGTGCAAAAAATCACAGCAACACGGAATGGCTAAGTGAATATTGGTACTCACTAATTATGAAAATCATGTTTACCTATCACGATTTTCATGTTTTAAAGTGGAAGAATCTACTACTACTTTACTGTTATTGGAAATTTAAAATAAGTAATTACATACGTTCGTTCCGTGTAAAAACTTATGTTTTTTAAAATTATGTTTTTTGTAGCCGCAAGTTTCAGGATTTTATTGAAAAAATATGAGGATAGTTGTTAATTTGTTTTCGATAGGTAGCCATCGAAAGTGAAATGTTTGATTACGTAGATAGAAAGTTTGAATAGGTGCACAAAGTAAGCTAAAGTGGGTTATCTGTACAGTCGCCATCAGATATATTGCAGCATATAAGGCGTCCATAAATATCTGAACACGACTTTTATTGACTGGGCGTTACAGTACATTTTCAGATATTTATGAACGCCTTATATGCTACGATATATCTGATGGCGACTGTGGGTCGATCCAATGCACAAGACATACTTTTTTTATTAATATCAAGGTACAATCTCTATCTGTATCTACAGTTTTGAAGTTATAGTATTCTACCTAAAGAATAATTTTGAACTAACAAAGACCTATTGTAACAAAAATGATGGCTCTCGGTGGGCACACAATAACAATCATTCAGTATTTAAAAAAACTGATTAAATACTATTTGACCATCCTACTTTTATGTTAAAACTACCAATTGTTAGTAGTTATGAAGTGCTATTTCTGGACTGTCCTTATCCACTCAATTGCTTCGAATTTTGAGTTGGACTCTATTTATATAATAAAATAAGAGCGGTGACAGGTAGCCGTAGTTACCAAAAGCAATCTAGTGGATACGTAGATACTTACTGTTAATGTCTAGATTGTGAAATACAAGCGTACGTACATATGTGCACTAGCAGACCCAGAGATGATACACAAAAGTTGCTGTTGCTTTAATTTACATTGTAGGTAGACAAAGTATGAAGATTCAGTAGTACATTATTATTATTTATTTATTTATTACTAAGCTGGGGCCTCAAAAGATGGTTAAAATCACTCAAAGAGCAAAGGAGAGGGTTATGCTGGTAGATTTTTTGCGTGATCGCATCAGGTACGGTGTTGGCATTCGTGTGTTTGAACAAAGTCATGCATAGTAAGTATGTGTGATCATATCTAGTGGTTGATTGTGGCATTCATTGCATTGTTATAAAATTACAGTGTAAGGTTTTTGTTAAGTACATGCAGGAGTGTGTTGAGGAACACTCATGCAATTTTATTTAGCTTTTCATGTATAAAGGACTATGTCACAGAGTGCTTACATTATACTTAGTACTAATTATCTTAAATATTTAAAGTAGTAAGTAAGAAATTAGTCTACTTTTTCCTGTGCCTAAGAATGTAAAATATTTGGTAATGTGTAAGTTTTGAAATATGATTTCACAAATCCTATCCTATCAGAAAACAACGAAAAAGGTTAGTTACCCAACGTTGAAGTTTATTAGGCAGTTCAAAATTGTCAATTAAGTATTCCGTATAATATATGTGTAAAGTAAAGGAATACATTAAATATACTTACACTTGACTCATTTTTGTTTCATTTCTTATAAATTAAATAAAATATTAGCCGGGGAATATGCACTACTACACCGATTTTACCGTTTGTGGAAATCACTAATATCGGTTTATCGCAGCACTAAACTTAGTAAATTATTTATAAGGTATGGCAACATTTTATTTTTCTTATGTTGGTATGTAACCTGAATGATCGTCAAATAAACGTACGGAAAATTATTAGTATGAAGTTCCGTCTCTTAAAACGTAGTGATTATATTCTCTTTGGCTGTACACATTTCGGCATTGCATTCGATTCTTTTCTCTTTTTTTTTTTTTTTTTTTTTTTTATTATGGCAATTGTCTATTGACATTTTTGCCAGCGTCACGTCAATATAGAGCATTATAACAGGTTACGAGTTCGCGGGAATAAGTGCAAAACAGATCAGAGCAATTACACAACAATAATTAAAAAAATAAAAATAACAATAATTATACAGTTTATAAAAAAATAAAAAATAACACGTACAACAATACAGTTAGTGAGCAGATAGATAAGGATAAAGTTAAGTTTAAAAAAGAACTACAATTTCAAACTTATTAATTCTCAAAAAGTTTGCAAGAAATCTAAAAATAACAGCATCAAATGCTAGAAGAGTGATCATATGAGTAGGAAGCGGAATTTTTTGAAAAATCAATCCAAAATATAAATTAGAATGGTTTAGAAGTGGGCAGGCTAAAAATATATGATTCAATTCAAATCTCCCTCATCTATACCACATTCACAGATCGAGGAATCTCGTATCCTGAGTTTAGCCAAGTGGGCAGGACAGCAACAATGACCAATTCTCATACGGATTATAGATGATGTTATCATTTTGCTTAGACTGATTTTAGAGAACCATACTTTTCTAGGGATATCCGGTTGGATCAGAGAATACTTAACCCCTTTAATTTTACTAGAATCTAATCTCTTTTTCCGCTAACGGTCTGCAGTGACAGCACTGTCGCTTGTCAATGTCATTGTCTTGGCATTGACAAGCGCTTACGCTGCGTTCAGTCTAAAGAGTGCAGTCGTGTGTGTGCGGTTCACCGTGGCGTCACCGATAGGTTTCACCGGAAGACCAGCGCTGGTTCCCGGGCCAGCATTTATGCTGAGGTGTGACCTTTTCGTGGCATACACAACAGCGATATTATTTTATTTTATTTTGCTAATATTTGTTGTCCACTTTGTGTATGTTAACGAATAAATTTTTATTCTATTCTATTCTATAATTCTTCTTAAGAGTCCGCAGCAAGGTCCGCTCAACTCCGCGTTGAGATCGCGCGCTTACGCTTTAAAATGTTGTTGTTTCACCTAGAGGAAGACAGGGCGCTAGCAGTAAAGCGAGAGCGCGCTAGCGGGGGGCGTGCTTTCCGCCGCCCCCCGGACCGTTCCCCGCGCTAGAGTAATTCGCTGCAGTTTCGCAACAATTTTTTGTAATTTATTTTAAGGTTTTCGTAGTTACGCTCTCATTTTAAAACTACGAGATCAATTTTAATAAATCTTTTTTCTTATCAAACTGCATAGTTTAATCGACACCGGAAATAGGTTTTGACTTCAATCTAAACTATATTTTGGTCGTAGTATGCCGCCAAACTGAACAACTTTCTGGGGTCTAAAAATGCAAAACTTGTACTCGCTCTATTTTCTTTCTATTAACATTTCAAGAGTCATAAACTAGTTTTAGCCCTAGATATATCTTATCTCATTATATTTAGAGAATTTCATGATAATGTGACATGTTATATTAAAATAAGGACGTAACTACGTTTGTATGAAGAATCGAGCTTGCTGCGGACTCTTAAGTAACATAGTATCTTAAAAGAAAGGAACAACGTAAAATGTTTGAGTAAAATTTGAAGAAAATTATTTATTGCCGACGACGAAATTAGAAAAATAGCTCGGGACGTCCTGCATACTTCGCTTAATTGATAAAGGCTTATTTATTATATTCATTAATTGTTAAATCGAAACACATCATCTTAGATATGGAAACGGAAATGGGTAATTTTAATAATCAACAATAATAATAACACAACACAGTAATTAAAATATATACTAACTATAAACTAAGAACTTGACTAACTAAAATATATGCTAAAAATGAATTTAATATTAAATAAGACTAAAAAATCGGACCCCTTTGGCATGGTCCCGAAGACGCAGGCAGCATTTCTACGAATAGCAACGTTAATGCGTTGAGCGAGGAAGCTGCCAGCTGTTCGGCCCCCCGTGATGTCGACCAGTCTTTTTGCAATCTGCTTGAATAGTTGTCGAGCAATGGACCATGAACCGCGGACCGAGGGTCCAACCCCGAACGGAACAAAATCGTATCCGCCGCTTATGGCGCGTGCTGTCTTCCGATTGGCCGGCGTATCTGATTGATCGATGAGATCTGAATTAATCAATTGTTGTTTTTTACTATTATTAAATTATTATATCTCATTTTTATTTTATGAAGATCATAGTATAAATGCATGTTAATTGTCTTAGCGTAATTTATACTGATATTGTATATTATGAAATAAATAAATCTAATCTAATATAAGAGGGTATTTAAGCACGAGAAAACGGAGATCGGGAGACAGATTACAACTTTGATTAGTGGTATGTATCTTGTGGAAATTAACGAAAACAATAAACGGAGTGAATCGAATGCTGTTGTTTACTTTTTGGACGATCCCTCGTAAGCTGTGCTCGGATTAGGGTGTGCAATTCTCCGGGACTTCGTAACCTAAGATAATATTAATATAGTCATAGTAATCATAATCAATCGATAACTAAAATAAAATAATCAATCAAATCTTTCGATAAGTCCAAGAAGCACGCGTACACAGGCGTGTTTCTGTCCTTGTAGTACCTGACAGCCTGCTTAACGCACAAGATAGCACTCTCCGTTGACAAACCCGGCCTTAAGCCTAATTGTGCGTCATGCAATTTAATGTGTTTACAAAGTTGTGCGTTAAGCAAACTGTAGTATATCTAATCTGTGCCATTCATTCTTCGACTCACTCTCACACTCTCACTCTCTCTGCCCAGGCTTACATTCGAGTAACGTTGTGCTCTTACTTATAAAAAGTATATTAAATAAATAACTGTGTTTCCGAAGTGCAGTGTTATTAATTAATTATCACCAACACCAGGTTACCCGGATATATATAATAATTGGCGACGAGGACAATGGATTTCTAACAATGGAAGGCAGCTTACTTATGCTGCCACGGATGCGTGGAAGAAGCCGGGATAACCGTGTCAGTATGTGTGGGCTTACGGTAAATCTGAAAATGATGCCTATTACTCAATTTAGTAATCGTTAAATCCAAGAAATTGAGTGAGTTGTTTTGCTCCAGTTCCTTTTTGAACTTGATCTTTGGATGCTTGTTATTTATCTCATCAATAAATTCGTCCAGCTGGCTCATACCCCCCGTCCAACAAATAATCAAATCATCCACATATCTAAAGTAATATAAAATACAATTATTACCTACAATGTGCTGGTTTTCAAAATGGTCCATAAAAATATCCGCCATTGAAGGACTCAACGGGGAACCCATAGCCAAACCATCACTTTGCAAATAATATTGTCCACCAAACCTAAAATAATTTTGTTTCATACAAATCGTAGTTAATTCTATTAATTCATCTACCTCCCCTGGATGTAATCGCTGCCTTTCAAAAAGTCCCCTAAGTATGTCTAAAGTATCACTTCACAATATGGTACATTCGTAAACAAACTATCTACATCCAAAGACAGAAGGATAGCATTATCTGGTATATATTAATATCTTTAATCCTCTCTATTAAATCCAAGCTATTCTTTAAACAATATTTCGGCTGAAACTGTGACTTTTCCTTAATAATGCAATTCAATCTCTTTGCTAAATTATACGTAGACGGTGCACCTAAGTATGAGACCACTGGACGAATAGGGATATTGTCTGCGATTTCTAATTCAAGAGTCTTGAATTAGAAATCGCAGACCAAAATTTAGCAAGACCAAAAAAACTACCACAAGGTTGCCACCACAGATAGGTTTGTTTTATAAAAACTCGAAATAGTTTACAGTTTCAGTGAAAAATGCTTTTGGCGAAATGATACGTTTGACGAAACGTAATTCGGCGAAAAGGCAGAGAACCATCTATAATACTAGTGCCACCTTAGAGTAAGGAATATCTATGAGTGCCACTATCAGACCTCACTGTCGCGAAATGTCGCGATATTTGCGTGTTTCGGAACGCACCTAAAAAATACATATTGTCTATGGTAAGAATCCAGTTGTTACTTGCTTAAAGTTTCTTTCATTAAGTATTCTTGTGGTTTTTAAAGTAATTTATGATTAAGTAAGTGCATAAACTCAGTGCGAGAAATTCAACTGTGCAACAGCCGGAGAGATCTGCGAAAGCTAAGTGTTCTAGCCTAAGCCTTTACAATCTTGATTTATTTATTTTCTTCCTAATTATATAGCAACGTGAAGGTACTTTAAAGAATCGCTAGCTAGACTTTTCAGCATATCCTAGGAATCTCATGATTCTTATATTGGTCTGAATATAATATCATAGAGACCATTATGAACGTAACTTTGATTTCTTTATGTAATTATATGCCAGTGTATTGATGATTATAACTTTATGATATGGATTGTAATTTATGATGATATGCATCATGGAGGACATGCACACTTTGTGGTGTCCTGGCTTGACTATTTCTCCTTGAGTAGACCAATATCCCGGCCTGCAGGCGGGATGAGGCAGCGATATGAATGCTGCCTCCATGAGATGCTGGCGGGGCATGCGTTAGGTTGCTGAACCCTAGTATTTTAATTACTGATGGATAGCGCATGAGCCCAGCTGCCTGTGAAGCCTGGGGAGTTGGTTAACATCTGCGGGCTGGCGGACGAGCCTGTAAGCCCTGGGGAGTCGCTTGACTTCTGCAGGATTGGCATGAGTTGTTTAACTCTTTGTACTGAATAATGTCGAGTCATCGATTCGTGGTAGTTGTTTGACTCTCTTTGATTATAGGCTAGTAAGCCTTCCAATACTTCAATGCTGTGTAGCAGCTTGTACTAACCATAAGTCGTGCACGCATACACGAGAGACGTGTTGAGAGCCAGCGGGTGGCCTGCTAATCAGGCACCCAGAGAGGGGGATTTGCGAGTAGTGAGATGACTCGCTCTCTTGTCGGTCCCCCGGTCTACTCGTCGCTTTGGTACCTTGCGACGGGCTGACGTCGGTTGATGTCAGCCCATGTATGATGATTGTGAATATCTAGAGATAAGAGAATAGTGCCAGACTGATAACCTTGGGTGGATTAATTGACCCAGGATCATCAGACGTTCCTGGATCAGGAACAATTCCAATTAGTTTACACAACACTCATGGTATAACTTAATTGTAATTTTCTATCATGAGTAATCTAATTATGGTTCGTGTAACGAGCAAACTAATAACAATTTATACTTGCTGTCACGAAGCCAACTGTAAGATATTTAACACTAATGATTAACTGGGCATATAGTTTCATTTATAGACTAACAGTGTGATAATTGAGTTAACTTGTCAGTAAAGGTCACATCATAGAAATATACATATAACAGTTCCAATTTAGTAATCTTTATTATATATCATTAACAGTATAGTACCTATCACAGGTGACAGGCGAGGGCACTTAGAGGTTCGACTGTGAGAATCAATGATTTATTTAACCACAGGCGGGGAAGTCGTGGGCGACCGCCATGGTGAAGAGGAGGGACTCGGTGCGCAACCTCGTCGGGCGCGGCGAGTCCGGCATTAGGACTACAACTTTGAAGGTATGGTGAGTGACTATTGTAGACCTTATTATCATGCTGTGGTTATCCATAGCGAGCAATACCTTAACACTCATATAAAAGCGAAGCAGATAGAATAGCCTGAGTTACAACTGAACCAGGCCCGGGATACAGTCGGTTCCGCGTTTGGCAAGTAGCCTCATTTAATATGAGGATGAGAAAACCAAAGCGTATCCGACTGTTCGTTAGATTTCTGTAGTAAAGTAGATGCAGAATTAATTCTTGTGCGATGATGAAACCCCACTATACATCAAATCAAGCACAAAATGGTGGTGAGTGTATTAGGGATCAATGGTAGTGAGTGTACAAGGGATAATAATTTTAGCATTGCTCGCTCATACAGATCTAAACAAAGTTAATTAAAACATTCTGTCATTTGATTAAAAATTATTATTAAAAACAAGAAGGTCTACAACGGTTAGTCACTATACAAAAGTTGAAATTTAGATTGTGGGCGAATAGGAAAGTAGCGGTATCTGTGGGCAAATAGGAAAACTAAGAGTGAAACTTCAATGATACATCATTGAAAAGAGTGAATATATTTCATTCACATATGGCACGTATGGCACATACGTACCACGATAATACTGTACATTTTATGTATTTGATGTTTTCAGGTTAGAAGTATTTATCTAAGGTCATTATATTACTATTAATGACAAAAAACTTCTATGCATAGACACAAGTGACATCTATGCGAGCATTCACAAACTAAATAAGTGCCACTACTCACGCGTAGATGGCGCGCATTCCGAACTACATACTTCGCTTCGCTTGAGAAGCGAGCTGAAATGGTTGACGTCATGATGGTTTGACTATCCGTTGATAGAGGGCGGTATAGAAATGGTGATATATAGACGTTAAAGATAGGTCGTGGGTAATACGGCTATCGATTAATAGAGGGCGCATTCTATAGATTATAACTTATATGAGTTCTCGCACTGAGGTTTGTGGTAATTTATTAATAAGAATCGATATTTAAACATTACGAATTTATATAAATTCGTGACATCATATTACGACTTGGTAAGGGTAAAAGATAATTACACTCTTAATTATCTTCTAGCAAGAAACGGAAGTGGAGGAAACGACTTCCGACTCCACCATGTAAAAGCAAAATGGCCGAAATCCTTTGACAACTGTCGAGCAAAAACAGACGCTGTGTATTTTTGAGAGTGAAAATCAATTGTTTATGTGAAAGAAGCTGTGAAATGAATAGTTAAGTGATAAAACAATTGAAAGGTGTTATCAGGTGAGATATCAAGCATTATTCTTGTGTATATCACGAGATCAAAGCATTTGCATACACAAATATTGTGTGATTGTGTGTTTGTCAACAAATAAACCGGAAGGTTGATATGATCATAGAATTTCTTATAAGACTTGATGGAAGTCGAATAATTAGCAAGAAATAGAAATTTGCTTATCAATACGAAAAGCGTATGAATACAGGAGTGTGTTTAAAGAAATTTTTGCTAGTAAATTCTATGATACAACAAGATGAAATTCTTTCGCTTCATCTATGAACACTCACATATTATAGAAAGATAATTTTATATTTCTTTCTATAGGGCGGAACGTCAAAGGAACGCATTAAATAAATAAGAGGTACCGGTGGTGTAACACTCCGATAAAGTACACAAGGAAAGCTGGTATGTACACTATATATAAATATATACATGACAATTCGTATAGTTATATTATTAACTACGAAAACGCATACATAAAGAACTGACTTTATGTGGTTGAAAGATTGATTTATACGGATGAAGGATTGATATCTAGCTTAGAGATAGTCAATAACGTATTGGTATAACATTTGTGTAGTTACATATGCACATCATATAAAGAATATAACATTGTTTTGGTGAATCGAGTCTTATGTCACTGTCAACAATTCTCACTTATGAAAATTCAGGTTATAACCACTCTGTTGATAGTTTGATTGGTGATATGACAATAGTTATATGAACATTGCGAGTTATATTTAAAATTTGATCATGACAAGGAAAAGTATAGGAAGGGACCGTCCACTCACGATGTGAGGTGAAGCATAAAAGTTAAAATTCTGGTTTGAATTATAGTTGTTATAAAAGGAAAGCATTCTTAGTAGCTCTGGGCATTATACTAAGCAAATACGTTTTACCAGCAGTGCTGTGTGGTACATGGTTCTGTGAGTCTGGTATGATTAGTGCTTCATTGATTAATTAGACAGTTGAGTGATTATAAAGTAACCTATGCATTGTTTAATGCATTTGTGAATGGATACTGTGTGGTTGATGCTTTTAACCACCCTTATGAATTAAAATATACAAAGTATGAGACAACATGGGACCAGTTATATGAGATTTATCAACTCAATTGGTCCAGGTGGCCGTCTAGTGCTTCAGGTGGGTCGCGTCGACAGGTTCAAAAGAGAGGACCAGTGGGTTCATAAAAATGAGGTGTTGTGTAGCGACACTTGGCATGACGAATTGTAGAGATACGATTTGGTTGGCCAGCCTGTCGGTGGACTGCGCCGGTCGACTGAGGCGGGTAGAATAGTTTGGACAAAACTTATGTGAATTAATGTGCTGTTATGTGATTGTTACTCATTGAACAATATTAATGAAATGAAATACACTCAACGAGGGCAGGCGGTTCCTATTATTTCTTTACTTTTCCATGAGAAAGCTTCAAAAAGCAACATTTTCTGAAACAGAACAGAAATTTAAATTTATTGTATGATCATGTTGTGATGAAAGATTAAGACTTATTTGATACTGAATTATAAAGTGTGTCGGTGGTATGACATACTTAGTAAATAACATAGTTTACTCAACGTGAAAATTTATAATTGAAATTTAATGGACAGTTTTAGTGAATGTTAGTATGATTACTGACAGTCAATAAACTGGTTGTATGATGACTTGATGAAGTTAGTGGACTGTAAAAGCAAAGTAATTGCTATTTATTTCAATGATTATTGTTATTAATTTCAGATTCACGTGTGAGTTAACTATCATTATGGACGAAATATATCTAAATAGATTAAATAAAATTGTGTCAAATATTAAAGACTTGGCTAGCAGCTCTCGTGATTTGTGTGCGTTGAGTCTATGGTCTGATGATGATGTTGATCAAGCAAAAATTACTTCTTCTAAATTACAAGCAGTACTTACCAGATTTAACAATGACTTGTACCAGTACTTCAACTCCTCAACGAATCCTAATGCGGATGAAATTTCTATGTTGACAACGGAACAGCTGAACGGTGAAGAAGTGCTAGCAGAATTAAATGCACGAATTCAAGTTAAGAAAGATAAGGCTACTGCTTCAAGCTCCAGTCAAGCAAACGTACATAGAGGAAAGTTACCTGATTTAAACTTGCCTACATTCTCAGGAGATGTACTTCAGTGGAACCAGTTTTGGGATCAATTTAGCTCAAACATTGATCAGAGAGATCTAAGAGATGTTGATAAATTGCTTTATTTGAAAGCATCGTTGAAAGGTGAAGCTAAAACCATATTAGATGGATTAGAAACCACGAATAATAATTATAAGATAGCTTTGGATATCTTAACCAACAGATATGGCAAGACTACTCAAATTGTTGACGCACATTATTCAACACTTTATAAACTGAAGAGAGCAGAAAAACCAGAAGAGTGTCGTAGAACGCTTGATGATATTGAGAGACATCTCAGGGTTTTGAGTACTCTTGGTGAGAACACAGATCAGAACCATCTGCGGTTCATGATTATGGAGAAATTTCCTGAAGATATTATATATGAGTTGAAACTCAAGTTGAATAACAACACTATAGAAGAAATAAGAAAGCAGCTTCATGTAATCTTGTGTGCTCGAGAAGATGCAAGAGGAACTTTTGAGAAGGGTAACAAAGAGAACATCAGTTACACAACTGAAACTCTTCATGTGAAAACAAAGGTCAAAAAAGAGTTGAGAACAAGGAAACCTAATAAAATGGATGATGCTAAAAGACAATTGAAACCTAACAAAATGAATGATACACATAGGCAATGGAAACCTAACAATATGAGTGATACAACTAGACGATGGAAACCGAATATTACAGCATTTAATAAAGTCAACAATCTTAAAAGGAATTTTAATACCAGAGAAAACAGAGATCAACCTAGATTTAGTCCAAAGAGAAATAAACCATCCTGTTCATTCTGTAATGGAGAACATTACAGCAATTCCTGTAACAAATTTAGAACAATTAGGGAAAGGAAACAAATATTAGGAAACAAATGTTACATTTGTCTTCGAAGCGGACATTATCTCAACACTTGTCCTAACAAGGATAAACCTTGTTTTCACTGCAAGAGCAGAGGTTTGCATAACCAAGCGTTATGCCCAAACAAGACATTTAGAAAACCCGAGTCTACTAATACGATGCACGTACATGACAAAGGATCGACGGTGTTACAGACAGCCATAGTTAATTTAAAAGGACCTGACCACTCGACGTTGAAGTGTCGTGTATTGCTAGACTCTGGTAGTCAAAGAAGCTATGTCACCCAAGAAGTAACCAAGAAATTAAACCTACCAAAGTTGGAAGAACATCATCTTAGGGTATTCACATTCGGGTCAGAAAAACCTCAAGAAATAAAGAGTTCTTTGATGAAACTTGACATACAAACAAGAACGAATAAACACAAAACTATCTACGCTAATGTTGTACCGAACATCACACAAGGAATTTCATCACACAACGAAGAACTGGTCGAATGGAATAATAAGAACGTTACACTAGCTGACGATGGATCTCTTTCAGACAGAATAGACATACTAATAGGAAACGACTATTATCATTCACTAATGTCAACAGAAAAGATAAAATTGCAGGAAAACTTATACTTAGTAAATTCAGAACTGGGTTGGATACTTTCGGGACAAACAAAGGAGAAACCTATGCTAGAGTCGTCAGTGCTCACGTATTTTCAAGCTTCATACGAGACCAAATTGTCAGAGCCAGACTTACCCTTGGACACGGGAAACGTCAAGGTCTTGTGGGACTTGGAATCCATCGGGATCACTGACTCTCCAAAGGCTAACCGAGAAGAAGAAGCCATCAAACATTTTAACGAAAATACCGAGTTAATTGAAGGAAGATACTACGTTAGCTGGCCTTGGAAAACATATCCACCAGAATTACCAACCAATTTTGGGCTAGCATATGGTCGCTTAGTAGGACTGCTGAAACGACTAGATACAGACGCTTTGAACTCTTACAACAAAACATTAGAAGACCAATTAAAAAGAGGAATTATAGAAATAGTACCGGATAACATCAAGGAGGATGGACCTGTTCATTACTTACCTCATCATGGTGTCATCGTAACAGGGAAACCTCTTCGTATAGTGTATGATGCTTCTGCAAGAACCAAAGATACAAAGAGTCTCAATGAATGTTTGTACTGCGGTCCAATGATGCTTGAGGATCTAACAGGATTGCTGATAAGGTTTAGATGTTATTCTGTGGGTCTAACAGCTGATGTGGAAAAGGCTTTTCTGCAAATAGGACTGAAAGATAAAGATAGAGACGTTACCAGATTCCTATGGTTAAAGGACATCAATAAACCTATTAATGAGGAGAATCTTCTACATTATAGATTTAAACGTGTTCCTTTTGGAATAATTTCGAGCCCATTTTTACTAAATGCTACGATAAAACATCATCTACAAAATACAAATGGAAAATATAGTAAACAATTAGCAAATGATATATATGTAGATAATGTGCTTACTGGATCGGATACTGCATCAGAAGCTATAAATCTTTACAAAGAAGGCAAGAAAATGTTCTCACAAATTTCAATGAATCTACGCGAATGGAGTTCCAATTCTTCAGAATTCATGACACAAATACCTGACGCAGCAAAAGAAACAACGGTAAAAACATTAGGCTTAAATTGGATTTTAGGCAACGACATGCTTCATTTAAGGGCTAAAGTCAATAGAGACAATGAATACACAAAAAGAGGGATCTTGAGAACTATAGCATCCGTGTATGATCCATGTGGATTTAGTGCCCCAACTTTGCTGTCAGCTAAGTTGCTGCTCCAACAGCTGTGGAAGATTAAAGCTAAGTGGGACACTGTGCTGTCAGAGGACTTACTCCAAAATTGGAAAACTATTCTAGACGAAATGAAGCAAATTGCAAGTATATGTTTACCTAGAAACATCACTATACCTGATGATAAGAATGCTCAATTGCATTGCTTCACGGATTCTTCATCGATAGCTTATGCTGCGGTGATTTATTTAGTACAAAAGGACAAAGTCAATTTTATAATAGGTAAATCACGATTAGTACCTATTAAAGACCAAGAAAATCTGAAGATTCCACGCTTAGAACTGTTGGGAGTACTTATAGGAAGCCGACTTATCAAATATGTTCGCAAATTCCTACCCTTGAATATAACACACATAACTTTATGGACAGATAGTAAGATAGTCATAGACTGGTATAACTCAGATAAATTGCTTGAACCATTCGTGTCCAGAAGAATAGAAGAGATAAAACAGAATAAAGATTTAAACATTAAATACGTTCCATCTCAATTAAATCCAGCAGACGTGGCTACACGTCCTGCCGCGTCAGAAGACGAGAAGAACACGTGGTTGTATGGTCCTGAATTTCTCCGAAAAGACCAAAGCAAATGGCCTTCAGACTTACCTAGTTCTGTTTCTTTTCTGTCGCGGGAGGGTCTGTTGGACACAGAAAAACAATCACAAATAGAGACACCAAGTAGAACATTTGAAACAAATATTTCAGATTCACACATGAAAGAAATAAAAGAACTACAAAAGATATCATTTCCAGAAGAATGTAAAGGAAAATTAACTTCGTTATCTCGGAACTTAGGATTATTCATGGACAATGAAGGAATACTGAGATGTGATGGGCGAATCACACATTCAGATTTATCATACGACGCGAAACATCCAATATTAATTCCAAAGAACAGCGAATTCACCGATAAAGTAATTAAAGATATTCATGAGAAAAATCTTCACGTAGGAGTGCCTCATACTCTGAGCCTCATACGCCAAAAGTATTGGATTCCTCAAGGGAGGACACGAGTTCAAAAAATATTAAGCAAATGTGCAAAATGTGTAAAACATGGAGGAGGTCCTTACACATTACCAAAGACACCAGCATTGCCAGCTGAAAGAGTAAATTATACAACATCATTCAACTATGTAGGAGTCGATTATTTCGGCCCAATGTACGTTAAATCGGAAAGCGGATCGAAGAAACGTTGGATTTGTTTGTTCACATGCCTGGTGATCAGAGCAATACATTTGGAAGTGGTTGAAGACTTAACCACAGACAAATGCTTAATGGCATTCAGACGCTTTATAGCTACAAGAGGAAAACCCACACTTGTATTATCTGATAATGCTCCTCAATTCAGACTGTTAGCTGAAGTTATGACAGAAGAAGGAACATTAACAGAGAAGATAAAATGGAAATTCATTCCTCAGCTCGCTCCGTGGCACGGGGGAGCATATGAAAGACTTGTAGCGGTCGTGAAGCACTGCTTAAAGAGAACACTTGAAAAACACATGCTTGAAGATAATCAACTGTCAACAATTATCAAAGAAGTAGAAGCGGTAGTAAATACAAGACCACTTACATACGTGGGATCAGGTGTTGACCACATTTTAAAACCTGCCGATTTTCTCACTCCAGGAAGATGTTTGAATGTTCAAGTGCTCACTGAACAACTACCGATCTCAGGATCTATCATTAAACAACAACTCATCGAAGGATGGAAACGTGGAAATACGATTATGGAAGAATATAGGGATATGTTCATCCATCGGTATCTACTGAGCCTGAGAGAAAGGTATGGGAACTCGCCCAAGCAAGTTAGGGTGAGAGCCCATAGTACTCCTCAGATTGGAGATATTAGTACAAATAAAAGGAGAATCGAGGAATCGAGAAGGCTGGAAAGCTGGAAAGATTGTTGAAGTAATGAAAGGTACAGACGGTTTATGTAGAGTCGCTCGTGTGAAAGTAGGTAACAATATCTTCACGCGATCTATTGCTCATTTGTACCCGCTGGAAGCGGAGGATGATGCATTTCATGATGACATGACAGAAATGCATGAGCAAAACATGCAAGAAAACATACACATAGAAAACGAACATCTACCTCGTGTACCATTGATGGAATTAAGCGGTATGGATGTTGATCCAGAGCCAAGAAACATAGAAATTAACAACCAAGACATACATGACTCAACCAACAACACGAGAGAGAAGCTAAAGAATACAAGTATGATTGATGAATCAGAAATGACACAAGAACAGAATACTGAAGGTTCTGACAACGAGATGCCAAGTATCAATGATATAAACAACACAATGACACAAGAGAGACAGCGTAGAGCTGCTGCAGTCCAGGCATTGGAGAAAATCCAGAAGTGGACTAGAGACCTGATGACTACCATAAATTAAAACTTTCGCGAGGCGGGAGTGTCGCGAAATGTCGCGATATTTGCGTGTTTCGGAACGCACCTAAAAAATACATATTGTCTATGGTAAGAATCCAGTTGTTACTTGCTTAAAGTTTCTTTCATTAAGTATTCTTGTGGTTTTTAAAGTAATTTATGATTAAGTAAGTGCATAAACTCAGTGCGAGAAATTCAACTGTGCAACAGCCGGAGAGATCTGCGAAAGCTAAGTGTTCTAGCCTAAGCCTTTACAATCTTGATTTATTTATTTTCTTCCTAATTATATAGCAACGTGAAGGTACTTTAAAGAATCGCTAGCTAGACTTTTCAGCATATCCTAGGAATCTCATGATTCTTATATTGGTCTGAATATAATATCATAGAGACCATTATGAACGTAACTTTGATTTCTTTATGTAATTATATGCCAGTGTATTGATGATTATAACTTTATGATATGGATTGTAATTTATGATGATATGCATCATGGAGGACATGCACACTTTGTGGTGTCCTGGCTTGACTATTTCTCCTTGAGTAGACCAATATCCCGGCCTGCAGGCGGGATGAGGCAGCGATATGAATGCTGCCTCCATGAGATGCTGGCGGGGCATGCGTTAGGTTGCTGAACCCTAGTATTTTAATTACTGATGGATAGCGCATGAGCCCAGCTGCCTGTGAAGCCTGGGGAGTTGGTTAACATCTGCGGGCTGGCGGACGAGCCTGTAAGCCCTGGGGAGTCGCTTGACTTCTGCAGGATTGGCATGAGTTGTTTAACTCTTTGTACTGAATAATGTCGAGTCATCGATTCGTGGTAGTTGTTTGACTCTCTTTGATTATAGGCTAGTAAGCCTTCCAATACTTCAATGCTGTGTAGCAGCTTGTACTAACCATAAGTCGTGCACGCATACACGAGAGACGTGTTGAGAGCCAGCGGGTGGCCTGCTAATCAGGCACCCAGAGAGGGGGATTTGCGAGTAGTGAGATGACTCGCTCTCTTGTCGGTCCCCCGGTCTACTCGTCGCTTTGGTACCTTGCGACGGGCTGACGTCGGTTGATGTCAGCCCATGTATGATGATTGTGAATATCTAGAGATAAGAGAATAGTGCCAGACTGATAACCTTGGGTGGATTAATTGACCCAGGATCATCAGACGTTCCTGGATCAGGAACAATTCCAATTAGTTTACACAACACTCATGGTATAACTTAATTGTAATTTTCTATCATGAGTAATCTAATTATGGTTCGTGTAACGAGCAAACTAATAACAATTTATACTTGCTGTCACGAAGCCAACTGTAAGATATTTAACACTAATGATTAACTGGGCATATAGTTTCATTTATAGACTAACAGTGTGATAATTGAGTTAACTTGTCAGTAAAGGTCACATCATAGAAATATACATATAACAGTTCCAATTTAGTAATCTTTATTATATATCATTAACAGTATAGTACCTATCACAGGTGACAGGCGAGGGCACTTAGAGGTTCGACTGTGAGAATCAATGATTTATTTAACCACAGGCGGGGAAGTCGTGGGCGACCGCCATGGTGAAGAGGAGGGACTCGGTGCGCAACCTCGTCGGGCGCGGCGAGTCCGGCATTAGGACTACAACTTTGAAGGTATGGTGAGTGACTATTGTAGACCTTATTATCATGCTGTGGTTATCCATAGCGAGCAATACCTTAACACTCATATAAAAGCGAAGCAGATAGAATAGCCTGAGTTACAACTGAACCAGGCCCGGGATACAGTCGGTTCCGCGTTTGGCAAGTAGCCTCATTTAATATGAGGATGAGAAAACCAAAGCGTATCCGACTGTTCGTTAGATTTCTGTAGTAAAGTAGATGCAGAATTAATTCTTGTGCGATGATGAAACCCCACTATACATCAAATCAAGCACACTCACGGAGCCCGCGCTTGATCTAGTGTCTCTATGACCTGTACAACTCACGAGTAGGTTTCGAAATTGTTGTTTTTACGTTTTCGACCCCCATATTTACGTCATTTTGAAAAATTTCGTAAGACTGAAACCCGTTCCAGTCGTTCCGATCCGATCCTAATTATCGGATGAAATCGGATAATGTGTAGTGTAATAGATCCTAACAATTACACTACACATTATCCGATTTCATTCATTAGGATCGGATCGGATAGGATCGGAAGGTCTGGAACGAGTTTGAATCGACAAAAATGTCCTACTTATCGAACCTACGCACAAAATTTCATGACAAACCCGGAAAAGCCGGATAGCATCTTGACATCCGAAAATCCGGGTATACGAAAGTATTTTGGGCTACGCTGAAACGGAGACCCTTCGCTCGTTCAGTCGATCAGTCGTTACTGCAACAGGAAGTGTGTATCCAGTTCTGGATAAGGAATGTTCAATGCTATATTTGCATTAAAATTGCATCGCCAATTTTATACAGGGGCCTTTGAGTATTTGTCTATGCTCTAAGACTGGGGCGTATCCATCCCGTAGCAGACAGCTCGGGTTTTGTCATCTCATCAGTACCGAATTAAATTTTAAATGAATACATGGTGAATACCTAACCATGGACCTAGTAAATACTATAGTATACCTGGACTGCTCATTGCTTCGTTCGAACGAGCCAAGTAAGAAAGCCGCCAAGGGGGCAGTTTGTCCCACTCTGCTGGGGTAACCAAATATTTAGCAATAAAGAGGGACTCATCCTTACTCCATTTTATTACAAGTTTGGCTCGGTTTGTAGACACCTGCCTACTGAGCCGGCGGTCCCGGGTTCGACTCCCGGCCGGGGCAAATATTTGTATGATGAACTCGAATATTTGTGTTTGTGGGTGATGGTTGTTCTATGTATTTAAGTATATATTTATCTATATAAGTACGTATATCGTCGTCTAGTATAACACAAGCCTTCTTGAGCTTAATTTGGGACTAGATTGATTTGTGTGAGGTTGTCCGATATTTATAAAAAAAAAATGAAAAAAATTAAAGTCTAAAATGTATATTGGCTGGCACTGTAGCTAGAATTTATTTTATATATACCTATGGAAACTCATAAATAAATATAGTGAATGTTAGCTACTATGCCAGCAATACCACACTTTTGGCTCCTGTTATTTTAACAGAACGCAGCAATCCCGTAACTGTTAATTTGATTTGATAAATGACAAACTTCGTTAAGTCATACTTAAAAACAAAACAAACAAAAAACATATTATGAACTCATTTATGAGGATATAAAAAAAAGTGGTTATTTGTAGGGTACCATAAATTAATTAGGGAGGTAAAACTGTAAGTATACCGTTATTTTATAAACTACCTGTATAACTCTGTTTTACCAATGCAAGACTACGCAATACTTTTTATTACTGTACTAACGGTTACTAAGTATATGGCGAAATAAAAAGCAAAAAGAAAACCGACTTCAAAAAAAACTAAAAAGCTAAAAATAACCCATTAAGTACAGATTACGTTTGAATCACGTTTTGAAGACGATGCCAAACCACTCATTTATTATATTTTTATATTATTTAAGTATATTTTTTGTTTTTAGTGATTCATATAAAATACTTATGGCGGGGTGATCTGGGAGGTCTTAAAGGCATACATCTCGTTTGAGTTATCTCCTAACTTCGGTTCTACGATTGCTACTACTACTACGATTACTTAGGCGGGTAGCAACGTTCTAGGTGGGCTCGCCCTGCGGGCCCTTGGGCTCGCGCGCTACGCCGTCTCTGGGACGCTCCGCACCTTTGGTGCTACATGGAGCTCGGCCTGCGGCCTCGTGGGGGGACGTTCGCCCTTAAGCCTGCGGCCCTCGGTCGAACTAAAATATTAAAGTTTGTTGTCCGATATTTTCTGAATTTGACCGAATTTTTTAAATTCGATTTCAGATTCCGACTTGGGGGCCCCAAAAACTGCCTGATACCGAATTTCAGCCCCCTCGGACCAATATGAAATTTTCTCCATACAAATCTTGTTTTTCCGATATTCTCCGAATTTGACCGAATTTTCGGACACCGATTCCAGATTCATATTTGTGAGCCCCAAATGCCCCCCGATATCGAGTTTCAGCCCCCTAGCACCAACTTGAAATTTAGAAAAAAAAGTCGCCATTTCGATTTTTTTTTTCACGACTGTACTCGGGTGGAGGCCCCCTATGACATTTGGTCGAGCACCTCCCACCTGAGCCAACCGTTTACGAGATACGGGTCTCTTAAAAAAAATCCCATACATTTTTTTTTATGATAGAAAAAAAAACTTTTTTGGAATCAGGGGGCCCAAAGCCCCCTACATACCAAATTTCAGCTCGCTACGACCATTTTGAAATTTCGACGCCTATTAGCCACCCTTAGATAGCGAAGGATTATCGTAGTATAGTTAAAACGACATTACTGCAATAGTGCAATGCTGAGATTGTTTTTAGTACGAATAATATTTTCGAAGTAAAACATAGATCGGAATTATCCGGTAATTTTGTAAATTCATTGTCACTCTTTTAGTACTTTATCAAAGTTTGACATGCTTTCATATTAATATATGATACCATATATTACCTGAAAAAATATACTATATCCACCAAAACATTTCCTTTTGCAACCTTTAATTCCAGTTACCATGATGCAATTATAAGTATGTATTTTTTTAAATAATCAGAAAAGATACCATAAAGCACTGTCAAAAATGCTGACAGTTTTCAATTATATTAATAAAATTTCAAATTTAAAGGTTTTATCCTGCCCTAACATAAAATTATTTTTATATACTAACGGATTGTATAACTTTCATAATTTTTTCCGTTAGTTTCTTTGGTGACGCGTAAGAAAGTTTAGCGAATAAAATATTTAATTATTTGAAGTGAATAGTGTTAATTTAAAGAAAAGTATATACTACTAATAACTACCATTTTATTTGAAAACTACTAATTATTACTATTTTTTATGACTGGCAATATTAGAAAGGGACACACTACCCATCTGCGAGCTGTCTCTGTCTTCCCGTGACCCCTTCACCCGTAAAATATACTTTATGTATCTATACTAAGATTTAATTTTGTGTGAACACTTATTATGAGTTCGCACTCCTGTTGTCTTAAATATAAGCTCCTTGTACCTAACAAAGATAAGCTAAGATAGCAGCATTTGAACTCACCCAAAAGACCATCAAAAGACGATTTTTGTATTGCGGTTACACACTACTCGCGAAGTTGGCCGAGGTTGGGCGAATATGATAGTGTGGAGGGCACTTCACTTATCACTGCGGAAACTCATGCTTCGGGCAACTTCGCCTCGGCCAACTTCGGTCAACTTCAACCCGTTCCAGACCTTCGATCCGATCCGATTTATCGAATAAAATCGGATAATGTGTAGTGTAATTGTTAGGAAAACGGATAACGTGTAGTGTAGGAAATAGGAAATTTCTTCCGATAAATCGGATCGATTGGAAGGTCTCGAACGGGTTTTCGCGAGTAGTGTGGCGCCCGACTCCCGAGGCACCTTGCTCGACACTTGACACCTGTCAGTTGACACTTAACAATGACAATGACAATACAAAAATTACAAATGCATGCACATGCAGTGTAAACACCCTTGCGTGTTATTTTAATAGTATTTATATAATTGTTTTAAGTTTATTACAACTATGATAGATGACGCGGCTGATGATGCGTTGCAAGCGCTATCGTCGTGCCAATGTTGCCTCCAACGCGGACAGCAGAGAAGCTTGAAAACGCCCTACATCCATCAGGGGAAAACAGAAACATATTCAGATATGCTGCAAGAATGCTTCGATATTCGGGTAAACAACGTTTGTCTTCATTTACCGCTTGTAGGAAAATCTGAGATGATGACTTTTTATGCTTTGTTATTTGGAAGAAATCGTAAACGGTGTGGAAATATTTAAGTGCTAAAAATAACCCAAACCTATATTAAACTAAATCGTGTTGGGTTCCTGTGCCTCTTTATCGATAATGCATCTGGTGTTCTTAAAGCTGGTTTGTTTCTTGTTCGAGGGATAAGCTAAGATTGAATACTTTTCTTGTATAGTATAATAATGGGTATAATGTAATGATGTATTTTATTTCAAACGCTGTAATATGCACACATTATCACAGGCCGTTTCGTCTGTTACAGACGATCGTAAGCAGTGCTATGGGAATCCTTTTTTGTGACTGTGTAGTCCGATGCGGGAGCGGCATGGTTGCCCGCACTTCCGACATATGTAGTGTATGGCCGTTGTTGCTCATGCCGGTTTGGTTAGTTACATAAACACATACACAAACAATTTTATATGAAAACTTTGAAAGGAATTTTCTTTTCTTTTATTGGACCTTCTACAATAAGTACACTTTTACTTTATTTTATACAATTACAGTTTTAAAACTAAGTATCTCATTACTTACGGAAGGACACCGCATGCACTAATTAGCACTAATAATTATAACTAAATATACCAGTGGCGGATTAAGGGTCGAGAGCGCCCTAGGCAAAATCACCTCATCGGCGCCCCTTTGCGCTCCTTTGCGCCCCTTTGCGCTCCTTTGCGGCCCTTTGCGCCCCTTTGCGGCCTTGCGCCCCTAGGCACGTGCCTACTTTGTCTTAGGGATAATCCGCCACTGAAATATACATATGAAAATGAAAATGAAAAAAAAATTTTTTTTTTTTTTGTGGAAATATTCCACTAATATTTTTTTTCATATTAATTTTTGTTTTTTGTGCTTTAAATCTCAATATCAATATTTAAAAAAAACTTTATAGGAGTAAGTTCTGGTTTTATATTCCTATGAAGTAGCTATTGAATGATTAGCCACCGTAAATACAATTTACTGTTCCAAAATAATACAATAATATCTATTCAGGTTCATTGGTTTAGCTAAATAATCCAACACAATAACATTTCTGTTTTTAACTTGCAGATAAATGTAGATAGGGAGGAATCAGGTATCTGCTTGGTGTGCGTGGGGCGCCTGCGCGAGGCCAGCGGCTTCAAGCAGCAGGTGCAGCGCAGCCAGCGGGAGCTGCGCAGACGGCTGACCAGCTCAACAGAGATATTAGGTAAGCTGTGCTCAGAGATGGGCATTAATCGATTAATTTTTTAGTCAACTAATCAATCGATTGAAAATATCAATCGTCATTTTTCAATCGCGACTAATTTAGTTGCGATTGAATTAGTTGTGAGAATCTCCGACTAATTTAGTTGCGATTGAATTAGTTGTGAGAATCTTCGACTAACAATTGAATTAGTTTTAGTTTCAATCGACTAAATTTCACGATTAAATCAATATTAAAACTATGTAGTCGCTCGTTTTTGCATTTTTATTTAACTTCAATATGTAATTACGAGTAGGTATTTATGTACATTGTAGGTTAGGGTGGAGCGTAGATGTATGGAGAAAAAAAAAGTTGTTTGATCGACCCGGAACATTTGTAATATGTTGCCTTTAGATAAGATATTAATGAATATATATGTATATATGTAATTGATTTTTAATATGTTTCAGCCCTCTACTTGAGCTAGAAATTTTTTTATTTCCTCATAATTGGTAAAAAAAACTTTTTTTTTTACGTAATTAGTATTAGATTTATAAAGAAGGGTTTCAACTTTAAATGTTTTGAGCTTATTTCATACTTACGGCAACTACTACGTGAACCTGTGACCCAAATTAAAATTCAGTATTTAAAAAAAAATTATATTTTTAATGCTGTTATATTTTTATGCAATAAATATCTTTTATTTCGAGTATTATGAGCTTAGAAAAAAATGACTTGACTTTCATTAAAAAAAAACAAGATATCGATAAAAAAAATTTTTTTCAATATGGGCTTGATCATAATATTCAAAATGACAGTAGAGGGCTAAAAGTAGTACTCAATATTTTAATTATTATTTTTCTCGTACACCTGGCAGCCTAATGTAACGTTTTAGAAACGTTCTGAGTTGAATTTCCAAAAAAAAAATCGCTCCACCCTATTGTAGGTACTCGTATGTTGTATCACTTGTATCTATGTTGGTTTGGGTAGAATCTTGCAACTTATTTTGAAGCAGATATCTTCAACCGATTGAGCTAAAATTATGTATATATACACGTTTAATTTGAAACGCTAGAATGACAATGCAATATTATGGGCCATATTAACAATATTATAACGATAAATAACGAAAAACTGCAATGTTTACAAATCGCAAACAATATAGTTAGGTTGGTGCTCTATTAATATTTTGATACTTTACTAGTTCTAACGAGTATCGTAAAGTCCTATACGATACTGAATTACTGAGTAAATTTTAGAAATAGATATTATCAATATTTTGCTGTCTGTGTCATTAGTAAAACTCTTTTTAGTGTCACGCGGCGACAAAACAATGGGATAATCCTACTTACCTGGAAGTTGTTTGTTGTATTTTGGTGCAAGTGCCGACGAATCTTCTAAAAATAACACGTTCTATTGAATTAAACATCTGCATGTTGTTCATATTATAATCTATTTTGTAGCGGTCTATTTTGTTCTCACCGTGTGGTCATTTAAAATATTTAGACCTCTTTGTAAAGAAATCTCAGCATTAACTATTGTACATTTTCCTTGCCTCATTCTACATTTAAATATATCAACATGACATATTTTATTTATTAGCGCTATTGCCAATATATTGGAGCGGCAGCGAATTGATCGATCAGGCTATTCGATATAAGGCTCATGCTTCATAAATTCATACTCATAGATGTTTTGAGGTATCTAGGTCATATTATATTATATTCTAGATTCTAGGTTCTGTCATTTTAGATTTTAGGTGATTATAACTTATTACGATGCTTTTACGATTATTACAGCAAATATAGGTAAAGGTTTAAGGGCACGGACCCTAGGTAAAAAAAAGAAAGAGAACGATGTACCTATGAAGGAGGGAAAAAAATATATGTACCTACTTTACTAATCCATTTTATAGCTTATTATATTTAAACTGTACATTAATACTGGATGGTTATTACTTGTTATATTATAACTGGTCACACGTTTTGCATGGCAAATCTTGATAAGGGGTTAAGAAAAAGGAGTGCAGGTAAAAATATAGAAAGAGAACAATGTATGAAGGAGCGAGATAACTACTTAACTCATCCGTCTTATCAGTTGTTTACTAGTTAAGTTTTAGTTGAAAATGCACAAATTACTTATTAGTCACTAAACTTCACTCGAATTGAATGCAACGGTCAAAGCCTTTCGCGACAAAAAACTTGTGTATAAAACTGTTTTAAAAATGAGTGCCATCAGTGACGATGATGATTCTAGTGGGAAAAATTCCTTCGATCAGTGTAGTGTTTTGGAAGAAAGAAATAAGTCAGACAATTCAGCATTGACCATATTGGACGGCAATTTTTTTAATAAGGAGTCGGAGACGTCAAGTGGAAAAAACACTATCGTAACTGGTACATGTGTAAAGTGTTTGCCAAAAGTGGTGAAAATAAAAGGCCTTGCAAATACGACTTCAAACTTTTTAAGTCATTTAAAAAGAAAACACGGAGAAGATGCTGTTGTAATTTGCTTCTAACATTAGTTGCGGAAAATTAGTCTAACTAATTAGTCGATTACAAAATTTAGTTGTCCGAAATCAATCGGCAACTAATTTAGTTGTAACTAAATTAGTTGCACAACTAAATTAGTTGCAACTAAATTAGTTGCACTCTATACAACTAAGATTGATCAATCGTCGTTTTCAATCGTCAATCGCAACTAATTCTGTTAGTTTTAATCGTTAGTTGTTAGTCGATTACATTTTGCCCATCTCTGGCTGTGCTTCAAGGTTTATAACTATGAAACAAGACAAATTTAAACAGCAGGCATTTTGTAAGTGCTTTGCGTGATCTTGATTTGTTTAAATGAAAATGAAAAATAGTTTATTTGGTTATAGAATAGAATAGAATAGAAATGTTTTAAAAGATTATTAAAGGTTACACTTTATTGAAAGAAGAATATTGTTGATAATCACAAAGATGTCCTCCTGTTTAAACTAAAGTTAGACAGTAAGAAACACATATTTCTTTTTACGAAATACGATTCATCCTGTATATGGTAGTTGTGTTTGATTTTATAGAAGGAGACCCTGCTTCAGCGGTGAAGTTGAAGACAGCTGACGAGGACAAGATGGCTGACGACCTGCCAGGTCAGTGCCAATGACTATACAACTATACAAAGCAATATCTATATCTATACTATAAATATATATGTCGGAGACGGTCATGAGTATGGAAGCTCAACGAAATCAGCGCGTCATTGGAAGGCGACAGTAGCGCCCCCTTGAACCTGTTTTGGCGCGCTAGACAGAGTCTTGGTGGTAAACTCAGCGAACGACCAACACACTTCACTTTGGGTCACTGTTGAGTGCACGACTGCCTTGGAACTGTCCTGTTTCGTTGTGCTATACCAAGTTGTATAGAGTCAGTGAATTTTATTATTAATGTTAATTAATAATAAAATAATTAATAATTAAACAATAGTGTTAATTTAATAAAGACTATTCTATTGTGAGACTTCGATAACCTAGCTTACAGACCTCTGTGCCAGGAACTGTTATTTTGTGCTTCATTGTATAAGGAATAAATCGAGTTAATTGACAACATTTCATATTTTCAAGGCTATCATTTTATTACTTTTCTGAATTCTGCTTAAAAAGATGAATTAATCTCTGTTTTTATTTATTTTCTGAGATGATTATTTATTTTATTATTAATTTATAAAAACATACTCATTTTAAAATGTGGCAACACCAAAACCAGAACTTAATGGAATGGTTACTTTAGTCGGTTTTCTTATTAAAAAAAAAACTTAATAAAACTCGGTATGCAACTGTCATCTGTCAACGACAAATAAAAAATATATATATTTTCGCTCTTTGGTTTAGACAACAACCCTATTCAGCCCGTATTGTCGTAGATTGCAGTTATTTGATGTATTTTCTTATATTTCTTTAAATACAGAAGAATAAATTCAAAGATTTTTTTTTAAGGTACACGACATAAAGCCCTGTCGATCTCTATATTAATTTCCACCTGTTATAAATATGAAATGTTGTCAATTGTATCTGAAGTGTTTCATCTCGGTCGAACTACCTCCTCGTCCACAACTATGTTGGATAGCTCATCTAATGTGCCACACACCGCACCCGGCCATCCAGACCCCATCCCGACATATATATATATATTTATTTATTTAGAAAAGGCATAGTTACAAGTCACAAACTTAAGAAGTTAACTAAGGCTTACATTATTGAGACATATATGTGTCTGTTACTCGATTACAACTACGCACAACATTTTAGCTTTTTTACTAAACCATTGATACAAAGAAAAATTAAAATGAAAAAAAAGGAAAACCTGGTGGAAGAGACCGGGTATCGAACCTGCTGCTTTGTTTTAAAACGCTGAGACCACGAACCAAACACTATACACATGTATTTATTTTACTAATGTTTATTTATTGGAATATATTAACGAATACAACGCACAATTCAGTTCTTCGTACGACGCGCACGAGTATGGACGTGCGGTTGGACTGCTGTCCGTTTTTTTGCTTAAATCATTAGTTTAACTTTGTGATTGGCTGATACACGAATTTCCGATTCCTTGTCTAACTTAAAGTGTTCTTATGGACTAACTCCGCCCAGTGGGCGGTACTAGAGTGAAACAAGTGATTTTGCCGGTTAGCGACCCGTACGCCGCGGGCGCTGCGGCCATCCTCGGATTTGAACGTGCGCCATCGTGATCGAGAGTCGACTACTTTACCACTGAGCCACGGCAACGCGAAGCTGCGCGGCGAATCTACGCACCGGATACATCAAGGACCAATTGCTGTGCTACGGGTCCGTAGCCGTGCGCTACGCTCGCGGCCTGACGTCACTGCTCTGCTACGACTGCTACGAATTTACCCGCACAGCGCGCACTGCACCGCGCCGGACGACCCGTGCCTCTTCAACGATCTGCGTTATTGTTGCATCCGTTTACTTAATTATACATCTATTTCACATCATTATAATATCTATTCCAAGCAAAGTGAGAAAATGTCAAAAGCACAACGATCCCCACCTTCTTCAAGGCTGACCACCCCGTCGGGTAGGCAGGGTAAGTCAATATCTGAGCCGGACCTAACGGACGCGTTGGCTAGCTCGCAGGCCGCTAACAAGACGCCTGAAAATAACGTTACAATAAGAGGCAAGAGGCCGCGAGCCAATGAATCCCCGATCAGTGAGGCGACCCGGACTTATACGCAAGAACTAAGTAGTTTTAAAACGGAATTGATGTGGATGCTCTCTTCCTTCAAAACTGATATTGACCAGAGGTTAACGACATGGAAAATGGAGCAGGACGCTACCTTATCCACTCTCGTGAGGGACGTGAACGAGCTCAAGACACAATGCACCCTTATACAAAAAACAAACTCAGACATAGAGGCAAGTGTGGATTTTATGAGCCAAAATTACGAAAGTATGAAGAGCAGGCTTGACCTACTTGAACAGGAAAAGCGTGATAGTGCCAAGTGTATCGAACAACTGGAGAAACAAGTCCAGGACTATCAATATAAGGCCCGCTCGGCCTCGATTGAGTTGCGCAATATTCCCAACAAGAAGGACGAAAATACCGACGACCTCTTCGCAGTACTATCAAAAATTGGTACAATAATAAATTCCAATGTCAATAAAGCTGATCTTCGGGACATCTATTGGCTTCCGGGGAAAGAAAATTCCGTTAGGCTAATTGTGGCTGAATTCGCTACGGTCACCAAAAGGAGTGAATTTTTAGGAGCTGCACGGAGATATATTAAAGAGTTGTCAAAAGAAGAAAAACGAAGCTCCGTCACATTGGACCTGCCTGGTAGTACCAATCTACGTCGGTAATACAAGTAGGAAAACCAATCTACGTCGATGACCATCTTACCCCCGCTCAAAGGAAACTCCTTTATGACACTCGCCAATGGGCACAACCACGTAACTATAAAAGCTGGTTCTCCAATGGGAAAGTATTTATTAAATTTACGCCTGAAAGCAAACCGATACACATAAGATCCGAAAGCTGTCTGGCTAACCTGTCCCCACAACAATGACTATTCCGCACGACTACAAACGACTCATTTCCGCATGTTTTAACGGCTTATTTATGTTTATTTTTCAATTGTATTGCACTAAAAGTCCTCAATTATATATATTACACGTTGCGCGCTTTTATAAACTTCAAAAGTTCTCAAGAATTTCACTTCGCTAATCATACTTATAATCTTACAGTTTTGATGCCTATTTTTATTTTGCTTTTGGAGACTGTGACAATTATTTCCCCTTTGCTTTGCGTAGCTATGCAAATAATAACCTTATAATCAATTTGTTTAACTAAACTTTGAACGCTTGTTTTATTATTGCTATAATTTAATCTTCTATACATATAAACGGACAAGTCCTGACTGACTGACTGACTGACTGACTGACTGACTCACTCATCAACGTAGAGCCGAAACTACTGAACCTAGGAACTTCAAATTTTTGGAATAGATCAAGTATACGATGCAAGCAAGCACTAAGAAGGGATTTTTCAAAACTCATCCCTTAAGTGTGTCAAATTGGGGTTGAAAGTTTGTATGGAACTTACGCAATTTTTGAGTTAGAGTAATAAAACTTTGTGTATAGATTTTCGATCTTAAAACAAGAAAATTGATTTCAGGATTTTTGAAAACTCATTATTTAAAGGGGTTAAATAGGGGGTGAAAGATTGTATGAGGAACTTGGAATTCATTGAGCAAGAGTGGTAATATTTCGTGTACAGCTCTTTCTATACAAAGTAAGAAAATAAGTTTCAGCATTTTTGGAAATTCATCCCCGAAAGGGGTTAAATGCACAGTGAAACTTTGTAAGAAAAACGTGGTCTGTTTGAGTAAGGGGTGCATTCTTTTGCGTGTAGAGTGTAGACTGATCATCAAAAACTGAAAACATGTATTTCAGCGTTTTTGAAAATTCAACCCCTAATGGGGTAAAGAGGGAGGTGAAAGTTTCTATGAAGAGCTTGGGATTCTTTGAGTAGGAGTGGTAATATTTCGTGGACAGGTTCTTATTTGCAAAGTAAGAAAACATGCTTCAGCATTTTAGGAAATTCATCTCCGAAAGGGATTAAATGGACAGTGGAACTTTCTTCAGAAACGGGGCTTTTTTTAATAAGGGGCGTTCTTTTGCGTGTAGACCCTTCATTAAAAACTGTGAATATTGATTTCAGCGTTTTTGAAAGTTCAACCCCTAATGGGGTAAAGTGGGAGGTGAAAATTTGTATGAAGAGCTTGGGATTCTTTGAGTAGGAGTGGTAATATTTCGTGTATAGGTTCTTCTATGCAAAGTCAGAAGATGAGTTTCAGCGTTTTTGGAAATTCATCCCCGAAAGGGATTAAATGGACAGTGAAACTTTATTTGAAAATCAAGACGAAGAGGTGCACTGATCGTCAAAAACTAAGAAAACGTATTTTAAGCGTTTTTGAAAATTCAACCCCTCATGGGGTAAAGAGGGAGGTTAGTTACAATGAAGACCTTGAGGTTCTTTGAGTAACATTACGTGTATAGATTCTTCTATACAAAGTAAGAAAACAAGTTTCAGCATTTTTGGAAATCCATCCCTGAAAGGGGTTAAATAGAAATGGAACTTTGTATGAGAATCGGGCCTTTTTTGAGTAAGAGGTGCACTCTTTTGCGGGTAGACTTTTCATCAAAAACTGAGAATATTGATTTCAGCGTTTTTGAAAATTCAACCCCTAATGGAGGTGACAGTTTGTATAAAGAGCTTGGAATTTTTTGAGTAAGAGTGATAATATTTCAGGCATAGGTTAATCATTACAAACAACTTTTCACCATAAATGAAGTTAAAAAGTAAGAGATGCATTTTTTATTATTCATCCCCTTAGCATGGGAAATTGAAGGTGGCAACATTTTCATGTTATGAATAAGAGGTACCTATGCGGGTTTTTTTGTAGAATATTCACTAAAAATTTAGTAAATAAACTTAAGTTTTTTTGGAAATTCATCTCCAAAATGGGTCTAATGGGAGGCGAAAGTTTGGATGAGAAAAGACGAGTCCGACTCGCATTTGACCGGCTATTTGTAGAATACTGATACTGAGAATACTGATTTAAACGTTAGAGGAAATTCCTATCCTTAAGGAGATAAAATTTTTGACTATGATTTTGTTCGGTTCATCGGAAAATGAATTGCCCCATGTGTATACCACGACGTGATCCAGAAATATATAAATCTACTACCCAAAAACTTATGTATGCGCGCAGATTTAGATTAGTTGTATTATTTTAAGAAACAATAAAGCGGGTAGACAGTTACACAGATATCGTTTCCAGACCCTGTGCGAGCGAAGCCGCGGGCAAAAGCTAGTGGATAATATTATTAAAGATTTAGATAACATATGTACTACGAATTCATTAACCTGTTCTGTCAAGGAATGCCGCCCATTCATGCCCTCTGGTAACGATAATATTAAAATAACACATATTAATATTAGAAGCCTATCAAAGAATTTTGACGAATTTATCACAGTGCTTTCGACTACTAAAATAGACTTTGATATCCTTATTTTTACAGAATGTTGGCTTAAAACGTCTGTCCAACTACCCAGTCTACAAGGCTACAGGTCACATAGTACTAATTCTGTATTTTTGCAAAATGATGGTGTTGCTATTTACATTAAAGAAACCTTACAGGTTCATGTATTTGAACCTGTTTTACAAGATGGCAATTGTTTAGTATGCACGACAGGAAACTTGGCTATCATAGGCATCTATCGTTCCCCATCGTATAACGACCTTAATAATTTTTACCTATAGAAGTTTGGAGTCTTTGCTAGATTCACTTAAAACCTTCACTGATATCGCTCTCGTGGGTGATATTAATGTTGATATAAAGCGGGGTAGTATCGATCGCCATTCCGAGGAGTATCTAACAACAATATCTACTTTAGGTTTAGCACCTGCCCACCTGTTGCCTACTAGACTAGAAAACTGTCTTGACCACGTTCTTCTAAAAACTAAGGCATCTGCTACAGTTATTATCTTGGATTTGGATTTTCCACCAGATTAAACTACACTGCTATTGTTGACGAAATTAATTGCACTGACTTCAGCCCCGTTATGGACGCGATGGACGCCAACTTAGCTGCCGACTTGTGTATTAATATGTTACAACAGGTAATTTCTAAACATTCAACTACGAGCCGCATCCCTAGGCGAATTCGTGTAATTAAACCTTGGATGACACCTGGTTTGGTTCGCTGTATCCGTAACCGCGACAAAATGCATTTACAACTAAAAAGAGACCCAAATAATGAAACATTAAAAATAACTTTCAGGCGCTATCGAAACTTTTGCAATTCACTTCTTAGAAATTTAAAGACATCTTTCGAGAAAGGTGAATTTGAAAAAGCAAAAAATAACCCGAAAGAGACATGGAAAGTTATCAAAAACATTACCAACTGTGGTCGTGTACAGCAGTCTCCAAGCGAGCTTTTCAATAGTCTGACGATCCGCAAGCCTCCATTAATGCAGTAAATAACTTTTTTGTTAATATTGGCAAAAACTTAGCATCAAATATAACCATCCCATCGTCCTCATCTCCCCTCCCTTATTTAAACTACAATCCCCCCGCGAATCTTTCTGTATTTTACCCGTTGATGAATCTGAAGTTGAACGTATTATAATCGGTATGCGCGGTAACTGCGCAACAGGCTGGGAAATTATAAAACAAGCCAAATGCGCATTAATTCTCCCCATTACTCATATCTGCAATGGCATGGCATAAATTAAATGTTATGGCATATTTTTAGATTTAACCAAGGCTTTTGACACCGTGTCCATTCCCATCCTTATAACTAAATTAGAAGACATTGGGGTTAGAGGCCTTGTACTTGATATAATGAAAGATTATTTATCTAATACAACTCAATGCGTTAAGATTGACTCACTCTATAGCAACGAAGAGGTTTTTTTGCTTTGGTATCCTTCAAGGTAGTATTCTCGGGCCTACTTTATTTCTCGTTTATATCAACGATTTATGCAATTTGCCAATTCCCAAGACAAATATCTTTAGCTATGCTGATGATACTGTCCTTCTTGTGTATGGCCATACTTGGGAAGAGGCCAAATGTAATGCAGAACACTCTCTTTCTAGGGTAATGGAGTGCCTGGCAAAAAATACCCTTACACTGAACCTAGATAAATCTAAAGTTATACGTTTCTCTCTGCCAAACTCGCAAATGCCTCCAGAAGAAACTTGTACTGTGATAGCTCATAATTGTTTGGTTCAAGGTGGTAGCTGCAACTGCCCCGCACTGTCGATGGTCCCCTATATTAGATATCTTGGTGTAATCGTGGATCAAAAACTGGATTGGCGTGCTCATATAGAGACACTTTGCGCCCGCCTACGTAGATTAATCTATATTTTTAAAACATTAAGACACTCTTCACCGCCTGAAACCTTAAGTCTAGTCTACCAAAGCCTTTGCAAATCGATTATAGCGTATTGCATCCTGATTTGGGGTGGGACTCACAAGACTTCACTAATTCATGCAGAGCGGGCCCAAAGAGCTATTTTAAAAATCATGAATGTTAAGAAAAAGGACGTTCCTACAGCTTAACTCTATTTAGAGGCACATGAGCTAACTGTGAAACAAATATATATTCTTCGTTTAATTCTTAGGAAGCACATGACTCTTCCTCTGGACAATGCAATCGTTCTGAAACGTGGAGGCCACTCGGTGTGCGAGATGCCATCATGCCGCACCTCGTTTGCTCGTCGTAAGGCTGCTGCTCAAGCATGCAGACTTTACAATAAAATAAATAAATTAGTCCCCATCTACACTCTTTCCAGATTAGAAGTAAAAAACAGGCTGCAAAACTGGCTGCATACCCTTAACTATGATGGTACCGAAGACTTACTATTAATTCTTTCTTGAGAACCGTAGTAGTATCATTTTACTCATTGTTTTCTTTAACTGCTCCGTGTAATATAAATAAATAAATATAATAATTATTGTTGTTTTGGTCATGATGTTCATAATATTTTTTTTTTTCTATTCGCCTCGTGGCGTGTTAAGTAGTTATCTTTCTTACACATATAAACATATTTTATAAAAAACCTTTAATTTAGTTTTGCAAGTGATAATTGTAATTTTAGTACCTCTCAACCGTTCTGTAAATTTTACTGTTACTCTGTCCATATTGTATGACATTGTAATGTCGAAGAGCTCTAACCTCTGAGATACAGGCAATTGCCTAGTTCAGGGGTCAGTATCTACGACCACCAATTTGACACTATTAGCGCAAATCTCTATTTTCACTGTCAATGTAACAACGCTTATTGTACAATAAATACATTATTATTAATGATTCGCCATATTTTATTCCAATGCCATAGATACTCTCTTATACAGATATCTACCTACTTGACACAGATCTATACATGTACACACATGTAATAACCAAAAATGTACAAAAACAATGAATAAATGTCTTATTATTATTATTATTATTCCCTTTATTCATTTTTGTACTTAGGCTAGGTTTTTTTTACAATAAATTTATATAAAAAGTAAAATATAAAAAATACATTACAAATATAAACACATTCTAAAAAAAACCTAACCTAGGGTGCCGCCGGCAGCGGGGCAGGGCCCAGGCTACCGGTGGTTAGGGCTGCAGAGAGAGGAACCTCCTGCGCGCCGTGTCCAGGAGTACCGCCTTCTGTATCTGGCCCTTGATCCAGCCATCTAGCGAGAGTCTCTTAAGATGTTTGTCGAGACTCTTCGCTATAAGACCGTTCGCCGAAACGACTATCGGGACAATGATCGTCGAGTCAACATCCCACATGGCGGTCACCTCGTGAGCCAAGTCAAGGTACTTGCTGAGTTTGTCCTTCTCGGCTTTCACGAGGTTCTCGTCATGGGGGATGGTGATGTCGACGAGCACTGCTTGGCGCTTGGATCGATCTACCAAAACGATGTCAGGCTTATTGGCTACAATAGTCCTGTCCGTGATGATAGATCGATCCCAATAGAGCGTGGCACGACCATTCTCAAGAACTGGCATCGGTGCGTACTTATAGTACGGCACCTCAGACCCCACAAGACCGTATTGAAGAGCAAGTTGCTGGTGAATGATCCTGGCTACTTGGTTATGTCTGTGCAAGTACTCACCGTTAGCAAGATGAGAACAACCGGAGATTATATGCCTGAGTGACTCACCGGGACGGCGGCATGCCCGACAAATGTCTTATTATTATTATTATTATCTACACACTACACAGAAACAGATACATGCGTGTCAGAACTGTAATATTGTTTCAGTATTCCTCGCGATATGTGAAGAACACAATGTCAAGTCCGAGCCCGAGGAGAGTGGCGAGGACGCAGAGAGCGACTACTGGCTAGGTGAGTACGGTTGGCGCAGTCTGTAGTGCGCCTTCCTGCTGAGCCGGCGGCCCTGGGTTCGAATCCCGGCCAGGGCGAATATTAATAAAATAATGAACTTTATTCTGCAAGTTGGCCACAAGGGCACTTTTACATGTCTGAGTCTACCGGCATTTCACAAGAGGATACCACTGTTGAGAAGAAACGCCGAAAGAAACTCAACAGTCAGACATTTGTGTGATGATCCCGAATATTAGTTGCTCGGTCATAGATGTTATCTATGTATGGTGTTTATATATTATGTATGTATATTGTATATCGTCGTCTAGTACCTATAGTACAAGCTTTGCTTAGTTTGGGACTAGGTCGATTTGTGTAAGATTGTACAACCTTAATACGAATATACCCTTATTATAGTATAGACTACATTTCATATTTCTAACAGGTGGAAATTAATATAGAGATCGAAAGAGCTATGCGTCGTGTTGCCCAAAAAAAAATATTTTATTTTTCTGTATCAATCTTTTTTTGATATTTAATTTTGTTATCCATTGCTGTAGAAGAATCCGCGTTGGAGCTAAAGTCGGAACGAGGCGAACACGTCGAGGCGGCGGCGCGCGACGCCTGGTCAGGTCAGTCCGGCTCCACACACACCAGGAGTTTGTCTCACCTCGTTTTTCTAGAATACGATCGATATTACTATTACAAACATCAGACTGAAACTCCCACATCATTGTAGTTTATTCCTAAAGTTATTCTAAACTTCTTAATAAAGGCCCTGCTCTATACAATTGTTTATGTTTAACTATTAATTAATGTTTAGTTAATGTAGTGTTCATGAACTGGTACTTATAACTAAAATAATTGGGCCTTTCCAATTCATGCATGTTCCGTATTGTCGTGTTGCTTCAGATGAAGATGTCCCCACCAACTCGGAGGAGGCGAGCGACGAGGACGGCACATCGCGTGAGTACACCCGTCTCACTCGGGATGTCTTTGTTTCTGAACCTCAACCACATTTGGAAGAGAACCATCTTTTTATTTTTGGGTATCAACAGCAATACATTTCATAACAATCAACAATGTAGTACTACCACAAAAACTAATAAAAGATGTCAACGAAATTCAATAAATCACACCGCAGAAATATGTAAACGTTTACTAAGTTTCATGGTCACTCTAATTGCTACGTTAAACTTTCATAGACCGTACCGACCAAGTCTTGTCGAATAGGGTGACCATAAGGTTGGTGTTTTTGCTGGTATACCTTCACTTGCCCGAATTTCGTCTGCCATAATATTCAATTGTCTGAATCTTGTTTCTTACCATATTAATCATATGCCAGAATCTTTGTTTCCCATAAAATTAATTGCAATAATCACATTTTCCATAATGATTGTAATCCATAATTATCACATGCTATAATGTCATATGCCATCCAAATGGAACAAGGGTTGAAAACCGAAAACTATAAGTTGGGTTAGGTTTGTGTTCTGACCCCGTATAGCGGAGCGTGAAAATAGAAACATAACCTACCTACAGTTTTAGATAAACTGAGACCAAATAGAACAAGGATCCAAAACCGAAAACTATAGGTTAGGCTAGGTTTGTGTTGTGACCCGTATAGCGGAGCGTCAGAATGCTTGCTTCAAAATACAAATCCTAACCTAATTTAAAGTTTAGAAGAACTACGATAAAAGGGAACATTGGACCAATACCGAAAACTTTACTTTAGTATGGCGTTTAGTTGCGCGCGGGCGCTGATTATTGACGGACGCGTCGATCTATTTGCCTACGATTCCTAGAACGGCTTGATCGGCTCAAGGACGCACGCGCGCGCGTTGTTTACGATTGCGATGTATTTTGTGGATAGGCGGCTGAGCATAAATGGATAGTGAAGAAATTGAGTTAGGGACAGATATGTTTAATATGAACGACAGTGAGAGTGAGATGACAGGAAGTGGTTATACAAATATACCAAGGAGCAATAATAATAGTAATAATGATTTGGACAGCAGGAATGACTTGGAGACGAACCGATCATTAAAAAGAAGCCGGGAGGTTAACCAGGAAGGAGAATGGATTACAGTGAGTCCAAAACCAAAACGTACCGGAAAAATAGTTAATGACAACGGCGGGACAAAAATGTCAGGAGATAAAATTGAGGTGTGCGTGACTTGTAAGGAAATATTACCTAAACAATTTGGACTAGCTAAGATGTTAAAATCGGAGAAGGTACAGAATGTGACACGAGTTAAGTTCATTAACCCCTTTAAAGCTATCATTCAGTTTAAAGACGAAGGAAGCGCGGAAACATTAATGCGATCCAAAAAGTTCAATGAGGATGGTTTTAACTGTCAAAAAACGCTTGAACTGGGGCAGTCTTACGGGGTCATAAATGACGTTGACCTTGATCTGACCGAGGACGACATATTGCAGGGCATTTCTAGTCAAACAGAAATACTAGCAGCAAAACGGCTCAAACGCAGGAATACTACTGACGGCAAGTGGGAAATGAGCGAAGCGGTCCGAATTTCATTCAAAGGCACTCATTTACCGACATACGTGTACATCCATGATACTAGGGCTAAAGTTAACCCTTACAATTATCCAGTAACACAGTGCTCAACATGTTGGCGGTTTGGGCATACAGCTAAAATGTGTCCCTCTAATAAAATTATCTGCCCGAAATGCTCAAAAAACCATCCTAATTGTGAGACAACCAAATTTTACTGCAACAACTGTGCTGGACACCATATGGCCATGGCAAAAATATGTCCTGTATATATCAAGGAAAGAAAAATAAGAGACCTCATGACGGAATTCAACTGTTCGTATAAAAGAGCTATTACCTTGTACGTTCCACCTTCACCTCCTCCTGAGACCACCTTTTCGCAGGATCAGCACATGAGAAAAACAGTTACACCAGCATCAAACACCCAAGAAAATGTACTTACGAGAAGCAGTGAAAAGGAAGTTGGGACAAGTGCCAAGCCGAGCTATGCTGGTGTGACAATTATAAATAAAAAGGAGACTACAAAGAAAACAGCCGAGAGACGGACAAGAAAGAAGGTAGAAGAAAAAGAAGAAGATCAGGACTGGCTTGACAGTATGTCTCTAATGAGTGAGAAAGACGAGGATGAGGAAGAACAGCAAAGACAAGAAGAGCATAATCAATTCAAAGATCAAATAACCTGGCAACTGCTACTTAGGAAATTAAAACAAAAACTGTTTCAAGAAGAAAATAGCTCTTGGGGTGACCGGATTAAAAGCTGTGTAGGCATTATCATAGAGGGAATAGTATCTATTGTTCGACAGTACATATCAAGCTGGCCCTGTTCACATCTTATCAACCAATTATGGACCGCAACAGATCACACATTCCAATAAGTGTCCTACAATGGAATGCCCAGAGCATCCGTCCTAAACGATTAGAATTCGAAAATCTTTTATATCAAGAAAAGATACACATCGCTGTAATAAGCGAGACATGGCTCGATCCAGGTAGTCACTTTCACATCAGTGGATACAATGTTTTTAGGTCTGATCGTAACGATGGCTATGGAGGAGTGGCGATCTTAACGCATAAATCACTTAAAGCAGAACAATGTAACGTCCAACTAGCTAACCAGCGCATCGAGATTATCCACATTAAGATCCTGAACTGCGACCACATCGAAAATGTTGTTTCCTTGTACTGTCCACCAGCAATCGACACCTGTCCCAGAGATTGGGACCAGATATTTACTCTAGTAAGACGAAAGTCACTGATAGCGGGAGATTTTAATGGCCATCATACCAACTGGTCGAACCGAGTAGATGCAAGAGGCAACGAAATCTTTGACTCCAGTTTAGAATATAATTATATTACCCTAAACAAAGGAAACGCTGATACGAGAATAAAGTTGGTAAACGGTGCAGTTCAAAAGTCTTCCCCCGATCTATCTCTTGCCTCCACTGATATGCTGGCTCTCGAGCTAGCATCTTGCTGAGGTGGGACCTTTTCGTGACACAGCCATAAAAATAGTTGCATATTGTTTTATTTTATTATTGTTTCTGTCACACCTTTTATGTAATTATGTTTTGTGTCTCGTCACGAATAAATGTATTTCTTTCTTTCTTTCTTCTATATAGCCTTGAGATTTCATTGGATGGTCTTAAACGAAAGCCTAGGCAGCGATCACTTGATGATAAAAATTAAAACCGAGGTTCCTAGCTCCATGATTCATAAAAAGAGGCGTAATTTTAAAAAAGCTGACTGGGTGAAGTATAGGGATACGGTACAAAAGGAATTTACAGACTTTACTTTACCAGAGGATCCACAATCAGCATATGACTATTTTATAAACACCATTAACAAAGCGGCAAATGATTCAATTCCAATTATAAAAACGTGTGAAGATCCCCTTCGTCAACAAAGATTTACTCCGAGATCATATTGGAACCAGGATATATCTAAGGCAGTGGCTGAAAGACGTCGAGCGCTGGCAGTTTTTAGACGGAATCCTACACCAGACAATTTAGATTTGTTGCAAAATAAAATCAGCGTTGCACAAAGACTTATTCGCCAAGAGAGTGCTAAGTCGTGGCAGAAGTTCTGTGATAGTGTTGATAATACGACATCGTCTAGTGAGATGTGGAACAAGATGAAGTGGCTTAAGGGATATAAAACGACAAGGACAACAATAACTCACGATAAAGCCGAGGCTTTGTTGTGTAGTTTGGCACCGGCTTATGTTCCACCTGCGACGCCTATTTTTGTTAATGATAACTTACAGCTGTCTTCGCCTATTTCGGTACAGGAACTCCAAAACGCTATCAAGCAGTCAGATACAGCACCAGGTATAGACGACATATCTTACTCAATGATCAAAAACCTGCCCGATATAGCCAAGAGAGTAATGGTAAGCATTTTCAACATTTTTATATCAAGCAGTTTTGTCCCTAATCAATGGAGAAGCGTTAAAATAGTCCCTATACAGAAACCTGGCACAGACGGGCCTGATGTCAGTTATAGGCCGATTTCACTGTTATCTTGTCCATGCAAGATATTTCACACAATCATCACTCGTAGACTAGAATGGTATATGGAGAAAGGAAACTATTTTTCAGACGAAACAGTGGGATTTAGAAGATCTCGGTCTTGCATGGATAATTTAACACGACTGGTTTCGCGAATTCAGGCTGGGTATACTGACCGACTGGTTACGGTCGGTTGCTTTGTGGACATCAGTAATGCATACAATAATGTCAGCTTGATCAGTCTTTTGAGTACACTGGATCACCTTGGAGTAGGTAGTTTAATTTGTAAATATTTGTGGGAATTTTTGCATTCGCGTCAATTAACTATTGAATTGACAGGTCAAGAATCCTTAGTCCGAATAACAGGAATGGGCCTAGCACAGGGGGATCCTTTGTCCCCTTTGTTATTTAATATAGCTACTATAAATATCTGTAAACAACTAAGAGATGTATTCGTATCGCAATACGCGGATGATTTTGTACTTTATGCCAGTCGTAAAAATGTAGCCGATGCAGCCACTGTAGTTCAGAATGCACTTCACACACTGAATGCCATGGTCAAAGAAATAGGTCTAGAGGTATCATTTAGAAAAACAAAAGTCTGCGTATTTACTAGAGGTCACCCGAGAAACATAAATAAATATAAAGCAGAACTGCAGGTAGACAATAGTAGAATACAACAAGTAGATAGTGTGAAATATTTAGGCATGTGGTTGGATAGAAGCTTGAAATGGGGTCGACATATAAATGAAACTCGCGATAAAACTTTAAATTTTTTAAATGTGTTTAAGGTTCTGGCTAGTTCTAAGTGGGGTGTTCATCCGACGCATCTCAGGCGTCTGTATATATCCATTCTTCGAAGTAGACTTGATTACGGCTGTTTTTTATACGATGTTAGTGTTAAAAGTCATTTATACAAACTGGATAAAGTACAGAATCAGGCTATGCGGGTGGTGGGAGGACTCATACGAAGCTCTCCTATCCACGTCATGGAAAGTGAACTAAGCCTTCAACCACTGTATATCAGAAGGAAATATCTGGCTGCTAAATTCTACCTCAAAGCTAAATCTTTTCAGAATAACATCACAATAGAAGTGTTAGAGGAACTTCATCGATCATGTCAGAATACTTATTGGCAAGGAAAGAAAATACCATTACTTGTAGAAACACTTAACAAATTTGGTGATTATCCCATTCATTCTGACTTGAAATTACCAATGTACTCTCTAGAAACTTGGATTAGCAATTATAATTTAACAAATAATATAAATGTCAACGTTGAAGGTGTAGACTCCGCCAAAAGACATATAAAAAGTGCAGACCTATATAAAGTATGTTGTGAGTTTTTAACGAAGAGGTACAGCTCATGCTATAAACTCTTCACAGATGGATCGAAGGAAAGGGGCAGATGTGGGGCAGCTTTCTATGATGCTCAGTTAAATATACAGGTAAAATGTAATATACAGGCCGATGTGTCCATTATGCACTGTGAACTTATAGCCATAGCTGAAGCACTGTCATATGTAGAATCCGTAAATTATGATAAGTTTGTTATTTTATCAGATGCGAAAAGTGCCCTTTTACATTTGGCTCGGTTACCCTCGAGTGCTCGAGGGCATCCGATAGCCTACAGCATCCTGAGATCCATCTGCAAACTTCGAGCGTCGAATAGGAATGTAATGATTCAGTGGATACCCTCTCATGTAGGTATCATGGGCAACGAGGAGGCTGACCGGGCGGCTAGGAGTGCTATAACAGACGGTATTCCGTATTATTGTTCTCCGGTACACAGTGAAATACTCAGTAACGTTAAAATAAGTTGTAACCAGGCATGGAACGAATACTTCGATGAGCGATCTCTTACAAAAGGTATTTGGTATAAAACAATTCAATGTCAGCCTCCTCGGGTCCCATGGTTCGATAAACAAAAATTTAATAGAAGACAGGTAGTATCTATGATCAGGCTTCGCTCCGGACACATTCCGTCTAACAAATTTAAATTTTTAATGGGTATAGTTGATTCACCTAATTGCCCTGAGTGTGGAACAGTGGAGGATGTCCAACACGTGCTGATGGAATGTCTCCGTAACGAGGCTCAACGATATGATTTGTCAAATTTAATGTCGTTTGATGTGGGTAGTTGTAACAGCATCCTGGCATCGCCGTTATCGGAAGAGGCCAGGATGTTGTTAAAACTGTACTCTAAATTAATGTAGTGAAAAGTGTTTAATATTAAAGTGTGTGATCTCAACGGGGGTGACATAGTCACTGTGTGACAAAACCCCTTTCTAATTAATAAAGATAATAAAAAAAAAATAAAAAAAAGTATGGCGTTTAAATATTCTATCAAACAATATTATAGCACTTACTATGGAAAACAATACTTAATGCATTCGTATCATTATGTTATGGCATATAGTATTCGGGAATACAAGAGTATGTCAAATGAGTTTTCTAGTAAACGAAACATTCGGGCAAATGCAATTCGGATAAGTGAAATTCGAGCAAATTAATATTATTGCATATAAATTTCGGTCAAACAATAGAGAACCGTTTTTGCTATTTAAAAAATATAAAATTATTAGAAATAAAGCTTGATTGTTTGCTTCCAGAGTTAATGCAATAAATTTGCCTTATAATACTGCGATGGAAACGAAAAATATATTTACGATAAGGTGTCACCCTGTATTGTCTAAGGAACCGAATTAATGAGGAATTGACTGTTGCAAGGCTAAACAGGGAGCATTTTAGTATGTCCATGTCTTTGTTTCAGCCGCTCGGTCCTTGTCCTCGCTCGTGCGCGCGCAGCTCGCCATGGTGTGCTCCGTCCGGCTCGAGACGTGGCGCGTCACGCGGCACGCGTCCAGTGTCACGCACACTCCGCACACACTACACCCTCCGCACACACTGCACCCTCCGCACACACCGCACACTCCGCACACACTACACACACAAGACACACAGCACACACAGCACACACAAGACACACAGCACACACTGCACACTGCGCACACACCGCACACACTGCACACACAGCACACACAACACACTCCGCACACACGGGATGACGCGCCGGCCGACGCGTGCGACCCGAGAGGACTGTTGAAAATGCACACCCCCCGGCCTCACACCACACGGAAACTGTTTTATTGTAACATATGTAACAGATCGTTTTGTCATAAAGGCACCATGCAGAACCATGTGAAAAGAGTACATAAGGGAAGCGGGAAAGAGAAGCATCATTGTTGTGAGATATGTGGCAAGGGGTTCAGCCGAAACTACGAACTAAAACGTCACTTCCTAGTACATACGGGACAGAAACCGTTCAGGTGTGATATATGTGACAAACGGTTCTCACAAACGGCAAGTTTAAATCAACACATCAAAATACACACAGGACAGAGATCTTTTGAATGTGACACGTGTAGTAAGCGGTTCATTCAGAAAGGTTCCTTGATACAGCATATGAGAATTCACTCCGGATTGAAACCTTATACCGTCAAGCGTCAGCGTCATTGTTGTGAGATATGTGGCAAGCGGTTCACACGAAATTGTAACCTAAAACGTCACTTCCAAGTACATACGGGGGAGAAACCGTTCAGGTGTGATATATGTGATCAGCGATTCTCACAAAAGGCAAATTTAAAACAACACGTCAATATACATAAAGGACAGACAAAACATAGATCTTTTGAATGTGATACGTGTAGCAAGCGGTTCACTCAGAAAGGTGCTTTGATAGTTCACTTGAGAGTACACTCCGGACTAAAACCTTATACCTGTGAAATATGTGAGAGGCAATTCTCAGACCCCAGCACCTTCAAAGTGCACGTGTGGCTTCACACGGGGCGGAAGCCTTTCAGCTGCGACATATGTAAGAAAAACTTCTCACAAAAGAAAAGTGTGAGAAGCCACATGGGAACACATACAAGACGAAAGCCTTAGCATAAAGTAATGTCGGAGTTTAAAGGCTTAGCATAAATTTATGAAACGTATTGACTCATTTTTTTATGTGCGTACACTACCACAAAGCAAAGGTTTAAAGCCCTTGACGCAGCCACCAACGGGGACATCCAATGGGAAGAGGCCAAGGGAATCAACGAGGCCCCAGCGCCGACGACACGAGACCGACCACACACAGGGGACAGCCCGGAGGAGGGCGCGAGACACCAATTGACTGTAGCTATCAAGAAACGCGAAGATATAGAATGTTCAGCAGCATACGATCTCCGTGGAAAGTCATCAGTAAACATACGAGAACAACGCACGACCATTTCCAACTCATCTACCTATACACGAGTAAAACGTGGGCATTTAATAGCAGACTTGGATCAGCAATTAAATCGGGAGTCCACAAATACAAAAAAAGAACTGGATTGCTTGTCTGCTGGAGTACTTACAGCCCTGCGCTGATCGTGAAACACTTGGAAACATTCTCACTGAAGATGATAAAAAACTTAGTGCAATGCATATCACATCAACTGGGACTTACCAAGGCAACAAAGGCAAAAACATAACTATTCGAATGGAAATTCCGAAGGGGGAAATATTGTACTTTACCAACAAAGCCTAGCATCTGCATCAAATAAACAATGCGAAGAGCGCGCTGGACCGGCCGTCCAGAGGTGCCAGGTTCGATTCCTGGTCTCTTCCACCTGCCGGAGTTTGTCGTCACCTCAAACTTAATCGAGTTCTACTTAATATAAAGTCCCACTGTTTCTAGTATTTATCACCGCACGCTCACTCTGATTATTCTTACAGTTATAAGAAGTTCTTGAATATGATTGACAACTGACAGCAAAACGTGTTCGTTTCCTTGTTTGATGATTCATATTATCCGATTAAATTAATTAAGCCAATATTGAAAATTGGAAATAAAGAACTGCTATTGCGTAAGTTCAGTGTCGCTTTCTGAGTGTTTGTTTGTCAATGTTAGGTAAATCGTCGTCACAGAGTGTTAACATTTTATAGATCATACATTTAATAACTGGTGTAGGTATATTATGTCAAATTAATATTTTATTTCATATACAGGACGTCCCAAGACTATGGAAAGTACCTTAAATATCTTAGATAGGATATTTTGCCGAAAGAACCTTTATGTTATTTTTAAAAGTTAGTAGTTCTACATTTAAAGATTTTCTAAGAATTACTTGCTTCGCCTGGGAATCGAACCGACTTAAAAGTGAAAAAAAATACTCCTATTTTTATGATGTCAATCGAAAGAATGGACAAAAAAAAAATCTTCCTAAGTAACATAGTATCTTAAAAGAAAGGAACAACGTAAAATGTTTGAGTCAAATTTCAAGAAAATTATTTATTGCCGACGAAGTTCGAAAAATAGCGCGGGACGCCCTGTACAGTGTATACTTCGCTTCATTGATAAAGGCTTATTTATTATATTCATTAATTGTTAAATCGAAACACATCATCGTAGATATGGAAACGGAAATGGGTAATTTTAATAATCAACAATAATAATAACACAACACAGTAATTAAAATATATACTAACTATAAACTAAGAACTTGACTAACTAAAATATATGCTAAAAATGAATTTAATATTAAATAAGACTAAAAAATCGGACCCCTTTGGCATGGTCCCGAAGACGCAGGCAGCATTTCTACGAATAGCAACGTTAATGCGTTGAGCGAGGAAGCTGCCAGCTGTTCGGCCCCCCGTGATGTCGACCAGTCTTTTTGCAATCTGCTTGAATAGTTGTCGAGCAATGGACCATGAACCGCGGACCGAGGGTCCAACCCCGAACGGAACAAAATCGTATTCGCCGCTTCGGCCGCCGCTTATGGCGCGTGCTGTCTTCCGATTGGCCGGCGTATCTGATTGATCGATGAGATCTGAAATAATCAATTGTTATGTTTTTTACTATTATTATATCTCATAATTATAAAAAAACGGTTTAAACTCACGTAAAAATTGTCAGGAACGGCCCGACATGTTCCGAACTTATTTGGAGCTCTTCAACAGGGGTAGCTATCCGTGCTGCTACGCGACTCGCAACCCACTGCAGCACGGATAGCACCCCTGATGAAGAGCTCCAAATGAGTTCGAAACATGTCGGGCCGTTCCTGACAATTTTTACGTGAGTTTAAACCGTTTTTTATAATTATTAAAGATGTCTCACGATAGTTTTAATAACATTATTATATCTCATTTTTATGACGATCGTAGTATAAATGCATGTAAATTGTCTTAGCGTAATTTATACTGACATTTTATATTATGAAATAAATAAATCTAATCTAATCTAAGAGGGTATTTCCGCACGATAAAACGGAGATCGGGTGACAGATCGTTACTAGAGAGTTATAACTTTGATTAGGTAGTGATTTATATTTTGTGGAAATTAACGAAGATAATAAACGGAGTACATTGAATGCTGTTGTTTACTTTCTGGACGATCCCTCGTAAGCTGTGGTCGGATTAGGGTGTGCAATTCCCCGGGACTTCGAAACGTAAGATAATATTAATATAGTCATAGTAATCATAATCAATCGATAACTAAAATAAAATAATCAATCAAATCTTTCGATAAGAAGACGAAGTTCAAAAAGCACGCGTACACAGGCGTGTTTCTGTCCTTGTAGTACCTGACAGCCTGCTTAACGCACAAGATAGCACTCTCCGTCGACAAACCCGGCCTAAAGCAGGCGGGGCGTACTCCGCGATAAACTTTTCCCGCTACAAGTACATGCCGGTGGCCTCATGCATGGGGACTATTCAGTGGCTGCCACGCTGTGTCTCGGAACGCACGTACACGAAATTCGCGCGCACGCTCTTCCGATTTATGTACGTCGCAAGTGAACGTTCCTCATTCATCTGTTGATACCAGTGTTATATTATAATATAAAGTGTTTGAATGAGTAAAAAGACAGCGAAAAGATATTGTATCGCAGCGGGTTGTAGGAACAATGATCCCGCTTGGATTGTAGTAGATCGCATTCAATTTTTCTTTCTTAATTTACCTTTGTGTCATTATTTATAAAAATAAAAAATGTGGTATTACCACATAAAAAAATATGAATCGATAAAAAGATTCTATACAAATATATAATAAGTAGTTACTGAATAATAATAAAAAAACATATTGCAGGTGTATCTACTTCCATATTTAACACTGGTTACTCAGATCAATTTTAATTGTTAAGTACTTATGTAATTTTGAATTGATTATTTACTGATATTTGTCAATTTAAATTCTAGTAAAATAAGTATGTCTACTACTAAATCAACAATCATAGAGGTTTTTATAATAATATTTGATATGAAGTTTGTAAAATTACTAGTAATGAATAAACGATTGAGTGATAGTTTGATAAGTAAGTATATAAAATATATAAATAATGAGTTAAAAGAAATGTATTGGAAGTGATCCCTAATAGGGATAAGTTCGCCTTTGTACATGTTTTATTTGTTACTAGCGACCCGCCCGGCTTCGCACGGCACGGCACGGTGCGTCCGTGCGTATTTTTAAAGATCGAAGCATACATAGGGGCAGACAGACAGACGAGGAAACGACTTTGTTTTATACCTACTAGGTGTGTAGTGATGAATATATATATGAATAAATAAATAAATATCGGACAACTAAGCAAAAACAAAATGAAGCTCAAGAATTTAATTGCATGTTAAGGTAACGCATTCGTTGCATTATTTTATTATATTATACGTATTAAAATGTTTAAAAATAAAGCTAAAATGTTTTGCAGCCTGGTGGTGGATTCAATTCGTCCAAATTCTGAGATTGATTACTTTATAGTTGAATAATGAAATAATTAATATAATGTATGAAGAATATAAATATATTGTTCTCTATATTGAATGCAAGAAATAAATAGGAAATACATTTTTGTTTTTAGTCGTTGACAGCCCTCGCTCTCGGCGACGCGGCAAGCGAGCCAATTCATTTTCACCGTTGGCACGCAGCTTTAACGTTCCGTTTGGCTTGCGCTGGGGACGACGACTTTAGAAGGGCCATAAATCATATTTTTTTGGCTAAAAAAAGCGGCTTTTGTAAAGATCAAAGTAGTGTGCCTTCTGTACTTGTACTATTATCTATTCTGTGCCTAAAGCCGAATTGTGCGTCATGCACATTAATGTGTTTGCAAAGTTGTGCGTTAAGCAAGCTATCCAGCACTTTCGCAAGTACCGTCGCTAGTGAGATACTTAGTCCTATAATTCCCCATGTCCGATAGATCACCTGTTTTGTTTTTTACCAGTGGGATAACCACAGGACGTGTGAGTTGCTGAGGGAGATAAGTGTGACTCAGACAGAGCGTATAAAACATAGGCAAGACACGCGGCAAGGGAACCCCCGCATGCTTGAGGTGCTCAATGCTGAGACGATCATGCCCCGGCGATTTACCTCTTTGCATGGAATTAATAATATTTCTAACTTCCGTAGCTGAAAATCTCAGAGTACTCTCGCCCATGACAGTCACAGCACCGCACACCTCCCGGTTCGATTCCAGGAGTGGACTTATCGCAAACGCCCTACTAAAATTATCGGCTATTTTCTTACAGTTTTATTTTCGTAAAGTTAAACGTTAGAATGGGTTTGCTCGTTAAATTATTGTTAAACGGAATCGAGTTACCTCACCCCGCACCCCTCAGGAGCATTGGAAGTCGATGTCGTTGTGTACTCGTTGGGTACTGTACGTGTACATAGCATTCACTCGTGAAATAGTGATGGTATTGGTGATGCTGATGGTGGTGACAGGTGGTGGTGATGATGATGATGGTGGTGACAGGTGTTGGTGATGTGATGATGGTGGTGGTAAGTCATGAATGATGATGAAGAAATTATGATGATGGTGGTGTTGATGATGAAGGAGGTTATTGGCGGTGATGATGATGATGATGATGGTTGTAATGATGATGATATTGGTGATAATGATGTAGGTGGTGACCGGTGGTGATGATGGTGGTGACTGATGGTGGTGATAGTGATGATGATGGTTATGATGATGATTTCATGATAATGATGGTGGCGGTGCTGATGATGATGAAGGTGGTGACAGGTGGTGATGATGATGATGGTGGTGACTGGTGATGATGATGATAGTCGTGACGGTGTTGGTGATAATGATGATCATGATGGTGGTGATGATGATGAAATAAAAACAAATGGGGAATAAATAAACAGATTTATTAGATTTCTATATTTTCATAACATCGTCAACCCAATCCCAATGGAATTTTCCGTTAGGGTTTTTGTTATTTTGACTAAAAGCGCAATTAAGCTTTTTTTTTATCTACTGTATCTTCTAAGCTAGACACATATTCTGGCAATTTATTGTAGATTCTAGGCGCCATTCCAAAGACACTTTTAGAGAGAGGGGCGGTTTTCACAGACTGAGTTTGGACCTTTTCGTGGCACAGCCATAAAAATATAGTTACTTATTGTTTTATTTTATTTTCTTATTTCTGTCACACCTTTTATGTAATTATGTTTTGTTGCAAGTCACGAATAAATGTATTTCTTTCTTTCTTTTCTTTCTTATTACAACGGCGAGCACTGCTAACGTCAAAGAATTGGTTGGTATTTATTATTGGTTTTATTTATGTTGTTGTTTTATATATATTCGATGTATGTTTTATAAAATGCTAATGTATGACGCAAGCAACAACTATTTACAAAACATTGACAAACAAACACTCATAAAGCGACACTGAACTTATTTGTTTCCAATTTTCAATATTGGTTTAACTAATTTAAACGGATATTATGAATCATCAAACAGGACACGCACACGTTTTGCTGTCAGTTGTCAATCCAATTCAAGAACTTCTTAGAACTGTTTGTCAGTGTGTAGTGGTATATACTAGTGAAACGGTGTGACTTTACATGTAAGCAGATCTCGATTCTCGGTTTGACGAGACAACAGACTCCGACATTAAACCATCGATACAAAGATCAAAGCTTAAAAAAAAAATGAAATCAGTAACTGGTGGAAGAGACCGGGAATCGAACCCGGTACCTCTAGATTGCTGTTCCAGCGCGTTAACCATTTCGCCACCCTAACTCTAAAGCAACCTATCGGATTTTTGCTTATGCTTTGTGTGTCGACCTTTGTATTGTTTATTTGAAAGGCTTTACACCTTAGCTTAGTGGTGTGTACGCAGTTGAAACAGGAGCTACCTGGTGGAAGAGACCGGGAATCGAACCCGGTACCTCCGGATTGCCGGTCCAGCGCGTTAACCATTTCGCTATAGGGCATGCGTGCATTAAAGCTTAATTTTTAGCTTTGTATTAAAGGCTTAAATAAAAAATTGTGGTGTACCCACATTAAAAAAATGAGACATTACACGTTTCATAAATTTATAAACTCCGACATTACTCATTACATGCTAAGGCTTTCATCTTGTATGTATTCTCATGTGTTTTATCACATTTTTCTTTTGGTTGAAGTGTTTCTTACATATGTCACAGCTAAAAGGTTTCTCCCCCGTGTGAAGCTTTACGTGGACTATGAAGGTGCTGGAGTCTGCGAATCGTCTCTCGCATATTTCACAGGTATAAGGTTTCAGTCCGGAGTGTACTCTCAGGTGAACTATCAAAGCACCTTTCTGAGTGAACCGCTTACTACACGTATCACATTCAAAAGATCTATGTTTTGTCTGTCCTCTATGTATATTGACGTGTTGTTTTAAATTTGCCGTTTGTGAGAATCGCTTGTCACATTTAACACACCTGAACGGTTTCTCTCCCGTATGTACTTGGAAGTGACGTTTTAGGTCACAATTTCGTTTGAACCGCTTGCCACATATCTCACAACAATGACGCTTCTCTCCCTCATGTACTATTTTCACATGGTTCTGCATGGCGCCTTTATGACAAAATGATTTGTTACATATGTTACAATGATACAGTTTCCGTGTCGTGCGGGTCCGGGGGGTGTGTTTCTTCAATAGTCCTCTCGGGTCGCACGCGTCAGCCGGCGCGTCATCCCGTGTGTTCTGTGTGTGCGGAGTGTGCAGTGTGTGCTGTGTGTCTTGTGTGTGCTGTGTGTCTTGTGTGTGCTGTGTGTGCAGTGTGTGCGGTGTGTGCGGAGTGTGCTGTGTGTCTTGTGTGTGCTGTGTGTCTTGTGTGTGCTGTGTGTCTTGTGTGTGCTGTGTGTGCAGTGTGTGCGGTGTGTGCGGAGTGTGCTGTGTGTGCTGTGTGTTTTGTGTGTGCTGTGTGTCTTGTGTGTGCTGTGTGTCTTGTGTGTGCTGTGTGTCTTGTGTGTGCTGTGTGTGCAGTGTGTGCTGTGTTTGCTGTGTGCGCGTGACACTGGACACGCGCCACGTCTCGAGCCGCACGCAGCACGCCATGGCGAGCTGCGCGCGCGCGAGCGAGGACAAGGACCGAGAAGCTGAAACAAACGAACTTAACCCATTCATTGCCGACGCCTCATATTTTTACTCATCACGCAGTGCCGCCTTCCAAGCGACGACGCGAATTCGCGTCCGCGGCATTAGGTTAACCCATTTCAAGGACGCGAATTCACGTCCGCGGCATTACGTTGTCAGGGACGCGAATTCGCGTCCGCGGCATTACGTTGTCACGGACGCAATTTCGCGTTTTCGGCATTACGATTACACATACATGGGACGCGAATTCGCGTCTTCGGCATCCGAGATAAGAATTATGAAAATTACAAATGCACGAAATCCAAAAACCAGCAACAGTATAATATTATCCTTCATAAATAAAGTAACATTTTGGTATCAGCATTTAAGTACAGTTGTTTTCTAACAAAAAAAAACAAATAACTCGAGGACGCGAAATCGCGTCCTCGGCATTACGATTACACATATTCATTGCCGACGCCTCATATTTTTACTCATCACGCAGTGCCGCCTTCCAAGCGACGACGCGAATTCGCGTCCGCGGCATTAGGTTAACCCATTTCAAGGACGCGTATTCGCGTCCGCGGCATTACGTTGTCAAGGACGCGAATTCGCGTCCGCGGCATTACGTTGTCAAGGACGCAATTTCGCGTTTTCGGCATTACGATTGCACATACATGGGACGCGAATTCGCGTCTTCGGCATCCGAGATAAGAATTATGAAAATTACAAATGCACGGAATCCAAAAACCAGCAACAGTATTATATTACCCTTCATAAATAAAGTAACATTTTGGTATCAGCATTTAAGTACACTTGTTTTCTAGCAAAAAAAACCAAATAATTCGAGGACGCGAAATCGCGTCCTCGGCATTACGATTGCATATACATGGGACGCGAATTCGCGTCCTCGGCAATGAATGGGTTAAATCAAAGCAAGTCCGAAAGTTTCCCGTCGAGGATGAACGAAATGGACGGCTCACAATACAGCCGCGTTGAAGACGTCATAATTAAACATCGAGGCCTCGTGCCATTTAGTTAGCATTTGACGTTTCTGCCAGACTAGTGATGTAACCGTTTTTTTTATGAGTAGGTACGAGTGAGGTACACCAATTAGATTTTTTTTTTAAGCATTTAATATCTACGTCTTCTCTCCGAGAAAATACACTTGGTGTATGAAAATGATATTTCAACTTTGACGGAAGTAATCGGTGAGAAAAGCATTCTTCTGTAATGTTGCAGCGTGTTCTGTAAGTGTTCTCTGTGATTTCCATTTGTTTTGTAACAAGTTATTGATATTTTTTACCGTTAGATATCCTGGATTTTTTGATAATACTGTTTTTAGCTTTTGATAAACCACTTTACCTTTTGGATGCAGTCTGAGTAACGAAAATGACATTTCAATTTTAAAAACGATTTCCAAAGACTCCTTTAGCTGAAGGCATGTCTCATCATTAGTGCTACGAGTACCTTAATGTCACGAGCCCTCGATGTTTACTCATAATCCCTCCAAGTAACAAGGTCCCTGTGTAGCCTTCCGGCAGTCAACACCGAATATACACAGAATTCCCCGTTCATTAGGGTCCTTAGACAATACAGGGTGAAACCTAAGTCTTAAACAGATTTTTTGGTTTCTATCGCAGTATTTTAAGGCAAATTCATTTTTTTTATGGGACACTCATACACAAATCTATCTAGTCTCAAACTAAGCAAAACTTGTAAAGCCTGACCCAAAATATATGAAGATGCGCCGTGGATGCGCAAGAAACATATGAGGATTGTCATGAAGGCGCTATTTATAAGATTAATGTGGCAACAATTTTGAACCAATCGCAACCGCACTATAATGACATTAGTTTAAATACCTGTCAGTTTCACTATGTTAACCTCGTAATATCATTTAATGGAATGCACTCTTTTAATGACTGTTTTTCGTGTAATAAACACGTATACACTTTATTTATAATAATATTACGTTCACGACTGTGAATGGCATTTTTTTTTGATATTTTTAAATATTAGTCTTCTAAAGAAACCATCACGAATGACATTGACATTGTTGACAAACCATCATAAAATAATTGCCAGTGTAAGAAATTAGTTCCAGTGAAATTCCGCAATATGGCGCATCCTCATATATTTCTGGTCAGGCTTTAATTCTTTCCTTTTTCCGTATACACATAGGTACACACACACACGCACGCACACACACACAAGCGCACTCACCCGATCGAGCATACCATAGTGTTAGTTTAATTTTTCTTGTAACTAGTTCTACTTATTGTATTTTTGTGGACATCTTTTATTGGCTTTCGTATATTGGCTAGTGTACTACCAGTACTATATTGTTCATTGTTACGAATAGTATTGCTGTTGATGCCACAAAAAAAATGGTTGTCTTCCAAATGTGGTGAGGTTCAGAAGGTTCACCCCGAAGGAAACCTGTCGTTCGTCACCTGTCTACTGGACTGAGCTAAACAAAGACATCCCGAGCGAGACGGGTGTACTCACGCGATACACCGTCCTCTTCGCTCGCCTCCTCCGACTTGGCGGGGACATCTTCATCTGAAGCAACACGACAATGCGGAACACGCATGAACTTGAAATGCCCAATTATTTTAGTTATAAGTACCAGTTCATGAACACTACATTAACTAAACATTAATTAATAGTTAAACAGAAACAATTCTACAGCCTTTAGGAAGACTAGGAGGCGCCGCAACTACGTCCGCGAATTATTTTCTTTACCGTAAACATGTAAAAAGTATCCTATAACCGTATTTGGCTGTCCAGCTACCCCTGTACCAAAATTAGTTAAAATTTGTCGAGCCGTTTCGGCGTGATGCGAGGACAATGGAATTTATGACCAACAGATGGCGCCAGGCTGGCGCGGCGCCGCGCGCACATACAAAACAAATGACGATCCTGCATCACGCTATTAAGATTTTTCTGAAGTCATGACCCCTCCCCATAGAGAACTGATTTACAATACAAAACTAGAATTTGATAAGAGTATAGATTAGAATAACTTTAGGAATAAACTACAATGATGTGGGAGTTTCAGTCTGATGTCTGTAATAGTAATTATCATTATTGTAATGGTATTTTCATCACACTTGCTCGTAAACAAGGGTTTACATGCTAGAAAAGCGGGCGGTAAGTCGTGAATTACGCCCTTGGGCGGTAAGTAATTTTTATCACACTTTAAGGGTTTACATGCTAGAACAACCGGGCGGTATATCGTATACTAGGCCCTAGGGCGGTAAGTCGTATATTACGCCCTAGGGCGGTAAGTAATTTTGGTATTGGCTACTACTACTACTTTTGTTTTATTTTCTCCAAAGTGTGATGAAAAACGTCGTACGTGACTCTGGTGGTTCTAATAGACACTCGTTCGTAATTAATTCCTCGTTTACCACCCTTGTTACGTAATGTACTATTTAGAAAAAACGAGGTGGCGTGTGTGAAACCGGACTGACCTGACCAAGAGTTGCGCGCCGCGGCCTCGACGTGTTCGCCTCGCTCCAACTTCAGCTCCAGCGCAGATTCTTCTACAACTGGATAACAAAATCTAAATTAAATATCAGACAAATAAATTCAAAACTTGTTTTAAGATGTACACGACAAAAAGCTGTCGATCTCTATATTAATCTCCACCTGTTAGAAATATGATATGTTGTCAATTGTGGACAGTGGAATGATATAAGTATGTCGCGCCATTCAACAACGTCAAACTAATTACTATTATTATTATTTATTATTCAAATAAGTTACAAAACTGGGGATCCTGAACAAGGTGCGACGGTTCTTCACGCCGGACCAGCTTTGTCTTCTTTATAAGACTCAAGTTCGGTCGTGCGTTGAGTACTGCTCGCATCTTTGGGATGGCTCTGCCCAATATCTACTCGATGCTCTTGACAGATTGCAGCGTCGGGCGGTCCGCATCATAGGTGACGAGAAAAGTACCAGATTCCTCGAACCCCTTCAATTACGTAGGGACATTGGGTCGCTGAGCGTTTTCTATCGCCTATACCATGGCGAGTGTTCTGAAGAGTTATTTTCTCTTATCCCACCCTCCCCTTTCCGTCATAGAACCACACGTGCCAGCTTGCGATGTCATCGCCTCACCGTGGAGAATATTCCCACACGTACCAAGAAGTTTGGCAATTCCTTCATCTGCCGAACTATTAAAGTATGGAACTCCTTGCCGGCTCATGTGTTTCCTCCTTCTTATAACTTGGGACCCTTCAAACGAAGCGTGAAGAAGCATCTCTCGGGCCAGCATGGCAGTGTCAACTGACTTGGCACCGTTGGTTTCTCGTCAGTTGCCATTGCGACTTGGGCTCCCCTTTTTGCTTACCATCAGGCGAAGGGGAGCCACTATGTTGTGCCGTTATAAAAAAAAAAAAAAAAACACAGCATTACAGTAAAAACAAAGGCACTGTGAGCTACTGAAATACATATAAACGACTTATAACTTGTTAGATTTAGGCGACACAATGGCGTGGCTCCTTTGCGTCGTCTGATCTGGTGTAGAATACGACAGATTGCCCGGAACTGCCGAAACACGACACCCTTCGGCCAGAAGTCTGCACTTGCGATGCTACACTAAGCTAAGATGCTATACTATACTAAGGGTATATTCGTATTAAAGTTGGTAATGAATAAATATTAAGGGACAATCTTACACAAGTCGACCTAGTCCCAAACTAAGCTAAGCTTGTACTATGGGTACTAGACGACGATATACATAATATATAAATACCATACATAGATAACATCTATGACCGAGAAACAAATATTCAGGATGAACACACAAATGGCTGACTTTTGAGTTTCTTCTCAACAGTGGTTTCTTGTGAAATGCCGGTAGACTCAGACATGTAAAAGTGCCCTTGTGGCCAACTTGCATAATAAAGTTGATTATTTCATGAATATTAGCCCCGGCTGGGATCGACCCCGGACCCCCGGCTCGGCAGGCCGGCGCGCTACAGACTGCGCCACCGTACTCACCCAGCGAGTAGTCGCTCTCCGCGTCCTCGCCACTCTCCTCGGGCTCGGACTTGACATCGTGTTCTTCACATATCGCGAGGAATACTGAAACAATATCATAGTTCTGACACGCATGTATCTGTAGGTATGTGTCAGTCAAGTAGGTACATGTCTGTATTAAGAGAGTATATTATATGGTATTGGAATAAACGATATTGATTTATTGTGCGTTGTATTCGTTAATATATTCCATTAATGAAACATCAGTAAAATAAGTTTCTGTCAAAAATGTCATTTTAGTGGCAAGCTTTTATAGCCGACTGTACTTTTCTTTGAATATCCATCAAATGCTCACTGAGACAATTCTAAAGAGCCCAAGCTCGGTAGGATTGCTTTTTCTATTATAGAGTTCCTATGGCCACCTTCCGGCTCCATCATCAGATCAGCCCCATGGTACCATATTATTGTATTGTCATCAAAGTTAAGTAAGTATGCAAAATTTCAGCTCAATCGGTTGACGATATCTGCTTCAAAATTGAGTTGCAAGATTTCACCCGAACAAACATACTTTAAACATACCATGCAAGTTAAATAAAAGCTTTAAATAAATAGTTATTTGTGCAACAAGAGAGCAAAGTTGTTTTTTGTTACGAGTGCTGATTTTGAGTCACGAGCAAGCGAAGGATTCTACGTTTGAATCACGAGCGTAGCTGAGTGTAGCGAGGGACTCAACAGCACGAGATGCAAAAAACTTTGCTCTCGTGTAGCACACACAACTTTTCACCTCATCAGCGAGAACATATTCGACATTTTGTGCTTTTTCTTCCAACGTATGTTTATAGTCTTCGTTGCTAATATTATTAACCAGAAATAGATAAGTGCTGCTTAAAAAGGAATAACAATATAATTTAATTGAAATTATAATCAACCAACCAACACGGTTATTGTCATTATTTTATCAAATTGGAAGATTTAGCAGATATATGACGTGTTTATTTATAAATACATATTATATTACGAGATTTTGTTTATAAATTGATTAATATTTTTACTCCTAAAACACCAAACAGAATAAATGCAAAAGAAAATAACAAATTACAATATGAACTCGATATTTTTTAAGGTACGTTTCGAATATGCATCTATGAGAAATGGTGAAATTATAAATTATTATTATATTTACAATAAGTTGAAAAATCTTATTTTATTCGAGCAATGATCTATTGTTTTATATAAAAGGCACAATAGTTTTAATATTCGGTCGTTAAATAAAAATATAATAAAGAAAAAAAAATACGTTGCAATTAAAACTTTTTCGGGTGTTTTTAATGAATTTTTTGGTATAACGCGTATCCGAACTGTTCTCAATCGAGGTCGGATTCGAAAATCGAATTTCAAATTGATAAGTTTCTATCCCTCTCTTTTATTTACATATGAAAGAAACAGAGTGCATCGAGATTCAAATGATTAGGATTTTATAATTAACCTTTGGCTGAATAATGGCAATTCGTGGTCAGATATTGAAAAAATTCAAAAGCTACTTTCTACTCACGCTCGAAACAAAATCGCATTTTGTTCACTGTTATCTCACAGCAAAATCGCCATGTTTGAGCTGGTGAGGTGAAAATACATGTGTATAGTGTTTGGTTCGTGGTGTCGGCATTTTAAAACACAGCAGCAGGTGCGATGCCCGGTCTCTTCTGCCAGGCTTTTCTTTTCTTTTCATTTAAATTTTCTTTATGCTTCTATCTTTGTATCAATATAGTTTAGTATAAATGAGTGGATCAACTTTTTCTTGTTGTTATTCTGTTCCGTCACCCAGGAGACAATGGTGATTAAACTTCTTAGAAAAGTGTTGATATTTTATAATATTGGTATTTTCAAGAGACATTCTAAATAAGAATGGGCTTATAACTACTACAATTACAACATTTTTGTTGAATATTGCCGCCGAAAATCGTAGTTTTAAAGTAACCCAGGGAACATCACCATGGCAGTAAGCAACAGAGAAGTTGATTGACCCAAATATTGCTTTGTGTAGATGTTGGCACTGACCTGGCAGGTCAACCATCTTGTCCTCGTCAGCTGTCTCCCACTTCACCGCTGAAGCAGGGTCTCCTTCTATAAAATCAAACTCAACTATCATATACAGGGTGAATCATGTCGCAAAAAAAAATGTGTTTCTTACTGCTTAACTTTAGTTTAAACAGGAGGACATCTTTTTGATTATCAACAAAATTCTCCTTTCAATAAATTATAAACTTTAAACAAATTGAGATCACGCAAAGCACTTACAAATGTCTGCTGTTCAATTTAGTCTTGTTTCATAGTTGTGAGCATGTACAAATGAAGCGCAGCTCACCTAACATCCCTGTGGAGCCGGTCAGCCGTCTGCGCAGCTCCCGCTGGCTGCGCTGCACCTGCTGCTTGAAGCCGCTGGCCTCGCGCAGGCGCCCCACGCACACCAAGCAGATACCAGTTTTCTTGCTATCTACATTTATCTGCAAGTTAAAAACAAAAATGGCAGCTCTCGTCAGCTTGCTAAACTTGACCGGGATTCTGTAACTCCTGTAAATTTCAACGGAACACCTATTCCTTTTAGTTCTAGTGTTAAGGATTTATGTGTTCACTAAGATAGCACACTGAGCTGGAGGGTGCAGGTAGGTGAAATTAGCCGGAAAGTCATTGGCTCGCTTCATGCTCTCAACAAACTGAAAAATTTCTTGCCTATCAAAACTAAGGTATTGCTTGTAAATACACTACTACTACCCATAATTGATTATGGTGATGTTTGTTATCCGGACTTAAATGAGGATCTTCTTGATAAGTTGGATCGACTTCTTAATAATTGTATTCGCTTTATTTTCTGTCTCCGTAAATATGATCACGTTTCTTCTTACCGCTCTCAGCTTGGCTGGTTTCCCATCCGTCAACGACGCAATATTCGTATGCTCTGCACTCTCTTTTCAATACTCAATGATCCACAAGCTCCTGAATACCTGAAAACCTTTTTCTGCTATGTTGAATCCACTCGTAACCGTAATTTTCGCTCGTCCGGCAATCTTGCCCTTTCTATTCCTCTTCACCGTACTGGTTTCATGTCTAATTCTTTCTCCTTGCAAGTGGCTCGCCTCTGGAACGGTCTTCCTCTCACAATCAAACAGGCTCCGAGTAAGTTGGCATTTAAAAGGGCCGTGCGAAGTTTCTTTGCTGGCAGAACTGAAGTCTCATAGTATATCTGCTTGGTTTGTTTCATCGTCGTATATATTTATGTATGTATCTATTTATATATATATGTATGTTTATTATCTATATGTATGTAGCTATAATAGTATGAGTATTTTAATTATGTGTAATTATGTTGTTTGATGCACCGCCTACAATTTCTCTGCTTTGCCCTGAGGTTGACTGGTAGAGAATGCCGCATGGCATTAAGTTCGCCTTTTGTACGTTAAGTTTTTCTTTTGTGCAATAAAGTTTAAATAAAATGAATAAATAAAAATGTTATTGTCTTGGATTAGTTAGCTAAACCAATGCACCTGTATTAGTGCATTATTTTGGAACAGTAAATTGTATTTACGTGGCTTATCATTGAATTTGAATAGCTACTTCATAGGAATATAAAACCAGAACTAACTCCCATAAAGATTTTTTAATATTGATACGGGTTTTAACACAAAATTCAAATGTTAAATAAAAAAAAATACATGTCATATTTCCTCCAAAAAAATTGTAATTCTGTTCAAACATTCCTTTCAAGGTTTTCATATAAAATTGTTTACTATGTCCATATACTATGTGTGTATGTAACTAACCAAACCGGCATGAGCCACAACTGACATACACTATGTATGTTGGAAGTGCGGGCATCCATGCCACACCCGCATCGGGCTACACAGTCACCAAAAAAAGGTTTCCCATAGCACTTGATCGTCTGTCACAGACGAAACGGCCTATGATGATGATATGTGCATATTACAGTGTTTGAAATAAAATATATAATTGCATTATACCCATTATTATTCTAAACAAGATAAGTATTTAATCTTAACTTATCCCTTGAACAAGAAACAAACCTGAACCAGCTTTAAGAACACCAGATGCATTATCAATAAAGAGGCACAGGAACCCAAGACGATTTAGTTTCAAATATAGGTTTGGCTTATTTTTAGCACATTAAACTATTTCCATTCCGTTTACGATTTCTTCCAAATAACAAAGCATAAAAAGTCATCACCTCAGCTTTGCCTACAAGCGGTAAATGAAGACAAACGTTGTTTACCCGAATATCGAAGCATTTTTGCAGCATATCTGAATATGTTTCTGTTTTTCCCTGATGGATGTAGGGCGTTTTCAAGCTTCTCTGCTGTCCGCGTTGGAGGCAACATTGGCACGACGATAGCGCATCCAACGCATCATCAGCCGCGTCATCTATCATAGTTGTAATAAGCTTAAAACAATAATAAAACTGTTTTGCATTACAACAAAACAGATATTGTATGTGTGAAATAAAATAGCATTGAGGTGAAGAAAGCATTATCAATTTTGACACAAAATTAAGGGAAATATGCGCCTTACCTTAATAAATTTAGTGTTTTTTACTATTTCACATCTTTCAATCCAGCTAGGTGAATCATAAATTTGTATGCACCTGTCAAAACGCCTTTTAGACGTCATAGTCTTCATGCAATCGCCAGCAACCAATTTGCTGCAATGCTATTTTATTTCACACATACAATATCTGTTTTGTTGTAATGCAAAACAGTTTTATTGTATTTTTGTTCCATAAAATAGCATTGAGGTGAAGATTTGTTTGTTATCTGCTGGTGAAAGAGTAAATGCTATGTTGATTCAACACAATTATATTAATAACCCCTCGTATGTTATGTCGTTATGTCAAAAATTATACAGTTAAATTGAAAATCAATGATATGTTTACATACGATTTGAATGTTTTGCACTGATCGGTGCTTCGACAGACCAAGGGTTAACCACAATATTAAAATGCAATCGGGATTATTAAAGTTTCCAAGTACTTACAGTACCTTGTCTTCAAGTGGCTGGACTGGACTTGAGCTATTAAATAGTTTAGTGGTGGTAGAATCTCCACAGATCTCATCACGTCCTTTAGGGAAACCCTGCCTCACCTGTTCTTTCCGCTAAGTTCTAGCGACAGCGAGACGGTTAGTCTCTTTGCCATACAGTAAATTAAAGCGAGGTTGCACCCCTCAAGATACTTAAGTTTAAAATTGCTACTGGGGAAGAAATTATAAAAAAAATACAAATACCTATTTAAGACAAAGGCTCGTATCTCAGTATCAATACTATCAATCTACCAAGTAGATCTAAGGTTTTGAAGTCCAGTGACAGAAATTTTGGTGAGTTGGTTGTCACCAGGTGAAATCAACAAGCAGTAATCGACTACCTAGTTTAAAGTATAAATCATGATTAGATCGCCCTTACAGCAATTAACGCATGACGCCACTATGAACTTGAAATGAAGTCGCTGGCGTACAAGTATTGTTTTCGGAACCACTTCGGCACTTATCTCTTATAGGACGATCAGTGGATTGTATTAAGAAAAAATAGATTTGAGCAGCTAAACAGTAGAATAGTATTTGTTTGTCTAGTTTGTTGCTGTGCTTTCTTATAATTTCTTGTTAAAACTGTCGTACGTGACTTATGAGTGCACCTGGGCTAATCGGTACAAGTCCCGGCAATGCTTCACAGCCATGCCCTCCTTATTTTAGAAATTAAATTATATACGCTGTAATATATAATATATACATTGTACAGTCATAGGAATAAAGCCATACGACATAAGTAATGATAATCCCATGATAAATTTTCTTCGTCAGCGAGAAAGATAAATAAAGTCCATTACATGATTCAGAAATACAACCAGTGTAAAATACATATTATACTTATGCGGACTTGGTTGAGCGAATTTCCTTCGTACCAAAATGGGTTAGTTAAAACCCCCATGGACGGAGCAACTAAATTAATGCATAGGTATATATATTATTTGTACAATCGGTGAATATATAATATTATTGTCATGAGTACAAGGATGTGTAAGAATAATATTGCAATTTCATAGAAGAGGATAAGAATCCCTGCTTTTAAGTCTAATATTCCAGAATAGTCGATGCAAAACGCAAATATCGACTCGGTCATACCTACTTATGCTTAAGTATGTGTTTATATATATTTTCAACGCTGACTACTCTACAGCATGTCCAATTTTACTCTCAGGATATTGCGGCATCTATTTTACAAGATATACTATTGCCCCTTTAACCTTTGGGACGCTTTAGTCGCCACACTGCGACATTATAAAAATATGCCAGTGCCGACAAAATTTTAAAAAGAAAAATAATTCTCAGTGATCAACAACAAAAATATGTTGTATGGAATAGATATCATAAGCTAAGCTTTTTGTCACAACACGGTACGTAAACTGCATTTCGACTCGAGTCCTTGACATGTTCATACTGACGAATAAAGTTTAGCGTAAGACAAAAGTTCTCGGTGTTGTGGAAAAGTTTAAACACAAAAGTTTGTCTACAGAAATTTTATTAAAACTTTCGTGAGACATATTTAATTATTGTATTAAGCGGTTTACACTCACGTGAAATTGTCAGGAACGGCCCGACATGTTTCGAACTCGTATGGAGCCCTTCATCAGGGACGGCTGCCCGTACACCGTGTGTCTACAGAATGCCATAGGATTGTATGTTCGTTCATAATACAGTTTAATTCATTCATAAACTGAGAACAAAGTTTAATTTATTCCTAAACTTCGTAAGTACTTAGTCGCTGGTAGGTAGGCGGTAACGACGAAAGACCTCGAGCTCGAGCAGGTGGCAGTGAGAGGGTTAGGTGTGTACAGCATTCATAGACACTCGTAGGTATAGTTTGAGGGCCTTAAAACGTACGGCTATAACGTCACATGACGTCACATTTTTTGGCCTTAGCCATGGCCAAAGCAACGCAAGCCAGCACCGTTTTAAGACAGGTCCGGTTCAGGTTAGGTTGGCAATGTCATACGACACCGGGTCGGGGGCTAGAAGTACAGTTTCGGTCACTAGTGCAGTTCTCACAAGAGGTAGGCAATCCCTCGATTAACGTCCCTATTACTGATTACGGCCTCCGCGGCCGGGGACAAACAGGCGCACCCATTCCGGTCATGCCCTGGCACCCTGACGGACGGTTGGCTGCATGCAATGCCACCGTGCCCCTCCGAGGGCCACGCCGTCATGTCAGGATGTTTCGCCGCCCAGTCGGCTATATGTTGATCAGCCCGACGCTCGTCAGGACACTAGGCATCCACCCACGGCATGCGCTAGTAGAGATCAGTGAGAACGAAATATTTGTTTTCAAATTAATACCACTTCAGTAAACTGAACTGTGGTTACGCCGGGATGCGAGTCCGGATACGCATGTTATAGCCTAGAAACTATCGTCAGCCTTCAGGGTCCCGTCCCCCAGTATAACTAGGGCAGGGCGGGACTAGTGGGGGCTAGGAGGCTTATCCCCCCCCCCCCTGCTAAGATCAGGTCGACCACAGATCACGGCTGGGTCTACTCTTGATTAAACGTCATGTTTGTTAAGGGGGCCAACAGGTACTGTTTGACTGACTTACTGACTGACTGACTGACTGTGAACCGTCAGTTTCCCTTACTAGCCTTGTAATGTAATGTAACACTGACACATTATAGTGTCAGATTTTGATTAGGTTAGGTAGGTACCTACTGTTTAACATTGGCCTAAGTGCAAGTTATTCTCAGACAACTGTAAGGTAATTTAAATCACCGACAACATTCATGCAATTGCATATGAATTTTACACATTGCATAACTCTACTCACTGATAGACAGAAGAAACTAATTCAAAGACATGATCAGTGTTCTGCAGTATTTATACTCATCTAGATCTTTGATTCAAATTCCATATGAGCTTCATTCAAAATAGTAAGTATCAACAATAACAGGTTTGTGACAAAATAGTACCTGTAGCTTTAAGCTACAATACAACTGATCTGAGTGAATTTCCTCTCAGAGTCAAACATTTCATTTGATCTTATTTTGTGTTAGATAATCATAGTATCTTCAAAAAAGTTTGAGAAACACTGATCAGCATCATAGTATTATCATAATAATAATATACCTATTCTGCAAGTCTAATCAATTTAAAACTTGAAACGAAAGCTTGTCTTATCTTTATTTAATATGTAATATCCCAAGCAATGGATATTTAGCAATTTTTCAATATATTATTAAAATAAATGTAAGTTTTTGAGACCATGAGGTTATAAGATAATTTGTCAAATTGTGCTCTAACCCCTTTCATATCACATGGAGGGCCCGAGTTAACACTATTTCACATCCAAACATGTTTAAAATAAAGCATATGTTTCAACACTTCAAGCAATTTTGTGATAACAGTAACGAGGACCTCAATTTAATTTATTTGGTCTTAAACCTAGATTAGGTTAAGGAATTCTTGGAATCTGGTTATTTCAGTATTTAGAAGACAGAGGATATTATAAACACCAAGTTATTATTTTGGTGAGTAAATAGTTTGTTTATATATTACTAAAACTAGTATTTAATAATTATTTGAAGTGTAAATGTAAAGTGCTTTGTATCAATGGTACAAATGTATAACTACAACTATGAGTCAATATGTTACTCAAAATAAATGAATTTTAATTTAATTTTTTAATTTTAATGCTTTAAAAGCTGATGTAGAGAATCGCGCACCAAAAGTCATTATCAACTCTATCTTTTGATAGTTTGTTTGCTTGCAAGTTTTGAACACATTGCCATTAGACATAGATTCTCACATCTCAATAAGCTGGTGTATGTTCACCTACTACTGTGTATCAACACTGGGTACCATCGGTGGCTTTGAGTCTGGCCATTTTTATCAGTAAATTAGCTGGGTTATTCCAACCACTGCTTTATCAGGTCTTTAATCCATGACATTATGGGACCATAATAGCATTGATGTCAGTTTGTTGATAATAGAAATCTGCATATCAGTATTCTAGTCAGAGAGTCTCTCAGTTTGGAGACATGTCATTAGTCAGTGGATTTACAAATTAAGATATCCAATCATAACAGGCTGCAACCTGCAACCTTATTAATTAACCATATGTGGTCATGCATTAATATTTCTTAAATGGCATTGAAGATAAAACGGAGATTTATCTCTCCTGTACTCAAGTTTGTAGGTATTTTGGTGCCTAGTCAACAAGTAGGACTTAATTGAGTATTGTACCAAGACCAAATTGTACTACCCTGGAAGAGTTTTTTCAAAACAACATGTATTGACGACATAACCTATAAACTTGGTACTACGTACGTGGTATTCTACTGTACTACTACTACGTAAATAAAATATTGAGTGGTGGATAAGTCATCTTCCGCAAATGACTCGTCTCAACCACGGCCTCGCTAGGTAGCGAATAAAACGATCATTCTTTCAACAAAGCAAAGATCGCCGGCCAGTTACATACGGACTTTGCCTGGCCGCTAGTTGCAGGATTTGCGTGTCCATTCTTGATCACAAGTATCACTAATAAAATCATTTCTCGATTTTTAACTCTTACGCAATAAACACTCCAATATTTTGGTGTTTTTGCTAATTTATTTTCGAGAAAAGCAGAGACGCATGTTTTCTCGTCAAAATTAAAAATGCTATGACGTCTAAAAGGCGTTTTGACAGGTGCATACAAATTTATGATTCACCTAGCTGGATTGAAAGATGTGAAATAGTAAATAACACTAAATTTATTAAGGTAAGGCGCATATTTCCCTTAATTTTGTGTCAAAATTGATAATGCTTTCTTCACCTCAATGCTATTTTATGGAACAAAAATACAATATAAATACTATTAAAATAACACGGCAAGGGTGTTTACACTGCATTGGCCTTTGTAATTTTTGTATTGTCATTGTCAAATGACAGGTGTCAAGTGTCGAGCAAGGTACCTCGGGTGCCACACTACTCGCGAAAACCCGTTCCAGACCTTCCAATCGATCCGATTTATCGGAAGAAATTTCCTACCAATTACACTACACATTATCTGATTTCCTAACAATTACACTACACATTATCTGATTTTATTCGATAAATCGGATCGGATCGAAGGTCTGGAACGGGTTGAAGTTGACTGAAGTTGGCCGAGGCGAAGTTGCCCGAAGCATGAGTTTCCGCAGTGAAGTGCCCTCCACACTATCATATTCGCCCAACCTCGGCCAGCTTCGCGAGTAGTGTGGTACCGCCATGGTACCGCAATACAAAAGCGTCTTTTGGGTGAGTTCGAATACTGCTATCTTAGCTTATCTTTGTTAGGTAGGTATTCACAATGGTATTCACTTAAAATTTAATTCGGTACAATTTTGATGACAAAACCCGAGCTGTCTGCTACGGGGCGGATACGCCCCAATCTTAGAGCATAGACAAATACTTACTCAAATGTCCTGTATAAAATTGGCGATGCAATTTTAATGCATGTATAGAGTTGAACATTCCTTATCCAGAACTGGATACACACATATTTTCAAAATGACGTAAATATGGGGGTCGAAAACGTAAAAACAACAATTTCGAAACCTACTCGTGAGTTGTACAGGTCACAGGGACACTAGATCAAGCGCGGGCTCCGTGAGCTCTGATAGTGGCACTAGTTTTATATACTCGTATAATAGAGTCTAACAGTTTAAGATATACATGTACTTAGTTAAGGGCTATAATTATAACAAACCCTTACAATAAATACGCCTAGAAACCTAGTCAATGAGAGTGAAGCCAGTGTTGGTCAGCCACGGGCTAAGTTTCGTCCGTGTGCGCATCTGTCACAAGCAACACGTCTCGGTTGGTTCGTAGACATAAAACATGCATAAAACCAAAAGCGGCTTCATCTCTGTTGTATGAAGAGTCCCGTTCTATGCGTACTTATTATAAAATCAAAACTTAATAGAATCCTTTGTGTTACGAAAGTTATTTACAGTCGAGTTCATTTAAATCTACACACTTACGAGAACAAAAATATCTGAACACGACCCTATTGTCAGGAGCATAAAGTCGTGTTCAGATATTTTTGTTCTCGTAAGTGTGTAGATGTAAATGAACTGGACTGTACCTATACCTTTTGTATGACTAACTTCCGTTACACAAAGCACGCGATCGTACTTTTAATTATGTACTTACGATGTATTTCAAAACGACACATTGTATCGGTAGATAGAGATAAAAAAGACAATATTTTTACTGTTTTATTTATTTATTGTTTACGACCAAAAAACGAAATTCATCTAAGAAAAGCTGGTGACCACTTGGCAAACTCCATTGACGCAATCGTAAAAGTCGGGACAATCATGTATCTTGGTAACGTCACACTGGAAAAGAAATCATTAAAATATTAATAGATACATCTTTATCTTCGGGCTTTGACAACCGAAGATTTATAAAGAAATTCGGACAAACTCACACAAATCTAGTCCCAGGCAGAAAGTTTGTGTTATGGGCACTAGACGACGATATCCCTACATACTCGTAAATTTAAATACATACTTAAATAAGTAGCTACATAGAAATCATCCATGACCCAGGAACAAATGTTCGAATTTTTTACATTGAAGCGAAAAAAGCTCAGGCGATATTTTTTTTAATTGTTCGCTTTACACTAACAAAATCAAACAATACTGCTAAAAAATTGGGCATGTGCGAGTCCGACCCGCGCATGAAGGGTTCCGTACAGTTGAGTTCATTTACATCTACACACTTACGAGACCAAAAATATCTGAACTCGACCCTATTGTCAGGAGCATAAAATCGTGTTCAGATATTTTTGTTCTCGTAAGTGAGTACCTAGATATAAATGAACTCGACTGTACCATAATCTATAATAAGTTTGTTGTATGGGAGCCCCCCTTAAATATTTATTTTATTTTATTTTTAGTATTTGTTGTTATAGCGGCAATATAAATACATCATCTGTGAAAATTTCAACTGTCTAGCTATCACCGTTCTTGAGATACAGCCTGGTGACAGACGGACGGACGGACGGACAGCGAAGTCTCAGTAATGGGGTCCCGTTTTTACACTTTGGGTACAGAACCCTAAAAAATTAACAAGTATATTCGGGTTCATATACAGTTATACACGATGATTCTTAGTCAGTGATCAGGAGTAGAAAAATATTAATATCCAGCTCAAATTAAACTTAATAGGCGTGGTCTAATGCAATTACCTCACTGTTTAATTAATTAAAACAAAAGTTAAAACAAAATTAAAACTAATAACCATCTAGTGCCATCGCTCTGGCGGGAAATTTTCTACGACTGTTTACATGGACCAAGTACTGTTTAGTTTATGATAATGACAATGATAAGTTATTACTCATAAATTGTCATTGCCATTAAATTATTAAAGAGGTTGTAAGCTCACAGATACCGATTAGTAGGGTGGCAAGGAATTTAAGACAAAATTGGTTTCAAAATTAAAATTATCATAGAAAGATAAAAGTTTGTTTTCATGTAATTACGACTTCAACGTCACCGCCAACAATTACTGAGTTAGAAACCTGATTATTACTGTGCAGCCCGGCCACCCCAACAACGACAATTTAATTAAGAAGTTATGTTTGTTTTTGTTATCTTATGTTCAATAAATATTACGTTCTGTTTTCGTTGTTAGCTTGTAAGAAATATGATACTTTACTAGTTGTTATGAATAAATAAACTGTAGGTTAAGTAGGATAGGCTAAGGAAATAAATAATTATCTTGATTGCATTTCATTCCCCCATAGTATAGCTTAGTACTTGGATAAGTACTAAGTTATAACGATTAGATCCTAACAGCGCGACGACATTCCGCAGACTGACGGGCGTCAGAGGGGAGGTAGCGCGGAAGGTATATCAAAAAGGTTGGGAGGCGAGGAAGCCACGCCCCGCTCCCACCCGCGCCCCGCTGACGCCCGCGCAGGTAGTTTCCTAGTCGAAATTAGGGTCTAATCTAGTGTTTATTTAGTGTTTACCAATTGGAATCTCATAAGAATGGTATTAGGTATAAGATATAATTGTTATTATATAGAGATAAGCTAAAATAAGTAATGTTTGTACCGAAATTGTATAATGTAAACAAAGTTAATAATAATAAAGTGATACGGAAGGAGTGGGGTGGGCACGGATCGAAATATAAGGCGATACATTGCGCCGTACCAGCAGTATTCGATCCAGCAAGCTACAAGAAACTAGAAGAAATCCCTGCCCGTCTCTCTCCCCGGCTTTGAAGATCAAGAAGTGTTTCATTACTAGAAGAAACCCCTGCCCGTCAGTACAGCGTTGCCCGTCAATCCAACGCTTGTACCCGTCAATCAAACCAGTCATAGGTGCGTCAGGCACAATTACTGATTAAAAATCATCGTGTATATTTAAATATTTATACAAGGTCATTACCGCTTGGCCCTCGGCAGCGGCATGACAAGCCACTGCGAGGAGGGCGACCAGGAGGGACAGCACAAATAATTTCCACATTTTGGAAGCCTGGAAAGAGAAACGTTGTTTATGTTTTTTATTCGTTTGGAGACCTAGACGAGGTGCTGAAGATTTTGCGATAAAATGACGCGGCGCAGTGTTGCTGACACTGAGAATTGTAAATGTAAATTGATTGATGACTAATTATTTTTATTAAAGCAGTACCGCCAAGAAGCCCACGTCGCAATGGCAACTGACGAGAAACCAACGGTGACATGTCTGTTGACGCTGCCATGCTGGCCCGAGAGATGTTTCTGGAATCTGGAGCAAACACATGTGCCGGCAAATTCCATATTTTAATAGTTCGGCAGATGAAGGAATTGAACATGGCACCGTCAGTTGCCATTGCTACGTGGGCTCCCCTTTTTTGCTTACCATCAGGCGAAGTGGAGCCTCTAAGTTGTGTCTTTATAAAATAAAAAACATAAAAAGACTGCTAACCTAAACCAAATGTTTACAATGAAAGGAATAATTGAATTTACTTTTTAAAATGTTCGTTGCACAAAATATATAGTAAGTACCTATACTAAAGTTTTCGCAAAGTTAAGTTGTGGCTTGTACTCGTATCTATGTAACTAGTATTTTCTCGGTGCGCGGGGTGCAAGCACCCCGCGAGGGGGTTGAACAGTCGTCCTTCTGTCATCCGAGAGGGGGTTGGCAGTGGAAGATGCTGAAAATTCGGTGCTCGAGTTGTAAAATTTCCATAGGGAAGGGCAAAGGAAGTTGTAAAATTGGTGGCGTTGTCGCAATGCGAGTGAGGTTGCTTGGTGCGCGGGGTGCAAGCACCCCGCGAGGAGGTCTGTCCTGGGGTTCTGTCACCCGAGAGGGGTTGAAAGTGAAAATGCTGAAGAAATGGAGTTCGAGTTTAAAATTGCTTAAGAAAGGGGAAGCGAGGTAGAAGATGGATGCGAATTTGCACGCAGGTTTGTTTGTTTAGGAAGGTATGGAGGGTGCCAGTATCTAGGTGGGCTCGCCCTGCGGGCCCTTCGGGCCCTTGGGCTCGCGCGGTGTGAGCGACTTTACTGGGACGCTCCGCACCTTCGGTGCTACGCGGAGCTCGGCCTTCGGCCTCGCGGGGTTGACACTCGCCGTCGGGCCTTCGGCCCTCCGTCGAGTTAAAATTACTTAGAGCTATAGTATTCTGCGGTTGGGCTCCTTGACTGTGACGCTCCGCACCTTCGGTGCTACGCGGAGCTCGGCCTTCGGCCTCGCGGTGTTGACGCTTCGCACCTTCGGTGCTACGCGGAGCTCGGCCTGCGGCCTCGCATTAAGTTACTTGGGAGAAGGGTAAGTTTCTGGGTGGGCTCGCCCAGCGGGCCCTTCGGGCCCTTGGGCTCGCGTGCTACGGGCGACTTCTCTGGGACGCTCCGCACCTTCGGTGCTACGCGGAGCTCGGCCTTCGGCCTCGCAGCGTTGACACTCGCCGTCGGGCCTTCGGCCCTCCGTCGAGTTAAAATTACTTAGAGTTATAGTATTTTGTGGTTGGGCTCCTTGACTGTGACGCTCCGCACCTTCGGTGCTACGCGGAGCTCGGCCTTCGGCCTCGCGGTGTTGACGCTTCGCACCTTCGGTGCTACGCGGAGCTCGGCCTGCGGCCTCGCATTAAGATACTTAGACTTATAGTAAGTGGTTGGGCTCCTTGTTTGTGACGCTCCGCACCTTCGGTGCTACGCGGAGCTCGGCCTTCGGCCTCGCATTAAGTTACTTAGATGTATAGAAAGTTATTGGACGCCGTAGCTGGGACGCTCCGCACCTTCAGTGCTACGCGGAGCTCGGCCTTCGACCTCGCGGGGTCGCCGCTTCGCACCTTCGGTGCTACGCGGAGCTCGGCCTGCGGCCTCGCATTAAATTACTTGGGGAAGGGGTAAGGTTCTGGGTGGGCTCGCCCTGCGGACCCTTCGGGCCCTTGGGCTCGCGCGCTATGGGCGGCTGCTCTAGGACGCTCCGCACCTTCGGTGCTACGCGGAGCTCGGCCTTCGGCCTCGCGGGGCTGACGCTCGCCGTCGGGCCTGCGGCCCTCCGTCGAGCTAAAATTACTTAGGGGTATAGTAAGTTTCTGGGTGGGCTCGCCCTGCGGGCCCTTCGGGCCCTTGGGCTCGCGCGCTACCAGCGCCTTCCCTGGGACGCTCCGCACCTTCGGTGCTACGCGGAGCTCGGCCTTCGGCCTCGCGGGGCTGACGCTCGCCGTCGGGCCTGCGGCCCTCTGTCGAGCTAAAATTACTTGGGGGTATAGTAAGTTTCTGGGTGGGCTCGCCCTGCGGGCCCTTCGGGCCCTTGGGCTCGCGCGCTACTGGCGGCTTCCCTGGGACGCTCCGCACCTTCGGTGCTACGCGGAGCTCGGCCTGCGGCCTCGCGGGGGGACGTTTGCCCTCGGGCCTTCGGCCCTCGGTCAAACTAAAATTGCTAAATTTGGTTTGTCCGATATTGTCCGAGTTTGACGGAATTATTAAAATTTGATTTCAGATTCCGACTCAGGAGCCCCAAAAACCCCCCGATACCGAGTTTCAGCCCCCTAGCACCAATTTGAAATTTTCTCCATACAAATAGTTTTTTTTCGATATTTTCCGAATTTGACCGAATTTTCGGACAAGATTTCAGATTCATATTTTTGAGCCCCAAATGCCCTCCGATACCGAGTTTCAGCCCCCTAGCACCAATTTGAAATTTTGAAAAAAAAAAAAGTCGCCATCTTGAATTTTTTTTTCCACGACTGTACTCGGGTGGGGGCCCCCTATGACATTTTGTCGAGCACCCCCCACCTAAGTCTAACCGTTTACGAGATACGGGCCCCCCAAAATATTCTCCATACAATTTTTTTTTTAATGCTAGAAAAAAAAAAAAAAGTTTTTCAGAATCGGGGGGCCCCAATCCCCCTACATACCAAATTTCAGCGCGCTACGACCATTTTGAAATTTTTCCGCCATTTTGAAGACGCCATTTTGAAAAAAAAATGGCGGCTCGTCAAATTGCTTGGCAACCGCTATGACATTTGGTCGAGCACCCCACCCCTAGGTATTATGGTTTCGGCGGGCCGTTGAAAAAAAAACTCGTCTTCCGCGGTAGACCAAAAGTCGGATTTTTCCCAGAGGTTTGACGCCGACCTCTATACGTCCATACCAAAACCACCCCCCCACCCCCCCTCCTTCCCCGAGATCAATTCACTTAGAAATCAGTCGTAATGCAGCTTTATATAGTATTAACTAGTATTTTCTCGGTGCGCGGGGTGCAAGCACCCCGCGAGGGGGTTGAACAGTCGTCCTTCTGTCATCCGAGAGGGGGTTGGCAGTGGAAGATGCTGAAAATTCGGTGCTCGAGTTGTAAAATTTCCATAGGGAAGGGCAAAGGAAGTTGTAAAATTGGTGGCGTTGTCGCAATGCGAGTGAGGTTGCTTGGTGCGCGGGGTGCAAGCACCCCGCGAGGAGGTCTGTCCTGGGGTTCTGTCACCCGAGAGGGGTTGAAAGTGAAAATGCTGAAGAAATGGAGTTCGAGTTTAAAATTGCTTAAGAAAGGGGAAGCGAGGTAGAAGATGGATGCGAATTTGCACGCAGGTTTGTTTGTTTAGGAAGGTATGGAGGGTGCCAGTATCTAGGTGGGCTCGCCCTGCGGGCCCTTCGGGCCCTTGGGCTCGCGCGGTGTGAGCGACTTTACTGGGACGCTCCGCACCTTCGGTGCTACGCGGAGCTCGGCCTTCGGCCTCGCGGGGTTGACACTCGCCGTCGGGCCTTCGGCCCTCCGTCGAGTTAAAATTACTTAGAGCTATAGTATTCTGCGGTTGGGCTCCTTGACTGTGACGCTCCGCACCTTCGGTGCTACGCGGAGCTCGGCCTTCGGCCTCGCGGTGTTGACGCTTCGCACCTTCGGTGCTACGCGGAGCTCGGCCTGCGGCCTCGCATTAAGTTACTTGGGAGAAGGGTAAGTTTCTGGGTGGGCTCGCCCAGCGGGCCCTTCGGGCCCTTGGGCTCGCGTGCTACGGGCGACTTCTCTGGGACGCTCCGCACCTTCGGTGCTACGCGGAGCTCGGCCTTCGGCCTCGCAGCGTTGACACTCGCCGTCGGGCCTTCGGCCCTCCGTCGAGTTAAAATTACTTAGAGTTATAGTATTTTGTGGTTGGGCTCCTTGACTGTGACGCTCCGCACCTTCGGTGCTACGCGGAGCTCGGCCTTCGGCCTCGCGGTGTTGACGCTTCGCACCTTCGGTGCTACGCGGAGCTCGGCCTGCGGCCTCGCATTAAGATACTTAGACTTATAGTAAGTGGTTGGGCTCCTTGTTTGTGACGCTCCGCACCTTCGGTGCTACGCGGAGCTCGGCCTTCGGCCTCGCATTAAGTTACTTAGATGTATAGAAAGTTATTGGACGCCGTAGCTGGGACGCTCCGCACCTTCAGTGCTACGCGGAGCTCGGCCTTCGACCTCGCGGGGTCGCCGCTTCGCACCTTCGGTGCTACGCGGAGCTCGGCCTGCGGCCTCGCATTAAATTACTTGGGGAAGGGGTAAGGTTCTGGGTGGGCTCGCCCTGCGGACCCTTCGGGCCCTTGGGCTCGCGCGCTATGGGCGGCTGCTCTAGGACGCTCCGCACCTTCGGTGCTACGCGGAGCTCGGCCTTCGGCCTCGCGGGGCTGACGCTCGCCGTCGGGCCTGCGGCCCTCCGTCGAGCTAAAATTACTTAGGGGTATAGTAAGTTTCTGGGTGGGCTCGCCCTGCGGGCCCTTCGGGCCCTTGGGCTCGCGCGCTACCAGCGCCTTCCCTGGGACGCTCCGCACCTTCGGTGCTACGCGGAGCTCGGCCTTCGGCCTCGCGGGGCTCACGCTCGCCGTCGGGCCTGCGGCCCTCTGTCGAGCTAAAATTACTTGGGGGTATAGTAAGTTTCTGGGTGGGCTCGCCCTGCGGGCCCTTCGGGCCCTTGGGCTCGCGCGCTACTGGCGGCTTCCCTGGGACGCTCCGCACCTTCGGTGCTACGCGGAGCTCGGCCTGCGGCCTCGCGGGGGGACGTTTGCCCTCGGGCCTTCGGCCCTCGGTCAAACTAAAATTGCTAAATTTGGTTTGTCCGATATTGTCCGAGTTTGACGGAATTATTAAAATTTGATTTCAGATTCCGACTCAGGAGCCCCAAAAACCCCCCGATACCGAGTTTCAGCCCCCTAGCACCAATTTGAAATTTTCTCCATACAAATAGTTTTTTTTCGATATTTTCCGAATTTGACCGAATTTTCGGACAAGATTTCAGATTCATATTTTTGAGCCCCAAATGCCCTCCGATACCGAGTTTCAGCCCCCTAGCACCAATTTGAAATTTTGAAAAAAAAAAAAGTCGCCATCTTGAATTTTTTTTTCCACGACTGTACTCGGGTGGGGGCCCCCTATGACATTTTGTCGAGCACCCCCCACCTAAGTCTAACCGTTTACGAGATACGGGCCCCCCAAAATATTCTCCATACAATTTTTTTTTTAATGCTAGAAAAAAAAAAAAAAGTTTTTCAGAATCGGGGGGCCCCAATCCCCCTACATACCAAATTTCAGCGCGCTACGACCATTTTGAAATTTTTCCGCCATTTTGAAGACGCCATTTTGAAAAAAAAATGGCGGCTCGTCAAATTGCTTGGCAACCGCTATGACATTTGGTCGAGCACCCCACCCCTAGGTATTATGGTTTCGGCGGGCCGTTGAAAAAAAAACTCGTCTTCCGCGGTAGACCAAAAGTCGGATTTTTCCCAGAGGTTTGACGCCGACCTCTATACGTCCATACCAAAACCACCCCCCCACCCCCCCTCCTTCCCCGAGATCAATTCACTTAGAAATCAGTCGTAATGCAGCTTTATATAGTATTAATAGATGAAATAAGTTTAAAATGCTGTATTACAATATAAAATTTTCTTCAAATGTAAAATATAATTCAATGTAAATTGACGTTACATTAGGCCAAGTATTCCATTAGATGAACAATAATTATATCAAACATTAGGGACTCATAAATTTCAATACTTAACAGTGAAATATCTGCTGCTCTAGAGAAGATCGCTTGGATTGAGTGAAGTTGTCGAATGAGTTGATTCCGCAGATTGCGCTATTTTTATACCGATGTGATGACCGTCATCAGAAGGAAACAAAGAATATTTGTACAACTGGAAATGTACTAACTAGGGATGTTACGGAGGTTCGGCTTCGGCTCCGATATACCGAAACTTTCGGCTGAATTCACATCTTCGGCTTCGGCTTCGGTTTCGTCTAATTTGAAGCGAACACCTCCGGCTCCGGCTTCGGTTTCGTCTAATTTTAAGCGGAGGTTTTAACGGAGCCGAAAGTCAGCAGCGGCGGCACGCGGCGTGTGCCTAGGAGTACAAACAGGTTTTGACTTGTCTCCCCGGGAATTACCCCACGTGTTTTACGACGATTGTTTACTCATTCGTTTATTGTTTTAGTTCACGAGTTCACGTCACGGCCTGCAGTGTGTTTTTTCAAAGGGTTTTACCTCCGGCTCCGGTTTCGCTTTCGGTTTCGGATTCGCTTTCGGTTTCGGTTTTGGATTCGGTTTCGGATTCGCTTTCGGTTTCTTTCACTAACAATAGCAACGGCAAATAGCTGTCAAAAACAAGTAATTGTGCAGTAAAACCCGCTCCAGACCTTCCGGTCCGATCCGATTTATGGGATGAAATCGGATAAGTAATGTGTAGTGTAATTGTTAAGAAATCGGATAAAGTGTACCTAGTTAATTGTTAGGGAATTTCTTCCGATAAATCGGATCGGATCGGAAGGTCTGGAACGGGTTTAAGTCCTCTTGACGACATTCTATTTCGAGAAGTGCCGAATTCCCGTCCGCAATCAGCTCAAGATATCCCTGTTCTCTGCGTGAACTGCAGTATTCGTTTATTCTTATCCGATGGACCGAGCGCGCGAAGCCGAATTCAGCCGTTTCAGGTCGGCCCAAAAATATGGATGTTCAGCTCTTCTCGCCTACAGGTCGCATTTCTCATCCGATACGAAAATTTGTGCTATTTCCACCAAACATACATGAGAACCATATCGGACAAGTTTTTAGATTTCTTAAACCGCACTCGTCCTTCCGTTGGGTTGGGAGCTATTATGCCGCAGACAGACACACAGCGCTAGATCGATCGCTCTCCAACTTTGGGAGGGGCCTCTGTCCAGCGGTGGGCGTTTATGGACTGATATGATGAGTTATTTTGAAGGTGGTTCTTTTTTTATTTATTTAATTGTAATTTGACGTTTACCACAAGATTAAGAACTAGAGACGCATTTTAAAAATGAATCTGATGATGAATCGCGAACCGATTCAAAACATGTCGAGCGTCATTCGAGTTCTACGACGTGAGCGTGAGAGAAACCCGTTTATCTATTTTTTTATACTCGCGTAAATTATTAATCTGTCAATTATAATTTCACAGACAAAATCACAATAACGCACTTTTTAATGGCTTGTGTTTAAACGCCTACCAAATATGATTAAAGCACCAAATATGTTGATAAATTACTACCAATAAATTCTTAATGCTCACCAAAACGGATTGAATGCTCACCAAATAGTGTATCCCAAACTATTCTATAAATAAAGCAAATAATTCTTTTTCTTACATCCTATAAAAATATATGAACACCATTAAAGTTAATTTCAGACCAAATAATCTAAATTACTGTTAAATGGATGTCACCAATATTTTATATTATTACTTCCATTTTAGTCATTTTTGCTGAGGCAAAAAACTAAATGCTCACCAAAATGGCTTTTTTCACCAAAATTTCAAAATTGGTGCTAGGCGGCTAAAACTCGGTATCGGGGGGCTCTCGGGGCTCAAAAATATGAATCTGAAATCTTGTCCGAAAATTCGGTCAAATTCGGAAAATATCGAAAAAAAAAAACGATTCAAAATTTCAAATTGTTGTTAGGTGGCTAAAACTCGGTATCGGGGGGCTCTCGGGGCTCAAAAATCATCATCATCATCATCATCATTTCAGCCATAGGACGTCCACTGCTGGACACAGGCCTCCTCAATTGACTTCCACATGGGCCGGATAGAAGCGACCCGCATCCAGCGAGTCCCCGCAACCCTGACCAGGTCGTCCGACCACCTTGCGGGTGGCCGTCCTACGCTGCGCTTGCCGGTACGTGGTCTCCACTCGAGAACCTTTCTGCCCCAACGGCCATCGGTTCTTCGAGCTATGTGCCCTGCCCACTGCCACTTCAGTTTGCTAACCCTGTTTGCTATGTCGGTGACATTAGTTCGTCTACGAATCTCATCATTTCTGATTCGATCACGTAGAGAGATCCCGAGCATAGCCCTTTCCATAGCTCGCTGAGTGACTCTGAGCTTCCTTAAGAGGCCCATAGTTAGAGACCACGTCTCGGCTCCGTAGGTCATCACCGGTAATACGCACTGGTTGAAGACTTTTGTCTTCAAGCACTGAGGTATCTTGGACGAGAAGACACTTCGCAGTTTCCCGAACGCTGCCCATCCGAGTTGAATCCGTCGACTGATCTCTTTCTCTAAGTTGGACCTGCCTAATTGGATCGTCTGACCTAGATAGACGTATTCGTCGACAACATCGAGGACCGAGTTCCCAACCAATACTGGGGTGGGTGCTACATGGACATTCGACATGATCTTCGTCTTGTCCATGTTCATCTTAAGGCCTACCTGTTGGGATATTCGGTTGAGATCATCCAGCATTATACCGAGATCCTCCAGCGTCTCCGCCATGACCACGATATCGTCAGCAAACCGAAGGTGCGTGATGTACTCGCCATTTATGTTGATGCCAAGTCCTTGCCATTCCAAGAGCTTGAAGGCGTCTTCCATTGTGTTGGTGAAGAGCTTCGGAGATATTACATCTCCTTGTCTCACACCTCTCTGCAATGGAATCGCCTCCGTACACTGGTCTTGTACTCGGACTGACATAGTGGCGTTGTTGTACACACTCCTGAGCACCTCGACATACCGATGGTCAATTCGGGATCGCTGGAGGGACTGTAGTACTGCCCATGTCTCGACGGAATCAAAGGCCTTCTCATAGTCCACAAACGCTAAGCAGAGTGGCAGATTATACTCTTCGGTTTTCTGTATAACTTGCCGCAGCGTGTGTATGTGGTCTATGGTACTGAAGCCTTTTCGAAACCCGGCTTGTTCGGGAGGCTGGAATTCATCGAACCTGCTTGAGAGACGGTTCGGCTCAAAAATATCAATCTGAAATCTTGTCCGAAAATTCGGTCAAATTCGGAAAATATCGAAAAATAACGATTCAAAATTTCAAATTGGTGCTAGGCGGCTAAAACTCGGTATCGGGGGGCTCTCGGGGCTCAAAAATATGAATCTGAAATCTTGTCCGAAAATTCGGACAAATTCGGAAAATATCGAAAAAAAAAACGATTTGTATGGAGAAAATTTCAAATTGATATAGCATAGCTAATAATGACTACCGCACATTATGGAGCGTTTTTTAGGGATATAAAAAAAAAACCTAACCTAACCTAACCCGGCCGAGTCGGATCTGCTCTGAAAGGTGATCAGGATTAGATGGTTACCTAGCTGAAACACTAATTTATGAAAACAATATTTGGTGAGCAAAATATCCATTTTGGTGAGCAAAACATCCATTTTGGGAAGCAAAAATATATTTTTTGGTAATAATTTTGATGTTTTATGAAAACAATATTTGGTGAGCAAAAAATCCATTTTGGGAAGTAAAAAGATATTCTGACTCAACATAAAATTATTCTGGTGTAATGTATATCGATTTTGGAATACAGAATGATTTAATTTGGGGAGCACTATATAGAGAGAGTTTAATTTAAATGGAAGCAATTCATTTTATTTGGAACTTAGTTTGGGGTATAAAAGCCATTTTGGTGAGCGTTTAAATTGTTCCCCTTTTTAATCCTGTACCAAAATTATACTCTATGCCATAGAGTCTATGGTACCCACTACAGAACTTTATTAATATTCATAAGACATATCTCTACTCAACTCTAATAATTTCAAAAAGAGAACACCAAGCATATTTGATTTTTAAAAAAGCACGCTATACTGCTCACTGATTGGTTGAAATTACATGTAGGTAAAAAAAATAACCAATCACGAGGCACCCACCATGACCATCGCAATCATGTTTTTTTTAATAGGTTGGTTTTAATTGAACGAAAACGGTTACATCAGAAATAAAAATTCATAGTAGGGAATGGCGATTAAAGTAAAAAAAAAAACCGGCCAAGTGCGAGTCGAACTCGCGCACCGAGGGTTCCGTACAAACACTTTCCATCCCTAAGTGGTTAAGTTAAGTTTGCACCTGGTATGTATAGCGCCCCATATAAATTAGGTGCAAAGTTAGGTATTAAAAAAAAACTACTTACTAGATCTCTTTCAAAACAATTTTCGTTGGTAGTTTAGTAGAACACATAAAGTGGGGGTAATTTTTTTTTAGGTACCCGAAAAAAATTTTTTTTTTAATTTTTATTTTACCGTTCTATCGGCTTTATACATACACATACTCATGCCAAATTTTAGCTTTCTAGTACTAATTAGAATGATAATGATCATGGAGCTAAGCCGCGGACGGACGGACGGACAGACAGACATGGCGAAACTATAAGGGTTCCTAGTTGACTACGGAACCCTAAAAACTGTGTTTTGCTCGTATAAAAAGTATGGTATGCAATAGTTAGGTACACAATTAGGTCTTAAAATCTCGTACCTTACTTAGGCCACTCGGCAAGCCTCGTGACCTAAACGCGGTACTCGACTTTAAGAACCATCATTGTGCAACGATTGCATAAAATACTATTAATATGATATTATAAAATACTATTAAAGTAGAGACGCAGTGTTTGTTTTTAACCAACTTCATAAATAAAAGGAGGAGATTTTTTTATATTTACGAAATTGAAAAATATAATTACAGTTTTGTTTCACAAATAGCTCGCTCTTTTCCCGAGTCGGTTGAGTTGGATCGAATGCGCACAGCTGAGTAAACGTTTCATTTTAATGAATTTCCTTGGCAGAGTACAATAATATTTCTGCTATTGTAATATTTTCTGGCAATTTCGATTTAATTATTTTACCGAGCGAGCGAGCGAGCGTTCCTGCTTCAGCTTCGCAAGAATTCCTCTCGTGTGTCTGAATCGCCGGCTGTTTTCGCCTACAGGCCGTGAGCCTCAATCGATTCTCGTGAAGTCTGCGAGCAGGCTCAATAGTTTTTTTGGCGGGTCAGTTAAATTTACGAATTCGAATACTTTGAAGGCACATAAACCAATTGACACAGGAGCATCGACGTATCGGCGGGTGTGACGTGCGACTGAAGGGATTTGTTCTGAAATATTGTTTTGTCGCACATGTACCGAATCACAAGAGGGAAGGGGGCGGCATCTTTTAAATAATAAATAAATAAATAAAGAAATATTAGACAACCTCACACAAATCGATCTAGTCCCAAATTAAGCTCAAGAAGGCTTGTGTTATGGGTAGTAGACGACGATATAAATACTAAGGTATATAGATAAATATATACTTAAATACATAGAACAGCCATGACCCAAGCACAAATATTCGAGTTCATCATACAAATATTTGCTCTGGCCGGAATTCGAACCCGGGATCGCCGAATTAGTAGGCAGGTCTCTACAGACTACAACCGCGTCGTCAAATCTGCGCGTCGTTAAAGAAATCATAAATAAAACAAATATTAGACAAGCTTACACAAACATTTGTGTTGGTCTAAAACCTTTTGCGATGGTAATAAAAGCGTATATTTCATGCAAAATATACAGATGCGATAGATTTTTTACCGTTACTGTATGTACTGGAGTTGTGAAATAATGGAGCCAAAATGATGCAAGGTTCCGTCCATCACCAGCTAGCACAACTACTCGGGATCATCCGTGTCGTTCACACGGTATTGAAAGGAAAAAGACAGGTAATTATTCGTCCTGTCACAGTCACAGTTCTGCTACAGGTGTTTATATTATACGAAGCAGCAAGGAAGGAACAACTTAAAATTAAAGACGAAAGTTAAAATAAAAATATATGTTTACAAGAATAGTATAGTGTTCTATGCATTCATACACGTATAATGGCATATAAACAGTTTAGGGTAGGTTTGTACAATGCAGGTTCACTTGGCACGAACCATGACAATTTCATTGCTGCTTGCATACGTCAAAACATGGATGTGTTGGCAATAAACGAAACCTGGTTGAGAGAAGGGGAAGAAGGGCGGGCGCCTGTCCTACCTGGGTTCAAGCTCCGACACAGTCCCCGACCACCGGGCACACGCTTGCGTGGAGGAGGCGTCGGGTTTTACATTAAACGTTGTTTAAATGCTCACACTTGGCCACACCCTGTCGATCCTCAGCATGGGTCGGTAGAACAGATGTGGATCAATATAATCCTCAATGGGAAAAAAGTAGTGATAGGAGTAGCGTACAGGCCACCTTGGATGGATATTGACCTATTTTTTGACGCCATTTCTAGCTCGATAAGTTCGATACCATTATACGATCACCTGATTTTGCTGGGTGATTTCAACATTGACATGTTACAGGCAACTAGCACAAAAGTAGCAAAATTTAACCAATTTTTGTTTACCTTCAAGTTAAGACAATTAATAGGTATCAGAGCCTACACATTTCACGAACAATAGTAAAACATTGCTTGACGTAGTTTGCGCTGATATGCAAGCTAAAAATACACTTATTGCACAGGTGGGCACTCTTTATGGTCACTGTCTTGTTTTATGCGAGTGCAATATAAGAAAGGATAAACCGAAACCTTACACTATAACCCACAGACCCCTTAAAAACATTGAAATTTCAACTTTTAACTCTGACTTGCAGAGTGTACGGTGGGATCTGCTCACGACTTTTTCGAGCGTTAAGGCGACTCCTAATCCCAACGTCCTTGAGGATCTGGGCGGAGCCTAACGTTATTCCCCCCGCCGACCGTGCGCCCCCGGAATAGTGATGGGCCGCGAGAATATTCCCGTTCCCGAGAATATTCTCCTGGGGTAATATTTCCGGAAATTTCCTTTGTTCCCGAGAATATTCTCCAAAATGGGGAACATTGAACTTTTCTTAGTACTAGAGAGAATTTCAGTACCAGAAAGTTATAATTTGGCATGGTTATACATATAAGTCATTTTGACAAATTGGTAGAACAAATTCTTGGAAAAATACTTTTTTACTTTACCTCCCCCTATAATAAAGTGGGGATGTCTTTTTTTTCTAGTCTACCCCATGGTGTGATATGTCGTTGGATAGGCCTTACAAAATGTTGCAGGTTTGTTGCAACAATTTTCCGATTTATAGATCTGTTTGTGAAATATCAAACTTTAAATTGCAAATTTTGGGAGTACTTGGGTATTGGCTATATAAACGCTGCTAGGGTAGGCTTTACAAGTTTACGAGTAATAATAGTCAACCAACTCATAAAGGGTACTTAGAGAAGTAAAACTTGAAACTTGTATGACTTTGTTAGCAGTTAGCAGAAAAAAATCATTAACACTGACGCGCTGCCACAAAACGATTCATCTGGCCCAGCATGACATATTTTATGAATCTGCAATCAGATTGGTTTCTTGTTTGTGTCCATTTTACGGTAGTATGATCTAGTGTTTTTGTTGGTAGGTTAATTCAGAAGCTTCTCGCCTAGCTACCTCCTACTCCAATAACACCATGCTGCAGAAATAATTCTAAGAGCTGAAAATTTCTTGAATACAGGTTATCTTCCCGCAAACTCATTTTATAATGACACTGTTGTAGACATCGACTGCGCCAAATTTAAATCTGAAGCAGACACATATTGAAGTTGTGGAAGCAGTTTTCCAAATCGAAGACGTGTACAACACAGCGCAACAACTTCGACCAAGATGATATCTGTTCAGCTATTACAAGGAAGAGCGGTAAGTCAATTAACGGATTTGAAATCAATGCATGTGTCTTCTCTTGGCTGGTTTTGAAACTACTGACGGATCAAACGAGGTTACCGACCAGTCGGTAGGATCTCGCTGCATTTAAGAAGATCTTTGAAACCAGAAGTTGGCCTGGAATCTTTAAAGACGTCAAGCCGCGCGAAAGACAGTCGGCATGATTTTCCGCTACAGAGACATGGCAGAAATAATCCACTAAAAGTACGCCAAATATGCGCCTCATTGATGGGGCGAATAACGTTTCCAGCAATAAGTTACGGTTGAATCCGAAAATTAAAATGAGAAGATGTCTTCTAATTCCGTAAAATCTACTGAGGAGTCGAAGACTATAAGATAGGGGAGGGGCCTAGGGGAGAAACCGAACAGAAGGGAAACAAGATTGTTAGTCTTTTGATTATTTTAAGTCAACTTCGGAAACGATGACTAAGATATAACTTTGAAGTCACAAGTGGAGCTAGGACAAGCGGTGGCGGCACTCAAATCAAAGCAACTACCAAGAACAGAAACATGATAGCTTAAATCCAGTGATGAGACGATGACTCAAGAGACACTCTCGGAGGCAGAGCCCCCGTATTTAGATAATAAACACAACTTTGAACTTTCAAGTCACGAGTAGATTTACGAAGCGGAGGGCTCGGGGGGGATGAGCCCCCGCACCAAAACAAGACTTCTCTTCTTGATCTTGTAATATATTTGTGATAGCGGCTATGGAACCCTGCCTGGAGCATCAACATTGGCTTGGATCCAACTGATTAAAGAAAAATAATTTTATCAAATGTTGCAAAAGATTAAATGCTGATATTCATTTTTTTTATTTTATGTTTCTGGCAGTGTATTTAAGTAATGAATTATGGCATGCCTGTCTTTGGTACTACTATACACTACCTATTTAAAATACTATTGAAACAATGAAATAAATATATACATAAAAACGATAAAAACTAAATAAAATACAATTATTTTGCTAATTGCGTTGACAACACACGTGTTTTCTCTATTCCTTCTCTATCAGAAATTAACTTGCTTGTCTCACTGGTATTTATTTTACCATGTTATTCCTGAGAGCAATTTAAAAACTTGCGGAATATTCCTCGGAAACAATGAGAATATTCCCGGGAACATTGAGAATATTCCCGGAGAACAATGAGAATATTCTCGAGAACATAGGAAATTTACATTTACAGCTGACTTTTTATATTTTTTTCTATTGAATTGTTAACCTATTAAATAGATAAGCATTTACTTATATAGAGAATGTCATAAAATAAATGTTATTCATATACAAATCCTAAATTCCCCTATATTCCCCTCATGGGGAATGTTTCCGAGAATATTCTCGCCTGGGGAATATTCTCGGAAACGGCCCATCACTACCCCGGAACAATACTTCGTTCATAATCTCGTTGAGTGGCGTCCAAGCAGCTTCATACACTCGCATAGTCCGAGCGAGTTTTTTTTTCTTTTCAACACTAGTGTTTGGGGTGTCGTTGAATAGGTCTTGTAAAAATAATAGGGGTCTCCTAACATTATTTTTTGATAAGGTCAGCAGTTTTGTAAATATTCGCTCCGAAAATAAAAAAAATTGCGTCCCCCCCTCTAACTTTTCAACCACGGGTCAAAAAATTATGGAAAAATTCATGAAAATAAGGCCTTATAAGAACTTTCAATAAAAACTATATTAAATAAAATCGGTGGAGCCGTTTTTGAGTTATCGCAAAATTTCATAATTTTCTTAAAAGAACGTAAGTTGACTTCCAGAAGGTAATAAGTAACTAGAGTTACTTTGGCGTTTACGACCTTTTTAAAGAGCTTGAAATCTTTCTCGTAACTTAAGTCTATTGTGAAGGATGAGCAACTACGGAACCCGGCCCGGCGGATATGTCAATAATTACTAACACTCATTTAGATTTAAATATGAAGTGGGAAATTTATTGATGCAAATATATGTATTCTGACTATACTTACATAAATAAGCCCTCATGCCAAAATTGTCACATGCCTTCTTGGACTAGAAAATTATTGTAATGTTGTATGTATTTTTATTATCATATGCCAATTTATATAAATCAATTTGTATTCCAAAATCAATATACATACACCAGAATAATTTTACGTTGAGTCCGTATATCTTTTTGCTTCCCAAAATGGATTTTTTGCTCACCAAATATTGTTTTCATAAAACATCAACATTAATACCAAAAACTGCATTCTAATTTGCTTTATCAAATTATCTAACCTTTAGTCAAAATATATTATTGTCAATCTAAAATTACAATACCACACACATACAACCTTTATTTCTTTACCCGCAACCCGCCCCCCGCCCCCACCAAGACACCATAAATGGATGTCACCAAAATATTGGTGACATCCATTTAACAATAATATAGATTATTTGGTCTGAAATTAACTTTAACGGTGTTCACACATTTTTATAGCAAGTATTAAAAATTTATTGGAAACATATTTGGTAGGCGTTTTTAACACAAGCCTTTTAATTTAAGTATTTTCCGTGATATAAGGTAAATGCACCTAAAACTGTGAGTTTCTGCGTTTATCCTTATATAATATATAAATATTTGAAAAATGTTACGACCAGAATAATAAATGAGTTATTTTCAAAATACATGTAGGTACAGTCGCCATCAGATGTATCGCAGCATATAAGACGTTCATAAATATATCTGAACAGTACCTACATGTGGCGTTACAGTACATGTTCAGATATTTATGAACGCCTTACATGCTGCGATATATTTGATGGTGACTGTACATTTATTTTGAAAATGACTTAAATAATGTGATAGATCGAAACTCATTTAAGAAATAATACCTATATTTCATACAAACATAATAGTTTTGTTATGTGCTTAAGGAAAATTGACGACGCGGTTAGTGCAGTGGCGTGCGCCGCCGCCGCCATATTGCCTCGGATAAGGCCCGAAATAATAGTCCACCAAGTGCGAGTCGGACTTGCGCACGAAGGGTTCCGTACCATTAGATCATTATAAAATCACGGTTTTGAGTGGAGACACGCTACTCGTATAATGATTACATTTCTCTAGTATTTATTATTGTATTATTGTATATTGTGGCTACTTACAGTAATCGGATCGGATCGGAAGGTCTGGAGCGGGTTTTAGACGTCTGCTTACAATCGGAAGAAATGTCCTAACAATAATTGCACTACACATTATCCGATTTCTTCCGATAAATCGGACAATTGCACTACACATTATCCGATTGCTTCCGATAAATCGGATCGGATCGGAAGGTCTGGAGCAGGTTTATTACGACCTAGGTAACCTACTTCGATTCGATTCGATTCTTAGACATTTTTCTAGCCATATAATTGACAACGTTGCAAATTTTGAAATAGTGTTTACTGTGTTTAATATTTATTTATTTATTTATTTATTTAAACTTTATTGCACACAATACACAGGTAAAAGTACAAATGGCGGACTTAATGCCATAAGGCTTTCTCTACCAGTCAACCATAGGAATAAACAGAAACATTTGTATGGTGCAGGGTCTTTTATGTAATCTGTTACATGAAACAATTAAATAACACATAAGTAATATACCTCATATGCAAATATATATATAACATATATATATATATATAACATAAACGTACATAAATATTACATACAATATATGTACTTACTTATATAATAAATGTACCTTGTGTGAATCATTATGCTGACAGTTCGTCACATAGCTTATCGGAGAAATGCTTGCGCAACATGTGCTTGAAGGTTAGCTTGCTTAATACTTTATTATCACAGAACACAACATTGTATTTGGTTAAGTATGACTAGTTTGATGAAAGCAGCGTCGTTTCTTCAAACCTGACAAATGAAATATATTGTTATACTAGCGACCCGCCCCGGCTTCGCACGGGTGCAATACTGATAAATTATGCATGTATTATACATATAAACCTTCCTCTTCAATCACTCTATCTATTAAAAAAAAACGCATCAAAATCCGTTGCGTAGTTTTAAAGATTTAAGCATACAAAGGGACATAGCGACAGAGAAAGCGACTTTGTTTTATACTACCTATATGTAGTGATGTTAGGAACTTTTAAAGTTTGTACCTAAATTCTTACAATCTAGTTTTAAGTATCCGACATCTGATTATTTTATCTCTATTTGAATGTTTATTATTTAATTCTAATTTTATTTAATTCGCTTGACCTGTATACCATGACTAATCTTTTATTTTTTGTACTTAATTATTTACCTAATTTAAAACTGCTATGTAAAATCTAATATAGTTTAGTTACTAAGATAATTGCAATGCCCTGACAGGGCGTCATGTATTGACTGCCATATATGTAAACATCCTAATGTACCTACTCATGACTGCAATAAATGAATATGAATATGAATATGAAGAATTTATAGTCGCAAAATACAACAATAATTGTGGTACAATTTCCATACTAAATTCGTTAGTAAGTCCGATTTACTGCGCTGTGACCAATTTCTGGTCGCCTACGCTCTTTTAGAATGAGGAACATTTCAAATGGATTTCTTAATCATACATTGGGATATCTTCGAAAATGTAAAAATGTTGTAATATTTAATTTATTTATCCTTTATTTGACGTGATTGAAAGCATGGCTTATTAGTGGCTCATTTTAGCCCCATGTCAAACAATCTACTATTAGTATTTGATCTTACACCGAGTATTTGCGAACATTTTAAGTCTACCTGTTACGGTTCTAAAGATAAAGATACAGCCCTGTGACAGACAGACAGATAGATTAAGAAGTAGGATCCCGTTGTATTTTTTTGGTACAGAACCCTAACTCTTGAGGAAATATTGAACTTAAATTCTGTATAAATTTGACGTAACTGAAGGCCGACCCACAGATAGTCTGCTATTAACAGTGACCGAACAAGATGGCGTCCGTCGTCGTCAAGATGCTGTCGCTGTTGGGGTTGCTGGTGCTGACGCCGGGCGGCGCGCGCGCCGCGTGCGGGGCCGGCCGGCGGCCGAGTATTGCCGTTACGGGGCCTACTGCAATGCCAATAACGCATTGTGACGGGGACAACGAGAAGGAATATTGTGTCGACTACGGACAAGATATAATACTGTATTGTTCGTCAGATGAGGTTACTGACATCACTATCCAAAGAGGAAGCGAATGTGTAGCGTCAAAGGTGCTCAACGAGACGACTATCCAGTATAAAGTGGAACCGAAGCCAGATTTATATGAATACAAGTGTGTGGACAGAAAAAGTGGATGTGAGGACTATGTCCACATTTTTCACGATCTTTCTATTTTCGTCTCTTCACCACAAATGCACTACAAAGCCAGGTCTTATCCTAGAAATCGTATCGTGGCATTCTTTGTACCATTCGGAGACATTTACGATGTCTTTTGTACAGGGAGTGACAGTAAGTCACTCCGAATCAGTAATAATACTGATTTTGTAAGGAAAACTGATGTAAACGAAACCACAGTGAAGTACAGTACGCTGGCGGATCGGGCGGGAGACTTATACTACGAGTGCTTCAGTGACTACAGCGAGCACGAGGCTGTCCCTGTGATAGTGGACCACTACCCCGAGATTAACAACTTTAGGTGCATTTGGTACAATAAGAGTGACGTTGAGTGTTCGTGGACCCCTTCTAGTATAAAAACTACTTACAAATTGTTTTATTGCGATGGGGACGACGAGTTAACTCTGTGCGCCAGTAATATAGAGAACGCGGCTGTATGTAAGTGGAGTAACGCATTTAGTGGACGTCCTCTATTTCATCCTGCCCAAACCGTTTCGTTAGCGCTACAGACTTGCAACGATTTCATTTGTAATCGCCAAACATTTTCATTCGATTCCATATCAATTTTAAAATTCAACCCTGTTTCCGACGTTAAAGTGTTAAATACTAGTTCCAGTAATGCATTTATATCGTGGCATAATTTAAATATTCTTGAACGTCCTTGTGTTTATAAAGTAGAGTATCAAGTGTCGGCTTTCGGAGAAAAATGGCGACAGGTTAATACATCGTTGTGGCAATGCGATGATGATTATTGCGAGTGTCGATTGACCCTCCCGTATTCGGACTGTGAGTACCGAGCGAGGGTGTACACCCGGCACGAAGCAGCGACCGATGTCAGGCTCTGGTCTGATCCTGTTTCTATATCTATCTTTACGACGCCCAGAGTGGAATGCAAATGTAACACTGCGCACAACGACCCGTCCGATCCCATCACCCCCCGTGAGGCCTCGTGCCAAGCTTGTAAACTTACAGATCACGTAGTTGAAGCTAACACGGCCTTAAGCAAACTTAAAAGAGGCTTGAAATGGAAACTTGATAAAATCAAACTATATAATAAATTCCAAAATGATTTACTCGATTTAAGAGGTGGAGAAGGATTTTAGAAACGTTCCTATGTAAGAACTCTATCTAGCTCAGTTATTTTTTCAAAAGTGAGTAAGTTTTGCCCTGAAATCTGTCCTAGAACAGTAGCTTATTTACAATTTAAGGCCAGTTTGCCACGTCTCTACAGGGAATATGTAAAAAGGTTTCTTCAAAGATCCGTAACTGGTGTGAACTGTCTGCTGGTGTCCCTCAAGGGGGCATACTCTCTCCATAACGCTTTTCTATCTTCATTAACGGAATCACTAACTCACTCTCCTCATCCGGTCATTCATTTCTATATGCATATGATCTGCATCTTTACGTGGCGCCACATCGATGATTTTGGCTCTCTGGTGTCACAAATTCGTATCTGGAAACAAACCGTGTTTTGGGCTTCATAATTTTTTGTTTTGACGTGGGTCGTTCTCAAAATATTTGCACTGCTGCGTTAATTTTGCATTTTTTTTAAGTTGCGATTTCTTCTTTTATGTTTCATAGGTTCGCTAGAAATATATTCAAACAATCGATATCACGTGGAGGGAAGTAGTTAAATTTAATATCTTAGAAGATGCAGGAGTTTGAAAATTTAGGTCGACAGGTGAAAGACATCGATCTCAGGTGAACGACATTTTTTACCAAGTTGTCGAAAATGGATGCAGGTTTACGACAAATATGTTCCAAATTAACTAAAATTGTTAGCAGGCTAACGACTACGGTTGCAGGAAATGACATTTTAAATAAAACCTACATTGAACTGTCAACGAGTGCTTTTTTGTTTGTTTTTTTCTTCCTTAAGTAAGTAATTCTCATCTCATAAGACATTTATCGGGGGTTTTTTTGAAGCCTGTACTTATAATCCAGAAAGGTCATAACCAGCAATACGATGCATAACTCAAGCTATAGCCACGTGATTTTATAAATTTCTTATGAAGGTTAAACAGCGAATCATTTTAATAACGTTTCTGCATCCTAATGCTGCCTCTTTTGAGATATTCTTTCTTAGCCACTGAGTTACCTACTGTTCGTCATCTTCGAGGAATTCCTTCACATCTGATTACCAGAAAGCCTTCGGCTGCGTTAGGTGGGATAAGCTATGGGAGGCATTGTCTGAAGCCACCAGCTCATCTGGCAACACTTTATAAAGCCTTTACGAGTCTGGATACGGAATGGTGACGGTAGGAGATGTCACATACAAGAACTTTAAGTTCCGGAAAGGCGTACGGTATGACAGGCATGCATAATATCTCCCATACTTTTTATCATATATGGAGAGTTCATTATACGGCACACACCCTTGAAGGTTGGAGTGATGGCGTTAAAATGGGAGGTGTATTAATATCGAACCTTCGCTACGTGGTAGACACCTCCTATTTTGCATCACCCGAAACAGAAGTGGCCCAACTTTTGGAATGAAATGACTCAAAACAACCAGCCTCAGAATGGGTCTCGAAATTAATAAAAAAAACCGGCCAAGTGCGAGTCTGACTCGCGCACCGAGGGTTCCGTACAAACTTTCATTTCATCATCATCATCATCAGCCTATTCTTGTCCACTGCTGGACATAGGCCTCTCCAACTGCACGCCATTGTAAGCGATCCTCGGCTACTCTCATCCAGCTTTTGCCAGCCACTCTGCACAGATCATCGCTCCACCTAGTCTGAGGGCGTCCCACACTACGCTTGCCGATCCGCGGTCTCCACTCAAGAACACGTTTACCCCACCGGTTATCGGTTCTTCGGATAATATGGCCAGCCCACTGCCACTTCAAATTGCTAATACGGTGAGCTAACTTTGGTTCTCACTCGATCACTTCGTTCCGAATTCGATCCTTCAAAGAAACTCCGAGCATTGCCCTTTCCATAGCTCTCTGAGCGACTTTAAATTTGTGGACCAGTCCAACCGTGAGTGTCCACGTCTCGGCACCGTATGTCATTACGGACGGGTAGGACGCACTGGTTTAAAACTTTCGTCTTCAGACATTGTGGAATTGGCGATGTGAAGACCCGACGAAGTTTGCCATATGCTGCCCAGCCCAGCTGTATTCTTCTATTAGCCTCTCTCTCGAAGTTGTTTTTACCCAACTGCAATATTTGCCCAAGGTAGACGTACTCTTTAACAACCTCGAGAAAGCTGCCCTGTACCGCAATTGGTTCAGGATTAACATGTTCATTAAACATAACCTTGGTTTTGTCCAAGTTCATCCGGAGGCCAATGCGTTTTGAAGACTCAGCTAGGCCGTTCAGCATAAATTGCAAGTCTTGCAGCGTTTCCGCCAGGATGACAATGTCGTCTGCAAATCGCAAGTGTGAAAGGTACTCACTGTTTATGTTAATGCCTTGTCCTTTCCAGTCCAACGTCTTGAACATATCCTCCAATGCATTTGTGAACAATTTGGGGGATATAACATCCCCTTGTCTCACACCACGATGCATGGGGATAGGTTCAGACTGCCGGTTCTGTATTTGGACGGCCAAGCTAGCGGCATTGTAAAGACCTTTCAACACTTGGATGTATCGCCAATCGACTTGGCATCGCTGCAGAGATTCCAAAACCGACCAGGTTTCGATGGAGTCAAAGCCTTCTCGTAGTCCACGAACGCTAAGCACAGGGGCCGATTATACTCTTCCGTCTTCTGTATAATCTGCCTCACTGTATGAATGTGGTCTACGGTGCTGTATCCTGATCGAAACCCCGCCTGTTCCGGGGGCTGAAACTCGTCGAGTCTTCGTGCAAGACGGTTCGTGATAACTCTCGAAAACAGCTTGTAGACGTGACTTAGGAGCGAAATGGGTCGGTAGTTTTTCAAAAGAGTTTTATCACCCTTTTTGAAAAACAGCACGACAATACTCCTACTCCACGCCTCCGGAGTTCTCCCATCAAAGAGGACAGTATTAAAGATGTTTTGGAGCTTCTTCATTACCGGTTTACCACCAGATTTCAGGAGCTCAGTCGTAATACCGTCCTCTCCAGGGGCTTTTCCATTTTTAAGCTGTTTTAGAGCTATCTCGATTCCGCCTACGCTGATTTCTGGCAAGTCTTCAGTAAAGTGGCGCGTACGAGTAAGTGTGGCTCTGGAATCCTCATTTCTGGGATCAGGTTGAGTTGCGTACTTTAACTTACTAGCGTTGTAACTTTCATTTATCCCATCTTAATTGGCCTAGTTGAGTTAAGTTTACACCTGAAATGTATGGCGCCGCATGCAAACTTAACGCAACCGAGTTCTCCAAATATATGATGTTTGAAAAGGACTATATTTTTTACGATCTTATTACAAATATAGTAACGTATAGTTTTCAGATTTTTATAAGTATTTGTAGTGTGACGATATTTCTTGCCAAATTTCATAGTTGTAGACGTAAACTAGTAGTTTATGCAACTGATACATAATGAGAGGCCTTAAAACACGAGTGGGGTTTTATGAACACACGAGTGTTTTAAGGCCTAATTATGTACAGTTGTAAACACTACTTTATCTACACACATATCATAAGTAGGTAATCTAAGATGGGTTCAGAAGCCATATGGAAATGACCTGCACCAGTAGTGCTCACTGTAAAATATCTATAGACTACATATATTAGGCATGTATTTAACGCGGCGACAAATTAATCTGATTTAGGGATTTATAAAAAATTAAAGGGGGTAGCAAAAATAATAAGTTGGCGACTAATTGCGGAGACTAATAAAGTAAAAAGTAGCAGCTAAGTAATCAATTTTCGGCTTTGTTTCAATATAAACTAGCATCGAGTTTTGGCTACTGAATTAACTAATTAAGCGGAAACATGACAGCGGATAAAAAGTTGAAAATGGCCTACTCTAATTGTTCAATGGAGATTGCATATAAAATAAATCAAGGTCTTAAAAAAATAAAAGGAGCGCTTTTTAGGGATATAAAAAAAACCAACCTAACCTAACCTAACCCGGCCGAGTCGGATCTTCTGCTAATATTAGTCGCCAAGTCATTATTTATAGTACCTCGCCTATGATTTCAGTAATCTTGTTTATTATTTCTGCTACCTTAAAGTAGCTGCCATTATTTGAATTTTAAAATATCCTTAGTTTAAAGCTCATTTAATATATAAATGATTGCCAAAATATTTAATCGCTGACAAGTTATTATTTTAGTTGCAAATAGTTTGCTGCTCTTTAATTTTTCTGTCGCCGCGAAAATAATAAGCCCATATATTATACAAAAAATGCAGTAAGAAATAAATCTGAACAAATACATAAACAGATTAATTAATTTTCACAATTCTACTTTTATTTCGTAACAGCAAAGAACCAACAAAGAAATGACAACAATAATGGCGGCAATTCGAACCTCTGTCAAGAGATTGAGTAAATTGTACCTATCTATGCAGATTGGCGCGAGCAAGTGAGATAGCACGAAACCGTGCCGGCATTTAACTATACAGCTCGCGCGCTCGCCTATTATGTGCAAAAAATATTAGGCTGCGAAAGTCCGAATATAGGGCTCTCGCTGGTTAGGACGCGTGCCGACACAGAGCACCCTAGAGTGTTTTTGCAAACCCGGAGGCGCGGAGGGAGGGCAGCCCTCGGTGGGGCCGCACTACCCGCAGCGCAGGAGCCGTTGCATAAACAAAAAGCTATTGAAAAAAACACTTTTTTGGAAGCGAGTTTGGGTGGGGTGGGGTGGGTGTCTACCTGTACCATGCAATATTTTGAGATTGGCATGTTATGCCAAACGATACAATTGCCAAAAATTTTTTTGGGAAAATAGAACTTGACCATGTACCTAATTATTTGCTAAACAATCATTTGCCAAAAAAGAGGTTTGCTGACTGTTGCGATTGAGCTTTGACAATTGAGTTTTTGCCAAATGAAAATTTGGGAAACAAAGTTTGCGATGTGATACTTTGGGGAACGTTTTCTGCCAAACATTAGTAATCCATTATTTACCTAATAAACATCAGTGATGTTTTGATGTGCATTTATTATTTTCTTTTGCTGATCTCATTATGTTTCAATGAATAAAAAATATGATAATATGTCAAATAAAATGCCGTTTCATTCAGGTAAACTACTGTACGTTAGGTATATAAAAATAATAGCTATATTTAAAAAAAAAGATTTAATACACATAATGTGCGGTAGTCATTATTAGCTATGCATTACTTAAATATGTTTTAGTTTTAAATAAATAGATGCACACAAATATAAATTGTAGTATATTTAGTAACATTTTGAGTGCAAAATTTGCTGTGCAATCAGTAATTTTGATATAAATTTGGATTATTTTTGCATAGAAAAAGGTTTTTTTTTGATGTGTGTTTAAATACTACCTACCCTTTATAAAATATATCTATTACCAGCTTTTGCCCGCGATTACGTCCACGTGGAACTTGGAATGCACATTGAACATCGGTTGCTTCCATACAGCAACCTCGTACGATAGATATCCACCTTATTAATAAAAGGGTGATTAAAAGCGCCTAAACAAATGTAAGAGCAATTGTGCTTTTGGTCTAATCATTACATTTCCTACAGGGTCAACAGTGTCATCATGAATTACTTACTCACTTTTCAATCTTTTTAGGGATAATTTCCAGGATGAAAACTATCCTATGTCCTTCCTCGGATCTTAATCTATCTCCATGCCAAATTTCATCAAAATCGATTCAGCGGTTTAAGCGTGAAGAGGTAACCGACAGACAGACACACTTTCGCATTTTTAATATTAGTATGGATCTAACACCAAAGAGCAGACATCAAAACAACTCACCAGCAATGGCAACAAGGTCGAATCAAAAAAATTTTTTGAATGATTGGATGGAAAAAGCTCGACACAAAAACATCGCAAGACTGGCTCGCAGCGACGCATAGTAAAGATTAATAAAACCCCAAAACACTCTAAACCACAACACCTTTTGGTATACGTATAAATGCTTACCGTCTAAAGTGTGCGTGTCCCGCGGCCAACCTGAACACGGCTCGTGCCCCCAATATTTGCATCTTGGTTTAGTCTACAACATAAACTCATTAGATCATTTAAACTATTAATTTACATTGGCTTATGTTTAATGGAGCACCAGATGTAGTAAAATATAATAGCAAAAAAATAGTAAATGAGCACCTCAGACCATAGAAATAACAAACAGAGACATGGCCTAGCTACGATTTTGTTCCGATACCACTGACGCCACTTTTAAAAATGTGTGCGTTTCAAACTACAGATAAAGTTTAGTAAATATTAGAGCCTACAACGCATTAAGAGTGCAATACAACAACGCATTTAGACTTCTGTTGGGATTACCTAGTAGGTGTAGTGCCTCTGGTATGTTTTGCGAAGCTAGGATAGACGGTTTCCCAGCAATCATGCGTAAGAAAATCGCATCACTACTGAGTCGAGTTCGAAAAAGTCCCAACCGAATTCTAAATGTGATTGCTGACAGATATGACAGCCCAATTCTGAAGCACTGAATAGAGCAAACGAAAGGGGTTGCAACTTTTTGTCTGTATTAATAATTAATAATTTCTATAATTTTAACCTAGTTTTTAAGTTCTTTCTAATATCTATTTTGTTTTTGTTTTGTTTTGTGTTACTAACCGCTATGGAGTTGTAATATGCTTCGAAATAAAGAATTTATTATTATTATATTATTAGTATCCCACACACATCAGTTACGTTGCCTACGAGCGTCCCAACGCTCTTATTGGGCCGCACACGTAACATAATTGTAGAAATACACTACTACACGCACAGTCGCACACTACGCGTAGACATTACGGCGAACATTTGGCGTTGGGTTGTGACACTATTAATTAACACTTAAAATAAAACGGCTTAGTAAATAAAATAATTTGGTAATTTTGTACGAGCCCAAATACAAAAGAGTTCGTCTATTAACGTTCTTATAATGAACAGATTTTTAGACTAGAAATATCAAGTTCAATAAATAACTAAAGCAATGAGCAATCACCGTCAAATATAAAAAAAATTGTCTTTTTATTTCTATTATTTATTGTAAAAAGACATTTGTATACATAATAATCAAATTCCTAAATAAAATCATACATATCTTTAGTGCATTGGTACATTTTTATTACTATTTTGTATTTATTTTAGCATCATTACATGCATCCATTTAAGACCCCATTCGAAAAAATATGCACTCGATGTAAGTAATAAATACATCGATAGCTAGAGATAAAAATGCATGCACGCAGAACACTGTCACAGCCCTATGCCGCGCACTCAAAGCTGCGTAAGGTGAATTTTACGACGATAAACAGAGAACTTTAAAAATCAATTAAAAATAGAATTAACGCTTTAATAGTACATTATGATACAAGTGTGCTAAGTTGGTCATTACAGTCGAGGCGGATTTGCAGCCCGAGCCGTAGGCGAGGGCGTAATAGAGCCGAGAGTGTAATGACCAAATGCACACGAGTTTCATACGACGTTTTTCAACACACTTGCGAGGAAAAAAACACCCGTTTATAAATGAAATATTTAATTTTTAAAACAAATTGTGAAAGTACAGTTATTGAAATGATACACAGTGGATTTCGATCGCATTTGTACAGTATGTTTTAGCCTTCGTTGAACGTAAATTTTCGTATTTTTTTAACTATGAATGTGAATTTTGAATGATCGTGGTATTATGTTTTTAGTGTTAGGTGTTAGTAATTTTTACTAACAGCATTTTGCCGTGATTTTCTATGTCTTTTGTAGCAATATTACTCAGTTCCTGACGTCTACATGCTCCAGTAATACCGAATATTAACGAGACCTGAAAGTAAATAAAATACATATTTAGTTACTACTGCCTGCAAATTACCTATAAGCATGTCTGGGCGGATGTCCAGTTATTTTTGTAACAAAAATATTTGAAATCAGTCTAGTCGTTTAGATTTGACATGGCTTGCCAAACAATACATACACACTTACCTACATAGATATATAACATATATAAAATAGTTGAGTAGATGAGTAGCCTCATGAGTAGTCGTTTTAATTTTTTATAAACATAATCTTTCAGTGTACAGAAATTTCGTAGGTATTTAAATAAAATAACAATTTCAACTGACCTTTTTTGCTAGGTACTGGCTATCCGGTTCTTCTTTCAGAAACTTTTCGATGTCCTTTGAGGACAATACTTTAAATTTTTTACTTCTGTAACCATCTGAGCGCCTCTTCAAGACCGCAATCAGATTGTTTTTATGTCAATACTATTTTTGTTCCGAACAGTGCTTTTTAACATGGAGTAGATAGACCACAGCGAGGTGGGCTTATATTTATTTGCTAGCTCATAATAATAAGCTAAAAATACGTTTTCCTAGAACAAATGGGCTTTTTTGCTGGATTTCCAATGAATAAAATTTTCATAGGCTATTGGATACTTTGCATTAGATTTCAATGGCAAGAGGCTGTCAGTAGCATTTTTTGCATCATTAAGTATTTCCGGAGGCATCAATTCCACATCTAAAATCTTCTTCATTACTAGAACTCGACATTTTTGTAAATCTAATCAGTCACAAACTAAGTACAGCGATAAACTCGAATAAACAAATTTCATGCAAAGCAAAATGGCGCGGAGATTTATTTTTTACACGCCTTCCATTGGTTGAAATAGTTATGCGCGCGCAGGTGCAAAATGGAAGCAATGACGAAACCGTCAAACAGCCAAATATTAAAAATATAATAATATTTATATTTAATTATTCCTAATGCAAATTAGTGTCAATTACATGACAAAATTAAATAATTTCATGAAAATAATTTTTAATTATTGCGTTTAATGCATCACAATTACTTTATTCACAAAAATTTTGCTTATTATATAAAAGTAAAAACTCTTTGTTGAAATTAAAAAAAAAACTGTAAAGTAAAAGACACTAGTGCGTAATAGAAAAGTCAAAAGCACGCGTGTTTTATAGGATACTTTATGGCCATAGAAACAGTTTAATATGGACCACTTTACGAGCAAGTGTGTTGAAAAATAGTACTTTCCGGTGGCATGACATTCCACAAGTCTTATGTCTGTTAGTCTTACGCATCACATCCTAGTTTTCCCTTTTCAAAATCTGTAACGGCCTGTTCACACAGACATATACACAACACTACACAACACACACTGGACTGACACTTTAAGTACTTCGTAAAGGTTTTTGTTTTAAGAACATGTTTTATCCAATAATAATATACAGGGTGTTCAGCACATGGACCGACAAAATTTTTTGGGATATAGTTGGGGTTATTTGCTATCTTTTCACCCTTGGACCTTGGGTCCTAAGGGTCACGGTTTTGGAGATATGATTTTTTAAATGTTGTTTCTCAAATTTCCCGAAATTCCGCCTTGAAACATTCGTAACTTTTTTGTTAATGTATGTACAATTGTTTTGTTTTGTATTTAATACTTGGCAATACACACTTGTTCAAATAATAACAGTTTTTATTCTAATTGATGGTCTCAGAGGGACGTACGAGGTATTTTATTCCACAAAAATACTGATTGTGTGAAAAAGATCCAACTTCGAAATTCAATTATGATAAAACAAAAGACAATAGAGGACTTCATTTTTTACAAAAAAGTTCTCTAGTTTATGACCTTTCTAACGATATGCTACACAGTGATAACAAAAAAATCTGAGTCAAATTACGGGTATATTCCGTCAATAGGGCGGAAATTATTATGAATTTGCGAGCAGTCAAACTTTATTTTTTTAATGGTTAGATAACTTTATTTCATACTTAACTGTGTTCTAGTTTACAAACTTTGTTCGAACTGTCCCCCCTTGATCCTAATGCATGCTCGACATCTCTTTCTTACTTGAACAGTTACGGTAGCTAGCCGCATTTCGCCTTTCATTGTCATAAAATCTGCGTTTATCCTTTCAATTAATACCTCTCGCGTGGGCACCTCCGTAACATAAACCAACTCTTTCGCCCGTCCCCAGACATAAAAGACTAAGGGCGTTAGGTCTGGAGACCGTGCGGGCCAAGGTATCGGGCCGTTTCTGCCTATCCACGCGTTAGGAAAGGAGTTATCGATGTGCTCTCGAACTTCTCTTTGAAAATGTGCCGGGCAACCATCGTGTTGGTAAACAATCGGGACGTCTTCATTAATTACAAGAAGAAAGGTCATAACATAAACTAGAGAACTTTTTTGTAAAAAATGAAGTCCTCTATTGTCTTTTGTTTTATCATAATTGAATTTCGAAGTTGGATCTTTTTCACACAATCAGTATTTTTGTGGAATAAAATACCTCGTACGTCCCTCTGAGACCATCAATTAGAATAAAAACTGTTATTATTTGAACAAGTGTGTATTGCCAAGTATTAAATACAAAACAAAACAATTGTACATACATTAACAAAAAAGTTACGAATGTTTCAAGGCGGAATTTCGGGAAATTTGAGAAACAACATTTAAAAAATCATATCTCCAAAACCGTGACCCTTAGGACCCAAGGTCCAAGGGTGAAAAGATAGCAAATAACCCCAACTATATCCCAAAAAATTTTGTCGGTCCATGTGCCGAACACCCTGTATATTCATATCTATAATAATAAAAATTGACTGAAAATCTGTATTAATCTTATTAAAAATCTCTGACTATATACAATTTAAAAACCTCAATTTAAATATGATAATGTGATGTACCTATAATGTGCCTTCAGTAATTTAATTAAGTTAAATAATGTTATTTGTATTTCAGTTGTACGTACCTTCAAAACGTGTCCAAATAAGAAAATGTGTAGACTCAATGACTAAGCTAATCTCTAATTAATATGCCTACTATACCTACCCAAAGAATAAAAATGTAATGTAAAATGGTTCTAATGTAATTTAATAATTTAATCTAATTTTACTAACATTCTAATATTAATTTATGTAGTTGTGTTTTTCCAAATGCTCCCATTTAAATGCCAAAATTGTGTTTAAGCGATTGTGTGGTGTCACAGGACAGGCCCCGCCTAGTGTGAGCCACAAAACTGAAAATGTAATTATTTATTGTGTTCGTGAAATAAAATTTCGAAAAAAAATCGGAGCTCTTTCACGTTCAACCGTCACCGTGCGACTGAGTCGGCGTTAAGAGCGACGAGCAGACGAGTTGATCAGTTTGATCAACTCTAAGCCTCACCTGCCACGCCCCCTTGGCATGTCTCCTTATTTTTATGGTCTGAGATGAGCACCAAAATTGATCCCCAAATTAATTTAAAATGATAACCAAAAGTTGTATTACTGATCATGAGATAAAGTAACATTTATTGGCAAATAAATCACTTTGCGCTTCGATCATAATTTGCGACCAAAAATAGTAAATGTGCACCAAAAGAACACCAATTTTATGTAAAATTATTACCATTAATTTTGAAACTTGCTATCCTGCTTAAAGTAAATAACTGCACAATAATTATTTTTTAACCCAAAAAAGGTTAACATTCTCCAAAATTTGATCAACATGTTAATATAAAATGACATTCAAATATATATCATCTTGTAACCTAAAAAATTAAATTTAAAAACCCAACATATTTATTAAATGATTACCAAATCTTAGAGAGCAAATTAGTGCGTTATTTTTACCATGAAATCTATATATATATTACGCGAGGCCGATTTTTGTACATCCCATCAGATCTACAGTTATAGTCCGATTTTGATAAATGATGTGTCATTAGATTCGTCTCATGCTGGAGAGGTGCATAAAACTCTTGAATTTTTAATTTTTTCCTGAAAAAGTACTGAAAAATGGATATGAAAAAACTACTGTGCGCTAACCACGTGACATTGACCACGTGACCTGTGTTCCCTATTTTGACATAGGATGACCAAATAATAAAAAGCATGATTTGCTCACAAACCTGTAGTAAGTTGTCCAGCATGATGAAATATTATTTTTGAGTCGGCAACATAATATCCGCAATACTTAAAACATGTACGAATATGCAAAAATATTTTTACAGTTTGTTGACAATGAATGACAGTAACCATATTCTGTCAACTTTGAATGTATTTTTTATTGGAGGCTATTATGTCAATGATATAAATTGCCAGGTTGTTTTTCTTTTTAAAATGTTGATATGGAAACTTTTTTCGCATACCTGTTAAAAATGTGGAGGAAAAAGCCGGTTTAAGTGCGAGTTGGACGGGTGCCTGCAAGACTAGAAAAACTGACCGTCATTCAAGAATAGATTATTTTTATAGGCGAGTTTTACAATAAATCAAGGCGAAAAAATGTAGTAAAACGACTAATTTAAACGTCATTCAAATAAGTACATTTATGATAGATTATTATAAATATGATTATATAAGTCCATCAAAAAAATTATTCTTAGGAAAATGGCATGAGTTATGGTAAATTAACTGGTATTTTACAAGAAAAAACTTAGTCCTTCCGCTTGTATGTCGACGGGATGGGAAATGTGGTCGAGTTGAGAATATGGACGACTTGATAATGTAGCTAAGTTGGGAATGTATCTACATTGGTAATATGGATGAGTTGGTAAAATGGACGAGTTGGAAATGTGGTCGAGTTGAGAATATGGACGAGTTGGCAATGAAGACGACTTGGTAATACGGACGAGTTGGTGATATGGAAGATTTGGCAATAAAGACGAGCTGATAATAAGGACAAGTTGGTATTGTAGACGAGTTGGCTGCATCGTAGAGTTGGAAATATAGATGAGTTGGAAATGTGGATGAGTTGGCAATGTGGATGAGTTGGTAAAATTGACAAGTTGGGAACATGGACAAGTGGGCAATGTGGACGAGTTCGCATTATGGACGAGTTGGCAATAAAGACGAGTTGGTAATACGGACAAGTTGACAATGAAGACGACTTGGTAATACGGACGAGCTGGTGATATGGAAGATTTGGCAATAAAGACGAGCTGATAATAAGGACAAGTTGGTATTGTAGACGAGTTGGGTGTATCGTCGAGTTGGGTGGGTTACTAATGTGTTGCACAAAATTTATTGGCATATTTTCGTTTCGCATAGCAACCATTGGCACAATCATCATTTCGCACAATTGCTTTTTGCCTAAATTTCTTGGCATACTATCATTTCGCACACGTTTCTTTGGCAGAATAGTACATTGGCATAATGTTGATTAGAACAATACTCCTATGGTCGAATAATTGTGTCGCCGAAATTTATATGGCATAATATTCCGTTTGCATGATTATTTTAATACACCGAAAAATGAAAAGTCCGACTCAATATTAATACGAAACAACAAAATACCTACCTAATCTAAGCAAAGTCGGACCTGCGCAGCTCGCTCGCTTCGCTCGCTCGTTAGGGTCGTAGTTCAACCTAACACTCCTCCTCGCTTCACTCGTCGTCGTACCTAACCTAAGCCAAGTCAGACCTGCCTTAAGGTGAAATAGGTAATGTTAGGAATCGTAAGCCTGAGTCGGACCTGCGCGGCTCGCTCGCTTCGCTCGCTCGTTAGGGTCATAGTTCAACCTAACACTCCTCCTCGCTTCGCTCGTCGTCGTATCTAACCTAAGCCAAGTTGGATCTGCCTTAAGGTGAAATAGGTAATGTTAGGAATCGTAAGCCAAGTCGGACCTGCGCGGCTCGCTCGCTTCGCTCGCTCGTTAGGGTCGCAGTTCAACCTAACACTCCTCCTCGCTTCGCTCGTCGTCGTACCTAACCTAAGCCAAGTCGGATCTGCCTTAAGGTGAAATTGGTAATGTTAGGAATCGTAAGCCAAGTCAGACCTGCGCGGCTCGCTCGCTTCGCTCGCTCGTTAGGATCACAGTTCAACCTAACACTCCTCCTCGCTTCGCTCGTCGTCGTACCTAACCTAAGCCAAGTCGGACCTGCCTTATATTACTTACCTGCCTTGCCTTCGTTTCTGTGAGGGACACAGTTTCAACCTAACCTAACTTTGTTTTCTGGCAGCGATTCGGTTCTGTGGGTATGCTATGGTACAATTATGCCGCAATAAATTCGGCGGGACTTATATTGTGCTACATAAAATTCTGCGAAATAAAAGTTGGCGATATTAGTATTCTGCTATACAAATTTGTGCCAAATGAATATTATGCGACATAACAATTGTGGTGAGTATATAATTATGCGATAGTATCATTCGGCTAAAAATGATTGTGCGAAAACGATTATGCGAAGTGTATTTCGGACAATAGAGATTGTGCAAGATAAGGGGTACCCGAGTTGTATTTGTGGACGAGTTAGCAATATGGACGAGTTGGCATTGTTGATGAGTTGGGAATATAAACGAGTTGGCAATGAAGACGAGTTGGTAATACGGACGAGTTGATAATATGGACGAGATTGGCAATAAAGACGAGTTCGTATTGTAGACGAGTTGGGTGTATGGACGAGTAGAAAATGTGGACGAGTTAGAAATATGGATGAGTTGGCATTGTGGACGAGTTGGGAATATGGATGAGTTGGCAATAAAGACGAGTTGGTAATATGGACGAGTTGGCATTGTAGATGAGTTTGGTTTATGGACGAGTGGGCAATGTAGACGATTTGGCATTGTGTACGAGTTGGGAATGTGGACGAGTTGGAAATATGGACGAGTTGGAAATATGGACGAGTTGGAAATATAGACGAGTTATAATTGTCGACGAGTAAGCAATATGGACGCGTTGGAATTGTGGACGAGTTGGGTATATGGACGAGTTAGCAATATGGTCGAGTTGGCATTGTGGACAAATTGGGAATATGGACGAGTTGCCAATGGAGACGAATTGGTAATATAGACGAGTTGGCGATGCAGATGAGTTGGGCGTATGAACGAGTTGGAAATGTGGACGTGTTGGGTGTGTGGAAAAGTTGGCATTGTGACCCAGATGGGAATATAGACGAGCTGTCATGGTGGACGAGTTGGCAATGTGAAATAATTAACATGTTACCCTAACATGCGAAACTTGATTGTAGAAATAACCTACATATATGAGGCAATTTCAATTATAATAATTATTTGTATTGATAATAGTGGTTTTTCGTGTATCTATAAACGTTTTATACTCTCTATTTCATACAATTGAGTTTATGTAACATTTTTTATTATTACTATTTTCAAGTATTTACGATTATAAATGAATACATAAACAGTTACGCACTTCATGATTTCCTTTTTAAAACCTGCATAGTGAGTGCCCAAATCTGTCGTTTCGATTAATGTGCTATTTCTGGAAATTGATAGAAATCGATCAAATCGTCAAATTTATGTCCTGAAAAAAGAACAACGAATTAAAATTCTACCAATCTTATGTTCGGTCCTATGAAAATATGTCAATTATTTTTTTAAGATATGGGATTATTTTTATGAATTAAATTTTTCCATAAATCGAATAATATGCATTTTATTTGTGAAACAGATCGGCAGATGACATGTCATTAATGCACAAGTTATTTTTACAAAAGAGTTGAAAAAGTTGTCACGATGAAGCTGGCAGTTGGCTATCAGGCCTGGCTCTAGCCTGGCATGTTTTAACGTTTTTAAAACATAATTTTAACGTGTTTTTTTACAGTATTTATTCTTCGTTCGCCAAAAACTTCTTATCGATAAAGTAGTTATTTTCTGTAACACTACCGAATTTCCATATTCTAGCGGCGGTTCGACGCCGCAACGGGCCTCTAGTGTATACATATTACCAAATAAAGTGTAATGATGCCAAACTTAGTAAGCCCCTCCCGCTCAACGTGTGCTCAACCAACCCCCCGGACTCCGCACCACAGGCGCCGCGCGTTCGGTTCTGTTCTGGCGCTTCGCCGACCGCTGCCGCGGTACGCTCGCTTCGCTGATGTGGTCGCAGTTCTAACATAAAAAAAGATAAAATAACATTTAATCAAATAGGATCACAAGTATCACTTTTGCATCGTCAAAAGCTAACACAATCATTAAAAATTAAACTTCGTATTTAAAACATTGTCTAATAAAACTTGCTTAAATAGTTATTTGTGCAACAAGAGAGCAAAGTTGTTTTTTGTTACGAGTGCTGATTTTGAGTCCCGAGCAAGCGAAGGATTCTACGTTTGAATCACGAGCGTAGCGAGTGATTCTATGTTAGAATCCTGAGTGTAGCGAGGGACTCAACAGCACGAGATGCAAAAAAACTTTGCTCTCGTGTAGCACACACAACTTTTCACCTCATCAGCGAGAAACATATTCGACATTTTGTGCTTTTTCTTCCAACGTTATGTTTATAGTCTTTGTTGCTGATTTCAATAATATTATTAATCAGAAAATAGATAAGTACTGCTTAAAAAGGAATTTATAACAATATCATTTAATTGAAATTATAATCAACCAACCAACACGGTTATTGTCATTATTTGATCAAATTGGAAGATTTAGCAGATACATGACGTGTTTATTTATAAATACATATTATATTACGAGATTTTGTTTATAAATTGATTAATATTTTTACTCCTAAAACACCAAACAAAATAAATGCAAAAGAAAATAACAATTACAATATGTTTACAAATGAAGCGAAAATTGAAAAATTTAATGATTCGGACAGGATTCGAACCCCGGCCCGGAAAGCCGTTGGAAACGCAGGTTCGAATCCTGTCCGAATCATTAAATTTTTCAATTTTCGCTTCATTTGTAAACATTTAGTTTACGTTAGCAGACGTTACTGCTTTAATAAAAATAAGTAATTACAATATGAACTCGATATTTTTCAAGGTACGTTTCGAATATGCATCTATGATACCTAAATGGTGAAATTATAAATTATTATTAATTTACAATCTATATATATATTACGCGAGGCCGATTTTTGTACATCCCATCAGATCTACAGTTATGGTCCGATTTTAATAAATGATATGTCATTAGACTCTTCTCATGCTGAAGATGTGCATAAAACTCTTGGATTTTTAATTTTTTCCTGAAAAAGTACTGAAAAATTGATTTGAAAAAACTACTGTGCGCTAACCACGTGACATTGACCACGTGACCTGTGATCCCTATTTTGACATAAGATGACCAAATAATAATAAGCATGATTTGCTCACAAACCTGTAGTAAGTTGTTCAGCATGATGAAATATAATTTTTGAGTCGGCAACATAATATCCGCAACACTTAAAACATTGTACGAATATGCAAAAATAATTTTACAGTTTGTTGACAATGAATGACAGTAACCATATTCTGTCAACTTTTAACATACTTTTAATGTATTTTTTATTGGGGGCTATTATGTCAATGATCTAAATTGCCAGGTTGTTTTTCTTTTTAAAATGTTGATATGGAAACTTTTTTCGCATACCTACCTGTTAAAAATGTGGAGGAAAAGGCCGGTTAAGTGCGAGTTGGACTGGTGCTCGCAAGACTAGAAAAACTGACCGTCATTCAAGAATTGATTATTTTTATAGGCGAGTTTTACAATAAATCAAAGCAGAAATATGTAGTAAAACTAATTTAAACGTCATTCAAATAAGTAAATTTATGATAGATTATTATAAATATGATTATATAAGTCCATCAAAAAAATAATTCCAAGGAAAATGGCATGAGTTATGGTAAATTAAATGGCTCGTATTTTACAAGAAAAAACTTAGTCCTTCCGCTTGCATGTCGACGGGATGGGAAATGTGGTCGAGTTGAGAATATGGACGACTTGACAATGTAGCTAAGTTGGGAATGTATCTACATTGGTAATATGGATGAGTTGGTAAAATGGACGAGTTGGAAATGTGGACGAGTTGACAATATGGACGACTTGACAATGTAGCTAAGTTGGGAATGTATCTACATTGGTAATATGGATGAGTTGGTAAAATAGACGAGTTGGAAATGTGGACGAGTTGACAATATGGACGAGTTGGCAATGAAGACGACTTGGTAATACGGACGATTTGGTGATATGGAAGATTTGGCAATAAAGACGAGCTGATAATAAAGACAAGTTAGTATTGTATAGACGAGTTGGGTGTATCGTCGAGTTGGGAATATGGACGAGTTGGAAATGTGAATAAGTTTGCAATGTGGATGAGTTGGTAAAATTTACAAGTTGGGTACATGGACAAGTGGGCAATGTGGACGAGTTCGCATTATGGACGAGTTGGCAATGAAGACGAGTTGGTAATACGGACAAGTTGGCAATGAAGACGACTTGGTAATACGGACGAGTTGGTGATATGGAAGATTTGGCAATAAAGACGAGCTGATAATAAGGACAAGTTGGTATTGTAGACAAGTTGGGTTTATCGTCGAGTTGGAAATATGGACGAGTTGGAAATATGGATGAGTTGGCAATGTTGATGAGTTGGCAAAATGAACAAGTTGGGAATATGGACGAGTTGGCAATAAAGACGGGCTGATAATAAGGACGAGTTTGTATAGACGAGTTGGGTGTATCGTCGAGTTGGGAATATGGATGAGTTGGAAATGTGGACGACTTGGAATTGTGGACGAGATGGGAATATGGACGAGTTGGAAATTTGGACGAGTTGGCATTGTGGACGAGCAAGTAATATGGACGCGTTGGCATTGTGGATGAGTTGGGAATATAAACGAGTTGGCATTGAAGACGAGTTGGTAATACGGACGAGTTGATAATATGGACGAGATTGGCAATAAAGACGAGTTGGTATTGTAGACGAGTTGGGTGTATGGACGAGTAGGAAATGTGGACGAGTTAGCAATTTGGATGAGTTGGCATTGTGGACGAGTTGGGAATATGGATGAGTTGGCAATAAAGACGTGTTGGTAATATGGACGAGTTGGCATTGTAGATGAGTTGGGTTTATGGACGAGTGGGCAATGTGGACGATTTGGCATTGTGTATGAGCTGGGAATGTGGACGAGTTGGAAATATGGACGAGTTGGAAATATGGACGAGTTGGAAATGTAGACGAGTTGTATTTGTGAACGTGTTGGCATTGTGGACGAGTAAGCAATATGGACGCGTTGGAATTGTGGACGAGTTGGGTATATGGACGAGTTAGCAATATGGTCGAGTTGGCATTGTGGACAAATTGGGAATATGGACGAGTTGCCAATGGAGACGAATTGGTAATATAGACGAGTTGGCAATGCAGATGAGTTGGGCGTATCAACGAGTTGGCAATGTGGACGTGTTGGGTGGGTGGACAAGTTGGCAATGTGGAATAATTAACATGTTACCCTAACATGCGAAACTTGATGGTAGAAATAACCTACATATGATGCAAATTTCAAAAAATCGACTCTCTCAAGAATAAATCATATTTGAATTAATGAAGTCTGGCTGATCATTGTTATTCTCATTCAAAATAAAATTTTACAAATTCTGCTGTCAACAAAACAAATTGATTTTATAAAGCTTCCGTTTTTACCGACTATGGTAAAAGGAACCCTAAAATTAGGTTTATATCATAGACTTGAGAGTATAGATAGCATCTCCCACACTCTTCTGTCAGACACTATTTCAATAAGAGGAAAGACGAAAGTTTGAATTTGGAATTCGGGTATTAGGCCTTCAGCTCTAAATTTATTGTAAAAAATATGTCTTAATATTCTTTTTTCAAACATTTTTAGCTGTTTTATATATTGGATTTTATTTATTACACATATTTGACACATTAATTTTTTTTTTATGGCGGAGTAGGTAATTGTTGGTCAGTTATTTATTTAGATTAGTAAATAGGGTTTGATTAAGTATACCTAGCGTAAGAATATCAAACACAATGTTTAATTGTTATTGAATAAATGATTGATGATGATGACATGGCAGCACCCATATTAATAAAATTTGCACGATCTATTGAATTTCATTAAAAGAAAAAACAAGCATTGATATGGTTTTTCGTGTATCTATAAACGTTTTATACTCTCTATTTCATACAATTGAGTTTATGTAACATTTTTTATTATCACAATTTTTAAGTATTTACGATTATAAATGAATACATAAACAGTTACGCACTACATGATTTCCTTTTTAAAACCTGCGTAGTGAGTGCCCAAATCTGTCGTTTCGATTCATGTGCTATTTCTGGAAATTGATAGAAATCGATCAAATCAATAAATGTATGTCCTGAAGAAAGAACCACAAATTAAAATTCTACCAATCTTATGTTCGGTCCTATGAAAATATGTCAATTATTTTTTAAGATATGGGTTTATTTTTATGAATTAAATTTTTCCATAAATCGAATAATATGCATTTTATTTGTGAAACAGATCAGCAGATCACGTCATTAATGCACAAGTTATTTTTACAAAAGAGTTGAAAAAGTTGTCACGATGAAGCTGGCAGTTGGCTATCAGGCGTGGCTCTAGCCTGGCATGTTTTAACGTTTTTAAAAGCATAATTTTAACGTGTTTTTTTACAGTATTTATTCTTCGATCGCCAAAAACTTCTCATCGATAAAGTAGTTATTTTCTGTAACACTACCGGATTCCCATATTCTAGCGGCGGTTCGACGCCGCAACGGGCCTCTAGTAAGTAATAATTTGAAAAATCTTATTTTATTTGAGCAATGATTTCGTTTTATATAAAAGGCACAATAATTTGAATATTCGGTCGTTAAATAAAAATATAATAAAGAAAAAAAATACGTTGCAATTAAAACTTTTTCGGTTGATTTTAATGAATTTTTAGGGTTCCGTACCTCAAAAGGAAAAAACGGAACCCTTATAGGATCACTTTGTTGTCCGTCTGTCCGTCCGTCCGTCCGTCCGTCTGTCAAGACCCTTTTTCTCAGGAACGCGTGGAGGTATGAAGCTGAAATTTATATCAATTACTCAGGTCTACTGTCCCTTGAAGCTGTGAAAAAATCAAACTTCTAAGCCAACGCAATCAAAAGATACAGCCGTTTATGCCGCAAATTTTCGACACTTGCAAGGGAATCAAAACCTACAGGGTGCTTCCCGTGAACTCAGAATCTTGAAATTTGGTACGAAGCAACGTCTTATAGCATAGACAAAGGAAAAATTACGAAAACCATAAATACATCACATAATATTTTTTTTTTTTCATTTTGCAATAAAAATACCATAGTTATGACTCGATTGTCGTAATGAACGAACTTTGTAAACCTTGCAGGTTTGTACGGAACCCTCGGTGCGCGAGTCCGACTCGCACTTGGCCGGTTTTTTTGGTATAACGTGTATCCGTACTGTTCTCAATCGAGGTTGGATTCGAAAATCGAATTTCAAATTGATAAGTTTCTATCCCTCTCTTTTATATACATATGAAAGAAACAGAGTGCATCGAGATTCAAATGATTAGAATTTTATAATTAACCTTTGGCTGAAGAATGACAATTCGTGGTCAGATATTGAAAAAATTAATAAGCTACTTTCTACTCACGCTCGAAACAAAATCGCATTTTGTTCACTGTTATCTGACAGCAAAATCGCCATGTTTGAGCTGGTGAGGTGAAAATAATATTAAAATGACATTCATAATAGGGTGAATCAACTTTTTTGTGTTGTTTACTCTGTCCCCGTTGTCCAACGGGGATAGGTCTTTAATCTACTTTACTGGTAGCAGTCCGGTTCTGACGCTTCGCTAATTTTATAACTATCCGCAGCTCACAACTCATTTGGGAATCACGTCGGGTGCGCCCGGAACGCGCGGTGTGTAGTCCGAGGAAGCGGGGGAACCTGAGAATTACTTAATTTGGCGTTAATATACTATATTTGGTAGCGTGCCTTCATTTTAAAACAATCATAGGGGTATAATTCAGGTGCTAATACCGCAATAATTTGGTCGTCAAAATTTGGTGCACATTCACTAAATTTGGTGCTCGAATACAATTAGAAGTGCAGTCATGACTAAAATAGGTAGAAGCATTGTAATTTTAGGCTATCTTATTTTGGTGCAAGTATTTTTTTTTTGGTATTTCATACGATTTTTAGGTGATACTGGTTGGGGGCCCCAAATTTTATTTAGGCGGGTAAAAATATTTGTTGCCATTTACATTTACCATATAAATGAGATTAAGATGTGGAGGCGTATTGTTAGTTTTTAAACAATTTCATAAAGATGAGTTCTAAATTCGTCGCCGAATTTTATGAGGTGTTAACGATAATGAAAAATATTATTACTTATGATGAATAAGTACCGCGTCACAGTCTCGCTCCGCAAGCAGCTGCTTGCTTTGTAAAACAAAAGGAGCTGAATCGAATCATAAGTACATACTACCATTTGAGTAAACGTTACAAATAATTGGTTACGTCTGAGTGAAAACTAATTGAATCTGTCGAATCGTCGATTTCTACATTTCTCTAATGATATTCTGTTTCAATTGGTACATATACTTACGTCAAAAGAAATAGACAAACATTTGATTAGGACTTCGCCTGTGTTAAATAAATAAAGAGGGAGGTGAAATACAAAGGGAGATGGATATTGTATTACCTGACAATCAAACAACGAAATATATGAACTAACATATCAAACAAAGAAATTGATGCTCTCGCTCGAGACATGAAGAAAAACTTGGTACGGTCGGCCGCCATCTTTGTGACGTCACTATACATGGCCCCACTTCCTCCCCAAACCCGTCAGTTTCGTGTTTTTTAGGGTTCCGTACCCAAAGGGTAAAAACGGGACCCTATTACTGAGACTTCGCTGTCCGTCCGTCCGTCCGTCCGTCCGTCCGTCCGTCCGTCCGTCCGTCTGTCACCAGGCTGTATCTCAAGAACGGTGATAGCTAGACAGTTGAAATTTTCACAGATGATGTATTTCTATTGCCGCTATAACAACAAATACTAAAAATAAAATAAAATTAATATTTAAGGGGGGCTCCCATACAACAAACGGGTTGGTTGCGTTAACTTTGCACCTCATTTGTATGGGGCGCTATACATACCAGGTGCAAACTTAACTTAACCACTTAAGGATTAAGTGTTTGTACGGAACCCTCGGTGCGCGAGTCCAACTCGCACTTGCCCAATTTTTTTTAATGCGCAATGAACCCATACATACTTGTTGTAGGTATATAGAAGAGAGCGCTACGAAAATCGTGAATGAGACGACTTATTAAATATTTGCCTCCTGACTAATTATACCACGGAATCATAATAAAAACAAATTTGGGGTTAGAGTCGGGCGATGACGAGAAGCACTACAGTCAGTACTTACTACTATATTACCTGCTTGAGATACAAAACTTATAAAAAAAATGGTAACGCAAGATTATGTTATATGTATTGCCAATTTTCACACAATTGTATATTCTCCAAGGACGCAGACTAATCCGTGACAATACAATATATTTACTTACCTGTTCATTAGGACAGCTATGTAATTAACGCATTTACTTATATACGACATTTATTTGCTGTACCTTGCAGATAAATACCACGGCCTATACGGCAGGCTGAACAATTTAAAAAAATCGGAGCCATGATAGTACACGGTGAAGAACTGGTTGTGCCTGCACATTTGAATTTCGGTAAATTCGTTATCGACCGCCTCAGAAAAGCAAATCCCGATGCCATATGTTGGGTGAGCCTTCGATCAGCAATTTTTATTTTCTATTGTTTTTAACCGATGGAAGGTCGTTTACTAATAATATAATAATAATACCACCGATGACCGCAGGGCCGTATGGAAGAGCATGGAGCTACACGGACGGTTCTACAAGGCCCTTATAGGGCCCGATGTAGCTATGCTCGCGTCGGTGAACTGGCTACGCTTCGGTGATCCCTTCGGGGAAACTGAAGGTTTTGTCTGTGCAATCGCGGACGAAATAATGATGACGAACAATTACCAGAGATATATCCTGAAGGACGGTACGGTCGACATTTGTCGGGCATGCCGCCGTCCTGGTGAGTCACTCAGGCGTATTATCTCCGGATGTTCTCATCTTGCTAACGGAGAGTACTTGCACAGACATAACCAAGTAGCCAGAATCATTCACCAGCAACTTGCTTTTCGATACGGACTTGTGGGGTCTGAGGTGCCGTACTATAAGTACGCACCGATGACAGTTCTCGAAAATGGTCGTGCCACGCTCTATTGGGATCGATCTATCATCACGGACAGGACTATTGTAGCCAATAAGCCTGATATCGAGCCGGCGTTGCGGTTGCGGCGCGACCAGGACGGGCCGCCGGCGCGCGGCGGGTCGGGCAAGAGCGGGCTGGCGCGCTACTTAAGGAGGTTTCCCCTGATAGGTATATACAATGCATTTAAAATGTGGGATCCCTTTAACTCCCATAATGTTATTGTTTCGATTTTCGAAAGTCAGAAAATAGTTTCCATATCATTTTTAGGGTTCCGTAGTCAACTAGGAACCCTTATAGTTTCGCCATGTCCGTCTGTCCGTCTGTCCGTCCGCGGCTTAGCTCCGTGATCATTAGTACTAGAAAGCTGAAATTTGGTATGAGTATGTGTATGTACCTATCACGCCGACAAAACGGTAAAATTAAAAAATAAAAAATAAATTTTTTTCGTGTACCTCTCGAACACCTAAAGTGGGGGTGATTTTTTTTTTCGTTCCAACACTAGTGTGTGGGGTGTCGTTCAATAGGTCTTTTAAAAATAATAGGGGTCTTCTCACATAATTTTTTGATAAAGTCAGCAGTTTTGTAAACATTCGCTCCGAAAATAAAAAAAAATAGCGTCCCCCCCCCTCTAACTTTTCAACCACGGGTCAAAAAATTATGGAAAAATTCATGAAAATAAGGCCTTATTAAGTACTTTCAATGAAAACTATATTAAACAAAATCGAATGAGCCGTTTTTGAATTATCGCAAAATTTCATATTTTTCTTTAAAAGGACGTAAGTTGACTTCCAGGGCCCTGTTTAATAAACAATACAAATTGTAACTTGTAAATACAAGTGACAAGTCTACAACTTTCTGTTTAATAAAAATTACAAGTTAAAAGTTTACTATGGTCGAAAATCTACAAAATTGTAGAATTGTAGCTACAATTCTACATATTTCTGTTTAATAAACATTTTCGCTTTACAAGTGACAATTTACATATTTGTAGGAAAAACTGCTTTATTAAACACACAATTGTAATTACAAGTTTACATATATTGTAAATTGTAGAACAATTTCGACAGGTGCCGCGTCGCCTGTCCAACATTACAAGTTTCGACCTCTGCCTAATACTGACACGAGGAAAAAAAAAATCTACACATAAGTGGTACTGACAAGTAGCGATAGTAGTGAAAGTAGTGATGATGGACATGTGATTGAATGACGACCACGACTTTTTCGTATAAGGGTAAATTTCAAATTAAATGGAACTGATTTAACATTTAAAGGGGCGCGCGCCGGGCTGGGCCGCGCTGCTGCGCACGAGGAGTGCGAACGCCAGAAAGGCCATCTACGCCTCCTCCAACACCCTACTCGCGGTGGCGAGAGAGTGGGATGCCAGTCCGCTCCACGAGCGCTGGAGAGGCTACCATAAGCCTGTGGTCACGGGGCCGGGGTAACCCGTGGCTAATTGTGTGTCAATGTGTATTTGTAAATTGTATTTTGTGTTTTTGTTTTTGTGTTTTAATTTTAATTTATATAATTGTAATTATAATAATTATGGAACCTCGAATTCTGGAATAAAATTATTTCATTTCATTTCATTTCATTTCATTTCAAAGAATAATTTCGGTTGAGTAAAACTACCATCGAATACTAGAATGTGGTGGCAGATGCAGATGGTGTAACTAAAGGTACTTACGGTACATAACTGCGTAAACAATGTAGTTATCTAGACTTGTGGTCAGTAGGTACATTCTTTGGAGGAGAGGTTCGCTACAATTTAATGTAAATTGTAATCTACAACTACAAATTTGTAATTACAAATTTGACAGAATTCTACAGGTATTTTTTACATATGTAAGCGTTTATTAAACAACATTTACAATTACATAAATTGTAGGGTTTTTACCTGTAAATTTCTTACATATTTGTAAGGTTTTTTAAACGACACTTGTAGCACAAGTTGACAAATTTGTCACTTTTTTACAAAATTGTGGACTTGTAACGTTTATTAAACAGGGCCCAGAAGGTAATAAGTAATTGCAGTTAGGTCCATTGGCGTTTACGACCTTTTTATAATCTTAGTTTTAACTTAAACCTCGGGGGTCTGTTGTGAAGGATGAGCAATTGAGCAACTACGGAACCCTACACTGAGCATGGTCCGACATGCTCTTGGCCAGTTTTAGTCATAATAGTTGTTAGGTATAACGCTAAAAACGATTAAGTACTATAATATCTGTTAATCATAGTATCTGTGATGTCCAGGGTTTCTGTGCGGCAGTAGATTCAATAAAACACTTAAATGGGTTTTCTGTCGACCACCACTGCCCGTTCCCGTTGACGTCTCTCATAGCAATGGCGGCAGCCGGGCAGTTGTGGGGACCCTTTATTATCATAAAGGTGTCTATACACCACACCATCCTCTTTTGATAAATTCGAAATAGTTATTTATTGACACCTTATTTATTTAATTATTACTAGGTATTAACATTTCATATCACCCTTGCATTACATGTACATTTAATATATTTCTGGAATCTAGATTGATTCATATTATTAGTAACTGGTATGCACAACATACCTATTAGTAATATCTCGGTCACTAGACTGTAGTAGTGTCTTTATTCTGTGACTGTAGTTGGAAATGTAATACTTCTAATTTAATCCTTAATCATGAATTTGAATGTACATTGAAATGTAACACGAGTTTAATCTTATCAACAACTGTATTGTAAATTTGTAATAAATGTGTCATAAAGAAATGTTTTTTCTTTGTTACTATTCGCGTATTCGGTATTTAATCTCCTTTTGAGACAAGGCTTTTAACCATAAGTTTATGCATACATGAAGTTAATTTAGTGAGTGATACTTATTATTTAGTAGTTTCAAGTTCAATAATTTTGTCTTCATTATTTACATCATTAAATAATTCTATGTTCTCGTTTCCGTTACCTCCTCTTTCCATTTGTGTTTTTTTTTTTTTCAATTAGGTACTTGTTCTTTATTGGTAAATGGAATGAATTAAGTAATGGAATATTTAGTATTTGGTATTGTAACAATTATTTTTATTTTATTGCTTTCGCCAATCATAACATTGGATTACATATATGTTCATTTACTCGTGAATTAATGTACTATGGAGCTATTATTTTCGAAAATTTAGGAATCTACCAGCGCTTCCAACTAAGGCCTTTGTGAGAAAGAAGCGCCGCAAGAAAACTCACAGTTTGCCTTTTTCAATGAAATATACATTTTCCAATTTTTTGGTATGAAGTTAAAAATCTTCTCACGAAATATAAGTATTTCAGAATACTAAACCGGCGTTGACTAGTCATCACTTGAAAAGAAAATCTGTTTTCTTTAGAATTTCTATATAGTGAAATTTACACAATTGATTGGTACACCGACCATAATTTCAAATACCGTAGTAACTTCGTAAGGAATCACAGTTTTTTTACTGCATTATTGAAATTTATATTGCAAGTTTCAGGTGAGTATAACTCAAGGAAAATAGATAGGTAAACACACTACCCACGTCTCTTATGAGGGCTCGTGGATCGTTATTAACTAGACCAGATGCAAAATATTATAAATGCTGCGTCTCTTGATTAAAACAAAGTCTTCAATTTGGAAAACCCTCGTCCAACCCAAATTTTATTCATTTTACCATTTAATTCAGGGACAGCATTGTTTTAATGCATGTATAATCACGAAGACTCATTTATCATAAGTACTGAAAGTCTAAAATTAGTTTGTTGAAAATAGGAACCACAATCGTTTACACTTCATTCTAAAACAGGTCGCAGGTTTCACAGCCATAATATATATTTATATATATAATTATTAATATCATCGTCTAGTACCCATAGTACAAGCTTTGCTTAGTTTGGGACTAGGTCGATTTGTGTATGATTGTCCCTTAATATTTATTTATTAATTATACATTTTATTATTTATATGTTCATTGGCAAGTTTTTCACCTTTGTGGTCCCTCTGGCACCTTGTTATTTTGTGCCCATTGGCATTTTTTGTATGCACGTTAGCATTTTGTATATTATGTATACCGTGGTACATTTTGTACACCATGGTACATTTTGTACACCAAGGTACATTTTGTACACCATTGTACATTTTGAACATAATGGTACATTTTGTAGACTATAGTACGTTTTGTACACCATGGTACATTTTGTACACTAAGGTACATTTTGTACATCATAGTACATTTTGAACATTATGGTACATTTTGTAGACTATAGTACGATTTGTACACCATGGTACATTTTGTACACCATGGTACATTTTGTACACCAAGGTACATTTTGTACATTATAGTACATTTTGTACCCTATGGTACATTTTGTAGCTATAATACATTTTTTTGTAGTTTGTGCACCTTCGGCATTTTTTTTGTTTGGACTTTGTGCTCCTTCGGCATTTTTTGTAGTTTGTGGCACTTCGGCATTTTTGTTTAGACTTTGTGCTCCTTCGGCACTTTTTATACACCATTGTACCTTTATTATTGTAAACCCGATGTAATGATTATTCAGTCTACCTAGTCGTAGCGCGAACAACCGAGTACACTGCTAGAAAGGATATAACGGAATAACATAAATTCCTCAATCAAATTACCTGTTAATTATACCCAATTAAATTACATAATATTGAGAGGAAGTTATTTTTTTTTGTTTATTGTAAGAATGTAGGTACTACAATATGATTACTTGATTACGATTTTTTATGTACATACGTACCCCAAGAAATAAGCAAATACGTAGGTAACTGCGCTGTTATAGTGATTGATAATTTCTAATTGAAGATGTACTTTAAACGTCACAAACGACAATTTACTTTAAGATGTCTTTACCATAATACCTGTGTTAGGATTTGCTTGTACTCGTAATCGTTTATTTATAATGCACGGATACTTTAAATGTCGTTACTACTAGTATATATTCTTTTGTTATATACCTTATTCTATATTGAACTCAAATTCAAGTCAAATCGTTTCACTTCTAGAACACGTTTTATTTAAGTAATAGAGTATAATACTAGTTGTCGAGTTTAAGTGTTGTTAAATAAATACCGCGTTTATTATATATTCAATCAGTTTCGCGATTAGCCCTCTACGACGGATTTACTGTAATATTTTTCATTTGTATCCCTATTACGGCCATCTATACGACTTACATTTTAAAAGACTACTTTTTTTCTTTCATTGCCAACGCGTGACAGCTTCTTTTGTAGTTCATCTACTTTTTAAGGGACATTTCAAGTGAACATGAGAAATGGTATTTTGCTACGGTGTATGATGAAAATATGTTTTTTCGAACATATATACAGGCATGGTGTATTATTCTTTATAACGTTAATATTACTAAACTGACATTGGCCGAAGCCACGAGCTGCCATTCCTGTATTAATATATAATATATATTTTTAAGGCTGATCCCTAGATCATTTTATTTTCCCGTCTGTCATTTCCAATCAATGACAGCTTGTGTTGTAGTTGTTTCGTGCTGAAACAGCTCAACTGATTTTATTTTGATACCCTAAATAGGGTTGTTTTCCGCCAATCCTGTTGGTTTTGTTTTATTCTCATAGACTTGTTTTAACTATGGTCCAATCCTATAATTTTATTTAAAAGTGTTTCTAGTTCCTTTATTTATTGGCTAATAGACAAAGAGATACCCAAATATTTAGGTAGTTATTTAAGCAAATTGTATTACGAATATTTGAATTTCCGATGCTTTGCATCATCTGCATAACTAGCTCATTATCTTGTCGCGCGACTCAGTATCGCCTGTCTAGTTCGCACGATATTGGAATGAAAGTGACAGGTAGTTTATGTCGCGCAGTAAAGAGTTGTGTGTCACCATTATGATAGACACCCTGACGGGCTAGTTAAATATTGTTTTATTTAGATGCGAATTTCCAACTGTACCTGTGCTTTTTGTAATAAGTAGTTGTATTTTTTTAACTGCTTTTGTGTACATTAATGTGTTTACTTACTTGTTTCTATACAACGTCTTTCAACCGAATTATGTACTCAATACTCAATCATTTATTGCAATATCACAAAAGTAGGTACAGATGCTAACTTAAAGTTACAGATCATTGTGAACCCTGTTGGGCACTGCAATGTTAGGGAGAGGAGGACTTACTAAGTGTTTATAATTTAACTTCTAAGTATTCATTTAGCGTGTAATAGGCTTTAGTTAGTAGTAGTTGCTTTAGTTTAATTATATACTTTTATCGTCTTCTTCTTCTTTAAAAGAATCAGGTGAATTATTATAAGTCTTAATTGACATTATTAATGGGCCTGAGGATAGCAGTTTCAGTTTAGCGGGCGGTGGAACGAGCTATTCTTATGACGGATAGATCGTGATGAGGGAATGTCACCGCGTTTTACATAGAGCTCTTTATGTTTCCGTACAAACTTACAGGTCTCAAAGATGTATATACTAGGAAGGGTTAGTAGTTCATATTAATTATGTACTTTGATAAGTAGGTTATATTACTTAGTCATCAAATGACTCTTATATTGTTATTCTTGTTTTATTTAGGTACTTGCACATAGTCTACTCCCGATGTCACAACTAATTCACGCATATATTGGCGATTAGTAACGTTAAATTTATTACTGCCAAACATCAGTCGATACTTCGGCTTGGTTGATAAAAGGAAACATAGGTACTTGTATGGGGGACAAAATGAACAGTATCTGGATTAGGCCTTTCCACCTTTTGTTTGGTACCAGGGGTATTCATTACTCTTGGCTCTTTTACAAAGAACCTCGAGGACCATTCACTCCTTGAATCTTGATTGCTACATAACATATAGTGCAAATAATTGACACATTATTTTCAGTCCCCAGACATGAGAAACTCGGTGAGCTTACGCTCTTTTGTGTTTGTTATGTTATATTTACTATATTTACTCGCACTTAGCTCGCACTTAGAAACATAATAATACTAAGGATTGCCCCGAGAATTATAAATGCGATTAGGCTCATTCAGTCTATGTAGAACTCATGCAGCTTTTACATATATGTTTGCATAGACAGGCAGTATGTAAGTAGGTTTGAATTGTATAAACTGATGTTATTTAGTTTCCAGTTTATGAGGAACTCGGGGCTTTACTTCCCCATAACTTATTTTAATCCACTAATATTTTTACAGGCACTCTTTGTTATTGTTGTTGTGTAGGTAATCCGTAAAACATGATATATTTTAACAATAACACACTAACCCATTTACATCGAAAGTATGTAGGTATATTTTAGTCCAGCTGATGCTAGCTATCCTGATCACGTTACGATGTAAATAGGTACAGGTAGGTGTGGGTTTTCAATATTAATCACTTACCTACCTACTAAGAATCGTATGGAATGGTAATATTGTTCAAGTTATTACCATAAATTGAACACAGATCCAAATAATATCATAACAACGTATCGCGCGACAGCTAGATAACTATGTACAAGAATGTTGAATACTTTCGTTACACAACAGTACTGCCTTCCTTTTGTTAGCTTCACGGTAGTCTTTATTTGAACATACTATTCTCAAGGCACTTAGATATTCCGTTTTAATGTGTAACTTTATTTAGAAATATTAATATGTAACGAAACATTTGTAGGTAGATAACGAATTTGTAACTGGCTGTCTAACAACCGTCAAACATTTTATTTAATACTTAGGTAACCAAATATTTTGATTGTACGTATATCTATGTCGAATTTAACAATTTGTTACCATAACACAACAACGGGAATGCAATTAGGTAAACATTAGCGGGCACTTTCTGTTCCCGACTAGTTACGCCGACCGTTATCAGTTTGTTTTCAATTCCTCTGCTTATTTTTTTTTGACATAAGTGCACAAAGTACTAGTCAGAATGTTATGCGACTTTTGATGTAGGTACTTTAAGGCTTATTATTTTCGCGGCGACAGAAAAATTAAAGAGCAGCAAACTATTTGCAACTAAAATAATAACTTGTCAGCGATTAAATATTTTGGCAATCATTTATATTAAATGAGCTTTAAACTAAGGATATTTTAAAATTCAAATAATGGCAGCTACTTTAAGGTAGCAGAAATAATAAACAAGATTACTGAAATCGTAGGTGAGGTACTATAAATAATGACTTGGCGACTAATATTAGCAGAAGGATAACAAACTTTATATTAGTGGCAACTACAGGTCTCCATCTAAAAAAGCATTTTGGGCTTTGATTTGCTGGCAGCTTAAATATTAAAATGGGTACTATATAAAAGTAATGGGGAGTTATTTTTTTAGTTTTCGAAACCATAATTTAATGAAAACGGCGATAAGCGTTTTTTAGGTAAAAATGTTTTGCCCATACAAAACACGCTTATTTTAGTCCGAATCTAGCTAAAACATGCTACGCTAAAATAAGCATTGCATTATCATAAGACTTGCCTCAGAACCGAAGCTGTCAACCCCGATTCCACGTGGTCTTGTCTGCCCTACCCCTAGAGTGTATATAAAAAGCCGGAGGCGCGGAGGGAGAGCAGCCCTCGCCCGCCGTGACAAAGCTCGGGAGCCGTGCGGAGCGGAGCGGCTGAGGCTGGTCGCCGAAGGCGACCAACAAGCCGAAGCTGCGGAACGGAGTACGGGCGACCGTGCTTTGCCACGCAAGGGCGGAAGGGCTGCACTTCCCGCAGCGCCGGAGCTAAGGCAGAGTCTGACACAATATCCAAAAAAATATTGTCGGTTTTAGGAGTCCATATCTCCGTAATTATTAAGTTTAGAAAAAAGTTGTCCATACAAAACACGTTTATTTTAACGTATTCTATACGATAGAATCATAAAAAATAGGTGTCAATATGACATCACACCTGACGAAAAATTGACCAAAATCAGAGCCACTATATAAAACTATAGACCAAAATTATTATTTATACATGCAATTTTCAACTTTGATTAAAGCTCTTAAATTGTCGCACAAAGTATTTTTTTTATGACCTTGATTTATTTTATATGTAATCTCCATTGAACAATTAGAGTAGGCCATTTTCAACTTTTTATCCGCTGTCATGTTTCCGCTTAATTAGTTAATTCAGTCGCCAAAACAATAACTCGATGCTAGTTTATATTGAAACAAAGCCGAAAATTGATTACTTAGCTGCTACTTTTTACTTTAATAGTCTCCGCAATTAGTCGCCAACTTATTATTTTTGCTATCCCCTTTAATTTTTTATAAATCCCTAAATCTGATTAATTTGTCGCCGCGTTAAATACATGCCGTACTTTAATATTCGAAACCACTATACCCACTTGTTCCTTTTCTTTTCCTTTTACAGAAATTAATTAAAAGGATTCCACTGATTATTATTATCGGTTATTTGTACACTTCCTTGTTGCGTTTTTTAATCCTCGTCGCCAGTGTGATGTCCAGGGTTTCTGTGCGGCAGTAGATTCAATAAAACACTTAAATGGGTTTTCTGTCGACCACCACTGCCCGTTCCCGTTGACGTCTCTCATAGCAATGGCGGCAGCCGGGCAGTTGTGGGGACCCTTTATTATCATAAAGGTGTCTATACACCACAGTATCAAAAGACATACTGTTTATTTTTCATAAATATTGTAGGCTATATTTTAATATTTACTATTATTTTGGTTCATATAATTAGATTTTAAATAATCTGATGGAATCATTATAAATGTCACCGGATTAGTCCTATAAATAAAATATATACCTATACTTACATAGGTATAGGTACTAGGTATGAGTGTCAGTAAGAAAAGTATCATTAGTAATGATTCATTACCTATTTCATCTTAAGGCAGGTCCGACGTGGGTTAGGTTAGGTACGACGACGAGCGAAGCGAGAAGGAGTGTTAGGTTGAACTGCGACCCTAACGAACGAGCGAAGCGAGCGAGCCTCAGAGGTCTATATCGAGTGGCGAAAAATCATAACATTATCTAGGTATTTCACATTAAGGCAGGTCCGACTTCGGCTGGGTTAGGTACGACGACCAGCGAAGCGAGGAGGAGTGTTCGGTAGAATTGTGACCCTAACGAGCAAGCGAAGCACCAGAATCCTATATTCAACTTAATATAATGAATATTCGTTATGAATTTGATATAGGTATCAATGTTATGATTAATAAATATTGGATAGGATTTTTTTCTGAATCATACTTTTTTCTTCTAAGCGTTATTTCAAATAATAGTATTCCTTTTGAATTTCTGCATTTTGATACAAATACTACATTGAATGATATGACCAATAACGGTAAACGGTATGAAATTCAATAGTTATGACTAATGAAAGGTGGTTAAAGAAAATAATGACTATTGAAATAATGGCTAAACACAATAATTACTGACGAGTAACGAAACGATTATGCAAAACAACGGTATGGATAAACCCAAATCGAAAGTTTGATGTTATGGGATATAGACGCTTAAAATGTAAATACAAGGCAAGGTCAGGATTTTTCGGTTTTTAAAAAGAGATACTGCGGGATGATCAATGGGTTTTCTGTCGTACATCTGCAGAGCGCGTTTCTGGATTTTAAAGAGTCGCTTTCCAGTTATCGTTGTCAAAAGTAGGCTCCTTAACCAGCATTGTCAACATTTGACACCGTTAGTTGGAAAGCTACCGAAACCGCTCTGAAGTCTCAGAGCGGTGCGGAAGTTACCGCAGACGGCTCGTGCGGTACCCGTGGCATACTTGCCGCTCGCCACTAAAACTGCAGGCGTGGCAAAAATATCACAATAAGCGAGTACAGCAGTTTAATAATAAAATAAATATTTCCAGATTGACCTCACATCTGGTGAGAAGTTGAGCTACGGCTCGTTCACGCAGCACGCCGTGAGCGTGAGCGCGGCGCTGGCGGCGCTGGGGGTGGCGCGCGGCGACGCGGTGGCGGTGGCGGGCGAGCCCCGCGCCGCCTTCATGCCCACCGCCCTCGCCGTCGTACTCGCGGGCGCCGCATTCACACCCCTGGAGATGAACATTGGCAGAGGTTAGTCATTCATCAATTGGATGATTTTAGGCTAAAGTTCTAATTACAATACTCGGTTTTCAATTTCATAAACAATATCAAAACGAAGTTGAAAGGCCACAGTCGGCTGTCCATAGTGAATCGGCCCTTACATTAAATGGACTCTTTTTTTTAATACGGCTTCTAATGGAGCTTATGCTGAGTATCATTCTGTAATGAGACAGTTTTAAGAGTCCGCAGCAAGGTCCGCTCAACTCCGCGTTGAGATCGCGCGCTTACGCTTTAAAATGTTGTTGTTTCACCTAGAGGAAGACAGGGCGCTAGCAGTAAAGCGAGAGGCAAGGAGTAGCTATGATAAGGGCGGTGCTTACCGCCGCCCCCCCGGACCGTTCCCCGCGCTAGAGTAATTCGCTGCAGTTTCGCAACAATTTTTTGTAATTTATTTTAAGGTTTTCGTAGTTACGCTCTCATTTTAAAACTACGAGATCAATTTTGATAAATCTTTTTTCTTATCAAACTGCATAGTTTAATCGACACCGGAAATAGGTTTTGACTTCAATCTAAACTATATTTTGGTCGTAGTATGCCGCCAAACTGAACAACTTTCTGGGGTCTAAAAATGCAAAACTTGTACTCGCTCTATTTTCTTTCTATTAACATTTCAAGAGTCATAAACTAGTTTTAGCCCTAGATATATCTTATCTCATTATATTTAGAGAATTTCATGATAATGTGACATGTTATATTAAAATAAGGACGTAACTACGTTTGTATGAAGAATCGAGCTTGCTGCGGACTCTTAAGAGAATATCTGTTGCTTGAAAATAAGCAATAACTTAAAGTCGGGTTTTTAATTAGCTGGAGTACCTAAACTGACGCAATTTTTACGAGTGCAATTTGATTAAATTTAATTTGGTTTCAACATATTACTTTTTATGAATAAAAGTTAATCGGCTTAAGTAATTAAGAGTATTCTCATTCATTGTTTTAAGAAATCATTTCTGAATAATCTTAATAACGAAAATATAAATGACGACATCTGTCAAATCACTCTGGCTAATTAAAAATACAACTTTAGTAATTCTCAAAGTGACGTTTAGTAAGCTACAAAGTTCTTGTCGGTAAATTGATAGACAAAATTTGCAGCTATCCTTCTACACAAGTTAAATCTATCAAAGCCGAAGTTTGTCATCTGCTCCCGATTGTTTTGGGAGGCGTACAGAGGTATACTGGAAGGTTTAGACTTTATAAAGACCTTTATTTGCTTCGACGATATCGACGAAATAAAACTGTCCGTCGCGACGATGGCGACGCGACACGTAGACGTGACGACGTTTGAGCCCGTTGCTGTCAAAGGACAGACAGACGTCGCGATGGTCGCCTACTCGTCGGGCACGACCGGCATGTCCAAAGGAGTGCTGCGGACACATCTTAACTTTATCGCTGGGGCAACTATACCGTGGTGAGTTTTTTTATTTAATCATAAAAAATATTAATAAATATAAATAATAAATAAAAAAAAATATACATAAAAATATATATATATTTAAATATTAATATTTACATATTAATTAGTATTATTTATTTAATCCTTCATAGTAAAATCATGCACGGACACTTAGTTTGCTGAGTTATTTGACCACTTTAAACATACTAGTCCAAACAAGGACTATATGCAGTTTAAGATACGAGATGATTTACACTCAAGGTAATAAATAACAACTGAAAATAATGTAGATATGCTGACTTTGCTTGGTGTGCTCACATAAAAAGGTGAGTTAACTATAGTTAGTAGCTGGTTAGTAATGCTCAGATTGCACTTCGTGGTTTAATTTGGGAATCGGTACGTTTGCGTCGCCGGTTGACAGTTTAGAAATCAAATCTCTCCTCGTCTACTTGATGTTTGTAATTATTCTGATGTTATATGCTGGTGTTAGGTCCATTCTCAGCTCTGTGTCAATAGTCACATTATAATAAAGATAAAATTTTTTTTTTTTCTTTATTTGGACCTGCAGTAATAAGTAGGTAAATATTCAGGGACAATCTAACACAAATCGACCCAGGCCCAAACTAAGCAATGCTATAAGTATTCTATCATCTACATTATTTTATACATTTACAGTTAGGGCTAGCATCTTGATTCTTGACGCGCCTTCGCTCGTCGTGACGTTTGGCACAATTGACGTTGAGATTATTATTGCTATGTAAAAAGTTTTGAATAAATCTCAGTCTCTACTTTCATTAGCCATGAAATGAAATGAAATGAAATGAAATAATTTATTCAGCAAGTAGGCCACAGGGGCACTTTTACAAGTCATTGTGAATCTACCGGCATTTCGCAAGAGGAGACCGCTGTTGAGAAGAAAGCCGAAAGAAACTCAACAGTAAGTCATTTTTTCGTAAATAATACTTAAAAAAATTACAATGATTACATTTGTGTTAAAACTAATTACACTGGTACACGTAAAGGAGATGTATAGATACTACAAATCAATGTTAAGTAGGAACATTAAAATAAAATTTTAACGATAAATTTATAATATTAAATATACCCAGAGATGTATAAAGTCTTTTATTACATGCAATAAAATATAATTACTTAATTAATTTAATTCCACAGAGATGTATAAGGTCTCTAGGCGTCAACGTGAATAATCGCTCCAGGCAGGTGCGGCCGGCTAGCCCCGCCCCTTGCTAATTATTGATAATCGGATGCAGCCATACTAGGCTTCCGGCTTCTCATGTTAAGAAAAAAAAAAAAAACGTGAATAATTTACAATAGAAAATAATTATTAAACCTAAATTTCTTAGAGATGCATATGGTCTCTAGGCGTCATAACATGCAATAAAATATTTTAAAATTATTAAATTACCTCAGAGATGTATAAAGTCTCTCTGTCATACTACACTAAGCTGTTTCTTAGAGATGTATAGTCTCAGAGTTCAAAAAGTAAAAATCAACATAGAATAACTTCAATTGAGTACAGGATGAAGTTTCTCACGTTTACCTAATTTAACACTAGTATGCGGTTGCTACATATTTAATTTGGCCCTTGCTAGCATGAACAGACCGGACCCCACAAACGGCACCCGTTCACGAGTATGACGCATATCTCAGCCATCGCCTCCCTCAACCATATTATAGGGAAGGCTGCGACCCGATCAACGACGCCACCGTAAGCAGACTATAGTATTTGTCGGGCGATAAAGAATCGCGTGTCACAGTTATGTACTATACGTGCAGTTTATGGACTATTATTACTATCTTTTAACTAACAGAAGGACACCGAATGCACTAAATAGAAATAATAATTATAACTAACTTATAATTAAGATATGTTACTTGCTCCAAGTTATTTAACATTATTTAGTAATGGTTACAGGTATCCCGAGAACGAATCTTTGCAAACCATGCTTTTATGTGGTGGGCTATCGAATGTTTATAACAATCACTTTATATTTTACTGTCTAACTACTGGAAAAAGATTAGTGTACACAGATTCCCACGCAGACCTGAAGACTTTACAGGACTACCAGGTAAGAACAATTAATTTCATTGGTATTTGATGTCGGTAGAGTATGGCCAATAGGTGCCGCGCTGTATTACCTCGTGTGCTCATAAGTTTTGAGACGAGGTTATAGCCCGTTGACCTATTAAAATGTTTAAATATGTTGGCGCCAACATGCCTTCTAATAGGTCATCCGATCATTAGTTGTTGTATTTACAATAATATTGATTGAATGCACAAAATATATATGGTAAAACAAAGATAAACATCTTAGGCATCACTCACTACAAAAATACACACGCAATCTGCCGAGATAGCAAAGAAAATCACAGATTTACTTACCTCGTCCTCGACGCCTCGCCATTGTTATGGATGTTACGCCAAAACTGACAGATGACGTTTCACAAATTGACATCTAGTGTCAACGTCAAATATGGCGTATTCGTTCAGAAATCATTAGAATTCAATACGCGGTACATTTTAAGTTCTGTGACAAGTTGAAGTTGGAGACCTTTTAATAGGTCATAGGGCGTTAAAAAGTTAAAATCATCATTACGCTTGGGCCGGAACCACTACACAGGTGAAGACCTTTGAGTAGGCCATTGGGCGGCAGGAGGTTAAAATTAACGGAAACAATTTGTTTTAATAAAACAAACATAGGGCGGGCTATCAATATGCATTGAATAAAAAAATATTCGAAATGACCGCCTCTTTTTTTATACAGGTTTTATAAGCGTTTTGACGACTCGTCAATAGCGGCACGCACTTTTTCAATAGGGATTAGCTTCGATTCTCTCACTAGCTTGCGTAGGTATTAGAGACTGAAGGTTTGGATGTGAATTTCGGCGAGCTCTTAGCTCCAATTCTGTCCACAAAGCATAATCCAACGGGTTTAAGTCAGGGCTTGACGAAGGCCATTCTTCAGTACTTACTAATAAAGCTTGGTAAATTCTCTTTTAGCCACTTCTGTGTAGATTTCGCCTCCCGCCATCTCGATAAAGAATGGCAAATAATCAAGTTTTTTTTGAGATACTAATGTTCCAAATTAAAATTCGAAACACTCGAAGCAAGCTGCGGGCATGTTCTTAATTCAAATAGGTAATTCAACTTTTTAAAATCGTCTCAAAACTTACTGAAATTGCTGAAAAGAAATCACTCGCGACCCGATCCCTAACAAATGCCTATCCCGATCCCTAACCCTATGCGCGATGATTTTTACTTTTTCTGTTTTCTTACTAAGTAATGTACGGTTGTTATTTCAAAGATAACGCTGTACGGCAGGCGTGTGGCGGGCGGCGGCCCATAACCTGATACAAAATGAATAACAACCGAATTATAATTAATTTATTTAATAAAAAGACTATATGACAATGTATCGAGTACACTATGGCGGACGCGAAGGAAGGAGCGTCACAAGTAACCTAGCTTTGCTTGTTTGACATGTTGCTATTACAAACGTTTAGGCGTCCAAATTATCATCATAAAACTCCAGTTTTTAATTAGGCGAACTAACTTGACAGCTGAAAGTGTTGTCAGAAATAGAAAAAAAAATAGTGATTGGTTTGTGTCGATACAAATATGTCGATATAACCTTAACTATACTCCCATAGACCTTAATTATGTGGCAATAACGTTTATATTCGTTTACAAATGTACAGTTATCAGTGTATTCGGTAATACCATGGAACTGGGTACGTATTTGAATATCGAAAATTGAAATATTGACATACAAAATATCGACGGTTAAAATATCGAAAATTAGAATATCGAAGGATCATAACGTCGAAATTCAAAATATCGAAAGTATACATTATCGAATGGTACAATTATTGAGTGCTTAAATTTCGAAAATCTGAATATCGACATATAAAATATCAAAAATTGAAACTTCGAACGATTCTTAGGTCGAAATTCTAAATATCGAATATCTATATTACCGAAAGGTTCAATAGTCGAACACTGAAATGTCGAAAATCTGAATATCTACAAGTGAAATATCGAAATATTATTACGTCGAATGTTAACATATCGAAAGTATTTCGAATGCTTTTAAATAATATTTGTTCCTAAAAATAGTAATAGAGCCTTACATATATTATTATGGCAGCCTAATGGCTGAGAAAATCCGAATCTAGGGCTCTCGCTGGTTAGGACGCGTGCCGACACAGAGCTCCCTAGAGTGTTTTTGTAAAGCCGGAGGCGCGGAGGGAGTGCAGCCCTCGCCCGCCGTGACAAAGCACCGACCGCGCTTTGCCACGCAAGGGCGGAAGGGCCGCTCTCCCCGCAGCGCCGGAGCTAAGGCAGAGTCAGTTTTGGTCGATTTTATACTCGAGGTTAATTGCACTGGGTCAACCTAGAGTCTTAAGATCAAACTCGAGTCTAAATCGAGCAAAACTGACTCTGCCTTAGCTCCGGCGCTGCGGGGAGAGCAGCCCTTCCACCCTTGCGTGGCAAAGCGCGGTCGCCTGAACTCCGCGCCTCCGGCTTTACAAAAACACTCTAGGGTGCTCTGTGTCGGCACGCGTCCTAACTAGCGAGAGCCCTAGATTCGGACTTTCACCCACAGCTCATTATTATTTCGCATCTACCCTCCTATTTTGTCCACGTGCAATTTAATTACCGTTCGGAATTTGGGCTTTCGGAATGCCAGCAGTTGATATAATGACAGTAGATATTAAGATCGTTCGCTATTTCAATTTTCGATATTTTAAACGTTGGCTTTTTGATGGTTGATATTTTGGGTTTCGATATTAACATACGAGGGTGGTATGATAAGTAATGAGCCTTGAAGCAATGCGGTATGGCTGAATATTAAAAATGTCTTTGCTTAGAGCCGCCATCTTGGACGCGGGAAAATTGATAGTTTCAAATGATTCTGTCAATTACTTCATGAATTATAGCGTTTTAAACAGTATTAAGTGGCATTCTTTGTGTAAAATGGAAAAAGAACAATATCGGTCAGTGATTCGCTTCCTGTTTTTGAAGGGGAAAACGCGTGATGTAATAAAAAACGAGTTAGATAGCGTGTATGGCGATGCGTCGCCTTCGATTGCCACAATTAAGCGGTGGTATAATGAGTTCAGAAATGGAAGAACATCTGTGTTTGATGAGGCGCGCCCAGGACGTCCAAATGAAGTTACCACGGAGGAAACCATCAAAAAAGTCCGTGATATCTTGATGAACGATCGTAGACTGGAATTAAGGGAGGTAGCTGAGGAATGTGGCTTGTCACTGGAGCGTGTACAAAATATCGTTCATAAACATTTGGGCATGAGGAAGCTATCGGCCCGATGGGTACCGCGTTGCTAAGTGAAGAAAACAAGCAGAATCGTGTGGCTATTTCCAAAGAGTGTTTGGCACTATTAAAGCGTAATCCGAAGGACTTCTTTATGCGTTACGTTACTGTGGACGAAACGTGGATCCACCACTATACTCCCGAAACAAAACAACAGTCGAAGCAGTGGACTTGTCCCGGCGAAAGTGCTCCAAAAAAAGCAAAAACGGTTCCGTCGGCCGGGAAGGTGATGGCGACCGTATTTTGGGATTCACAAGGAATTATTTACATAGATTATTTACCGAAAGGAAGAACGATCACGGGGCCATATTACTCTGATTTGTTACAACGTACTACGTTGAAAAATAAAAAAAAAATATTTTTTTTTTTTTATGGGTAGGCTCACTACTTATCATACCACTCTCGTATATCGATAATTTGATTGTAGATATTTTGAACTTTCGATATTTTAGCAATTCGGTATTTGACTTTTAGGTATTCCGAATGTCGATATAATGATAGTAGATATTTAGAACGTTCGATATTTTAACTTTCGATATTTTGACCGTCGACTTTTTAACGTTAGGTATATTAGCTTTCGATATTCAAATACGTACCCCATGGAACTGTCAAGAAAACAAAAAGGAGGACAGCGTTCGTAGCGATGTCCTAAAATAAAGTTCGTTCGATGTAAGTATTTTAATACCGACCGTTTTTATTATTGATTCGTGTAATAAAATTATTACTTTGATTTCAAACATAATAATGTAAAATTGATGAAACGTAATGTCAACTTTTTTTTTAATGCTGTTTAACTAAACCTCTGGTATGAACTGTTTTTTTTAAATATCGATAAAGATAAAAGATAAAGAATTGTTTAATCAACTGGGATTCAAAGGAACCACTTTTGCATCGTCATTGAATACATAGCTATTAACACAATTATTATTATTATTATTGATACAATAGTAATAACATTAACACAAAATTATAATAGGTACCTACACAAGATTTCCAAACATTTGTAATATTTCCGCGGTAATGCTTCGTCAAAAGTAAACTAGGTGATAAATTACATGAAAAATTATGATAATTAAAATTACTTTAACCTTCTTAATTACAAAAATAAATTATTACTTTACCCGCGTCAAAAGCAAATACATAATTATGTCAAAATGTACACCTTAAATTAACAATTCATTTAATACGTTTTCAATATAATTCATTCATAAACTTAGTGTAGTGCCAGGAAGAGATATTAACAACACTAGCGAAACTGTTACCGGTCCCTTACAACCAAGTACCATATTACCATGTTAATATTACGTCGCATTGTCAAAACAGACTAGTTTCAAAATGTCTAAATGTTGAAATGACTTACGCCTATTTCTTAAAATGCCATACTTTTGATAGAACTATAATTCAAATTAACTTTATTGTAAATTTACTAATTTTCAATTCAACCATATCCTAAAATATCTTAAGCTTATATTACATTGATATCAAACTGTCACAAGGTTAAAACATCAAATGCTCAAAATACCTAAAGTTCAATTCCTATGGAAAAATGTCTAATTTTCGGAATTAATGTTTTATGTGATTGTTATAAATAGAAAATGTTGTCTTGAAAATAGTCCTAGAGCCTGGATTAAAGTGCAGATACACGCTAGGTGTAGGTAGCCTCACTTTCAAGGAATTTTAACGATAAACAGAACGAAAACATCTGCCTGCCCAGGCCACAAATTAACAATCTAGAAGAGTGAAGCAAGGTCTCTAACCAAAAATAAACTTAAATTCCGATTGTCTCCAATACTATAGTAAAACTACTATAGCTAAATAGTCTTTTTCTTTTTCTACCGACCTGAGGTGCCCTATCGGTTAGAAGGTTTGCTAATAATAACCGGACACCCTGTATAAAGTGAATTGTTTATAAATAAAATATTTCGTTAGGTAGTACAGAATACCCGTTCCGGAAATAAGAATAGGTTTTATTTTGTTTCCTGGAAAAAACTAGTCAATTCCTTATTTTAAAAGTTAAAATTTTAGGTATTATGGGTCAAAGTCATTTTCATCATTGGGCCTAACAATTAAAGGTATTTTTGAATTTTGGTAATTATGAAACTGTTGCGTTTTAACCTTCAGTCTTAATGATAACTAGGCATTTGAACAAATTGTCCTTTTTACCAACTATACATTATGGATATCGGCTGAAACATGTAGACATCATTATGATATTTTATTATATTGGAAACAAATCTTTTTGAGTTTTCAGGTATTTTGGAACTAAGCCAATGTGAGATTGAGTCAAAATATGTAACCTGGCATTATGCAACTTGGTTGTACCGGACCGGTAACGCGAAACTGTGTGGAGTTTAGTTTACATTTGAAATTTTGTTTCTAGAACAGATAGTTACGAAGATAATTATGCACATTAAAGAAAATGTAAAACATCGCAAATTCCAGAGATGTATCAAACTTCTGGCTTATATCGTCATTTAGGAGCATTTTAGCTAGAAAATAGTTTGGGCAATGTTGTAGAAAATTAAACGCACGCAATTAAATGCACATTTAAAACTGTAAAAGTCGCATTTTCCGGAAATTTGACAAAGTTCTGGCTTTAGAACGCTGTATTTCAGTTACGGACTATAGTCTAGGAAAACAAGTATCAAAATCAAAAAAAAAATCAAAAATATATTTATTTTCAACAAGATTACAGATAATGTTGAATTCTCCTTTTAAGTTAGTACTTGTGTTAGGAGAATTCGCTCTCTCATCCAAGTTATACACGGTTAAAAATAAATAATTAATAGGGTATATCTAAGATTAAAGTGTACAATTAAGCCCTTATACTATTAGTAAATATAATATTAAGTAAAATCTAAGAATAAAAAGTTTCGTTCACAAAGAGTACATGGCAGGTGTCTGGAAGAGATCGCTATTTAGCGATAAGACCGTCTGTTGTTTAGCTCTGCCTGTTAATTTAATGAATCTCATGTTGTTCTTTTTATTCCTTGATGTTTGAGGTGTGCAATAAAGAGTATTTGTATTTGTAAATGTGGTTTGGAAACTAAACCAGAAGGAAACGGCCCTTAAAATATTTATTTTAACTATTACAATTTTATTTTGATAATAAAAATATATATATATAAGTAGAGTACCATCATACACAAGATATTACTGAATTAGTAACTCAGTCTCATCATAGCTTTTACCTTTCAACCATGTCGTGACGTGTCTCTTACATTCACCATAGCTTTTCGTGTAGATATTGGTAAGCCTATTAATTTTATTATAAATCCTTTTAGATAGAACATTAAATTGTCTCCCCGCAGAGGCAGTCCTAGTCGTTGGTATATTAATTACATTGTAAAGATTTCGTTTTCTTAACAGGACCGGATCGGGTATAATAGTTTTGTGGGTTTTTAGAATACAATTTAGAATAAATAACTGCCTAACTGTAAGCACATCCACATCTTGGTAAACGTTAGCTGTACAATATCTCATTTTTTGACCTAATAGTACTTTGAGTGCAGTGCAATCCAAGCAAACGGCAAAAATCAAACGCGATAACCAGCCAACTAAACAAGACCCACCGAAAAAACCGACCGCCACGACAAATAAAAATGAACCGACAACGAAAAATGTATCCACGAATGCTAGTCACTGCACGACAACACAATCAGAGAACCCAAACACGGTGAAACATGACGAAATTAGTAAATGTAATGACCTAGACTCTGAATATTACCAACCAACAGAGGAAACCGTTGGTAGGCAAATCATTGACCACGGCTGGGAACCAGTTCAGAGCCGGCACCAACGTCGACGCAATCACAGGAACATGCTAACCTTAAAGGGATCCGCTGAGAACACTGAGGTATACGGAGTAGAAGTCATCAAGTACCTCCACGGATGCTTCTTTAAAAAAGAATCAACACCTGACGGCATAATAAAACACTTAAAGTCCGTGCGAAATGACGCTCAGTACACAGTGGAGCTGATACCATCGAAGAGGGACACTTATAAATCGTTCAAAATAGGTATACCATCTGCCGTTTATAGCGACTTCCTCGTGGCCTCAGTGTGGCCTCTTAACACTTGTATATCGGAATGGCGGCCCTTTCTTCAACCCCGGGAGCACAAGTCTCCCAATACACAAGAATCAAGAAACCCCTCCGATAAAAAGTAATAACCCGACAACGAGCCAAACAAGTCAGTTTCGCATATTACACCAGAACATAAACAGACTCGAAAATAAAACGTATAAACTCGAAAGTGAACTACAATTACAAACTCCTGTCGATGTAGTATGCATTACGGAGCACTGGATTCAGGATGATAAAATATCCTTAGTAAACATACTTAACTACAAACTGGGAGCCCAGTTCTCAAGACAAACGAAAAAAGGAGGCGGCGCCTGTATCTACACCAGGTCGGAGATGATAACTATGGACCGCAAGGAGATCGCTGGGATGTCGGTGGAATGCCAGTTCGAGGCCTGCGCAATTGAATGTATAGGACTAAACCTCGTCATTGTTTGTATATACCGCCCGCCCAATGGTGATGTACCTGTGTTCTTTTCTAAGTTAAATGAGTTACTAAATTTAGAAGCAATTCAGAACTATAACGTTATAGTGGTCGGTGACATTAACATTGATCTGATAACGGTATGTCCTAACAGTAAGTACCTTATGAACACTATTAAGCAATATAATTTCCGCCAGATAGTAAACACACCTACAAGAGTAACTGACTCATCAAAAACATGTATAGACCATGCATACACAAACATGCATAAAAGTAAAATTGATAACGTGTTTTGTAAAGATATCAATCTATCCGATCACATGAGTGTTAATGTCATCATAAATATCGAAAACTGTATGTCTCCTACGATGCATATATCAAAAAGAACATTTTCAAAACAGAACATTAGTAGTTTTATACTTAGTCTTGAATCATACGATTGGGATACTATGCTCACAAAATATCAATGTCCAAACATCCGAACATCATCGGTAATAAACGTTATCAAACATTATTATGATATTCATTTTCCTGTTAGAAAACAACTGCTCAAAAACACTTCTAATACTTGGGTGAACGACCTCATACGTAAATTGCGCTATGACATACACAGGACTAAACTGAAATTATCAAAACAACCAAACGACACCGAGTTACGTTCGTACTTACTAACACTTGAAACTACATTCTGGGCAACATTAAGAAGTGAAAGGAAGGATTACGTTAACCACAAAATAGGACGTTGTACTGATGGCAATGTGAGTCGAGCTATGTGGAATGTGATCTCTTCTGAGACATGCAAGCGCAACATCAGCAGGAGCAACCCGATCAATGTGCTTATCAGCCGGTCGACTGGAGCTGGAGACTGCGAGCGGTCGCGCGCCGCGGCCGCCGCCGATCAGCTGAACCACTACTACACACACACAAATAACGTTAACACGCAGCCGCGCACTGATGATGCGCTTGCATATCTTGATCAATACATAGCTAGTTCAGCGCCTACATTTGTTTTCGAACCGTTTACGTTGGACGAAATAATTAGTGCATGTAAAAAAGTAAAACGCAAACAATCAAAGGACATTAATGATATGTCAACCCACATCATAGACTTTCTTCCACCTGTCCTAATATCATTGCTCCTTGTATTGTTAAACGAGTGTATTAGCGCTGGCGTTTATCCGGATGCGCTAAAGTTGGTGAAAGTGCAGCCTATTTACAAGGGAAAAGGAGAAATGCATGTACCAAAATTATACAGACCAATATCGCTCATTCCTGTAGTATCTAAAGTGTTCGAGCGGTTATTGAGCGCAAGACTAATGAAACATTTTACATCAAATAACCTTCTAAATGGGCAGCAATATGCGTACCAACCAGGCCGATCGACAAAGGACGCGGCGCGCGACCTGGTCGCACGGGTCATGTCGCATCTCGAGGGCGGGCGACAGGTCGCAGCGATATTCTGCGACCTCTCGCGCGCCTTTGAAATGATTGACCACACGCTACTGTTAAAAAAACTGGCTCGGTATGGCTTTGAAGGAAATTTCCTAAATGCAATCGCATCATTTTTGTGTAACCGACAACAAAGTACATATGTTCCTGGGGCGAAATCAAACCTCGAACCTATAGGATGTTGCTCGGTTCCACAAGGATCGGTGATGGGGAATAACCTTTTTTTAGCCCTAGTTAATGACATAACAACTGCATGTTCCGATCCCGAATACATTATGTTTGCGGACGATACATGCATAATAATTAATGATGTCGAATTTAATAGCTTAAAAAATAAGGCCAATAGGGTTATGCATCAGGTTTCCGAATGGTTTGAATCGAACGGTATGCAACTAAATATCGAAAAAACTAATATTATGCATTTTAAACTGCGCAAAGGCGACACCAATTTATTTAATATTGTTACCAATAACATCCACCTACCCCAAGTCGACTATGTTAAATATCTAGGATTTACAATAGATGCAGGTCTGACATGGTCTCTCCACATAGATGTAGCCTGTGACAAGTTATCATCAGCTTGTTTTGCCCTATCCAGACTCGCACCCACCCTGTCACCCGAAAACCTCAGGATCGCTTATTATGGATATTTCCACTCACTTCTAATTCAAGGTGTCGATTTATGGGGTACCGCGGCAGATTGTGAGAGACCTTTCTTATTACAAAAACGGGCGCTAAGAATAATCTCCGGTAAGCCTTATGATTTTCCGGCTCAGGCGTTATTTAAAGAGAATAAAATCCTCACGCTACCGTGTATATACATATTAACAGCCTGTCAATATGTGAGAGCTAACCTAGACCAGTACACGAGCCGCGGGCAGTGCCACGACAGGAACACCCGAGGCGCGCACCTGCTGCTCGTCCCACGGCGAAGACTCGCGAAAGCGCGAAAGTCACTCGGTGTCCTTGGTGTTAAGATTTACAATACACTTCCGAGTGAAATCGTGAACGCTGCAAGCGAAAAAATATTCACTCATAGACTAAAACTATTGTTAATCGACCTCGCTTGCTACAGCATAGTGGAATTTATGTCGAGGTAATAAAATCTACAACACACCTTGTTTTTGTGTATTAAATTAGATAACACCCTACATTATTCGCTAAGAGGTTTGGATGTTTGGACATAATATGGACAACAGATAAATGTTAATTGTATAATTATTAAAATGAAGAATTATAATTAAACACTAATAAAAATGAAACCTGTAAATAATTTAAATGAATAATAATTTCAATAACTTAAATGAATATTAATAATTTCATTGCATAATATAGAATTTTGTAAATGAACTTACTTATATACTATTTATGTTAAATAATGAACTGACATGTAAAATTCTATAATTTTATCAATAAATATCTCAATCAATCAATCAATCAATCAATGAGGATGTACCTTTGTGCGCGCTCAAGTACCATTATTTTATGTTTGTGAGTACCTCCCCAGATCGGTAGACAATAAACTATGACGGATTGTACCAGAGACTTGTAAATATAAACTAATAATTCCCTATCTGCTCGAGGTCTAATATATTTAAAAAGCCATATTAGTTTACGAACTCGATTGGCAGTTGCCTCAATTTGTTGGTCCCAGGAGAGGAGCTGGTCTATATGAACACCAAGGTACTTAGTGGAGGCAACATGATTGAGGCTGGGGCAAATGCAGTTGTTACTAGTTGGAAGGGAACAGGTGTGGGCAGTGAGGCTTAGCTCGTTATGAGGTTGTGTACAATTTCGGAAGGAAAATGTTATATAATTAGTTTTTTTAATGTTTAACGTGAGAAGATTAGCTTGTAACCATTTTATAACTTTGCATAGACCAGCCTCAGCATGAGCATACACATCCTCCCAAGTATCACCATCAAATAACAATGCAGTATCATCTGCATAAGATATCACCAGCCCATTGGTTAGTTGGATATTGGTGAGATCGTTAATGTAGGCCAGGAAAAGGGTCGGCCCCAATACGCTACCCTGTGGAACTCCAAACTCTGTCGAGAACTCATCCGCGCTATACACTTCATTAAGTTTCACTCGTTGGGTCCTATCACGCAGGTAGCTTGAGATCAGATTGAGAAATTGGCCCCGAATTCCCATAACCTCTAGTTTACGGATAAGGATGGGGACAGAGACGGTGTCGAAAGCGTTTTTTAGATCGAGAAAGATGCAGTGTTTTTCTTTTATTTTCTAAATGGTTAGTAATGGAGTAAGTTAGTTCAAATACCGCGTCTTCCGTACTTTTGCCTTGGCGAAAACCAAATTGTCGCGATGATAAAAGATCGAAGCTGTTAAAATATTTGATAAGCCTGCTGTTTATTAATTTCTCCATTATTTTAGAGATGGATGATAGGACCGATATAGGTCTATAGTTACTAACTTCCGCTCTGTCTCCATCCTTATAGACCGGGTGAATGATAGCACGTTTCAGAGAAGCCGGAAATGTACCTTGTGAAAAGCAAAGTGTGGCTAAATGTCCAAGAATAGGAACTAATTCTCTTTTTGCTGATTTGATGAAAGTTGTGGGGATGTTATCCCATCCTGAGGCAGATTTAGTTTTTAGGTTGAGTATAATTGCTTCAATTTCTTCTAAATCTGGTTCTATTACACCAATCGACGAGGAGTGTGAAGGCAGGGGATCAAGATGTGCTCTACAAATGGACTCGCCAGTACGTGTCGACAGGATGTGCTCAGCTAGAAGTTGACCCACATTGGCAAAATGCTTATTGATCAAGTTAGCAGAAGACAAAGGAGAGTCAGATAAATGTACTAGGTCATTATTTTTACATTTAGTTTTATTTAAATTTGAAATAGTTTTTATAGCGTCCCATAGATTTTTATTACTACTTTTAGCATTATTCAAAACGTCTCTGTCATATTTTTGTTTTAATTTTTTGATAAGGTTATTACAGAAATTCCTGTAACGTCGGTATGTCACTTTAAGTACCTCATTAGTGGCATCGCGCCGTAAGTTCAATTGCATTTTATTTCTATTATGAATGCATCTTAACACACCAGGAGTAATCCATGGTTTTAATATTCTTTTACTACATGGGATTTTGATAATTCTGGTGCTGGACACAATAGAGACTTGAATGTAGTGAATTAGTTTATTTACTAATATGTCAGGATCTTTAATGAGTAATAGCATATTGAGGTCATTTTTTTTTAACAAGGTTAGTGCATTATTGTAGTCTATTACAGTTTTTGTTACTTCTTTAGATTGGCTGATTGTTTTCGAAATAAATATTTAAAAGTGTCATGAGATGGTCCGTTATAGTAGTCTCAAGAATTGCTGTTTTAGAGGTATAAGTATTTGGATTTAAATTAGTAAAGATGTGATCGATACAACTGTCAATACGCGTGTTGAGTTTGTGTGTGGGTAGCAACCCGTGTGAAGCCATCATGTTAAGGTAGTTTGTGGTACAAGTATTTTGTAATAAAAGGTTTATATTGATATCGCCTGTAATCACAACATTATTACTCAATTGGTTATCTTTTAAATGTAACTTCAGAGAAGAAACAAATTTATCAGTGTTAGTGTTCGATGGAGAGCGATAGATGCATAAAATACTAATATTTGACAGTGAAATCTGCAGGCAAGATGCATCTACTAGGAGAACTTCAATAACTTTGTGCGGAATAGAGTTATTTATGTAAACAACGACACCATCATTTTGTGTCACATGCCGAGATGTGTTATAACAAGCAAAATTTACCTTTTTCGGAAGAGGTCTCTCCTGATTTAATCGACATTCAGTGAGGACAATAATGTCAATTTTTTGTTGGAATAATTCTAAGTTTATGTCAAGGTCATCGATATTCTTATAAACGCTTCTGATATTTTGCGATAGTATGGAATAGACAGGTTTTTCTTTTGGTAAATATATAGCTAAGTTACTGATGCTACACGTAAAACTATTGTTACTGTCAAGCTCATCCAACTCATTTAAAATATTAATTTGCGCCATTAAATAAAGCTAAACTGTCAATATTGTTGACATGGTTGAATTGTATATGATACAGGGGGAAAAAGAATTGAGATACATCATATAATAATACTCTTATAATTCGGTGGGCTAACGATTCTTCTATATAACTGAAGACCGATTTTAAATAAGTTCTGTGAGGTAAGTTGGATAAACGTGCATGGATTCTTATAAGGGAGTTTATAAATACAAATATAGAACGTGGGCATCCTACCACATTATAAATATACATATTGAACAGATGCAAGGCAAAGTAACTTGAGTATAACATAGGCCGAAGTCCGTATAGTAAATAGTTAAAAACATTTTTGACGTAACTTACAATAAAATATAGTCACTCATTGAATAACATCTGCACTTGGAGTTCGTTCGTGATCCATATAACCGGAGACTCGTCAGATTTACGCACGTATACCCGACCGTAGGAAGTCCAGCAATGTATGTATCCCTTCGATTTTTTGAGGTCTCTCGCCAGAAAACAAAGTCGGGAGGCTCTTGGAGTCAGACGCTCGGCAATATATATTGGTGTAGTTTGGTTTCTGTTCAGTCCGAGATGTCCAGCATTGAGCGGACTACTCTTGTTTTGGAGATATAGTACGATTTTGCCGATTTGAGAATCTTATTGTTCTTGGTCATAGTAGATTTAAATTCTACAATAATGGACTTCTTGTCTGATTTACTACTCTTGATGCTAAAAATGTCCCCAATATCTGATTCTGATACTTCCATGCTCAAATTACTTGACAAGGTACTTATCATGCCAATCATGGATTCCTGCGTTACTTTATCATCTAATGGTACATTTTTTATTTTTATCATTTTACTAAAATTTATTCGCTGGGTTTCTTCCAATCTGGCCTCCAATAAGACCATCTGCTCATTTTTGTTTTTAAGCTCCTCATTTAGCTCTTTAATTCTCAATTTCAATTCACAGTTCTCTTCCGCTAAAAAGTTAATGGAAGCCTCGATATTAGTATTGGACTGCTGTATTCCGCTAAGAATAGGGAACAACTTGTTCATTTGTGACTCATATTTGGCAGTTGAGGCCGAGAATAACTCCTTCATTTCTTCGCGTAACTCGGACATTTCCACGCTCCAGGTTGGTTGTAGTCTTTTTCTTTTTCTCTGAGTGACCTGACTGACAGGGGTCTTCTCATTAGAGCCTCCAGGCAAATCAGGTTCGGAACTGAATTTAGGAGAAGACATTGTAGACCGACACGCAAAAATAGCAAGTTATTTGCGTAATTAAAGTTATAACTTAATAATAAGGTCGCCTGTGTAGCACTCCAGTCTATCCGCTACGCCGTAGACGCAGAATCCGTAGCTCGTAGCAGTTTTGGTTCGGATGTAGTCGGGAAGCGTCGGTCCGCGACGGCAGCTGCGAGCGGGAGGCAAATTATAAAGTGGCTCTCGTTTCCGCGAGGTGGAGTGCGGGGCCGCTAGCAGAACCGGGCGAGCGGCGCCACTAATTTGTAAGTATCAAAATAAAACTCGAAGGAAATTCAATTGCTTGTAAAACGCATGTACATTTTTTACATACATTTCCGGAAAATGTGACTTTTTTTACATATCACCGTAATTATCTGTCCTAGAAACATCGTTTGAAATGTAAATTTAAAAAGTTTAATACATTTCTGGATTCTTTACACTTACTCGATTTTTTTCATTTTTTTAAATGTGCATATCTCCGTAACTATCTGTCCTTGAAACAAAATCTAAAATATAAATTATAGTAAACTGAATTGTCTACAACATCGTCTAAGCCCTTCTTTAGCTAAAATGCTCCTAAACGAAGGTATATTTAAGCAAAATATGCAGAAAATGACGGTTTTTTGAATATGGCAATGGGTGCGGAGGAGGGGGAAATGTGCATTTTGCATTTTAAACACTCACTAACCATCTTAGACAACATATCAAAAATTCAAAACTACAGGACCGTTCGTAAGAACAACTCTCTTTTTTCACTGGATTAATACATTTTTAATCAGTGCGTCTTACCTGTTATGACCTACGGAGCCGAGACGTGGCCACTCACCATACGACTAGTCCACCAATTCAAAGTCGCTCAGTGAGCCATGGAAAGAGCTATGCTTGGTGTGTCTCTTAGGGATCAGATCCGAAACGAAGTAATTCGACAGAGAACCAAAGTTACCGACATAGCACAGCGGATAAGCAAGCTGAAGTGGCAGTGGGCGGTCATATCTGCCGTAGAGCCGATGAGCACTGGGGCAAACGAGTTCTGGAGTGGAGGCCACGAATCGGTAAACGTAGTGTAGGGCGCCCTGTAACAAGGTGGAGCGACGACATTCGTAGGACAGCGGGTAGTAACTGGAGGACGAGAGCTGAAAATCGAGCTCAGTGGCGTGCCATGGGAGAGGCCTATGTCCAGCAGTGGACTGAAACAGGCTGATGATGAATACATTTGCGCAGGCGAATTCTTCAACATAAAGTTATTCTAAAAATACATCTATTTTTTGTTTAGTCAATTTTAGCGGATTATTTAATAAATATATTCAACAAACGTAAAAATATGACAGAAATATGTAATGTGATCCTCTATAATGTAAACAGGACTCAAACCCGCGACCGTGCGTTTCCGGCGTAGAGCTGTCCCAACTCTTTGATTATTTACAATTGACAACATTTCATATTTCTAACCGGCGGAAATTAATATAGAGATCGACAGGGCTTTATAATTGTACGCGCAAAAAATTTTTTGAATTTATTCTTCTGTATTTAAAGAAATATAAGATAATATATGTCGGAGACGGTCATTAGTATGGGAGCTCAACGAAAAGGCGCGCCATTGGAAGGCGACAGTAGCGCCCCCCTGAACCTGTTTTGGCGCGCTAGACAGAGTCTTGGCGGTTCACTCAGCGAACGCCCACCCGACACTTCACTCTGGGTCGCTGTCGAGTGCACTACTGCCTTGGAACTGTCCCTTTTCGTTGTGCTATACCAAGTTAGAATCAGTGAAACGTTATAACTCAACAATACAGTGTTAATTTAATAAAGACTATTGTGAGACTTTGATAACCTAGCTTACAGACCTCTGTGCCAGGAACTGTTATTTTGTGCTTCATTGTATAATGAATAAATCAAGTTAATTGCATCCGTAGTGTTTCATCTTGCTCACAACTACCTCCTCGTCCACAACTATGTCGAATAGCTCATCTAATGTGCCACACCACACCGGCCATCCAGACCTGTCCCCGACATATATAAAATTACCACAATCTAAGACAATTAGGCCTGAATAGGGTTGGAGTCTTAGACCAAACAGCGAAAATAATTACTTTTTTATTAGACGTTATCAGATGATTTTTTATTATACATACCGAATTTTATTAACGAGATTTCAAATAAACAAACAAACCGTTTTACAATTACTTACGTTTTTGCCGTTTTTGATGGGATTTATTTACAAAAATGGATAGACTCGCACCCATATGGGTTGAGAAGGTATATACTCCTCCAAAATATACCAAGTATTGTTTTGTGCCAGACTGCAAAAATGATTCGACGAAAAAACCCGATAAACATTAATTTCATGTGCCACATAAGAATAAAGGAGATTGGTGTCGTGGGGAAATTGGTTGTGCCAAAGAGACCAGTTTATCGGCGAAGACCATCTTGATGTAAGTTCAATAGTTACTATTTCCAGAATAATTAATAGATCAGTAATATGAATCATACCAAACCAACAATTTTGAAATTTGACAATGTCATTTATAACAACCTCTTTTTTTTATTACAAATCGGACTAAAGTAACCGTTCCAATGAGTCATAGATTTGGTGTTGCCATATTTTAAAATGAGTAAGTTTTTATAAATTAATAATAAAATAAATAGGTATCTCAGAAAAAATATAAAAACAGAGATTACTTCATCTTTCTAAGCAGAATTCAGAAAAGTAATAAAATTGTAGTCTTAAAAATATGAAATGTTGTCAATTCTTCGCTACTTGAGCGCCGTTTGCGTCATTTTAAAAATGTGGTGTTGTCACATTCAATACAGAATCAATAAAAAAAATATATTTATTTATATAAATTTTATTGCACAATACAAGTAAAGTACAAATAGCGGACTTAATGCCATAAGGCATTCTCTACCAGCCTACCATGGAGCCAAACAGAAACTAGCATTGGTGCAGGATAATTTAAATTGTGAGAAACAAAAATAAAGATTCTATTACTTAAGACATTCGTTAATGAAAATAATAATATTGCTTTGCTATTCCGCGATATAATATCGTGCCAGTTAAATTTGTGCTAACCCGTTATACTTATTTGCGTATTTTTTCATGCATACATGCATTTAATGGTCCCACCCTCCCACCACGACAAGAAAAATAAATACGCAAATAAATATAACAAACCACCACCAAAATAACAGAACTTACTCGACACGTGTTTCGCCCCTCTACGAGGCATCATCAGGAGATGTTGACGGTCTGGAGTCAGACAACCGAAACGGTACGCAAATAAGTATAACGGGTTAGCACAAATTTAACTGGCACGATATTATATCGCGGAATAGCAAAGCAATATTATTATTTTCATTAATATGGATTTCCGCAAAGTAACGCCTGATTCAATTAATTTAAGACATTCGTTAGTTTAAAATTAAAAGTCCGCGAAAGCAAATTGATTGGATAAAATAACTTGAAATTAGGGAGTGGCTGTCATCCCTCGGTAGACAATCTATTACATATAATTTTTTACTTTTTACAGGTGAACACAATGCCCACCGTCCCAGTCGTCGTGAAATATATGGTTACCGCCGAAAATGTGAACGATTACAACCTCAGCTCGTTAAAGATAATGTACTCATGCGCTGACCGCCTTCATCCCGCAGTCATAGAAATGTTCAAGCAAAGGTACCTTCTTGGGTTTAAAATAAATATGCAAATAAATTTTGACGTGACACGTCTTTTAGTTCAGTATTGCGGGTCGGCTTACTGTCATTTAAAAAAAAATTGACAAACAATCATTTCACAAATGGTCATTTGACAAATATAGTGTAACTGCATCATTTCATAATTATGACAAAAATAGTAATTTAAAAAAACAATTATTCTACAATTTAGTTATTTTACAAATTAATCCTTCAAGAAATTAATATTTTTGAACAAGCGGGATTTCACAAATGAACTATATATGTAACAAAATTTAAGACCGTATGTTTAATTAAATAAAAATAATGGACACTTGGACTAAGTAATATTTAAGCAAGGAAAATTCAAATTGTTACATTATCACACAAACCTAACCTACGTATTTAGCGAATACCATTCATATATTCAATATTCTCATTATAATAAAAACTCAAATTTTCGTTGATTTATTACATACAAAACAATGCATTTGATGAAGTGACCGCTACATGCAAGCTTGATTTTGTAAAATAATGTTTTTGAAACGACTCATTTTATAATTTGTGAACGGTGGAGTGGTCAAACGTTGTTTGTAAAATATTTGTAAAATGATTGGATAATAGTTACAACAAGCATGCGAACCCCCGGAGTTGCAAGTGCCCATAACCTGCGGCCGCGGTAACCACTTGCCATATCACACGGGCCGTTGCATAATAAAGCAATGTTGTAAAAGAAGTAGGATAAATCAATTCATTTTTCAATCAAGTTTATCTATTACACATTACAAAAACGTATCAGCAATATTTGCAGGTATCCGCATGTCAAGCTGCTACAATGGTATGGCATGACCGAAACCGGCATGGTGACTGCAGCACGGAGGCTGTCAGACATGGAAACTACTATCGGTGTCGCAGGCCCGGGCGTGACGATAAAGGTACTTATCGTACATTGCTGTATTTTATTGGCGTATTTATATTTTATATGTAACTTAAACACTAAGAATTCTATTTATGAATATACTTAGAATTATGCCACATATTGATATTGGCATAGATTGACAGTTAAATACGGGCACAATATTGATTTGAATTATGTAAGTACATATCAATATAGTTTATATGGCATGATTCAATGATTCTATAAGTTCGTTCATATTTTTTTTTCATTAGGTGTAAAAATAAATCAGAATCGTTGATCTGTAGATCTGATATAACGGACCATGACTTGGTTATGGTAGGTATTAGTTCATCTGTTACAACCACCCATCCAAAACCCGCAATAGCGTATACTAAATTAAACTTTGAAGCTATAAAATCCGAATTAAATCATGAATGCTGGCAAACGGTTACTTGATCAAACTCTGCAACTGAAGCAGCGAAGGCTTTTTCAGATATATTAAGTAATGTAATTAAAAAACATACAATTAACAAATCTATAAATCGTTCCTACCGAACTTTAAAACCCTGGATGACACCAGGTTTAATCAGATGCTCAAAACATAAGGACAAACTGCATTCTGACTCTCGTAAGAACCCTAAGAATGATCTTGCTAAAATTGTGTATACACGATATAGGAACTTCTATACTGAATTGATTCGTAAGGTTAAAAATGATTATAATAGAAATTTACTCGCAGAAAATAAGTATAACCCAAAAAAGCTGTGGAGTGCTATTAAAACCATTACACATACTCACCGGGAATTTAACCATACGCCTGAACTTGCCTCAATAAAACCTAATATCGTAGACTCTCTCAATTTTGCAAATGAATATTTTTCAACCATGGGGAGCAACTTGGCGAAAAAAACTCTAAATCAGTATAATATAACTGAAGAAGCTTTGGCGGCAAATGTACAAATCAACAAAACTCCACAAAATTCTTTATTTTTGGGTCCCACTAATGAAGCCGAGGTAGAGAAACTAATTATGCAGCTTAAGCTCGACAGCGCCCCTGGCCTAGATCAAATAAACATCATCATCATCATCAGCCAATAGACGTCCACTGCTGGACATAGGCCTCCCCCAGAGAACGCCACCATGACCGGTCCTGCGCCTCCCGCATCCAGCGGACTCCAGCGACCTTCACCAGGTCATCAGTCCACCTTGTGGGGGGCCTACCCACGCTGCGTCATCCGGTGCGTGGTCGCCACTCAAGAACTCGATGGCCCCAGCGGCCGTCGGTTTTACGAGCGATGTGCCCTGCCCATTGCCACTTAAGTTTTGCTATCCTTCGGCTATGTCGGTTACTCTGGTTCTTCTACGGATCTCTTCATTTCTGATTCGATCTCGCAAAGAAACTCCGAGCATAGCCCTCTCCATTGCTCTCTGGGTGACTTTGAGCCTTCTTATAAGGCTCATCGTGAGCGACCAGTTCCGTATGTCATCACTGGCAACACACATTGTTCAAAGACTTTTGTCTTGAGACACTGCGGGATATTGGACGAAAAGATAGTACGTAGCCTCCCAAACGCTGCTCAGCCAAGTCGGATTCGACGATTGACCTCTTTCTCGAAGTTGGACCTACCTAACTGGACAGTTTGTCCAAGGTATACATAGTTGTCCACAACTTCGAGCGTAGAGTCTCCAATTTTTACCGGTCGTGGTTGAACACGGGCATTAAACATGATTTTTGTTTTCTCCATGTTCATCCTTAGACCAACTCGCTCAGAGGCTCTACCGAGATCGTCGAGCATCGTACTTAGGTCCTCCACGGTCTCAGCCATGACTACTATGTCATCGGCGAATCTAAGGTGAGTGATGTACTCGCCGTTGATGTTGATGCCTAGCCCTCATCAGATTTGATGCCTAGTCCAGAGTCTTGAAAACATCTTCCAGTGCAGCGGTAAACAGTTTAGGAGAGATCACATCTCCTTGCCTGACTCCCCGCTGCAGTGGTATGGGTTTCGAGTTCTGGTCCTGGAGTCGGACTGACATAGTGGCGTTCTCGTATAAACACTTCAACACTTCGATATACCGGTAGTCAACTTGGCACCGTTGGAGAGACTGTAGTACAGCCCAGGTTTCAATCGAGTCGAAGGCTTTCTCGTAGTCCACAAATCCTAAGCAAAGGGGCAGGTTATACTCCTCGGTCTTCTGTATAACCTGTCGGAGCGTGTGTATGTGGTCTAGAGTGCTAAAGCCTTTTCGGAAACCGGCTTGTTCGGGAGGCTGGAAGTCGTCGAGCCTGCGTGCGAGGCGATTTGTAACGACTCTCGAAAACAGCTTGTAGACATGGCTCAGAAGTGAGATGGGTCTGTAATTCTTCAACAAGGTATTATCGCCCTTCTTGAAGAAGAGCACCACAATACTTCTGTTCCATGCCTTAGGCGTTCTCCCTTCCAGTATGACGGAGTCAAACAACTTCTGAAGAGCTTTAAGGATCGGTTTTCCACCTGCCTTCAAAAGCTCGGCTGTGATTCCGTCGTCACCAGGTGCCTTATTGTGTTTAAGCTGTTTGAGAGCCGTCGCAATCTCGTACTGGCTGACGTCCGGGATGTCTTCGGTATAGTGCCGGGCTAATCTAGATCTAGGATCGGTATCTAGATCGGGGTCGGGTTGGCGTGTTGACGTGTACAGCTGCCCATAGAAACTCTCTATCTCCCTCAAAAGCTCTGGTCAAGAGGAAACAAGTCTACCATTCTCCGTCCTTAATTTTGCGAGCTGGCTCTGCCCAATAGACAGATCTTTAGCAAAGACTTTGGAGCCCTTGTTTCGCTCAATTGCTTCTTCAATACGAATCGTATTGAAGAATAATTTGCTACGGAGATGATACTGCAATAATTTTTCATGAATCGACCTGGGAGAAATGTTTCATGGCGACTGAGAAGGGTCTGGCTGAAGTACATAAATGGTTGACAAATAACCTGTTAACTTTGAACGTCCATAAAACTAAATACCTATGTTATCACAAAACTGCTGCTTCATCGCCAAGTGAGCGTCCTGAATTTGAGTTTAAATTTGCCACTGATATTGCGTGCACCAATTCAGCTTCTAATGATGAAGTCAAAAGAAACTGTTGCATAATTAAATACCTGGGAGTAACTCTCGATGAAAAATTAAATTTCAAAGTTCATATTGATTCTTTGTCCAGTAGAGTAAGAAAACTGATATATATTATGAAGTTACTCAGAGATTCAGCCGGTAAGGACGTCTTAAAACTAAATACACGTCCATTTGTCAACCAGTTCTTTCTTATTGCAATACAGTGTGGGGAGGTGCATCAAGGTCAAATCTCATAACACTAGAAAGATCCCAACGTCTTATCTTAAAGGTCATACACAAGAAGTCTAGGCTATATCCCACCGCCACCTTATTCAAGGAATGGGGGGTTTTAACCGTTCGACAGCTAATGCTCATGAGGGTCACCTTCCTGGTTCATCGGACTATCATTGTGTCTGATAAGTACCCTGAGCTGTTAAGCAAGAGGGTATACAAAATTCCGATTCCGCACACCAAAACCTCCTTCGGCCCACGATTTCCCAAATTTTTACATCCCTTGGTATATAACGTAGTAAATAAACACTGTGACATCAAAAAATTATCGCCAAGGGAACTTAAAATAAAGCTGTTTTCTTGGTTAAACAGTCTTAATTACTCAGAGACTGAGGAAATCCTACGAAGTATTGAATGATTCTTTTTCCTAATATAAGGTTGCACATGGACATACAGACATGCACACACACACACACACACACACACACACACACACACACACACACACACACACACACACACTCACATCGATATACACACTTTCATTTGCGCATTTATCTTTGTAAGTAAATGTAGTACATAATTGTAGGTAATAGGCTAAATAATTATATTAATGGATACCCGAATGTGAAATGTCAATGTTTGCTTAACGGTCACCACGATACAGGCCTAGCCTAGTGTGGGATCACTGATTAATTTTACAATTTATATTTCTGTCCTTTATACGACGATAGATATCCCTATAAACGATTTATTTTTATTTTTATTTAAATTGACATTTTTCTTTTCACCAGTCCTTTTTTTCGATATAATCAAATATATATGAGTGCATAAAATACCATTATTATCTTCGTAAAAATTATAATATAAAGTGTAACAGACGTAATTCCATGTATTACAGGTGGTAGATGTACAGACGCGAGCCACCCTAGGTCCGCACCAGCGCGGAGAGATCTGCGCCCGGGGCCCATGTTTGATGCAGGGCTACCTGGGCGCCGCCGCGCCGCACCTGGACGAGCAGGGGTTCTACCTGACGGGAGACCTGGGCTACTACGATGACCACGAGCAGTTCTATTTCGTCGACAGGATGAAAGACGTCATCAACTACACGGGAGCCAAGGTACCAACTACAAATTAAATGTACAAAATGCTGTAGTTAGCAACGCTTTTTTAGGGTTTTCTATCCAAAGGGGGCTAACGGAACCCTATTACTAGCCTCCACTGTCTGTCCGACGTTCTCAAGGCTGTATCTTTCTAACCGTAGGTATATAGATAGTTTGACATATATAACAGCAAATTCGTAAAGTAAAGAAAACGGCCTAGTGTAAGTCGGACTCGCGCACCGAGGGTTCCGTACAAACACTTAACTGGCGGAGTTAAGTAATGCACAGGGTAAAGAAAGAAAGAAAGAAAGAAGAAAGAAAAAGAGAGAGAGAGAGAGAGAGAAAGAGAAAGAAAGAGAGAGAGAGAGAAACGATTTATTTAATGCATGTGGGAAATCGGGTAACATTTGCAGTCATCTTTGCTTAATACTTTGTATCACGAAACTCTACCTTTTCAGGCGTACATTACATAAACGTGAAAGTATTTACGTTTGTTCCTCTTAATTTTAAACGATGATTGATGGACGGTCGCCAGTGTTCGGAAATCGTCGTAAACAGCCAATTGTTGAATTGTCTCTTTCTAAAGACCGATGGGCAATATTTATCGCCGAGTACAGTATTAGTGCATACAGTTTTTGTATTACTCGGATCTTAGACTCGGATACTCGACAATACCCGAATTGTCGATCAATTATGCTACTACATAATCTAAGTGCTTAAGTCAAGGGCCTGACTCGCTTTGATAGAGAAGGATAGCCTTATGACGATACTTATAAGAGGAAATAGAAAAGAGTGCCATTTGTTGGCTCTATCACCAACCGAGCATTTTTTCATGGGTTTTATAGGGACACTACAGTATTACAGGTTTTTCACTGCCTAGTTCAGACTCCAGTCCCTCACAAAGGATACTTTGTACCACTTCCATGTATACCAACTAGTTGTCTAACTGTTTTGTATGTCCTTTGTGAGGTGAAAATAAAAAAAACCGGTCAAGTGCGAGTCGGACTCGCGCACCGAGGGTTCCGTACAAACACTTTCCGTCCTTAAGCGGTTAAGTTAAGTTTGCACCTGGTATGTATAGCGCTCCATACAAATGAGGTGCAAAGTTAACGCAACTAATCCTGTTTGTTGTATGGGAGCCCCCCTTAAATATAATTTTTATTTTATTTTTAGTATTTGTTGTTATAGCGGCAATAGAAATACATCATCTGTGAAAATTTCAACTGTCTAGCTATTACCGTTCTTGAGATACAGCCTGGTGACAGACGGACGGATGGACGGACGGACGGACGGACAGCGAAGTCTCAGTAATAGGGTCCCGTTTTTACCCTTTGGGTACGGAACCCTAAAAATAAAGGACACTTTTATTCATGTCATGACCAAAACTGGATGTGTTAAGAAAACCATATTGGCACCAAAAATGATATTGTTTTCAAAATCAACAAAAATTGGGCAAGTGCGAGCCCGACTCGCGCATGAAGGGTTCCGTACCTATACATATATATATATATATAATCTATAACAAGTTTGTTGTATGGGAGCCCCCTTAAATATTTATTTTATTTTATTTTTAGTATTTGTTGTTATAGCGGCAATAGAAATACATCATCTGTGAAAATTTCAACTGTCTAGCTATCACCGTTGTTGAGATACAGCCTGGTGACAGACGGACGGACGGACGGACGGACGGACGGACGGATGGACGGCGAAGTCTCAGTAATAGGGTCCCGTTTTCACCCTTTGGGTACGGAACCCTAAAAAAGTACCAGTTTTGTTAATGCGCAACTTAGATGCACCCAAATTTTGCAACGGCGCTAGATTGAGAATCACGGTGATTCAATCACCTAATTAGGGATGTTCATTGTGAAGGGCACGATTTTAACGGGAGAAGCCAAGGGACAAAGTGTACTTATACCACGTACATATTCCTATTATACCGAATAATTTACCATTTAATTTTAAACGTCTACAGTTTCCATTAAAAGCCGATAGGGCTATATCATCAAGCGAAAAATATGGAAAACATTTAAAAAATAATGGTTGATTTTATGTCGGTGGGAAGGTATCACCGATGGATTTGGAATCTGTGCTGCTGGCTCACCCAGCAGTGCGCGACGCCGTCGTGGTGGGGAAGCCCGCGGGCGACCTGGGGGAGCTGCCTGCTGCCTTCGTGGTGCTGCAGCCCGGAGCCCAGGCCACAAACTCCGAGCTGGTAGATTACACGGCTAACGAGGTGTGTTATTTTTACTACGCAGTCGTGAACTCCCATACGGGCTGCCGCAGCCTGGCTTCCTAGTGCGCGGGGAGGCTAATAGAGCGTACTATAAACTGCTGTTGAACTACTTTAGTTTCATGTTAAATTCGGTACAACGACCTTTAGTTGTTAGCGGCGGAATTCGCGTTAAATTAAACGACAGAATCTTCATACCAAAATTCAGCTACTCAGCTGAAAGGGGATCCATTGTCATCCCTTACACTTAAAGTAAACTGGCGCGTGAAAGCACTACTATGATCCCAGTTGATCGAGATTTTTTTTTTCTGAAGTACCTATTCTGTCGATTCAGTCAACGTAAATTCCGCCCCTCTTCCACTTCCTAATTTGTAACCCCTCTGGTGTTGCAGTTGTCCACGGGCGAAGGTTATCTATTTACCATTAGGCGACCCGTCTGTAATTTGTTTGCCTCCTATGTCAAAGCTAAACAGTGTTGCGTTGCGGTCCGCAGGTATCTTGGCATATGCAGTTGCGAGGCGGGGTCAGGTTCGTGTCGGAGATACCGATGAACACGTCAGGACGCAAGGTTGAGCGCCGACGACTAAAGGAGATGCTGGAGCTTGAAGAGCCCCTTGATAATATAACAATTGAAACCATGTTGAAAAAATAATATTTTGGATAATAATAAAAGGCCTTTAAATCTTTTACAGACTATACAAAACAGTGTCATATAGGAAAACAGCCCTCCGCCCGCGATGGCCACTGAGTTTGACAACCACCTAACTAGCAAAGTAGTGATAAAATAAAATGTATTAACACTAAATAATGATATAAAAGTCATAAAATAGCAACGCGGAGCTGCTATGTTGTATATTGGCGACTTTGTATCATCATTTAGCTGTATAATCTTATACAGCTATATCGTGATAAGAATTGATGACATAAACGTTTACTGGACTTCTTAATACGGCACATATAACACCTTAGGTTAGGTTTTTTTTTTTATTCTACAGGAAACGCGCAAAGGAAAAATCCTCATCGGACGCCTGAGAAGGGAGGCTCAGGTAGAGCCGGACTTTTACCGGCTAAAACCTCCGCGTGTTTCCTTTACAGTGGGTGTGTAATGATCGATATAAAAATAAATGGTATAAGTATGTTTGATATAACAACATTTGGTATAACAACATTTGGTATAATGACTCATTTGATATAGTTAGTTGCGCTGGGCATTTTCCGCAAGTCGACATCCAACGTGCCTATTTTCCTCATTTGATATAATAAACGTTTGGTATAATTTCAAAATATCTATTTTTATTTCGTATACTTATCATTTGGTATAAAACTTATTTCCTATAACCATCATATGGTATAATAACATTTGGTATAACAACATTTGGTATAATTTGATATGGTATAATTTGATATGGTATAATGTTCATTTGGTATAACAACATTTGGTATAATTTCATATGGTATAACAACATTTGGTATAACAACATTTGGTATTATTTCACTCGTCGTCGTACCTAACCATGACTCTATTACAATTTAACTTTCATGTTTGAGCAGTTTGAGCGGGTATTGAGCCTTTAAACGTATTATATCCCCCTTTTTTAGGGTTCCGTACCCAAAGGGTAAAAACGGGACCCTATTACTGAGACTTCGCTGTCCGTCCGTCCGTCCGTCCGTCCGTCCGTCCGTCCGTCCGTCCGTCCGTCCGTCCGTCCGTCTGTCACCAGGCTGTATCTCAACAACGGTGATAGCTAGACAGTTGAAATTTTCACAGATGATGTATTTCTATTGCCGCTATAACAACAAATACTAAAAATAAAATAAAATAAATATTTAAGGGGGGCTCCCATACAACAAACTTGTTATAGATTATATATATATGTATAGGTACGGAACCCTTCATGCGCGAGTCGGACTCGCACTTGCCCAATTTTTTTTTCCTTTTTTTTCTATCCTAACCTAACCTAACCTACGTTTCTCTTGAACTTTCGGTTTAAGTTTTTTTTTAATGCGGGGGCTTCGCTTCCCGAGCCCCCCTATTTCTCTATACCCTATACGTTATGCCATTTGAACGTTAGATAAAATAAACTTTATACCATAAATTCATTAGACGAAATATGCATTATACTAAAAGAATGTTATATTAAATGTTATTAGTAGTATGGAATTGGGAGTTCTGGCCCACTGCTACGTGTTCGCTTCGCTCCACTTCGCGACCGTGGGCCAGTTCTTCCCAATTCCATATTTTTTTCGCGGGCTAGAAGTCCCATCCATATATTTGGAAATGAAACCAGGTTACTTCTACTTCGCGAACGTGGTCTAAAACTCAATCGCATATTTGAAAACATGATTGACAAGGTTGCTTCCATTTCATGAATGTGGTCTCGTAATCGCATATTTAAAAATTTAATCCGAATCTCATATCTGAATTAAACGTTTGATGATGATTTCTTAAATACAACTCATGTTATTTCAAAAAACAAAAGGCTTAACGCGACGGGTACAGCTAGCATGTACCCACCAGGTCTGATTCTGCTCGAGAATCAGTCCACGTAACGCACCTCCTAATGGATTTGCCTGAATTGAGGGTTTGCCGGAGGTTTGTTACGGCGTTTGTCACATGAAACACATCGCAGAGTTGGCCAGACACTTTGATGTGAGAAGTGGACTGGTTTTCCATACTATCAACCGGTATAGCATCAGAAGAACCGTTGTGTTTAACCGTCACCACGTTGTGTTTCTCGCAGCTTGCCCTGTCCATGGGTCGGATTATTAAAACCAAGCAAGTCTGCGGTACGCCACATGCGTAATGTGTTTGACCGTCACCACGTTGTGTTTCTCACAGCTCGCCCTGTCCATGGGTCGGATTATTAAAACCAAGCGAGACTGTGGTACGCCACATGCGTTACCAAATTAATATCGCAGAGTTGGCCACACTCTTTGAATCAAAGTGGTAAGAGTTTCCATGAAACCATCGGTTGTCATAGCCACGGATTCTCCGAGAACTATATCAAGCTTATTTGTATTTATGCAACCAAATTATAAAACTTCGCAAGCGCGATGTAGACCTCACAATTTGATTGGCTGATTCATATGACGTAAATGTCTTGAACACGAACAAATGATTAATTATGCATTTCAGTTTGTTTATGAGTTGAAAATTCAAATCGTTAAGTTATTGTAAAATCAATCTTGTTGATTGTGAAATAAAGATGACTAAAATTTCATTCATTCACGATTGGTATGCAAGTTGAAATATTGTACTTATTAATAAAATACTCGATGTAAGCGAAACGTTAATAATCTAATACGCTTTGTCCTCTTCTCACTTCAAGAATATCATATGAATCAAAAAGTAACAGAAAATGCCCAGGTGAACATATCCTGAGAAGCATAACATTTTAAGTGCCTTCGTGTCTGAAAAGCATAACGCTGTAAATGAATGTACTTAACATAACACTTGCATCATTTTGCTACTCAGGTTTGGAGGATACGGATATGATGATATAACATTACACAACATAGAATAAAATAAAACGGAGTGGTTACTGCATCTATCTTATTGTACCTATGTAGGACAAACCTCCGAAATGTTTCTATAATTTAATAATAGTAATCGTTGTTTAATATAATCACATATATAATTAATTACAGCATTATTAGTACATAACAGAAATAGACGGTAATATATACGCACCATAATTTTGAGTAATAGTAACACTAACATAATATATAAAATTGACTCAATAGACAGGAATTGTAAAATAAAAACCACTCAATTTTAGAACACTATTTATTAGCATAATATTGGAATATGAGTTAATACATATTTTCTGTGTCGCATCTGTTTAGTTAGTCAGTACAAAGTATCTGGGATCGGATTACATTTCATGTTATTGCACGAATGATGAATAAGCGTGTGATAATCTTTATGCCGACGTATGGTTTATTTGTCAAGTACACAAAACGATACCATGTTATATTAATTAACCGACGACCTCAATAGGAGAGTTATGTTTTGCAAGATCATGAGTTATAAAAAATAAAAAAGTTTTCTGTGTCTCAACTGTTTAGTTAGTCAGTACAAAGTAGCTTAGGTCAGATTACATGTCATGTTATTAATCAAATGATGAATAAGCGTGTGATATTCTTTATGCTAACGCATGGTTTATTTGTCGAGTACACGAAACAATAACATGTATATTAATTAACCGACGATCTCAATAGCGATGTTATATGTAATAAAAATAAAAATATGTTAAGATATGTATTTGGTGACGTAAACTTGCGCTGTAAGTGGATTTTTTTTAAAAAGCTCGTTTTGTATTTTAAATTAATAGACTTAATTAAATTTCAATACGTACGTATAGGTACGTAAAACAAATATCAAACTAACCGTTCCTATACATTTTAATTAAAAAAATTTTAGTAACCCGAAATATTTGACCGTGAGTGTAGGTAATAGGTATGCACGTGTAACGTATTGCAATACTTGCAATCAGCGGTTTCATTTGATAATTCGATACTTTGTCGGCATTTCATTGTACTTAACTTGAAACAAACATATTTTGAAGACTAATTATGTTCGATTATGTAAGCAATCTATAATTTATATTAAATGGTTGACAATTATTGCGTTTAGGTCTAAAGTTGAATGTTCGAATTTGGTTCTTTAGATATAATTTAATATTTAGGTAAATTACCAGATCATCAAATATTTCATTATAAAACGAGCAAAACCATCGTTTTATTCATTTATTTCCTGAAATTCTTCGAAGCACCTTATTCGTTGTTTCTGTGTTAAGTGAAGCAGCTGTGACCTTCAATTAAAAATGTTAGTAAGTACTTTAAAAGATTATCTCTTTAACCTTCGACCAAAAAAGAGGGGTGTTATAAGTTTAACGTGTCTGTGTATCTGTGAATCTGTCTGTGGTATCGTAGCTCCCAAACGGATGAACCGATTTTCGTTTTTTTTTTTTTTTTTGTCATAGATAATTTTATTCTGAGTGTTCTCTAGCTTTGTTTGATGATATTCAGCTTTTAGTGGAACTCCAAATTTGGTTGTTATGTTCAGTTTTGACAGCATTTGCTATCTGACTCATTAAATGTGGGTCTCATGATGATCAGATACTTGTGTCGAGGATGTTTTAAATTTTAATTTTAGGTTATTATAAAAAAATATGTATAAAGTTTTGTTGACTAATTATTGTTTCTTTTACGTTTTGAAGGTCGGACTCTGAATATTCAGTTCATTCACGTACCCCTTCGCCTGAGCCTAAGAAAAAGACCACAAAGAAACGTGCATCAACCTCGTTATCAAGGTAATTGTTTTATTGAAATAATTTAATATAATACTATTAGTGATTTATGATATTCTATCTATATCTAATCTTATCTTATCTTATCGGCTGGTTGAATCTTATCTTAGATAAGATAAGATAAGATTCAACCAGCCGACAACAACGCACGCCGTCACCATCACCAGCTGTCAAAAAAACAAAATCTTCGGCAAGCAAAGCTCGGGCATCAACCAGTAAAACCAAGAATTCTAGGTAAGTAGGTACTTATCCTACTATCGTTTGAAGTGAAATTAATGTTTATGTTACGTTTTAATGTCATAGATAGAAATATCACTTAAGTATTGTTATTCTTTCAGTTCTTCCAAAAAATCGGCGGAAACAAACATTTTTAAGATTTTACAAGAAGAGGAAAAACTCACCGACGACCTTCATTCAAAACCCATCAAAACAACGTCATCGTTTACCAGTCGCGTGTCTTCGGGTTCCTGTCGACGTACCGCGATAACAGACGGTAAATTTTTAATTGATCTTAAAGTGTATACTATCGAGGACTATCAGAAATCTGATCCTGAAGAACGCTATAAAAAGACGTTAGCATCAGTTAAATTACAATGCAATGAAAATTCCTCCGAGTGGAATCAAATGCAAAAATTCTTAGGTCAAGCCTTCAATATCTTTGAAGATTCTGAACCTGTTTATTTTAAGAATTTTAAAAAACAATAAATTTATATCAATTGGGTAGGATTGTAATTTTGTATTATAAAATGTAAACAAATCTAAATCATTGCAAATTTTCAATTCATTTTTTATTTTATATTTTTTGTTTTTTTTTTTTTTTGTTACAATTAAATCCTATGTTTTATTTGGAACAGATGTTAACAGTTCATTCATATGCTTGTTCTGCATTAATTAAGTATAATTTGCATTTTTTCAACCGTTCTTATAAACATATCTCGGTGGTTTTAATAACAAAAGTAGATCTGGGCTTAATGAATTAGTAGGTTCATCTTGAGAGTTCTGTTGCTGAATTTAATTAAGACGTACGTTTAGTAGTTTTTATTTACAATATTACATAATGCCTTTCTGTGTTCCGTGTAGCACATCTGTAGAAAAAATTAAATGGGTGGGACATCTTCGAAGCAATGCACACAAAACAAAAATTAATTCTAGCAAAGCACTATGCGATGGCGTTGAACTAGTTGAGTCAGCATTTCGTAAGCGTATCGTAACATATCGTATATTAGCAAAACATGATCAAAGTCTGAGATCTGTCGATGAATTTATGAACTCTGTTAAAAATAAAATAAAATGTCTTTTAGACGATTCTCTTATGAAACATACGTGCGTAAAAGTTAATTTTGAACTTTTTGCAATGTTTTTAATGTTCAAAGATAATAATCAATCAATAAAATCTTTTGGAACTAAAAATAAAATATTATACTCAAGTTATGATTTTGAAGCACTGTTTTGTGAGATTGTTAACTGTCTGAAGAAAAAAACTGAGGAATTTCAAGATCGCGATAGTGGATGGGCTCTTGTTAATAGCTCGCATTTAGAGATTAACATAAACAAGTATCAACCATTACGAGGTTCCAGCTATGTTGACCTACCAAAATGCATTAAAAACAAGAAAGCATGCATAAATATACAAAACAATGATCAATGCTGTTTTTTGTGGTGTATAACAGCAGCTTTGTATCCTTCTAACAAACATTCTGAAAGAGTCTCGTCTTATCCCCACTATCGTGATGTATTAAATATTTCTCAAATTTCTTTTCCAGTAACATTTGATGACATAAGAATATTTGAAAAGAACAACCCCCTGATTTCATTTACGATTTTTGGTTTGAAAAACAATAAAACTGTAATAGGTCCTCTTTATAAGTCTGAAACAGCTATTAATCAGAAAAGTAGGAAAAATATACATTTGCTTTTAATAGATGATGGCAACCGTCCACCGCATTATGTTTTGATTAAGGATTTGAGCCGCCTTGTGCGCAAACAAGTAACGCGTCATAATAGTAAGATATACTTTTGCGAAACCTGTCTGTTATTTTTTATAAAACAGGAGGAACTATTAAATCACTTGTGTACGGGAGTAGTGACTGTTTTACCAGAAAAAGGAACAGTAATTAAATTCAAAAACTTTAATCGTAAACAGAATGTTCCATTCGTGATATATGCAGATTTCGAATCGTTACTACAACAACCTGACACTAGTGATTCTGGTACGGATACGGATACTAACGATACACCTAACACAACTACTTTGCATCATCATATTCCAGCTGCCTTTGCGTATTATATTGTAAGTAATGCAGATGAAAGCCATGATCGTTATGTGTCTTATCGCGGTACTGATTGCGTTGACAGATTTATTGATGAAATCTATAAAGATGTTGCTAAAATCTATAAAGTTTTTACCACAAACACTTCAATAATATTAAACAAGAATGACGAGATAAACTTTTTGAACGCAAAACGATGCCATATATGTGATCATTTTCTATTTTCTGATCGGGTTCGAGACCACTGTCATATTACAGGAAAATATCGTGGAGCAGCACATAACCTATGCAATTTACAGTATAAACAACCATGTTTTGTTCCCATATTTTTTCATAATCTATCTGGTTATGATTCACATTTATTTATTAAGAAACTGGGCGAGGCACCAGGAGACGTAAAAGTTATACCTAAAACCAAGGAAAACTATATTTCTATTACTAAATTTATCCCAATCGAGAATGAGTATTTTCAACTTCGTTTCGTAGACTCCTTCAAATTTTTAGGTACAAGTTTAGATAAACTAACAAAAACTATGCAAAAACGCGACTTCATTCATTTACAAAAGCATTTTTGTAATGACGAAGAATTTCAATTACTTACTCGCAAAGGGGTGTTTCCCTATGAGTATATTAATAACTGGCAAAGTTTTGAAGAAAAGCATCTCCCGTCTATCGATTGTTTTTATAATTCACTTGCTAATGAAACCGTTTCTAGAGCAGACTACAACCATGCACAATTAGTGTGGAATCAGTTTAAAATCCGTAATTTAGGCGAGTATACCGATCTTTATTTACAAACGGATGTTCTTCTGTTAGCCGATATTTTTGAAAAGTTTCGCGCTACTTGCAAGCAACATTATGACTTGGATCCAGCTTTTTATTTAACAACACCTAGTTTATCGTTTGACGCCATGCTTTTGAAAACTGGTATCGAATTAGAGCTCATAAACGACTTTAACATTCTGAGGATGATCCAATCCGGAATAAGGGGTGGAGTCTGTATGACCTCCCAACGGTATGCTAAAGCTAACAATATATATTTACCTCATTATGACCCATCCAATATAGACTCATACCTTATTTATATCGACTGTAATAATTTGTACGGTTATAGCATGTGTCAGTACATGCCTTTATCTAACTTTAGATTTTTAGAAAGTCATGAAATCAGAACTTTAAACATTACGCAAATCTCTGATGATTCGTCTTATGGATATATTCTTGAAGTAGATATTATTTACCCGAAATATTTACATGATAAACATAATGATTTACCATTTTGTCCTGAAAAATGTATACCACCAGGAGGAACACAATCTAAACTTGTACCTAATTTATATGATAAATACTTCTATGTGATTCATTACATACATTTAAAAACGTGTCTTAAACATGGTTTAAAATTGAAAAAGATTCACAGAGTTATAACATTCAAACAAGCTCCTTATTTGAAACAATATATTGATATGAACACAAACTTGCGTAAAAAAGCTACGTCTGTTTTTGAACAAGACTTTTGTAAATTGATGAATAATAGTATATTTGGCAAAACTTTAGAAAATACTGAGAAACGGGTTAATGTACGTTTAGTTAATCAATGGACTGACAATAATAACAAAACAAAAAAGAAAGTAACAGCCGATAAATTAATCGCAAGTCCTAATTTTCATAGTGCTTCAGTTTTTACTGAAAATTTAGTTGCAGTTCAATTGAAACCAGATATGATAATTTTGGATAAACCAATATACATCGGGTTTGCAGTATTAGAGTTGTCTAAAAGCCATATGTATGATTTTCATTACTCAGTATATAAAAGATTTTATGATAACCGTCTACAAATGTGCTATACGGATACAGATAGTTTTGTGTATTATATACAGACTTCAGACTATTTCAAAGATTTAAGAATAAATTTTTTGTCTTATTTTGATACTAGTGATTACAGTGTTGATAACAAATATTTGTTACCAATTCAAAACAAGAAAATACCAGGACTTTTTAAGGATGAAATGAAAGGAAAAATGATTATTGAGTTTGTAGGTCTACGTTCAAAAGTATATTGCATTAAAACCACCGATGATATTATCAAAAAGGCTAAGGGAGTGAAAAAACCTATTGTACAACGTTTTGGAATTTTGGATTATGCAAAAACCCTTTTTGAAAGAGATGTAATAAAACGAAAAAACATATTATTCAAATCCATTAAGCACGAAATATTTACACAAAGTGTTAAAAAAGTTGCTCTTTCAGCAAATGACGATAAGCGTTTAATTTCTGACAACCAAATATTGACAAAAGCTTGGGGACATTCCTCAATACTGTTTGACGGATAAATTTATTATAATTAGCATATGTATAGATACAAACCTATAATATATTACGCACAATTGTAAATCGATCATATAGAACCTTTTTAATGTTTAAATATGTGTATGTATACAATAAATAAATGTATTTTCTTCTATATTGTTGTTTTACTTATAATCTCATACTAACCCTTAAGACGTACATATAATCACCCAGTTATTAATGATGAACTGAGTTATTAATTGAGCAGGTGAACTGGCTAGCTTCAACAAGTTGAGACTTGTTTTAGAATTGCACTGAAGCACGTGTTAAGTCTTCATATTACATTATTACGCATTCGAAATTTGCTGAGTTATGATTAGTAAACCTTTATAAACGGGTTTAATTTAATTTTCTTTCACTTTGCCAACATCGAACGTCAGCGAGCATTACTCACAACCAACAAGATAGTAAGTTTTTTTTTTTTTTTTTTTTTTTTTTTTTTTTGTTTTTGTATCTTAATTAAATAGTTTAGATTAGCTAGAAGCTAAAGTTTTGAACTAGTTTTTGATAATGTTAAAGAAAATATATTTAACGATGGTTAACTTATCTTATCACTTTCAATTAGATAGAAAATTCCTGCTCGTAGAAAAATATGTAGGTGAGACATTTTTGTTTTTCTTTTTACAGAGTTTCTAAACATGTCAGGATCGGCAGATTGCACCCCTATCATGTTTTCTCAGTACGCCCAAGATCCGTTAGAGGGATTCGATGAACAACTTGAACAAGAAACGACTTTATCACGAAGAATCGTTGATGCGATCACAAACCCAACACCTAAGAAAAGGAAGGGGAAAGTGACTAATAAAATCGTAAAAAGAAGTTCAACAGGACGCCCCCCTTCTTTCGTTATTAATAACGATGCTTGTAAGGGGAATAAGCTTGTGAGGATCCAAATCATTGACATAAGTTGTTCAGGACCAGATACAAGCAAAGAAGATGATGACAATGTTCTCTTGAGTGCTCAGTATGTAGCAAGTGACGGGTATGATGAAGTAATAGAAAACGCAGAAGGTCTCATTAATAAAATCAGTAAAAAGTTATGTGGGTATAGCGTTAGTTATTAAGGTATAATTAACTTTGTTCTGTTACTTATTATTAAATATCTTTTCAGTAATTTTGTGTTTTATTAATATTTATTCCAACTAAAAAGGTTTCCTTCTGCTGTAAAATCTAAATTTAAAACCAAATCCAACAGTTAATAAGACTAATGAAATAACTTTGACTAGAAATCTATTTTTGTATTTAAAGTAAATTAATAACGAGTTTATTAATACAATAACATGATTAAGGTAATATCCAAGAGAGCACACTGTCATAAAATCATGAGCAATGAGTGCCATCAAGACATAATACATTTTACATCAGACTGGGTTGTGTTATTCCCAGTAGGTTTTATGTTGTTTTATATAGGAGGAAATAAAAAGAAAATCGATTAAAATTTATAAATACATTTATTTTAACACATTTTGTATACAGATTAAGATCAAAACCATTTATTATTTTCTAAGTACCATTTTTTTAAACATAAAACATGTTTTAGAGCACATTTTTTGATATACACAATTATACATACACTCTAACATACAATATTTTTTAGATAGCTCTAGTAAATTAGGTACACATTTTTCACTTAAATCAATAATTACACAATCAGAACATAAATTTTTCACCCTTTAAATTTTTTCTAAACCTATATATCTATCGGCCACAGACGTCCACGCCCATGTTTTCTATATACCATTTTTTAATACATATAACATTTTTTAACGCACAATTTTTTTTATGATATACACAATTAAAATTACACTCAGGAAAACAATAGTTTTTATTCAGCTCTTGTAAATTAGGTACATCTTTTTCACCTAAATCTAAAACAGTACAGTTTGAGCAAAAACTTTTAACCCATTGAATTTTTTCCGTACCCTTCACATAGATCGTCTTATATTTTAAGTGGTTACCGATAAGTCTTTTAAATTCTATGTAATCAACATAACCCTCATGCCACATAATACCAAAATGTTTTTCTAACCACCTTATCGGTCTCTTTTCACTTACTGTTAATATAGAAAATGGAAAGGGGGGTTTAATTAAAAAAAGTTGGGTGTAGTCTAAAGTGCCATATGCAAATTCTTTAACAATAAATTCGTTTTTGTCTGTTTTAAATCCTTGAAGATCTACAAATATGAAGTCACCCATTATGAATTTTTTTTCGTAATATTACTTAAAGGCTTATATTCCACAACACTGTCGTTCAAAATCAGGCAATAAGCTGAAGTCTGCTTCGGTATATCAGTTTCACACTCTAATTCAACCCGCACATCTACTGAACCGGTTTTCAAAGTTTCGTTTTGACGAGAACAGTCAATAACAAATAGAGGAGCTATATTCCTAAAATCGTGCGGGCTTAACAAGGGTGCTTGAACACGGTTATAATAAGACTGTTGAAAGGACAATGGGCAAATTGGACCAAGAACCAACAGAGATGAGAGTTAAATCATTAGATATATATTTAAATATACTTCATTTTTTATTATGGGCACCAGGCTGGATTCCATTGCAGAGCTGAGATATTCCTGTTTGAAATAGGGACATGTGGCGGAAATTGGTACTAACTAACTCATACTGCACAGTGACCAGTGCGTAGATAGTGGCGCCAGAATTATATTACAACGCTAAATGGGCTTAAAGTTGACGCAAATCAGTTAGTTTATTATATAAATACATGAATATTATATTATGCTATCCAAATCAAAGTTTTAATCACATTAAAAGCTATTTTTTTATTGGTACTTATGCCCTCTAGTATGGAATAGCAAAACTCGTTATTGTCATTATTCTTGACAGTTTTTTCTTGAAATGGTGAGTAGCGGAACTAATTACATGTCAATAATGCTGTGTCCATACCGTCGCTGATACACGCTTGGAAATACCAAAAAAAGTTAATATAGGTAGGTTTCAAAAGGAAAGTGGAAGGTAAGTGTATATACTTGTTTATTATTTTATCTCTTGCTTATACTATATGGGTAAGGTAAGAGCGAATAGTGAATATAGTTTTGATATCTACATTTGGTGCGACGTGTATTAATTTCCATTGTAACTACCAAATATATAATAAATGCATTTTTATTATTTCTCATGTGTATTCTAAATCAATTGTTCAGCGAGGGAAAAGCTTGATTCTTACAATGCTCGTAATAATCAGTGCGCATCTTCATGATGATTGATCAGTAATCAATTACCATTTACAGCATTTTAAGGAGTTCATTTGGTGATAATTTTCATGCAAAGTAAGCAAGTATTTTACCTAGACTTCACCTGACGAAAAGTTACTATGAAATCAAAGAAAGAGCATGTTTCCTAAGAAAATGCATATCGTCTCTCAACTGGAAGCTCCAAGTTATGATTTTCGGGGAAGAGGTCTAAGGAACAAATACTGCTGCATATTTAGACCAAGCGGGATTTTAAACAGAATACTAGGCAGACGAGATCGCAGTTTGTTTTTTAGACCACTTGCTGTTTCGGGCAGCTATTGTTTAGACGAAATTATACTAACCCCTTTTAATTCATTACCAAGTAGCTTTTGAAGTCCTAAACTGAAACATGTACCCGACTCTTTCGCAGATTAGGTATAGTTAGAAATTCTCATGTTGCAACCACTGCATCAGATAACCTACTTGTCAATGATGGAAATAAAAAGAAAAGAGCAGGTTCCAAGATACTGGTATATTTACATAAGCGTAAAATAAAAAGCAAAAAAATGCATAAAAAGATGGTAAAAGATAACCACTTCCTAAACCGACCTATTCCCAGAAAGCCGCTCCCCGGAATGACCACTTCTTATACTCGTATTGACATTAAAGCCAAGTTTCCGGAACGACTACTTTCCCACGAAAAAACGGGTGTAGGATAGAAGATTTAGGGGTTATAAAAAATGTGTTTCTACGGATTAAACTAGTTTATTGCTAGCCATTTGTGTCGTATACCCACTCGTATATATAGATCTTATATTATCTAATACTAAACAGGTAAACCAATATGGTGTTGAGTTAAAAAAAATTACCTATTTATTACCAAACTAAATACCAAAAAAGTTTTTTTGTACACAAAAAATAACGAATGCTTACTTGAAAACAGTATAAAGGTTAATAGGTAATTTAGTACATGTGCATAGCGGTGTACTGCCCCGCTCACTGTCTTGGTGCCTACTAAATTCGGCAGCACAATAAGACACATCATTTTTAGCTTTTATTCCGAGTAGTGGTCATTATGGCAGTGGTAAATTCCAGAAATGGTCGTTTTATCAAGTTGTCGTCTTGGGAATTGGTCTTCATGGGAGTGGACAATCCGGGAAATGGTCGCTTTGGGAAGGGGAACTGGTCATTATGGTCATACATAATTATAAAGGTAATACGTGTTGTAACTATACAGCATAAATAAGATTTTTTTACTTCTGTTACGGTAATAATAAAAAATCGTTAAAATGATTATATTTTTGCATTTATTGTACTCTAATACTTTTGTCATTCTGGTACAGTCGTTATAGTTTCTTGCTGGTACTCACTTCCTGGCACGACCACGCGATTTGTTGGTAGGTAATCTGAGAAGATGTCAATGATAAAAGTCAAAAATAATGCGTAAAAATTCTAAAAGAACTTGTTTCACAACAAAAGACGTCGAAAAATCTACAATTACAAGCGCTATTCCTTTGGGTCCATAGTGTCCACTGTATCAAAACGTCCACCGTATCAAAACGTCCACCATGTCAGAACGTCCACTGTGTCAGAACGTACACTATGTCAAAACGTCCCCTGTGTCAGAACGTACACTATGTCAGACCGTCCACTGTATCAGAACGTCCACTGTATCAGAACGTCCACTGTGTCAAAACGTCCACTGTCAAAACGTCCCCTGTGTCAGAACGTACACTATGTCAGACCGTCCACTGTATCAGAACGTCCACTGTATCAGAACGTCCAATTTAAAATGTCCACTCTACCAAATTGTCCACTCTATCAAATTGTCGACTGTATCGATAGGTCATCTCTATAAAAAGGTACACTTTGCCAAAAGGATCACCATATTATCTACCAAATAGTCCAACCTACACATACTATCTACGTTTTATTTCTGTAACTTTGTCGGTAAATGTATACTCTACTCAGAATGACATATTGCAGCGCGGTAGCAAACTGATAGTATTTTTTTTATTTCGAAACCTTCTTAAACTCATTTCTAAATAGAGTGGGTATTAAGATTAAGTGAGATATTTGATATGTTTGACACAGTGGGCATTCTAAGATAGTGGACGTTTTGATACACTGGACATTTTGGTACAGTGGACGTTCTGACACAGTGGACGTTTTGACACAGTGGACATTGAGACAGTGGACTAGCGTGTTTGGAGGGGATCCCTTTGATTCCTATAATTTTATTGTGTCGATTATCGATAGTCAGAAAATGTTCTCCATATTATTTATGCTCATAATTGTCAATGTTCAGAAAAATTGTTAAGCATACTGCTTGTTGAATCTAACAATAATGTCCAATAATGTCAAACATTATACTTATTAAAAGTCACAAAGTACATCTCCATAATATCTGAAGTCATATCACTCATTGTTCAGAAATATTTTGTGTCATATATTTTAATGTACTATTATTTGAATGTATATTATCTTTTTCCCGAAAGTATACTAGTCATATTTTTTATCACTCTATTATTGGTATTCATATTACTTTTTTGTCGAAAATATATTAGTTATATATTTAATCATACGATTATTTGCATTCATATTCGCTTTTTTGCTGAAATACATATAATAAGAAATAATATTTGATCATATTATTATTTGTATTCATTTTGCCTTTTTGCCGAATTATAATAAGTAGTAATATTTAATTAATTATCATAATTGTCAACTGACAATTATGGAGTATGCTAACTAGCATACTATTAATTTAGCATAATTTTAAATGGCAGAACACTAGTATCACTGACTTTTATTTCACATAATTTTTAATGGCGGAACATTAATATCGCCGAATTTATTAGGTTAGAACTGTGATCACAACAGAACCGAACTGCTGCCAGTAAAGTAGGTTAGGTTAAAACCGAACTGGTTAGGTTAGGTTAGAACTGTGACCACAACAGAACCAAACTGCTGCCAGTAAAGTAGGTTAGTCTAAAAGCGAACTTAATGGGTTAGGTTAAGTTAGAACTGTGATCACAAAAGAACCGAACTGCTGCCAGTAAAGTAGGTTAGGTTAAAACCGAACTTAATGGGTTAGGTTAGGTTAGAACTGTGACCACAACAGAACCGAACTGCTGCCAGTAAAGTGGGTTAGTCTAAAACCGAACTTAATGGGTTAGGTTAGGTTAGAACTGTGACCACAACAGAACCGAACTGATGGCAGTAAAGTAGGTTAGATTAAAACCGAACTTAATGGGTTAGGTTAGGTTAGAACTGTGACCACAACAGAACCGAACTGCTGCCAGTGAAGTAGGTTAGGTTAAAACCGAACTTAATGGGTTAGGTTAGGTTAGAACTGTGATCACAACAGAACCGAACTGCTGCCAGTAAAGTAGGTTAGGTTAAAACCGAACTGGTTAGGTTAGATTAGAACTGTGACCACAACAGAACCGAACTGCTGCCAGTAAAGTAGGTTAGTCTAAAACCGAACTTAATGGCTTAGGTTAAGTTAGAACTGTGATCACAAAAGAACCGAACTGCTGCCAGTAAAGTAGGTTAGGTTAAAACCGAACTTAATGGGTTAGGTTAGGTTAGTACTGTGACCACAACAGAACCGAACTGCTGCCAGTAAAGTTGGTTAGGTTAAAACCGAACTTAATGGGTTAGGTTAGGTTAGAACTGTGATTACAACAGAACCGAACTGCTGCCAGTAAAGTTGGTTAGGTTAAAACCGAACTTAATGGGTTAGGTTAGGTTAGAACTGTGACCACAACAGAACCGAACTGCTGCCGGTAAAGTAGGTTAGGTTAAAACCGAACTTAATGGGTTAGGTTAGGTTAGAACTGTGACCACAACAGAACCGAACTACTGCCAGTGAAGTAGGTTAGGTTAAAACCGAACTTAATGGGTTAGGTTAGTCGAAAAAATTCTTCTGATGGCGCTTGATTCTATTCTTTAAAATATTATTCCTTCGTAAGTTGTGTTATGTAAATTTTACTTTCATAGCGTATGAAGATTATTCTTTATTATTGTTATACACCAACTGTGTTATCTATTGGAGTTTTATGATCAATGATTTTATAGTCCGTAATTTTATTTCTTTTCATCGTTATTCGATCTGAAATTATTCAATTTGAGATTCTACAAAGTAATACGATAGCAATATCAAAACTTATGACGAACAATTTTATGACAATCAATAAGTATGAGCCTCAAAAATAGTACCTTGGAAAATATGAACATTGAAATTATGGCTTTCGACAATATGAGTAACAAATAATATGACTAATAACGGTATTCACAAAAAAAAACGGTACTTAAATTTTCTACGAATCAATATAGACCCTGTTTGGAGATTATGTTATTTGGAGAATGGTGTATTTTAGTACGAGTGTATAGTAGTGTGTTAGTTTTAGTGAGAGATTCATTTGTTTTGAGCTTCAACCTTTATGACATTAGGTGATCACGAGAGTCGCACATAATCAAGATAAATTCGTTTTGGTTTTAGTGTTTTTTGGGACTCTCGTATTTAGAAATTGGGCTATTTTGAATTTATGTTCATATGACAATTTGTGTTTTTGACATTGGGTTGTACTGTGTAAAAGGGTAATTTGAGCTTAGGTGCGAATGCACCGGAAGGTTTTTTTTTGTGATACGAATTCATTAAAATAGTTTGAGGTACATGTACATTTTAGCCGACTTTCAAAAAAAAAGGATGGTTCTCAATTCGAGTATTTTTTTTACGTTTATGACCTCAGAACTTTCGAATGGGTGAACCGATTTTGATGATTCTTTTTTTATTTGAAAGCTGTTGCTGCCCGTGTGGTCTCATATCAATTTGGTTTAGTTCTGATAAAAGCATCTATGAGAAAATCATATAAGTCTTATTGTATGTTCCATTTCGCTCATTGAAGTCGGTTATTTTTTTGTGTAAAAGTGATTCTGATTATAATTGAATCACTCAAAATCAAAAAAATACAATTTTTAGGGTTCCGTACCTCAAAAGGAAAAAACGGAACCCTTATAGGATCACTTTGTTGTCCGTCTGTCCGTCTGTCAAGACCCTTTTTCTCAGGAACGCGTGGAGGTATGAAGCTGAAATTTATATCAATTACTCAGGTCTACTGTCCCTTGAAGCTGTGAAAAAATCAAACTTCTAAGCCAACGCAATCAAAAGATACAGCCGTTTATGCCGCAAATTTTCGACACTTGCAAGGGAATCAAAACCTACAGGGTGCTTCCCGTGAACTCAGAATCTTGAAATTTGGTACGAAGCAACGTCTTATAGCATAGATAAAGGAAAAATTACGAAAACCATAAATTTTTAGTTACATCACATAATATATTTTTTTTTAAAAATTTTAAACTTACTACCCATTTCCTCATAAACGCGTAGAGGTATTAAATTGATTTGGTTTGTACGGAACCCTCGGTGCGCGAGTCCGACTCGCACTTGGCCGGTTTTTAACTAAAAAGAACCGACTTCTAAAAACTGTAAAGCCAAAAATAACCCCTTCATGTACAGATTACATTTGAATCACTTTTTTTAAGTTGCGACGGCAGTTGGGTCATGAATGGGGAGAGTAGAGATGATAGAGGGGTGAGTTGGTGTGGTTAGACAAAGGTTTTCTGTGAACTCTCCGTCGACAACCAATGTTTTTTTTGTGTATCTGACGTAGCTGGACGGCTTCTTAGTACTTTGGCAGTATGAGATGTCAATGGCGCGAAATAAATTTTAATATTTTTTTTATAATTTACTGGCGGTACCTAAAAATCTGTTATTTTTCCTGCTAATAAGGAACGTTATTCCTACTCATAGAACAATATTCAGACACTTCGAAAAAAATATCGACTACACAGACGCATTTAGAGTATTTTGGGATTAGCGTGTTTTGAGACTATTGTATTTTAAGAATGGTGTATTTTAAGACTAGTATATTATGGGAATAGCTCGTTTTGAGCTTCAGCTTTTATGACATTAGGTGATCTCGGTAGTAGTACATAATGGAGATATGTTCGTTTTGGTTTTAAGGTTTTAGTGTATTTTGGGACTCTGGTATTTAGAGACTAGGCTATTTTGATATTATGTTTATACGACAATTTGTGTTTTTGACATTGGGTTGTACTGTGTAAAAGGGTAATTTGAGCTTAGGTGCGAATGCACCGGAAGGAAAAAAAATCCGCTGTGGTCGTGCTGTAATAGTATCTCATATATATTTGTAGTTCTAGACAAACTCAATCTATGCTAACCTACTAAGTCATCGATGACAGACTTTTTTATGAATTTCCATCTGTCATCGTGTCAATTTCATGAAATTGTCACAATGAATTTGGTTATACGATTGCAAACCCACAACGCATGAAACAATTTTTGGTGCAGTAGACGATGAATGTTTTTTATTATGCGGCGCTGACTTAGAATTCGCGGGTCTACTTTCTGCGACAACGTCCACATAATCCTGACCGGACGTCTAGTGCCTGCAGCCACTGCAACGTGCGACGTAGCAGTTGGCTCAGGAATTATACCGAAACGAGCCTAGAGGTCAATTTCATGTGCAGAGGATATCGACTAGAATTTCTAGCTTAGATTGACCTCTAGCCTTGTACCGGGCGGCATAGTCTAGACATCCATCTATATCCATCTCAATAGGGGTAAAATAATAAAAAAGTGGTAACGTAATTATCACCTGAATTCCGGTGATCTGTGGCATTCCGCATGATCTAACAAACGAATTACCTCAACACAATAGCTAACGCGACTGGCAAATACAGCAAGATTTCTATCTTCTCCGCTGATGAGCAGTAGCACATGCAGGCATCGCGGCCACCTCGCGCGTCACGAACAGATCGGGACGACCACGCATCCGGTCGAAGGAGTGCATTTAAATCATAAAGGCTAAAAGCTACCACATTAGCGCCGCTTCGCGAACCTAAAATAACCTTCTTTTTAAGCAGGGATAGGGTAACGTTATTAATTGCGAGGTTATAGCCTTTATTTAACATTATCAATCAACGCTTGAAGAGAATCAAGAAGTTGCGAAACCTTCCCTTCTTCTGTGGCCAGCTGCGGGCGCGTCACCGCGTTCTTGGGGCGTTGGCCGCCGACGGCCCAAGAGACTTGCGCTTCAGGGTCTGGGTTTGTATACTTCTGAAAGCATTCTCAAAAATTAATGTGTCACGATTATGGCCTGCTTCCTATTCAATTACTATGTCCTGCTTTTATCGTAATTACTAATTAAATTCATATTTCTAGCAGGTAATACAGTTCTGCAATGAACTTCTTCCGTCCGAAAGAAAAAGTCATAATTATAACCTTCTTCTCATATATTATGTTTATCTGTAGTTCGGTAAAATATGTCCATTAACCATCCGTGAATACCTAGCCACCTGTCCAAAAATTGTTAAAATTGATTCAGCTGTTTAGGCGTGATGAATGGACAATGATACAAATATACAAACATAACAAATTATGACATGTAAAATGTATTAATTTTACCAATAAAAATCTGTATCTGTATCTGTATAAAAAGAAACCTTTTCGGATTGCTGACCTCCAAATGGCCTTACCTATAGCAACAACCTAAGATGAAAAACCGGGCAAGTGCGAGTCGGACTCGCGCACCGAGGGTTCCGTGCAAACACTTCCCATCTTATCTGGCCTGGTTAGTTAAGTTTGCACCTGGTATGTATAGCGCCGCAAACAAGTGGGGTGCAAAGTCAACGCAACTGTTCACGTTTTTTTGTATACGGGAGCCCTACTTTAATATTTATTTTATAAAATTCCGACACTAGCTATCACGGTTCATGAGATACAGCCGAGTGACTGACAGACGCACAGACGGACAGACGGACAGACGGACAGACGGACAGACGGACAGACGGACAGACGGACAGACGGACAGACGGACAGACGGACAGACGGACAGACGGACAGACGGACAGACGGGCAGACGGACAGATGGACAGGCGGACAGGCGGACAGACGGACGGACGGATGGACGGACGGACATACGGACAGACGGACAGATGGACAGACGGACAGACGGACAGACGGACAGACGGACAGACGGGCAGACGGACAGATGGACAGGCGGACAGGCGGACAGACGGACAGACGGACGGACGGATGGACGGACGGACATACGGACAGACGGACAGTCTACAAAATCAATACTGAAAGTTATATTATCACTATAAAAAACCGGCCAAGTGCGAGTCGGACTCGCGCACCGAGGGTTCCGTACAAACCAAATCAATTTAATACCTCTACGCGTTTATGAGGAAATGGGTAGTAAGTTTAAAATTATTAAAAAAAAATATATTATGTGATGTAACTAAAAATTTATGGTTTTCGTAATTTTTCCTTTATCTATGCTATAAGACGTTGCTTCGTACCAAATTTCAAGATTCTGAGTTCACGGGAAGCACCCTGTAGGTTTTGATTCCCTTGCAAGTGTCGAAAATTTGCGGCATAAACGGCTGTATCTTTTGATTGCGTTGGCTTAGAAGTTTGATTTTTTCACAGCTTCAAGGGACAGTAGACCTGAGTAATTGATATAAATTTCAGCTTCATACCTCTACGCGTTCCTGAGAAAAAGGGTCTTGACAGACGGACAGACGGACAACAAAGTGATCCTATAAGGGTTCCGTTTTTTCCTTTTGAGGTACGGAACCCTAAAAACCAACTGCCCTTATAGTGGATCGTAGTTTCGACTACCAAGGAAGAGGGTGGAGTTTCGAGCCCGGGACTTCCGATATTACTTATACAGATTACGGATTCGTTATCGTAGAGTACACGTAAAATTGGTCTACACTTTTTTAAACAACTGAAGATCATTTGTCGCTAGTCGCTGCAGTGGTGGCCGCTTGGATAAGAAGGGTCCCGAAGAATTATGAAAAGTCCCTCCTGGCACCTATCATTAGTTCATGAGTTAGTCATAAATAAAATAGTAACATTAGGGATTATTATATATATTATTATATTATTCATTTAGTCTAATAAACGTAGTATTAATTTTAATATCATATTTTTATATGGACAAGTAAGTCATAATATATTATAATATGGAACTAGGACTCAAACCTGAGCCAACTGATTTCACAGGCAAAGTTTCGTTTGAGTATTACACCACCAGGAATCGAACCTGGGCTAAATTTTTTCACAGACAAGGCTTCATCCAAGTATTATACCATCAGGAATCGAACCTGGGGCTCACTGTCTTCATAGGCAGAACTTCATACGAGTATTATTTCACCAGGAATCGAACCTGGACTCCCTGTTCACAGGGAGAGCTTTATACGAGTATTATTTCACCAGGGGTCGAACCTGGACTCCCTGTTCACAGGGAGAGCTTTATACGAGTATTATTTCATCAGGGATCGAACCTGGACTCACTGTCTTCACATGCAGAACTTCAAATGAGTATTATTTCACCAGGGATGGAACCTGAACACGCTGTGTTCACATGGAGAGCTTCATATGAGTATTATTTCACCAGGAATCGAACCTGGACTCCCTGTTCACAGGGAGAGCTTTATATGAGTATTATTTCACCAGGGATCGAACCTGGACTCACTGAGTTCACAGGGAGAGCTTTATCTGAGTATTATTTCACCAGGGATCGAACGTAGGCTCAATGTATTCACATGGAGAACTTCATCTGAGTATTATTTCACCAGGGATTGAACCTGGGCTCTTTGTCTTCACAGGGAGAGATTCATTCGAGAACTATACCATCAGGAATTGAACCTGAGCTCACCATCTTCACAGGCAGAGTTTCATCCGAGTACTAAATTTTAGGGATTTTAGGGAATTTTAGGGATTGAACCTAAGCTCACTGACTTCACAGCCGAAGGTTCATCCGAGTTCCATACAACTGGAAACACAACACAGTTTACAAGCAGAACTTCATTCAAGGGCAGAACTTCATCTAAATATCATACCATAGAAATCGAATCCGAGATGATGATGTTGCTCCGTAGACGTATTTCCATCAACTTACCATGCTTTACCGTGAATGATTGGCTCAGTCAGTCGGAAGAATTACTATTTTTTTACTTTCAAAGAATTAAATGACAGTGGATTTTTCAACGGTGTCAAAATGTCAATGACGTTTGTTTTTTAAATGTATTTCACAGACTATGGTTTCCGATGTTTTTTTTTAATGCTATAGCGAGACTGACGTGTAAAAACCACATTTTGAAAGAAGGTAGCGTGATCTACTCTGCACCAGATGTCACTGCGCCAGCGATATCAGTCTCTTAAAACTATCAAATAACTGCAGAATATTCTGCGCATCATTTTATATTAATGGTCTTTTCTGTATTGTATTTTTTGTTGATGTGTAATAAAGAATTGTTGCATTACAATGTACACATAACAGTACTAATGACATCTAGTGGGCAATAGAAGAACTATAATTTGAGTAAACTTGAAAAATAACTATAATTACACACTTCTACACGCATAATATGAGGATTATTACTTGTAATAAAAAGGTACCATTAATACTACAAGCTTAACATACGATATCGTCCATTTAAAATAATTTTAGCGTTGTATTACTACACTGTCACTACTATCTATGTGGAACTGGTTTTAATGTATGTATTTTTTAGTTCCAATTTTTGCCACATCTTAACTACAAACACGAATATCTCAGATCTGCAATGGAATCCAGCTTGGTGCCCATAGTAAAAAATTAAGCCTATGTTAATACCTATCTAATAACCTAACTCTCATCTCTGTTGGTTCTTGGTCCAGCCTCCATACAAATTTGCCCATGGTCCTTTTGCATACTGTTCGTATAATATAGCATACCTCTCAGATGTAAAACTAACATCAAAACTTTCGAACGGAAAGTAGGTTGAATTTAAGAAAACCTTCACATCTCGCAAATTACAGTGATCAAAACCTGTTATATCTTTATCAGCTACATTTTTTCGCCCTGTTTTTAATCCAATTATAATGTACCGCGGCTTTTCAATTTGGGACGAAGTTTTGATAGCCCAAGAATGCTTTGATGTTTCAGGCAAAAGCGGATATTCATACAAATCCCAGTTTCTAAATGCTAATTGGATAGCACGATCTCTTTCCAAATATTTAAGTAAGCTCAATCTTTCTCGATCAGACACCTTAATATGAGGCATACGCCATGCTATTTTAGATATTGTAATATCTTCTATGTATTCATTAGCATTTAGTATAACGCTATTTAAATTAGTATTGCATCTTAAAAGAATAAGTTCATGCTTGCAATTAATGATAATTTTGGTATAATCCTCAGCAAACCCAAGAATTTTGTTTAAAGGCACAGACACAGAAAATGTTCCATGTGTGTTTTTTGTACCGTTAACATCCCATCCCCATAACTTAGACATCGAAGCTTCGAATTCATTCATAGATACAAGAGATTTCATTGTGGTTGTAATCCCTGCGTTTTTTATCTTATCAATTTCGATCCCATTAAGTTCGTACCGAATATCTTGAAATAGATGAAGTATGGGGTTATTTGTAAAAAGAACACTTTTTACCTTTGCTTTCGTTTCTCTATTGGATGCAGTTATAGTACCCTCTATGTATAAAGTGCTTGCTGATGGTAGTACGTAAAGATCTTGCTGGTTAATAGGTATACGTATTTCATCGTTGAAATTAAAACTTGTTACGTATGGCTTATACGAATGATATTCAAAACTCTCGATCGAGTTGTAAAAGGTAAGAGATTCAGTTAAGTTCAATATACTCATTTTGATAGACCTAAGCTTTGGAGAAATTGTTTATTTTGTTTTGTAAGTTGAACTTTAGGTCTTCTTTTCTTGATCGCTTGATGAGTACTAGTGTTTATTTTAAGTGAGACTGAAGTTTTATTGAAGTCTATCATTTTTTCTTAAGGTGTAAATATATCTGAATCTCTTCACCCCGCAAATTTACTAAATTATTGTTGACGTCTAATATTCTTATTGTAATTGAATTTAAACTGTTTTGAGTTACAGGGAAATAAATTACGTTTTTCGGTGTTTCTATAATCCGATAACCAGGGGGTACATTAGGCACAAACTCGTGTATAATATGGCTAGGTTTTCCGTTAACAAATGATCCGCTCACTATGTCACATTCAATGCGGACTAAAGTTGTAGACAGAATGGAGACAGGGTAAGGTGACTCGGTTAATATATTCGCTTGAATAGATTCTGTTCCGAAACCAAGTAAACTACCTATAGAATTTTCTTTATTAAAATAAATATTTTTAGTGCACAGAATCGAAGTTTTCAAGGTATTATTATTGCAAGTCAGTGAAAGTGTACATCCTTGAAGGTGCTCTTTAAGGAAATCTTCAATATCTTGAAGTTCATATGAACCTTCAGGAATTTCCATTACTTCGTTTTTACCATAGTAGAATTTATTATTTCTGTAGTCAATATTGGGTATCGAATTAAAAGTCGATATATACAACAGTCCACATTCATATTCACCATCCAATTGGAGAGCTGGTGAATGGTTTGTTATCAGAGTTGAAGATGTTCCAGTTATAGACAAAGTGAAAGACATCGTGTAAATGATGAGCAGTTTATTGTACAAAGGTATTTATCGATTACACCAAAAATTTTTCAAGTATTTGAGACACAAATGACCACAGTTTACGGTATTAAATTTTTGGTACGTATGATAATTGTAGTAAATATTGTTATTATTTAAATACTTCATTAATTCTAGCGGAGGTTGAAGGTCACCATAACTATTAAAATATTCACAATAATTGTTATCTTTACAATAGGCTACCCAGTGGCTTCCATTGTTTTCAGAACTGTCTAAGTTCAAAATTCCACATTCTACTTTTTTAGGTCGCTTTGGTAAACTGTCTCTCATATAAACTCCACGAAAATGTGGGATATCTGATGAGTGTTTTAAAATGTCAATGTTTGAAAGAGCGCGCCTGGGTAACCTTTTATTTAGTTTTTTGATTTTTTTATACATAATCCTTTTCCATTTTTATAAGGTTTAATATGTAACCCTTTTCCTAATGCAATAGATTCCATCATCTTGTTATGACGTTCTGATTCAGCTAAGTTCTTTCTTGCTGCTTTGTAATCACCTACAGCCTTTGCAATTCCAGCAGCTCCTCCTGCTAATGATCCTAACGCAGAAAGACCAGCAAAAATAGGTATCAGCGGTAATATGCCTCCGGTTTTTGGAATCGGTATTAAACGCGGTATCTGTATCTTTTTGTTAACAGTAAAAACTTTTTTTGCAGCAACAAGTGCGCGATTCACTAAATCACAACCTTTTATTTTAGGATACTTTTTTATTTCACTGCGTATCTTAGAAACAAAGCGTTTGAATGATTTTATACCTGCACCAGCCTTTATTTTAGATTTCATCACCTTACTAACTAACCATGAAGCAATTTTTTCTCCTCTCCCAGCATCTTTTGACTTTGTTCTCTGTTTAGCCATTTTATAAAGTTCTAAATCAGCACGGTGTCTATTGTTCAAATCAGAATATCTATCATAAGCTATGTCGTGTTTCATACACGCATTATCTAACGCATTAATTCCTTTATCGCCTCTTTGTAACCTTTTGCGCAAATTTGTACCCGGTCCGCAATAGTTATAACCAGGTAAGTGTAATTCAAATGGTAAATTATTAATTGCACTATTTAAAAGTCCTCTCCCTTTCATAGCAGGAATGAGAATGTCAAATTTCGTTTGAAAAAAGTCAATTTATTAAAAACATTAAACAATGGCTTTTATATCAATCCAACTATTTTCACTATCACTTAGCCCTAACCACTTAACAAACAGCTTACTGCCCTTTTTTTTAATCACCTTTTCTACTAAATAAATATCTGGATACTTGGTTTTTTGAAGTTCTTCTTCATAAAAGGTACCCAATATTATGTTTTTCCGTTGGTCTTCAATATGATATGTTACAGGTCGAGTGTTATTCACATGTTTAATTGTAAAAAGTTCAGTTGACCAATTAGGTGTATAACCCTTAGAAAAGTTACTTTTATATTTGCTTATACGCACGCGGTCTCCGATATTAAATTTATTCAACTTACTATTATTCACTTTGGATTGAGAGTTTAAAATGTTCTTTTTTACCTCTTTTTCATTATTGGAATCCACATCAATAGGTTTAAATTTTGTTGTACTATGTACAGTATGATTATATGCTTTCACTATATCGTTTAACGGTTTACCAACCCATTTGTAGTTACCAATGAAACTAAAATATTTATAGAGTTTGATCTTAAGTGTTTTTATTAGTCTTTCAACAATTGATGCCTTTTTGATTGAATATGTTGAATAATGATGAATTTTCCGAAATTTTAAATAGTATTCAAATTCATTATTATAGAATTCTTTACCTAAATCCGTCTGTAAGTTTTTAGGCCTGCGTTTAGTTGTTTTCATAATTAATTCGAATGCACTTTTTACTGATGTTTTAGTTTTAGACTTAATAGGTATATACCACGCATACTTCGAAAATGTATCAATAACAGTTAATATATATTTATTTCCTTTGTTAATCGTGTGAAGTTTCTGTAAATCAATCAAATCAGCTTGCCATAAATCGTCAATTCCTTTTAGTACAACCGATCTTCGCTTAAAGTTTTTTCTTGCCGATCGATGGATCTCGTTCACTATTTGTTGCTTTTCCATTTTTTATATTCTTGAAGATTTCATCTATCTCCTTATTTGTATAAAAGTTTATTTGCAACTGAGACGTAAGTTGTTGAATTTGATTACTTATAGTATTAAACAAAGAATCTATATACTTCTTGTCGTACATGTTTTGAATATATTGATCAACATATTGCTTGTTTACTGCATCATCGGGTGACAAAGGTTCTGCAACTCCCTTTAATTGTAAACTTCCTTCAAAACATGCGCCGTTTGTTCGAAGCAAAGCCTTGTAGTTGAGATCAGAAACCTCGTTAGCACGCAAACGCTTATGTACATGATGACCGAATTTGTCAATATTCATTTTGTATTGTTGGCACTTGCGAGTCAAACTACAACTGATAAAAATTTACGATTATATTACATTTATATATCATTTACTAAGCCTGCTTCGCGTAGTTCTTCGATAATAGAAATGATTTCATTATCTAATCCTGTATTGCCAGCATCCCTTGATGCTATTAGCAGTTTCAATCTTTCTACTAATTCATTCGGGTCGTCCCAATACACATAAGAGATGTCTTTTTTCACTTTTTTCATTACCGGTAAACCATCACCGGTTACATGTTCTTCTTCGCTTACTGAACGATGTTTAGTTGATTTGAAAAGTGGTTTTACGATATTTAAATATTTCATGCCTTTGTTGCTTTTTATAGGCTTATTTGGGTCAAAGTCACGTCTATGTGCATTTGTTTTTAATAATAATGTTTTATATATTCGCATATCGTCTTCAGTTATTATTCGTAAATCAGGTATTTTTTTAAACAATAAATCGTTTAATCCTTGCGTTAAACAATACGTTTCTTCTCCTATTTTGAGTTCTTTATCATTCGCAGAAATCGGATAAGATCCTAGCGTTAGTTTACCACGCACCATTCGTACACCAAAAGGAATGCTCATGTGTAAATATTGTTTTTGCCAGGTAGGATCTTCACGAGGAGAAGCATACGAATTTGATGATTTAAATGAAGCATTGTTTATTGATTCGGAATCATTTCGCTCGATACTTTCATGTGATATAGAATCATCTTGACTAGAATTGTCGTCATTTAATTCATATTCGCTATCATCTATATCAGATTCCGATGATTTTCTCATTAGCGTTTTATTAGCTAAGCTTTCTTTTTTTCCATCTTCAGAAGGACTATATTTTAATGTTTTTACTGACTTATTCCATTTAAACCCATTGTTATCAAAATCAGTGTCACTAACACTTAGGATGTTATCATCTTTTTTCACCATTTCATTAAGGGGATCTGTGACTGGTTTTAACATTGTTTCCAACATCATGTTATATCACGAAGAACCTTGACTTTTTTTCTTACTGCTGCAGCAGATCGGAGTAATTTTTCTTTAAATATTTTCTCCTCGTTCATTTTATTATTCATGTCCGATCTAGATGATTTCATATTAACGAATAAGTTCTACACGTTAACATTATTCTTTATGTATACAGTTATTCTAGCGTGATAAATGTATCAAAGCCTTTTCTATAACATCCAGAATTTCTATTACAATCTTTATTTATAACTAAGTAATTAAAAGGTTCGTTCCATACTTGTCCGCACATTACACGAAACTGGAACCATGACATATCACTTCCCACGTGTTCATCATAAACATGTCGTAAATTAACGTCATCTTGTTTAAAAAGAATAATTAAATTAGCATTGTCTCTTATCAATTGCTTAGGTATTTTACTATACGTTTGGTTCAGATAGAAGCTATCTATGTTTTTATGTCTTCCCATTGCAAAATAATCTCGTATATTATTTTGATTTTCACATGCAACATCATCAAATATCATAATTGAATTAATATCAGCCGTATGAGGACTTATTACTTCTTCATTTTCACTATATTTTTGGAATGACACTGAGGGAACCAGATTTAAAACTTGCTCTAAATATTGATACATAGGTTGAAACAAGGTTTTAGAATATATATATACATTTTGGAAGCGTAGACCTTGATCATGTAGCAGCAGACCAACAATCAAATTAGTTTTTCCACAGTTAGATGGACCGCATATTATACAGCGAATAGTATCAGGTAAAAGTACACCATGACGGTAATAGCGTTTATTGGGCGAAGAACAAACGACGTCTAACTGCAATCTTTGAGGTTGTTTTACAAACTTCATGATATAAAATAAACACGTGCAACAAACTTGATATGTTTTTTATAAATAACATCATTTTATAAGCTTAAGAGTTTATATTAAATAATTCGGATTAAATTTTTAAATATGTGATTACGAGACCACGTTCATGACATGGAAGCAACCTTGTCAATCATGTTTTCAAATATGCGATTGAGAGTTTTAGACCACGTTCGCGAAGTAGAAGTAACCTGGTTTCATTTCCAAATATATGGATGGGACTTCTAGTCCGCGAAAAAAATATGGAATTGGGAAGAACTGGCCCACGGTCGCGAAGTGGAGCGAAGCGAACACGTAGCAGTGGGCCAGAACTCCCAATTCCATACTACTGTTATTTGATAAAATGATCAGTATATGAAACAATAATTATATCAAATGTTGATATATCAAGTGTTGTTATAATCATTCAATCATTATATCAAATGAGCGTTATACCGACTGAAATTATATCAAAAGTTGTTATAGCCATCGTTACGCACCCCTTTACAGTACCTATACCCCTGTCATTGACAAGGCCTTTGTATGTGTTGATGTTTTTAGGCTTGTCTTACAATTTTTGGCTGAGGCTTAATGCCTACTCATCTACGTCAATAATCCAATCTTTCCAAATATAATGTAAAATTTTTCTTACTCTAAGTTTAAGGTTCAGGGGATGCTAAGTATTACATATTCTAGTTACATCTTTATCTTGTAATTAACTTATTCTACTTAACTGTTTTTTTTTTCCTTATATATACATATATCCAAATGTTGTTATGTCTTCGTATCTGTCATGGTTTTGAAATATCTCTTTTATGATATATTAGCATCTCTAGTGTAATTATTTTAAGTTCTAGTACTTCATTTTAACAGCTTTCTTAATGTTCTATATGATTATCATCTATATATCTCACATATATTGATATCATATCGACGGTGGAAAGGAGAAACCCCTTAAGCGACATTTTCAATGAATTTGAGTTATATATATCGTTGGAATCAGCTTTTTTTTCTGCGTCTTTTAAGCCGGGTTACGTAGCGATCTGATGACTTTGATGTCGGTTAAGGTAGCTTATAAATAGTGGACCGATTTAAAAAACACCCAGTTAAGCGACACATAATTTGAGTTAAATTTGAACTACGTCACTTAAACTACTCACAATTTTATACGTGATCGCTTAGTGTTTTTAAAAATGGCTTGAATTTGTAGCAATGGCGTTAAAGTTTTTATTACAAACACAAATTATATAAGTTTAGGTGCTTAATTGTGTCTTCTGGAATTATGAATAACAAAATGCTGTCGGTTAATTGATTGTCACAAAATTTACGACAGTATTTGCTCCTTCAAGCGACACGTTGAATTTTGAGCATTTATGTCGCTTAATATATATTCGTTATATGTCGAGGGATGGCGCCACTGCGCTCGTGTTTACATCGGCTCTGAGTATGTTTTCATTAAATAAATATCTGTGTTGTTCAGTGACGCTGGAAAACAGTGTAGATGTGTTAAATTAGTGACAATAAACGTGCACAATTGTTATACTGTGTAATAGACTTGATTATAAACAATCAATTTCAAAAAACTGTTTGTAACGGACTTAATCTACGAGTGTAAATTGACGTGAAAAAAAGTGAAAACATCAAGAAAGACAACTACTATATGAAGTCAAGGCTGGTATATTTATGTAATATGATCTGAGTGAGCTAATTTCCACAAAAAAGATATCCACCTAACGGAAAATAGCAGAAACTTGTATAACTTCAGGAGTGTTACTAGGATTACAATATACCAGTTGTAAAAGTTCAGAGACGTTACGTTAGATGTCGCTTTAATCAAAAAAGTCTAATCATATTCTTGATCACGAAACGCCATCTAGCGGCATACAGCAAGACTACTTCAATAGATACCCGATCAATTTGCGGAACTAAAGCTCTGCTAAGACGGCTGTAGTTACGACGCCTTACTATAGAGGGCGACATCAGTGAGATATAATATTACTTCCGTAAAAATAAACATCGAAACTCAGCAAGATGAATTTATGTTTTAAATGTAAGAATGTAGTTAAAGGAATGGAATATCTAAAATGTTCAAATTGTAAAAAGACATTTGAATTAGCATGCACGACTGTGACGAGAAAAGATTTCATTATGATGACTAACGATAGGAAAAAGACTTGGAAATGTTTACATTGCGTACAACCTAAAAGTAACTCCAGCACTCCGCAAACATCTTCTGGTTCATCCAACATGCTAACATCCTCTAACACTACATCAATAGCGGCGGAGCAAAATATCTCGCTAGAAAATAATGTTACGCTAATGAAACCATTAAATTGTATCGACAAGGACTGGACACCTCAAAATAATGTGACTAGTCGAAGACATAAAATAATACCAATGAGATCTTCCTCGTATAAAAACATATCTCAAGCAGTAGATGGAGATGATTTGATAAACTCAACCTTGAAAGATATTACGCTAATGAAACCATTAAATTGTATCGACAAGGACTGGACACCTCAAAATAATGTGACTAGTCGAAGACATAAAATAATACCAATGAGATCTTCCTCGTATAAAAACATATCTCAAGCAGTAGATGGAGATGATTTGATAAACTCAACCTTGAAAGATAGCACGTTTAACAGTCCCAGTAGCCTCCCAAATATGTCAACCATGGATAACTCATTAATTGTGGAAATGAGGGTTCAAATAGAAGACCTGAATACAGAGTTATCGTGCGCTCATGCAGAAGTTGCTAGGCTAAACAGCGAAAACAGCATGCAACAACAACAAATTGATAAATTACATAAAAAAATCAATGTGTACGCTCAGTTGTTACACAAAGATTCCAAAAATACCTCGTCATCAAAATGGGCTGGAGATAGCCTAATTGGTGTAGCTTTAAATGGACTGTAAATCCTGGTTCGTGGGCATCCTAGAAAATTTGGAAAAATAAAGAGAGCGGAGAAGAATAGAACTAGAGATAATATTTATGAAATAATGTGAGGTTCCACTAACCTTTAACACAGGAACAGGCACCGAAACAGGAACAGGAACAACACTCTAAATATATTAGTTTATGCGGGTGATGATGCTATTAATATTATTATTTTAAAGCGATATAAATTTTCTTTTTGAACAACGACGACACGCACTGACATTGACATTGAGATAAAATTGTTTCTTGTTCTTTTGGCGACCATAGACGTCACTACGCAGGTTGGTCAATGCGGATACTTCACATTGTGAAATAAATACTATCTCAGGCCTAAACATTCCCCCCGCCTAGAAGGACAAACATCTCTTTGTTCTTCTACTAAACAAAGAGCATAAGAATGATAAAGAAGAACCACGCGAAAAGAAAGTTAAAATAAATAATGAACTTCTTAAGAATGTCACAGAAACTTATGTGACATATAAATAAGGAATGTCTATTGAAGTGGTAAAGGCGAAACTTTTACCACAGGTCTTTGATAAGTACCTGAATTAGTGCGTACAGATACAACTCGAATAACACCATCTTTACCAGGAAAAACATTTTCGATCACACCTAATGGCCATTTTAATGGTGGAACATTGTCTATGTTCAATAAGACAACAGTCCCTTTAATTACAGGTTTAGTTGGAGTATTCCATTTTTGACGCATCTGGAGAGTATGCAAATATTCAGTCCTCCAACGTTTCCAAAAGGATTCAATAATTTTATCAAGTAAGTATTTGCGTTTTATTAAATTAGTCGAAACGTTCGACACATCAGCGATAAATAACGAATTTAATGGACCGAGTGTTAAAAAATGTGATGGTGTTAATGCAGTAGGTTCGGAAGGATCTGCATTCAGCAGGGTTAAAGGTCGTGAATTCAAGACAGCTTCTATTTGCGTTAAAACAGTTGCCATCTCTTCGTAAGTCAGCAGTTGATCTCCAATCACGCGTTTTAAATGCAACTTAGTACTGCGTATATTTGATTCCCATGAACCACCAAAATGTGGTGCGCTCGGTGGATTAAAGCTCCAAGTGATACCTTCTTGAAGGAATTCGTCAGACAATGCAGTCTTATAGGTTTTAGAATTTACCATTTTAGACAACTCATCAAAATAAGATTTTGCACCGAGAAAATTAGTACCATTGTCTGAGTACATGTATAAACAGGTACCTCGGCGTGAAATAAAACGTTTGAACGCGTTAATGAAAGCAGCCGTACTAAGATCTACTGCAAGTTCAATATGAACTGCGCGTGTAACAAGACAAATGTACGCCTTTTGCTGTCTTGCTCCTCTATAACGACTCAGTAGAATCGGTAAAGGGCCAGCATAATCTACGCCAGTATGCAAAAATGATTTTGCTTCTGTTACGCGGCAAGTCGGTAAATCAGCCATTAGCGGTGGTTCAACCTTTGGATCAACTTTAAAACATTGAACACACATTTGAAAGCGTTTGCGTACAAGGTTTCTACCAGAAATAATCCAATACTTATGTCGCAACAACGACATCAATAGATTTGGACCGACATGCAAATATTTTCGATGATACGCATCAATTATTAAGTTCACAACATGGTCGTTATTAGGCAGCACAATTGGATGCTTTGCAAAATAATCAAGTTCAGATTTATTTAATCAACCGCCAACAAGCAGAAGACCATCTTTCATGAAAGGAAGTAATTTCCGCATGCGTTTAGACGGTGCTTTATTATTTAAAATGTCATTGATATCTTCACCAAAGTGAAATGATTGAACTTTTTTGAGAACAGTTTCTTCGGCAATTTGAACGTCCGAAGGCGAAACACAATCTGATCGCTTCAATTTCTTGACAAAGCGCAAAATATACACAATGACACGAAGAAATTTACTCCACGAGGAGAATTGCGATGCCAATTCGTGTAAAAACGATTTTTCTTTCTCTGTAGTCAAGAACACCTGCGGTTTGGCTTTAACTTCAGGTGGATTAACCTGATCGTCAAATACGAAATGGTCAAGAGGCCATTCAGAAATGGGTTGTTTGACCCATGCGGGACCATGAAGCCAAAGCGGATGGTCAATCAACTGTTTTGGGGTAAGGCCACGAGATAAACAATCGCTCGGATTTTCTTTACCAGAGACATGGTAGAAATGCGATGCGGGCAAATAGTCTTAATTTGAGCTATACGATTGCTAACGAATACATTAAATCGTTGCGGCGATGAGTGTATCCATTGCAAAGTTACACTAGAATCCGTAAAAGCATACACATTTGAAATGTGACATTTATCTGACATATTGTCAGAAACATAACGTAAGAGTTTGGCTAACAGCAAAGCGGCGCATAGTTCGAGCCTAGCCAATGTTTGTACCTTCACAGGAGATACCTTGGATTTTGCACACACAATGTTCACAATGTTGTGAGCAAAGCTGGAATGTGACACACACATATGGGTGAATTTCAACAAGCTCGAAATTTACCTAATTTTGGTGGTATTTTTTATTTTTGATGTTAGAGTCAAAATTACATATCAATAATATGAATAAAGTCATAACCAATATTGTGTAGTAATGGCCCATTGTTATACATAATAGTTTTAAAGATATTACGATTTTAGTAATTGGCCTGCCACCAAAATTGTACATCTACACCAAAATTAGTTACTTGTGCTTAAAATTAATATTTGTCAATGAAATTGCCTGCTGGAAATGAAGAGAAAGTATATGTTTAGTTAATCATTTTAATTATAACAAAATATCTATGAAAATACAATCACTAACTCGTTTGTATCAACAGTATATTTATTTTTTCGAGGACTTCTCTTGATTGATTTTTCTTGCGATTAGCCATCGTAAAAACTACATACATTTCAAAAAAATAAGCATGTACAAAAGCGAACTTATACCTTTAAGGGATTTCTTCCAATTAACCTTCGAGTAAATGAGTGTTAAACACAAGTAAATGGCAGACAAACCAAGGAACATGTACAATACGATAACTTTACAATAGTACAAATGAAAATGCAAAAACCAAATGAGAGAGAGATAGGCAAACAGTCAATGTAATACATATTACGTTATATCTATATAAATACATATAACATAAATATAATCATAATTATAACAAAAACAGCAACCTAATCAAATAATCATTCATTCGACAGCCACAATTTCTTGAACTTCCCCTTGAACGATGCTACGGACTACGTCTGCCTTAGGGCGGGAGACAATTTATTTCATAATTTCACGGCGCGCACAGCAAAAGATACATCGTAAACATGAGATCTATCCTGTGGGATAGATAGAGCCAGATTCGCACTTGACCGCAGGCGAACAACGACAATAGCCTGCGACTTCTTGGCATTCTTCATCAAACCAAAGAATCAAGCCTAAGCACGGATTGATTCCAGGTCTAAATTGATTTGCGAAACAAAGAAGCCAAAATCATCAATGCTGGCCGCCACATAAAGCTGCAAATCGTCTGCATAGACATGGAACGAGGAGGAGAGTGACTGTGGTTGGTGATTCCGTTAATGAAGACAGAAAAGAGTAATGGAGAGAGTATGCCCCCATGAGGGACACCAGCAGACAGTTCACACCAGCCACTAGAAAATCGGTCATCAACTCGAACCCGCTGTTGCAATTGTGTTAAAGTCTCTGTTGATTGTAATATGTCTTCACAACGTGCGTTAGGCTTAATCGTAGATGTTATTTCATATTGTTCAAACAATGTATTCCGCCTTGACCTTAATAGTGCGGCATATGGTAGATACTGATAGATACTGATAGATACTGATAGATACTGATAGATACTGATAGATACTGATATGATAGATACTGATATGATAGATACTGATAGATACTGATAGATACTGATAGATAGATACTGATAGATACTGATAGATAGATACTGATAGATACTGATATGATAGATACTGATATGATAGATACTGATAGATACTGATAGATACTGATAGATACTGATAGATACTGATAGATACTGATAGATACTGATAGATACTGATAGATAGATACTGATAGATACTGATAGATACTGATATGATAGATACTGATATGATAGATACTGATATGATAGATACTGATAGATAGATACTGATAGATACTGATAGATACTGAAAGATACTGATAGATACTGATATGATAGATACTGATATGATAGATACTGATAGATACTGATAGATACTGATAGATACCGATAGATAGATACTGATAGATACTGATATGATAGATACTGATAGATACTGATAGATACTGATAGATACTGATAGATACTGATAGATACTGATAGATACTGATAGATACTGATAGATACTGATAGATACTGATAGATACTGATAGATACTAATAGATACTGATAGATACTGATAAATAGATACTGATAGATACTGATAGATACTGATAGATACTGATAGATACTGATAAATACTGATATGATAGATACTGATAGATACTGATAGATACTGATAGATAGATACTGATAGATACTGATAGATACTGATATGATAGATACTGATATGATAGATACTGATATGATAGATACTGATAGATAGATACTGATAGATACTGATAGATACTGAAAGATACTGATAGATACTGATATGATAGATACTGATATGATAGATACTGATAGATACTGATAGATACTGATAGATACCGATAGATAGATACTGATAGATACTGATATGATAGATACTGATAGATACTGATAGATACTGATAGATACTGATAGATACTGATAGATACTGATAGATACTGATAGATACTGATAGATACTGATAGATACTGATAGATACTGATAGATACTAATAGATACTGATAGATACTGATAAATAGATACTGATAGATACTGATAGATACTGATAGATACTGATCGATACTGATAGATACTGATAGATACTGATATGATAGATACTGATAGATACATACTGATAAATACTGATAGATACTGATAGATACTGATATGATAGATACTGATATGTTAGATACTGATAGATACTGATAGATACTGAAAGATACTGATAGATACTGATAGATACTGATAGATACTGATAGATACTGATTGATACTGATAGATAGATACTGATAGATACTGATAGATACTGATAGATACTGATATGATAGATACTGATATGATAGATACTGATAGATACTGATAGATACTGATAGATACTGATAGATACTGATAGATAGATACTGATAGTTACTGATAGATACTGATAGATACTGATAGATACTGATAGATACTGATAGATACTGATAGATACTGATAGATACTGATAGATACTGATAGATAGATACTGATAGATACTGATAGATACTGATATGATAGATACTGATATGATAGATACTGATAGATACTGATAGATAGATACTGATAGATACTGATAGATACTGATAGATACTGAAAGATACTGATAGATACTGATATGATAGATACTGATATGATAGATACTGATAGATACTGATAGATACTGATAGATACTGATAGATACTGATAGATACTGATAGATGCTGATAGATACTGATAGATACTGATAGATACTGATAGATACTGATAGATACTGATAGATAGATACTGATAGATACTGATAGATACTGATATGATAGATACTGATATGTTAGATACTGATAGATACTGATAGATACTGATAGATAGATACTGATAGATACTGATAGATACTGATAGATAGATACTGATAGATACTGATATGATAGATACTGAAAGATACTGATATGATAGATACTGATATGATAGATACTGATAGATACTGATAGATACTGAGAGATACTGATAGATACTGATAGATACTGATAGATAGATACTGATAGATACTGATAGATACTGATAGATACTGATATGATAGATACTGATATGATAGATACTGATAGATACTGATAGATACTAATAGATACTGATAGATACTGATAAAAAGATACTGATAGATACTGATAGATACTGATAGATACTGATAGATACTGATAGATACTGATAGATACTGATAGATACTGATAGATACTGATAGATACTGATAGATACTGATAGATACTGATAGATAGATACTGATAGATACTGATATGATAGATACTGATATGTTAGATACTGATAGATACTGATAGATACTGATTGATTCTGATAGATAGATACTGATAGATACTGATAGATACTGATAGATACTGATATGATAGATACTGATATGATAGATACTGATAGATACTGATAGTTACTGATAGATACTGATAGATACTGATAGATACTGATAGATACTGATAGATACTGATAGATAGATACTGATAGATACTGATAGATACTGATAGATACTGATATGATAAATACTGATATGATAAATACTGATAGATACTAATATATACTGATAGAAACTGATAGATAGATACTGATAGATACTGATAGATACTGATAGATACTGATATGATAGAAACTGATATGATAGATACTGATAGATACTGATAGATACTGATAGATACTGATAGATACTGATAGATACTGATAGATACTGATAGATACTGATAGATACTGATAGATACTGATAGATACTGATAGATAGATACTGATAGATACTGATAGATACTGATATGATAGATACTGATATGATAGATACTGATAGATACTGATAGATAGATACTGATAGATACTGATATATACTGATAGATACTGAAAGATACTGATAGATACTGATATGATAGATACTGATAGATACTGATAGATACTGATAGATACTGATATGATAGATACTGATTTGATAGATACTGATAGATACTGATAGATACTGATAGATACTGATATGATAGATACTGATATGATATAGATACTGATACTCATACTCATACTCATACTCATTTATTGATAAAAATTTCAATATTTTACAAGTCAACATCTTATAGCTATTAAATGATTATTTTAATACATTTAACAATTACATTATTATTATTTATTACATTAGGTATTTATTAAATTTATGATAGTTTTAACTGTCACGCATGTTATAAAATTCGTCCATATTATAAAAAGCTTGACCGACTAGCCATTCCTTCAGTTTGATATAAAATAAATTAGTGCCTTCGAACGTTTTAATTGTGTCTGGCAATGCATTGTATATTTTGGGACCCACGACATGCATAGTCTTGGAGGATTTGGTCAGCCTGTGGCTGACTGGCAGCAGGCGTTCCTTGCTACCTAGTCGGGTGCGAGTGAGTTTACTCGAATTAAATGTGTGTTTATTGTTGTGTACATGTTTCGCAATATTAAGAATGTACTGTGAAGGTAGTGTAAGAATGTTCGTATCAATAAACAATTGTTTCGCCGGTGCCCCAACTGGAGTCATTGTAATTATTCTGACAGCGCGTTTTTGCAAAACAAAGACGCGATGCCATTCGGCGGCCGATCCCCACAATTCCAACCCATAGCACATAAGGGAATGGAACATAGAGAAGTAGCTTGAGCGTAGCTGTTGTTGTGGTAGTACGTTGGCTAATCTTCTCAACGCGAAACAAGCACCAGACAATTTGCCACAGAGAACATCTATATGTTTGTTCCATCTCAGGGCAGAGTCGAGAGTTAAACCTAGGAATTTAGTATCTCGCACTTGTACGATGGTTGTGCCATCAACATTTATAAGCAGAGGTCTGGGAGGTTTTCCTCCTAGGTTTATGTGCATAACCTGCGTTTTGGTTAGGTTTAGAACTAGACCGTTCTTGGTGAACCAGTCTTTCATGAGTCTGATATCTTCAGCTATACGTTCCTCTAAGATCGGAACCGAGGAGGCTGTTATGACATCACATGCGTCATCAGCAAACAAGTACATGCCACCATCAACAGCCGCAGGCAAGTCGTTTACCTGTATCAAAAAGCACAGGTTGGCTAATGAGGATCCTTGGGGCACGCCTATATCAATACCTCCATACTCTGATTGTGTTTGGCCGTGATTCAGGGCGACTGCCTGTTCTCGTTGCGTCAAGAATTCAACTAATAACTTGTTTGCTGGACCACGAATGCCGACATGCTCAAGTTTGCCGGCTAAAACGTCATGATTACATAAATCGAAGGCCCTAGTCATATCACATAGTAAAATGGCTACATGTGATGAGTTTTCCTTTGATACCATGATATTTTGAACTGTCTCTCGGACTATATTTATGCATGATCTATTTTTTCTATAGGCATATTGCTTATCGCTTAAGAGTTGGAACTGCTCCAGAAAGGATATTATTCGTTGACTTATACAATATTCTAATAGTTTTCCTATTGCTGGTATTATGCTAATTGGCCTATAATTACTTAAGTCATCAATCTGTCCTTTGCCTTTGTAAATAGGCACTACTTTAACTTTTTTTAGGATAGGTGGGTAAGAGCCAAATTTAATTAGGTAGTTGAAGATGTTTACCAGTTGGTTAAGTAAAAACGGAAGTACAATTTTGAGTAATTTAGTCGACGTGTTATAAATATCTGATGTGTTCTTGCATGCGACTTTATTCATTACAACGTCATACAATTCTTTTTCAGTTATAGGTTGCAAGTAAATCGATACATTGCTGGGATGAGTTGTTTTGTTAAGTAATTCGTTTGCTAGAACCGGGCAAGCGGTAGGTGCATGAACAGAGGCCGCGGCCGATAGAAAAAATGTGTTGATATCGTTCGCTAACCGGTCTAATGATTCATAGTGCGCCCCGTTACTATCTTTTAGTGCAGTCAGACTGCACTGATGTTTGGCAGACGTGCGTCCTGTGCATTGATTTACGATGTACCATAAGGTTTTTTGTTGATTAGTACTATTCCTCAACATCTCATAGTAGTATGCTTGTTGTGCCTGTTTCATGGACTCTTCAAGTTTAATTGATAGGTATAATATTCGAACAATTAGGTGCTTATCATTTTTATTTGATTTTGCCAAATGTAACAGGTCACATATGAGCCATTTTTGCATTAAAATGTCATTTGTGAGCCAAGGACAGAGATTAGTGCGATTTGTAGAAGTTTTTCGGAGTGGAAAACAAGTGTCAGACGCGTTGTTTAAAACATTAATTATGTATGTTAGATGTGTCTCAGGATCGTTGTGATGTTTGTTTATAACAGTATCCCAATCAATCGAGGAGATCGTGTTCTTAAAGGATTCAAACTGATAATTTGAAAAGTTACGGGTAAGTGTTTCTTTTCTACATTCAAGGTGTAAATCGATTTTAATTTTTTGTGCGTTGTGGTCAGATATTCGTGTCGATACAGCGGATATTTCTGTATTATGTGAGTTGCGTGAATAGTTTATGTAAATATGATCCAAACAAGTTCCAGATTCACCCATTGGTCTAGTAAGAAAAGTCACAACCTGTGTGAAGCCAAAGGATGTGACCAAATCCTCCAACATACGCTTTTGTTTACAATCCTCGAGATAATCTGTGTTGAAGTCTCCCATTATAACACATTTCATGTTTTGTTCTGACAGTTTATGTAACAAGGTTTCGAAACATTTTATGAAATATTCGAAACTACTCAAATTAGAATGATAAATACAAGATATTATTACATCCGATTTTAGAATTTCTATGCAAGATATTTCACATATGTGTTCGACTGACAAATTACAGATATCTTGGCGTTCTTTAAACATAATGTTGTCTCTTATGTAGATCGCTGATCCACCGTGATCAATAGTCGTTCTACAGTACTTGGAGCCGAGTTGATAGGTTGGAAAGGCGATCGCGTTAATTTCGTGTAATTTTAACCAGTGTTCTGTTAAACAGAGTGCGTGACACTGCAATTCATTTTTTAATAACAGTTCAAGTTGTTGAGTTTTATTTGTGAGACTTCTAACGTTCTGATGGCATATGGTCAGGTGTTTACTTATCTTCGCTGACGTGGGTTGGTTCTGAATGAGCCTTCCGTTTGGCTCTTGTCGTTTTGTTGAAGAGAAAGGGCTGCCACTGGTTGATGGAAACATGAATCGGCCATGCTGACGGTGTCGTAAAATGTTCGTAGACTGCTTCGGGAATGCCAATTTTGTATGATTTATAGTCATCCCGCTTGGACTCTATTAGTTCAACATTATATTCTGCAGGCTGGATGCTGTTTAAATGATCTTTTACACTTTCGGGGCAGGAGCTTTTGCTAAAAAAACATCCATGCATAAATTTCATCGTGACCACTCCGCTGATGTTGGTATTGGTGGCTGTACCTTTAATGTGTAGTCTTGTGGATTTTTTCCGCGTGTATGAAACTTTGTTCCACCCGCGAGTGTCCAAATTATCGTTATTTGGTGAATTGATTATACTTTCGGCTTGAATTTGTGTTAACGGCGGTATAACGTTGCCAGTTTTTGGTGTCGCTGGTGAAACATTTGACTCTCTAGCTAGAGCGGTAGTACTGTCGCCGTCGCTGGTTGGAGAGCCGCACGATGCCGGCTTCTCATTGGCGGTAGGAGTCATTGCTGCGCTGTTATTGGCTAGAGCTTTTGCTTTAGCTCTTGTCGTAACTGTTGTGATTGGAGTAATTTTACTCGGTTTCTTCGAGCTGTCTAACTTCGCTAATTGGTCAAATCAAATCAAATCAAATCAAATCGTTTATTTGCATAAATTGCGGTACACAGTTGAGATCGAAATTACATATAATAGAACAACACAATTTGCCAGTATAGTGGCATGCAAAAATTTTCAATAATCAATAATTACTAGTACACATACAACTCATTACATTACAATACATTACAATTATTACATTACAATTATTTGAATAAATCCTTATGCAATTAAATAATATGTAAACATAATTCATTTACATTTACTTCCTAAAAAAATCATTAATTGAATAAAAACATTCACTAAGTAACCATTTTGTTAATTGTTTTTTAAATTGAGTTGGCGGACAATCTTTAAGAGCGCTTGGTACATTATTATAAATTTTTATTGCCATGCAGAATGAGTTACTGCTATGGATTTTTAATTTTGCACTTGGCAGGTACAGCCTATTCCTGTGTCGTGTAGACCTTGGAAAAACATCGGCATGAGTAGTAAACAAGCTTGGATGTTCATGAACAAATATGGCCATCTGCCTTATATACATACATGGAAGAGGTAACACACGAGTCTCTTGAAATAACGGCCTACACGAGTCCAAAAAGTGGGCATTGCAAACCGCTCTAATACATTTCTTTTGAGCCAGAAAAGCCTTATTAATATCCACGGAATTGCCCCACACTAACAACCCATAGCTCAAAATGGAGGAGACATAGCCATGATAAGCTGTGAGTGCGACCTCTCTGGAACAGGTAGTGCTTAGTCTGCGTAAGGCAAATACAAATTTGTGAAGCTTTCCACAGATTTCTGAAATGTGCGGTTTCCAAGTACAATATTGGTCAATATTTATGCCTAAAAATTTTGTCGTTTCAACCACATCAACCTGCTCGTTATTATAACTAACATTAAATGTAGCAGTTCTACTATTACGACTTTTAAATTGCATAAGTTGTGTTTTATTTACATTAAGTTTTAGATTATTATTATTCAGCCATTCAGCGACCTTTCCAAGAGCGTCGTTTACATCTTTATTGCAGTTATTTATGTTATCTGATCGCACAATTAATGTTGTATCATCAGCAAACATTATGCAGTTATCACCGACATGAAAGGGCAAGTCGTTGATATACAATAGGAAGAGAAGGGGTCCCAAAATACTACCCTGAGGAACTCCGCAGCGGTTATATTTAAATTCTGATCGTGTTGTAACTTGCTCACCGTTGTGAATGTATTGTATTTCCGTACACTGCTGCCTATCGGATAAATAACTTAGTAGCCAATCATACGCATTGCCTCGGATACCGTACCTCTCTAATTTGTTGAGCAGTAATGAGTGACTGACAAAATCAAACGCCTTACTCAAATCTAGGAAAATTGTTACCACATGTTGTTTGTTATTGATGGACTCAGTCACAACTTTCATAAGATTTACGCAAGCCAAAGTGGTCGAGCTGCCTTTACGGAATCCGTACTGGTTTTTACTGATAATAGAGTTTGCATTTAGAAAAGAAATCAAACGCTTGTACATGGCTTTTTCAAAAATTTTGGAAATAATTGGTATTAAAGCTATTGGCCTATAGTTATTCATACTTGTCTTGTCACCTTTTTTAAAGAGAGGTTTAATTATTGTAGACTTCAGAGTCTTAGGAAAACAGCCATCTACCAGTGACAAATTTATAATATGCGTCAGTGGTTTAGCAATATATTCCGAACAATATTTAATTATCTTAGTACTGATACCATCTATGCCAGTTGCTTTACTATTATTCAGGTCAGATAACATGTTGATAAGTTTCTGCTGGTCCGTAAGTTTCTTTGTTAAATCTTGCACTAAGGAAGCGGTGTTTGCATGTTCTTTCTTCAGAGCACATAAAGTATCCTTGCACTTTTTCATAAACACTTCACTTTGCGGGCTAGACATTTTATTTGATTTTTAACTTAAGAAAGTTTAATAAGGCATGTCAGTTAGGGTAGACATACCGTCCAATATTACTGATAGATAGATACTGATAGATACTGATAGATACTGATATGATAGATACTGATATGATAGATACTGATAGATACTGATAGATAGATACTGATAGATACTGATAGATACTGAAAGATACTGATAGATACTGATATGATAGATACTGATATGATAGATACTGAAAGATACTGATAGATACTGAAAGATACTGATAGATACTGATATGATAGATACTGATATGATAGATACTGATAGAAACTGATAGATACTGATGGATAGATACTGATAGATACTGATATGATAGATACTGATTTGATAGATACTGATAGATACTGATAGATACTGATAGATACTGATAGATACTGATAGATAGATACTGATAGATACTGAAAGATACTGATAGATACTGATAGATACTGATATGATAGATACTGATATGATAGATTCTGATAGATACTGATAGATAGATACTGATAGATACTGATAGATACTGATAGATACTGAAAGATACTGATAGAGACTGATATGATAGATACTGATATGATAGATACTGATAGATACTGATAGATACTAATATATACTGATAGAAACTGATAGATAGATACTGATAGATACTGATAGATACTGATATGATAGATACTGATATGATAGATACTGATAGATACTGATAGATACTGATAGATACTGATAGATAGATACTGACAGATACTGATAGATACTGATATGATAGATACTGATATGATAGATACTGATAGATACTGATAGATAGATACTGATAGATACTGATAGATACTGAAAGATACTGATAGATACTGATATGATAGATACTGATATGTTAGATACTGATAGATACTGATAGATACTGATAGATACTGATAGATACTGATAGATACTGATAGATACTAATATATACTGATAGAAACTGATAGATAGATACTGATAGATACTGATATGATAGATACTGATATGATAGATACTGATAGATACTGATAGATACTGATAGATACTGATATGATAGATACTGATATGATAGATACTGTTAGATACTGATAGATACTGATAGATACTGATATGATAGATACTGATAGATACTGATAGATAGATACTGATAGATACTGATAGATACTGAAAGATACTGATAGATACTGATATGATAGATACTGATATGATAGATACTGATATGATAGATACTGATAGATACTGATAGATACTGAAAGATACTGATAGATACTGATATGATAGATACTGATATGATAGATACTGATAGAAACTGATAGATACTGATGGATAGATACTGATAGATACTGATAGATACTGATAGATACTGATAGATAGATACTGATAGATACTGATAGATACTGATAGATACTGATAGATACTGATAGATACTGATAGATAGATACTGATAGATACTGATAGATACTGATAGATACTGATAGATACTGATAGATACTGATAGATACTGATATGATAGATACTGATAGATACTGATAGATAGATACTGATAAAAACTGATAGATACTGAAAGATACTGATAGTAGATACTGATATGATAGAAACTGATAAACACTGATAGATACTGATAGATACCGATAAATAGATACTGATAGATACTGATAGATACTGATAGATACTGATATGATAGATACTGATATGATAGATACTGATAGATACTGATAGATACTAATAGATACTGATAGATACTGATAGATAGATACTGATAGATACTGATAGATACTGAAAGATACTGATAGATTCTGATAGATACTGATAGATACTGATAGATACTGATAGATACTGATAGATACTGATAGATACTGATAGATACTGATAGATACTGATAGATACTGATAGATACTGATAGATACTGATAGATACTGATAGATACTGATAGATACTGATAGATACTGATAGATACTGATAGATAGATACTGATAGATACTGATAGATACTGATAGATACCGATAAATAGATACTGATAGATACTGATAGATACTGATAGATACTGATAGATACTGATATGATAGATACTGATAGATACTGATAGATACTAATAGATACTGATAGATACTGATAGATAGATACTAATAGATACTGATAGATACTGAAAGATACTGATAGATTCTGATAGATACTGATAGATACTGATAGATACTGATAGATACTGATAGATACTGATAGATACTGAAAGATACTGATAGATACTGATAGATACTGATAGATACTGATAGATACTGATAGATACGATACTGATAGATACTGATAGATACTGATAGATAATGATATGATAGATACTGATATGATAGATACTGATAGATACTGATAGATACTGATAGATACTGATAGATACTGATAGATACTGATAGATACTGATAGATACTAATAGATACTGATAGATACTGACTGATAGATAGATACTGATAGATACTAATATATACTGATAGAAACTGATAGATAGATACTGATAGATACTGATATGATAGATACTGATATGATAGATACTGATAGATACTGATAGATACTGATAGATACTGATAGATACTGATATGATAGATACTGATATGATAGATACTGTTAGATACTGATAGATACTGATAGATACTGATATGATAGATACTGATAGATACTGATAGATACTGATAGATAGATACAGATAGATACTGATAGATACTGAAAGATACTGAAAGATACTGATATGATAGATACTGATATGATAGATACTGATAGATACTGATAGATACTGAAAGATACTGATAGATACTGATATGATAGATACTGATAGAAACTGATAGATACTGATGGATAGATACTGATAGATACTGATAGATACTGATAGATACTGATAGATACTGATAGATACTGATAGATACTGATAGATACTGATAGATACTGATAGATACTGATAGATAGATACTGATAGATACTGATAGATACTGATAGATACTGATAGATACTGATAGATACTGATAGATAGATACTGATAGATACTGATAGATACTGATAGATACTGATAGATACTGATAGATACTGATAGATACTGATAGATACTGATAGATACTGATATGATAGATACTGATATGATAGATACTGATAGATACTGATAGATAGATATTGATAAAAACTGATAGATACTGAAAGATACTGATAGTAGATACTGATATGATAGATACTGATATGATAGAAACTGATAAACACTGATAGATACTGATAGATACCGATAAATAGATACTGATAGATACTGATAGATACTGATAGATACTGATAGATACTGATATGATAGATACTGATATGATAGATACTGATAGATACTGATAGATACTAATAGATACTGATAGATACTGATAGATAGATACTGATAGATACTGATAGATACTGAAAGATACTGATAGATTTTGATAGATACTGATAGATACTGATAGATACTGATAGATACTGATAGATACTGATAGATACTGATAGATACTGATAGATACTGATAGATACTAATAGATACTGATAGATACTGATAGATACTGATAGATACTGATAGATAATGATATGATAGATACTGATATGATAGATACTGATAGATACTGATAGATACTGATAGATACTGAGAGATACTGATAGATACTGATAGATACTGATAGATACTGATAGATACTGATAGATACTGATAGATACTGATAGATACTGATAGATAGATACTGATAGATACTGATAGATACTGATATGATAGAAACTGATATGTTAGATACTGATATGTTAGATACTGATAGATACTGATAGATACTGATAGATACTGATAGATACTGATAGATACTGATTGATTCTGATAGATAGATACTGATAGATACTGATAGATACTGATAGATACTGATAGATAGATACTGATAGATACTGATATGATAAATACTGATATGATAGATACTGATAGATACTAATATATACTGATAGAAACTGATAGATAGATACTGATAGATACTGATAGATACTGATAGATAGAATAGAATAGAATAGAATAGAATATTCTTTATTGCACACCTCAACAGGAAATAAATACAAACAAATTCAGATTACAAGTAACATTCAATAGAGGTAAACAACAGGCGGTCTTATCGCTAAAGAGCGATCTCTTCCAGACAACCTTTGGGTAGCGAAATTAAATAAAAATGTCAGAAATGAGTAGGCGATGCAAAAGTAATCATGGAATCTGTGGAAAAAAAAAACTACTAAAATAATACATAAATAAACGTACATAAAAAACCAAAAAAATAAATATATATGCACAAATAAACCTACTTAAACATACATAACATAGGCATATACATATAAAATAATATTAGTAACGAACCACACTTCATGTCGGTCACAATATCAAAAAATTAAAGAAGGGACAAATAATGTTCTTTAAGGAGTGTTTTAAAATTGGCAACGGATTGGCTACGTTTTAAGTCTACAGGCAGAGAGTTCCACAACAAGGTAGCCTGGAAAGTAAAAGAGCTGTTGTAGAATTTAGAGGAGGAAGAGGGGACAGCCAGAAGCAAATTTCGAGAGGATCTAACAGACCGAAGATAACTGAAACGCGGAGATACTGATATGATAGAAACTGATATGATAGATACTGATAGATACTGATAGATACTGATAGATACTGATAGATACTGATAGATACTGATAGATACTGATAGATACTGATAGATAGATACTGATAGATACTGATAGATACTGATAGATAGATACTGATAGATACTGATATGATAGATACTGATATGATAGATACTGATAGATACTGATAAATACTAATAGATACTGATAGATACTGATAAAAAGATACTGATAGATACTGATAGATACTGATAGATACTGATAGATACTGATAGATACTGATAGATACTGATAGATACTGATAGATACTGATAGATACTGATAGATACTGATAGATACTGATAGATACTGATAGATACTGATAGATACTGATAGATACTGATAGATACTGATAGATACTGATAGATAGATACTGATAGATACTGATAGATACTGATATGATAGATACTGATATGTTAGATACTGATAGATACTGATAGATACTGATAGATACTGATTGATTCTGATAGATAGATACTGATAGATACTGATAGATACTGATAGATACTGATATGATAGATACTGATATGATAGATACTGATAGATACTGATAGATACTGATAGATACTGATAGATACTGATAGATACTGATAGATACTGATAGATAGATACTGATAGATACTGATTGATACTGATATGATAAATACTGATATGATAGATACTGATAGATACTAATATATACTGATAGAAACTGATAGATAGATACTGATAGATACTGATAGATACTGATAGATACTGATAGATACTGATAGATACTGATAGATACTGATAGATACTGATAGATACTGATAGATACTGATAGATACTGATAGATACTGATAGATACTGATAGATACTGATAGATAGATACTGATAGATACTGATAGATACTGATATGATAGATACTGATATGATACTGAAAGATACTGATAGATACTGATATGATAGATACTGATAGATACTGATAGATACCGATAGATACTGATAGATACTGATAGATAGATACTGATAGATACTGATAGATACTGATAGATACTGATATGATAGATACTGATATGATAGATACTGATATGATAGATACTGATAGATACTGATAGATACTGATAGATACTGATATGATAGATACTGATTTGATAGATACTGATAGATACTGATAGAAACTGATAGATAGATACTGATAGATACTGATAGATACTGATATGATAGATACTGATATGATAGATACTGATAGATACTGATAGATACTGATAGATACTGATAGATACTGATAGATAGATACTGACAGATACTGATAGATTCTGAAATGATAGATACTGATAGATACTGATAGATAGATACTGATAGATACTGAAAGATACTGATAGATACTGATATGATAGATACTGATATGTTAGATACTGATAGATACTGATAGATACTGATAGATACTAATATATACTGATAGAAACTGATAGATAGATACTGATAGATACTGATAGATACTGATAGATAGATACTGATAGATACTGATATGATAGATACTGATATGATAGATACTGATATGATAGATACTGATAGATACTGATAGATACTGATACATACTGATAGATACTGATAGATACTGATAGATACTGATAGATACTGATAGATACTGATAGATACTGATAGATAGATACTGATAGATACTGATATGATAGATACTGATAGATACTAATATATACTGATAGAAACTGATAGATAGATACTGATAGATACTGATATGATAGATACTGAAATGATAGATACTGATAGATACTGATAGATACTGATAGATACTGATAGATACTGATAGATACTGATAGATAGATACTGATAATTACTGATAGATACTGATAGATACTGATATGATAGATACTGATAGATACTGATAGATAGATACTGATAGATACTGATAGATACTGAAAGATACTGATAGATACTGATATGATAGATACTGATAAATACTGAAAGATACTGATAGATACTGATAGATACCGATAGATAGATACTGATAGATACTGATAGATACTGATATGATAGATTCTGATATGATAGATACTGATAGATACTGATAGATACTAATAGATACTGATAGAAACTGATAGATAGATACTGATAGATACTGATAGATACTGATATGATAGATACTGATATGATAGATACTTATAGATACTGATAGATACTGATAGATACTGATAGATAGATACTGATAGATACTGATAGATACTGATAGATACTGATATGATAGATACTGATATGATAGATACTGATAGATACTGATAGATAGATACTGATAGATACTGAAAGATACTGATATGATAGATACTGATATGATAGATACTGATAGATACTTATAGATACTGATAGATACTGATAGATACTGATAGATAGATACTGATAGATACTGATAGATACTGATATGATAGATACTGATATGATAGATACTGATAGATACTGATAGATAGATACTGATAGATACTGAAAGATACTGATAGATACTGATATGATAGATACTGATATGTTTGATACTGATAGATACTGATAGATACTGATAGATACTGATATGATAGATACTGATATGATAGATACTGATATGATAGATACTGATAGATACTGATAGATACTGATAGATACTGATAGATACTGATAGATACTGATAGATACTGATAGATACTGATAGATACTGATAGATAGATACTGATAGATACTGATAGATACTGATAGATACTGATATGATAGATACTGATAGAAACTGATAGATACTGATGGATAGATACTGATAGATACTGATAGATACTGATAGATACTGATAGATACTGATAGATACTGATAGATACTGATAGATACTGATAGATACTGATAGATACTGATAGATAGATACTGATAGATACTGATAGATACTGATAGATACTGATAGATACTGATAGATACTGATAGATAGATACTGATAGATACTGATAGATACTGATAGATACTGATAGATACTGATAGATACTGATAGATACTGATAGATACTGATAGATACTGATATGATAGATACTGATATGATAGATACTGATAGATACTGATAGATAGATATTGATAAAAACTGATAGATACTGAAAGATACTGATAGTAGATACTGATATGATAGATACTGATATGATAGAAACTGATAAACACTGATAGATACTGATAGATACCGATAAATAGATACTGATAGATACTGATAGATACTGATAGATACTGATAGATACTGATATGATAGATACTGATATGATAGATACTGATAGATACTGATAGATACTAATAGATACTGATAGATACTGATAGATAGATACTGATAGATACTGATAGATACTGAAAGATACTGATAGATTTTGATAGATACTGATAGATACTGATAGATACTGATAGATACTGATAGATACTGATAGATACTGATAGATACTGATAGATACTGATAGATACTAATAGATACTGATAGATACTGATAGATACTGATAGATACTGATAGATAATGATATGATAGATACTGATATGATAGATACTGATAGATACTGATAGATACTGATAGATACTGAGAGATACTGATAGATACTGATAGATACTGATAGATACTGATAGATACTGATAGATACTGATAGATACTGATAGATACTGATAGATAGATACTGATAGATACTGATAGATACTGATATGATAGATACTGATATGTTAGATACTGATATGTTAGATACTGATAGATACTGATAGATACTGATAGATACTGATAGATACTGATAGATACTGATTGATTCTGATAGATAGATACTGATAGATACTGATAGATACTGATAGATACTGATAGATAGATACTGATAGATACTGATATGATAAATACTGATATGATAGATACTGATAGATACTAATATATACTGATAGAAACTGATAGATAGATACTGATAGATACTGATAGATACTGATAGATAGAATAGAATAGAATAGAATAGAATATTCTTTATTGCACACCTCAACAGGAAATAAATACAAACAAATTCAGATTACAAGTAACATTCAATAGAGGTAAACAACAGGCGGTCTTATCGCTAAAGAGCGATCTCTTCCAGACAACCTTTGGGTAGCGAAATTAAATAAAAATGTCAGAAATGAGTAGGCGATGCAAAAGTAATCATGGAATCTGTGGAAAAAAAAAACTACTAAAATAATACATAAATAAACGTACATAAAAAACCAAAAAAATAAATATATATGCACAAATAAACCTACTTAAACATACATAACATAGGCATATACATATAAAATAATATTAGTAACGAACCACACTTCATGTCGGTCACAATATCAAAAAATTAAAGAAGGGACAAATAATGTTCTTTAAGGAGTGTTTTAAAATTGGCAACGGATTGGCTACGTTTTAAGTCTACAGGCAGAGAGTTCCACAACAAGGTAGCCTGGAAAGTAAAAGAGCTGTTGTAGAATTTAGAGGAGGAAGAGGGGACAGCCAGAAGCAAATTTCGAGAGGATCTAACAGACCGAAGATAACTGAAACGCGGAGATACTGATATGATAGAAACTGATATGATAGATACTGATAGATACTGATAGATACTGATAGATACTGTTAGATACTGATAGATACTGATAGATACTGATAGATACTGATAGATAGATACTGATAGATACTGATAGATACTGATAGATAGATACTGATAGATACTGATATGATAGATACTGATATGATAGATACTGATAGATACTGATAGATACTAATAGATACTGATAGATACTGATAAAAAGATACTGATAGATACTGATAGATACTGATAGATACTGATAGATACTGATAGATACTGATAGATACTGATAGATACTGATAGATACTGATAGATACTGATAGATACTGATAGATACTGATAGATACTGATAGATACTGATAGATACTGATAGATACTGATAGATACTGATAGATAGATACTGAAAGATACTGATAGATACTGATATGATAGATACTGATATGTTAGATACTGATAGATACTGATAGATACTGATAGATACTGATTGATTCTGATAGATAGATACTGATAGATACTGATAGATACTGATAGATACTGATATGATAGATACTGATATGATAGATACTGATAGATACTGATAGATACTGATAGATACTGATAGATACTGATAGATACTGATAGATACTGATAGATAGATACTGATAGATACTGATTGATACTGATATGATAAATACTGATATGATAGATACTGATAGATACTAATATATACTGATAGAAACTGATAGATAGATACTGATAGATACTGATAGATACTGATAGATACTGATAGATACTGATAGATACTGATAGATACTGATAGATACTGATAGATACTGATAGATACTGATAGATACTGATAGATACTGATAGATACTGATAGATACTGATAGATAGATACTGATAGATACTGATAGATACTGATATGATAGATACTGATATGATACTGAAAGATACTGATAGATACTGATATGATAGATACTGATAGATACTGATAGATACCGATAGATACTGATAGATACTGATAGATAGATACTGATAGATACTGATAGATACTGATAGATACTGATATGATAGATACTGATATGATAGATACTGATATGATAGATACTGATAGATACTGATAGATACTGATAGATACTGATATGATAGATACTGATTTGATAGATACTGATAGATACTGATAGAAACTGATAGATAGATACTGATAGATACTGATAGATACTGATATGATAGATACTGATATGATAGATACTGATAGATACTGATAGATACTGATAGATACTGATAGATACTGATAGATAGATACTGACAGATACTGATAGATTCTGAAATGATAGATACTGATAGATACTGATAGATAGATACTGATAGATACTGAAAGATACTGATAGATACTGATATGATAGATACTGATATGTTAGATACTGATAGATACTGATAGATACTGATAGATACTAATATATACTGATAGAAACTGATAGATAGATACTGATAGATACTGATAGATACTGATAGATAGATACTGATAGATACTGATATGATAGATACTGATATGATAGATACTGATATGATAGATACTGATAGATACTGATAGATACTGATAGATACTGATAGATACTGATAGATACTGATAGATACTGATAGATACTGATAGATACTGATAGATACTGATAGATAGATACTGATAGATACTGATATGATAGATACTGATAGATACTAATATATACTGATAGAAACTGATAGATAGATACTGATAGATACTGATATGATAGATACTGAAATGATAGATACTGATAGATACTGATAGATACTGATAGATACTGATAGATACTGATAGATACTGATAGATAGATACTGATAATTACTGATAGATACTGATAGATACTGATATGATAGATACTGATAGATACTGATAGATAGATACTGATAGATACTGAAAGATACTGATAGATACTGATATGATAGATACTGATAAATACTGAAAGATACTGATAGATACTGATAGATACCGATAGATAGATACTGATAGATACTGATAGATACTGATATGATAGATTCTGATATGATAGATACTGATAGATACTGATAGATACTAATAGATACTGATAGAAACTGATAGATAGATACTGATAGATACTGATAGATACTGATATGATAGATACTGATATGATAGATACTTATAGATACTGATAGATACTGATAGATACTGATAGATAGATACTGATAGATACTGATAGATACTGATAGATACTGATATGATAGATACTGATATGATAGATACTGATAGATACTGATAGATAGATACTGATAGATACTGAAAGATACTGATATGATAGATACTGATATGATAGATACTGATAGATACTTATAGATACTGATAGATACTGATAGATACTGATAGATAGATACTGATAGATACTGATAGATACTGATATGATAGATACTGATATGATAGATACTGATAGATACTGATAGATAGATACTGATAGATACTGAAAGATACTGATAGATACTGATATGATAGATACTGATATGTTTGATACTGATAGATACTGATAGATACTGATAGATACTGATATGATAGATACTGATATGATAGATACTGATATGATAGATACTGATAGATACTGATAGATACTGATAGATACTGATAGATACTGATAGATACTGATAGATACTGATAGATACTGATAGATACTGATAGATAGATACTGATAGATACTGATAGATACTGATATGATAGATACTGATAGATACTAATATATACTGATAGAAACTGATAGATAGATACTGATAGATACTGATAGATACTGATATGATAGAAACTTATATGATAGATACTGATAGATACTGATAGATACTGATAGATACTGATAGATACTGATAGATACTGATAGATACTGATAGATAGATACTGATAGATACTGATAGATACTGATAGATACTGATAGATACTGATAGATACTGATAGATAGATACTGATAGATACTGATAGATACTGATATGATAGATACTGATATGATAGAAACTGATAAATACTGATAGATACTGATAGATACTGATAGATACCGATAGATAGATACTGATAGATACTGATAGATACTGATAGATACTGATAGATACTGATATGATAGATACTGATAGAAACTAATAGATACTGATAGATACTGATAGATACTGATAGATAGATACTGATAGATACTGATAGATACTGATAGATAGATACTGATAGATACTGATAAATACTGATATGATAGATACTGATAGATACTGATAGATACTGATAGATACTGATAGATACTGATAGATACTGATAGATACTGATAGATACTGATAGATATTGATAGATACTGATAGATAGATACTGATAGATACTGATAAATACTGATATGATAGATACTGATATGATAGATACTGATAGATACTGATAGATACTGATAGATACTGATAGATACTGATAGATAGATACTGATAGATACTGATAGATACTGATATGATAGATACTGATATGATAGATACTGATAGATAGATACTGATAGATACTGATATGATAGATACTGATAGATACTGATAGATACTGATATGAAAGATACTGATATGATAGATACTGATAGAAACTGATATATACTGATAGATAGATACTGATAGATACTGATAGATACTGATAGATACTGATATGATAGATACTGATAGATACTGATAGATAGATACTGATAGATACTGATAGATACTGATAGATACTGATAGATACTGATAGATACTGATAGATACTGATATGATAGATACTGATAGATACTGATAGATACTGATAGATACTGATAGATACTGATAGATACTGATAGATACTGATATGATAGATACTGATAGATACTGATAGATACTAATATATACTGATAGAAACTGATAGATAGATACTGATAGATACTGATAGATACTGATATGATAGATACTGATATGATAGATACTGATAGATACTGATAGATACTGATAGATACTGATAGATACTGATAGATACTGATAGATACTGATAGATACTGATAGATACTGATAGATAGATACTGATAGATACTGATAGATACTGATAGATACTGATAGATACTGATATGATAGATACTGATATGATAGATACTGATAGATACTGATAGATAGATACTGATAGATACTGATATGATAGATACTGATATGATAGATACTGATAGATACTGATAGATACTGATAGATACTGATAGATACTGATAGATACTGATATGATAGATACTGATATGATAGATACTGATAGATACTGATAGATAGATACTGATAAAAACTGATAGATACTGAAAGATACTGATACTGATAGATAGATACTGATAGATACTGATAGATACTGATATGATAGATACTGATATGATAGATACTGATAGATACTGAAAGATACTGATAGATACTGATAGATACTGATATGATAGATACTGATATGATAGATACTGATATGATAGATACAAATAGAAACTGATAGATACTGATGGATAGATACTGATAGATACTGATAGATACTAATAGATACTGATAGATACTGATAGATAGATACTGATAGATACTGATAGATACTGATATGATAGATACTGATATGATAGATACTGATATGATAGATACTGATAGATACTGATAGATACTGATAGATACTGATAGATACTGATATATACTGATAGATACTGATAGATACTGATAGATAGATACTGATACTGATAGATACTGATATGATAGATACTGATAAATACTGATAGATACTGATAGAAACTGATAGATAGATACTGATAGATACTGATATGATAGATACTGATATGATAGATACTGATAGATACTGATAGATACTGATAGATACTGATAGATACTGATAGATACTGATAGATACTGATAGATACTGATAGATACTGATAGATACTGATAGATACTGATAGATACTGATAGATACTGATAGATACTGATAGATACTGATAGATACTGATAGATACTGAAAGATACTGATAGATACTGATAGATACTGATAGATACTGATAGATACTGATAGATACTGATAGATACTGATAGATACTGATAGAAAATGATAGATACTGATTGA